>JALAZF010000257.1:1200000-2400000 GCA_022829125.1 Lathyrus tuberosus | reverse complement strand
GCTCAGCCAAACCTTTGTCTTCATTCATCTTGAACGAATACAAGGCTTGCTTCAGGTAAAGACGATTCACCAACGACTTGGTCATGTACAAGCTTTCAGGCTTCACCCATAATCCTGACGCCGTCGTCTCCTATGACACCTGCCGGAGAACCTTATCACCAAGGCTCAACAATATTGCGATGTGTGCTTTCTCGATCATTGCCATCTTTTCTCTTTCCGTCAACGCAACTTCCATGGCACCCATTCCCTTCAACGCTTCCAAACATCCCTGCTGAACCAGTAGGGCTTTCATCTTCAAGCGCCCCAGACCGAAATCGTTCACTCCGGTGAACTTTTCAATCTCATACTTTGTTGAAGCCATCTTCTCCACGCTCACCGCACCAATTTGTTGTGAAAAACGATGTCTTTATGCAAAGTATAAAACAGTTTCTTGATGATCAAGAACCAAAACAAGGGTTTAACGGAAAAGAAAACAAGAAGAAGAAGAAGAGAACAACAAGGATTGGGCAAATATAATTCTGTGTACTATTCACTTTCTCATTAAAGTTTACAAATGATTACAAGTGAATATCACAATTTGCCACACTCCACAAATGAGTGTGCTAGTCTATTTATAGACTAACTAGGTAACTTGCAGCCCAAGAAACCTAAATAATTGGATCCTTAACACAAGGCCCAATTCGACAGAATATAAACATTTCGACAGAATACATATAAGAATAGACTTCGACTACTATATGTAACTAACAGGCACCAGCATGTGAACAAGCTTCGACTGCATGCTTGCCTCCTGTCGAAATACACATGAAAGCTTCTCCTTCGACACAGCATGAGTTCGACCCAAATCTCACACTATCCAAAAAGGTGAACACACTCTTTCGGTGTACATCATTGACATAAAAATTTTATGGGATGAATTGGAGGATCTTCGACCTACTACAATTTGTTATTGTCCAATCCAATGCAAATGCTCTCTTTCAACCTCTGTCAGAGAATTTAAGAACACATATAGTACATAATCTGCTTCCTCAAGTGTCTTAATGACAATTATGCAAACATTCATACCCAAATCCTCTTGATGGATCCTCTCCCCTCAATTTCCAAGATTTACTCCCTCGTACCTCAACAGGATTCCCACTCACTGCCACAAAACAAATCATACCATCGAGCATTTGTATTTCAAATATGGTTCCCCAGCTATCGCTCTAAAACCCAGACAGACAAAACCAACCCTTCCAACTCAAGAACTCCCTCCACGACCATCAACAATAACACTGACAACCCTTCATTTAATGACACAAACCTTTCTATCTCCAGAGAAGAATATCAATACCTAGTGAACCTTCTGAAATCATCAAGATCAGAATCATCCAACACCAACAAGCAGGCTGATGTAGACCTCAACAATCACATTGTCTCAAGCATTCACAAACCGAGTAATACCTTAACTTTACCCTCTGTTTGGATTTTAGATTCAAAGGCTAGTGATCATGTGCGTCATTATTTTTATTCATTCAAAATTATCTTTAAAATTTAACATATTTCTGTATGTTTTCCAAATGGAAGAAAACTGTGGCACAATTCAATTTTTAGATCACTTCATTATACACAATGTGTTCTTTTTACCTTAGTTCCATCTAAACTTAATATCAATTTCACAACTTACTAAATAACTCAACTGTTAACTTATTGTCTCCCATGACTCTTTAATACATCCAGGATTTGTCTACCCAAAAAAGATGATTCGACATGTTAGGCTATTCAACAAGCTCTACATTTTCCATAATTCTTCAAAGGGAAACAGTCTAATGGGTTCCAAGTCATCTGGCACCACCAACAATGTCACAGTTGATCACAATCAATTTGTTAGTTGTAAGATTTGCACCTACTATTACCTTTGATAAATGGCACTTTAGAATAGGATACATATCTGCTCCTGTTTTAAAACAATTATTTAATAGATTTCCATACATTTGTGCTAATAAAATTTTTATTTGTGATCACATGCATAAGGCCAAACAAGCCAAACTCCCCTTTCCCCATAGTTACATGTTTCTATTTAATGTTTCGACCTTTTACATATGGACATCTGAGGTCCTATTAGCACTAATTCTATAGATGGTTATCAAAATTTCCTAACTATAATGGATGATTTCTCTCACTTTACTTGGATTTCTTTGGTGAAATTTTTTTTTGAAACTTGAATATGTATTGAAATTTTTTTAACCTTCATTTCTACATAATACTTGCCAAAGTAAAAACCATAAGGAGTGATAATAGATAAGAATTCAAATTTCAATACTTATTCTCCTCCTTAGGCATTTTACGCCAAACTTCTTGTGTAGAAACACCCCCAACAAAATTCTATTGTTGAAAGAAAACACCGTCATCTGTTAAATGTCACTAGAGCTTTACTTTTTCAACCACACCTCCTAAAATGCTTTTGCTCGTATGCTTTATTACATGATGTTTTCATTATTAATCGTCTTTCCACCCATGTTCTCAACCATAATACACCTTTGATTGTCTTTCTTTTGCATCCACATTAACACAAAAGCGAGACAATAAAGCAAGGAAGTCTCTTTTTTGGGGGTTATAAAACTGGAACTAAGGGATACATTATTTTTTATTTGAAAACACATAATATTTTCTAGAAATGTAATCTTCAATGAAAATATTTTTCCTTACAGGGCTCATACCACCAACATGGTAGCGAACCACATTAATGACATTACCGATCTTGCATGTTTTGATGATTCATTTCTTAAACATAACATCACCACCCCGATGAATAAAATCACATTTGATAGTTCTCTCACACATGAAATTGATTTTAACAAATGTGGTTTTAATGGACCAACATATGTTGAAAAACCAACATATGTGGAAGAACCAACACGTGTGGAAGAACAAATCGAATTTCCAAAATCCCCGCTTACTTGCATAATTTCCAATGTTATAATATCACCAATAATGGAACGGTTATTTTTGGTTGCATGATTCGTGATCCAAACAATGTTGTTTTTCTTTCTGCTACTCACCGAGAGCGGATCATTGCTAACCCTGCTGTGGCGGAGACTTTGGGTATCCGTTGGGGCCTGCAATTAGCTAGAGGCCTGGGATTGACTGATGTAATCTTCCAATCTGATGCGAAGATAGTAGTGGACTATGTTAATGAGTGTGATTTCTGTGCGGAGATTGATCACATTGTAATAAATTGTAGGTCTATGCTGAATGATTTGTGTAATTCTTCTTTGTTTTTCATTAGTAGGAGCTTGAATACTGATGCTCACTCCTTGGTGGGTCTTGACAAGGTTGTTGGATCGCAGACTTGGTCTAACCACCTCCCACGTTTGAGTGACTCTTTATCTGTATCCAGTTTGACCTCTTTCTCCTGTTAATGCAATATTTCTATTCAAAAAAATAATGCTACTCATCCTTGGCGTAACTTTCTTTCTTATGACAATTTATCTACTGCACACCTCTCTTATATTTCTGCAATCACTGTTAATCAAGAACCACACACATATAAACAGGATGCCAAAACTGGTCGCTGGCAGTTAACAGCTCCGCAAGTGCTCAAAAATATCATAGTAATATAAAAGATTATTGAAACCACATGGACCAAATATCAACCTACCATTATCTACTGAAATTAAAACTAGTTGGTTTTCAAAATTTAATAAAATGGAGACCAGAATGTGGCTTGCATCGATCAATGGTACTCACAAATGCATCGTGATAATTAATTAAATCGCGATTGTATTTTCTCTTAATAAAAATAATTAATTTAAATGAATTGTTCGCTTTCGCGCAGCCGGAACCAAACTTTAGCCTAAAATCTATATTGCAGCTTTCGCGTGTTGAGCGTGTTAAAGTGCAAAGTTTTTTGTTTTTGAAAATTAATTACATTTGATTAACTATAAAGTTGTTTAATAAGGTGAAAAATAAATTTAAAGGTGTTACCGAATTTCGCTCATCTAATACCGGATTTTAAGTTCATAAAAATCCGCTTTCGAGTATCCGTTTATACTCTTAAAAACTATTTTTGAAAACATTTATTTTTGCAATTTAAATAAAGTCTTGCTTTTGCATATCACTTAATTTAAAACCTGAATTGTTACCTAAGTTAGATATAGATTCCTTTCTTTTGAAACGAAATCGATATCTCTAAATTACGCTTTTGCGATAATTACTTTAATTAAAACGGTTTAAAAATCCAAAATAAATTCCAATTTAATTATTTAATTTATGACTTAAACGCGAGCACCGTCGAAACGACGACCTTCCCATTCCAGACTCTAATAATTTAACCGGACATAGCTAATACGTTACCGTTCCTGATATAAAAATCTATTTTAAACATACTAAGCATCTAAATAAGAATTTTTTTTCTGCCCTGCCATAGTATTGGAGGGTAAATACCACAATGCCATACTTTTCAGATAAAATACCAGAATGACATATGCGGACCACCTATAAAATAAAAAAGTATTTAGTAAAAATTATAGGAAAAAAATATATAGAAAGAAATTACGTATACTTACTTGGTCGCATATGGAAAGTGGTATGGATTGGGGTTTAGTGGTGTCAGTCTAGGCATTCTGGACCATCCCCAAGCTTGAATCAAAACGCCACAAGCAACAAAATTATGCACATTTTTTCTTGCGCATCTACACAAATTTCTGTATAGATGTGCTAAGGTAGCAGCGCCCCAACTATAACTACTTATTTGATTAAAATCTTCTAATAATGGTAAAAATTGAAGATGGGTACTATTACCATTAGTATCAGGAAATAAAAAGCATGCAAAAAGCAATAAAATATAAATTCTAGATTTATAAATTTTCAGATACTCGGGAGAATCCTCGATCAATACCAAACGATTGTAAATTGATCTTAGCCATGTAATTCTAATGTTTTGGCCCTTCCTATTAACATCTTCTTCCAAGGCCACCCCCAATAGTTCTTCAATTAAAGAGTATCTCACGTTTGTGTTACCAACAACCGCTAAACCATCCACACTCAGACCCAACAACATATGGACATCCTCCAAAGTCACTGTGCATTCACTTGTGGGAAAGTGAAATGTGTGGGTTTCAGGTCGCCATCTTTCGCACAAGGCGAGAAGAAATTTTCGATCAACTCCATATGAAGTTATGTTGATCACGTGACCGAAACCCGCTCGTTCCAAATACGGTCGGATAATCTCATCGGGTGCTATGTATTTGTGTGAGTGTGGTTTGAACAATTTTTCATCCTATAAAAAAATATAATATAAAGCATTATGACATTATAAAAAAATATAACAATATTTATAATTAATAGCATTATAACAATTTTTATAAATATATAACAATATTTATAATTAATAGCATTATAACAATTTTTATAAATATATAACAATATTTATAATTAATAACATTATTAAATGTATAACAATATATAACATTATAACAAGAATTATAAACATTATAAACTTACATATGATGCAATTTTTGCAAGAGTTCCTCGATGATCTTCTCCTAGTGTTAACAATGCCATGTTATATGAATGGAAGTAGGGAAGTTTATAAGATTAGTGGTAGAGATGATAAAATGGTAAAAGATGATATTGTGATGAGATAAAATATGAGGTATTTATAGGAGGATGATAAAAAATAGTTGGTAAAAAATTAAATGCATGCTCGTACGTGTTTCCATGCATGCAGCAATGTAGTAAATGTTGTTGACTTCCGCCCTTTCAATGGGCGGCACCCTTGCCTATGTGTCTGACAGCCGTGCCCTGAATAGGCGGCACTGTGTGGAATATTCCCTCGCTGCCGTGCCCTGAATGGGCGACACTGTCTGGAATATTCCTATGTTAGACCTGCCAGTCCCTGAATGGGCGGCACCGTGTATTTTTTTTGTCTCTTCCGCCCTTTCATGGGCGGCACCGTGTTAACTTCGTTTGACCAATATTCTACGTAGACCAGCATGCATGCACCGTGTTATCCATTTTCTTTATAACTTGTATGGTTTTTAACATTTTCTACACATATTCTATTCTCTCACATATTCAAACCCTCATCAAATATATTCAAACCTTCATCAATTCTACCACATATTCTTAGAGTGTAACACCCTGATTTTTAGTAATTAATTATTTATATCAATTATTGAGTGATTTCATGAAATATTGATTTATGTGATTTATCTAATTTATTTGAAATATTTGATTTAAATGAATTACTTGATTTAGTGAATTTATATGAATTAATTGATTTATATAGTTTATTGAGTTTATATAAATTAATTGATTTGTTCAAGATATATGAATTAATTGATTTAATTGATTAAATTGAAATATGTGATTTAATTTATTATTTGAAAATAAATTGAATTGTGGAATTTATCTAACTATTTATTTTAATTAGATTGTTAGTATTTAGTAAATTATTTAATTTATTCTATTTAAGAGAATTTATGGTTATTAGAATTATATGGGTTTAGAATAGGGTGTTAGAAGTAAAAGAAAATAATGGTTGAGTTAGATCCATTTTATTGAATGAATAATAGGGTTTTAGTAAGATAGTTAGTAAGATTGGGAAAACAAAAACCAGAAAAATTAGAAGAGGAAAAGTGTAGAGGAAGAGGAGAGGAATGAGGAAACCAAAGAACAAGAGCAAATTCATCAAGAAATTCAAGGTAAGGGTGAGTTTTTCTCTCATTATTGGAGTTATTGGATAGGAATGAGGTTAATGAAAAATCCCCAAACTTTTTCTATAAAACTGAATTTAATTAGGTTAAAATTAATTTTTGAAATTACTAATTTTAGATGTTTAGAAATGGATTTTTGATAATAGTTTAGAGATCCATTTGATATTTTGGGGTATTCATTGAAACTGAAAAATGTGAACTGTATATATTCATCTTTTTCACTGTAACGTATGTTTGTATGAGTGAGATGAAACAAATTTATTTTGTTTAATACAAAGCAATGTGAGTGCCTTTATCCACTTCCACTGTAGCGCACAAAAGTGGTTTTTCTCCCCTCCTTGTGCCAGCGTAAGCATTATTATGTGGATAGTCCCCCTTCAATTAATTCAAGTGCAGAAAAAGAAAAATAGTAGTGACATTAATATATGACTAATCATATAATATATATTAATCAATGGAAGTGAAAGAATAGGTGGCATTGGTATGGCCCACCATCTCATAGATCAGGCACTGGCATTGTGAATGAAAACAAATATGTTCCAAATGAATAGAATAAATGGTATCATATATTGATTAATGAACTTCATTGCCTATATACTCCCTCCATTTCATATTATAAACAAATTTTATTTTTTATATATATTAAATAATTAATGTATCTAATTTATATATAAATCAAATATATTAATTATTCAATGTATCTAAAAAATAAAATTTGTTTAAAATATAAAACGGAGGGAGTATTAAATAAGGGAAGGATTGATATTATATACAATGTTAGCATTATTTTCATATGGCCACCACCTGATGCCATTTATTGCGCAGCAAGAATTTAATATGTATATATATATTATAGCAAGTGGCTAGTACTACTTCCTCAAAATTTGCGCATGAATTAGAAGAGAGGTAGCAGGTAGGTGTACATGGTTTGGGAGTGTGCGCATGAATTCAATATATATATATATATATATATATATATATATATATATATATATATATATATATATATATATATATATTAGGTAGCATGTGATATGTAGCAATTGGATGGTTATCATTTACTAATAAACTGTCTCAGCCGTGTTGAATTATTCCATGCTTACTTAGTGGTAACATTAATAATAATAGAGAATTTAACTAAGTAGTGGGCAATGAGATGCAACAAATAGAAGTAGTGTCCCTTTCCCTTCTAAATGGTGCGCTGGGATTTCCTTGTATATGGGTCATTAGTACTAGTATTTTATTCAAACTAATTAATTTACAAAATGTTACCTAACTAATTAAGGTTAAGTTAAATAGTGATTAATTATTAAATACTAAGTATTTAATATTACAAAATCTGGATTATTCATTTAAATATTGACTATTTAAGTAAGTACTATATAATTATTTAAATATAGATTGATTATTTAAATATTTACTATAATTTGAATAATGGAATTTTTATTGGATTCAATTATTAACGATTGGTTAATTAGTCCATATCTAAGCGGTAAAATATGTTTATGAGTTGTGATTGGATTTAGTTAGTCCTTGTGTATTATTGGTTGATTGTGGTGACAAAATCTAAAGTATGAAAACTTTGATTATGAAATTGTATTGTGTGTGCAATTGTGTAATAATTCAAATGTGATGAATTATTTGAAATATGCTTGATATTAAGATTAGGGAATGGTCTTAATTGCATATTGTTGTTGATTGCATATGCATCATTTGTGTCAAGAGGCAATGTTTGCTAGTTCCGTGGGAGCTAGTGACTTGTCCCAAACCTAGATTAGGGAATGATCTTAATGGGCTTTTGTTTTGTTATTGGTCTAGGGGACGGACCCTGTTTAAATGTAAAAACCGAAAAAAAAAATAACAAGTGTTGGTACCACATGGCATGAGTTGCATTGAGTTTGCATCGAGTCGCATTGCATAAATGATTGTTATATGGAAGTATGCGAATGATTGTGACTTGTTGAATAATGGAACTTGATATGAATTGTGTGGATACTTGAGTGATACTTGTTGATGAATATTGAAGTGTGAGATTGTTTATATTTATGTTTAGATGTTTTACAATAATCATTATCTTATAATTTCAATATTGATGTGAATTCTCACCCTTCTGTTGGAATGATGTTTTATACGACATCGCTCAAGTACCGAGGAGTAGATCTGCTCGTAGAGCGAGATAGCCGTTGGTGCAGCTGTTTAGTGTCTTTATTTTTGTTGGGTCGAGTCATGCTCTGATCATGTAACACAGGGATAGTTTGGTTTATGTTTTAGAGATACACTATGTACTCTACTTTGTGCTTTTATGCTTACACGAATTGTATGAAGTTCGGCTTTTATGCCTACGTATCATTTATTAATGTGATGAGCATGAAACTCTCTTTATGTCAATTATGATTAATTGAATCCACTGCTACATGCTAAGTAAAGTTTTTGAAAAGCATGAAATTATTAAAGTGTTAATGAGCATGACAGGTGTTGTATGATGTTTTATGATTATGTGTGACACCCTTAAGTGAATATCATGATTATTTACTCTGATTTATTATATGTTTTCCGCGGGGTTTAGAAGGGTGTTACATAGAGCATGTCTAACAATCCCAAATATATTGTTAATGCCCATTACAATGAGAGTGTAATTGTATCTGATGAAGTGGGTTTGATCTTTGAAAATACTGAAATTAGTCGTTTCAGTATTAATAGAAGGTCGTCTTTCCAACAATTTAAAGAAAGGGTAGAGACGAAGGTTCAAGCAGGATCGGTGATACAAATTACTTACAGAAATGTTGTTCATTTTAGGAACAATCAATTTAAATTCGTTCCATTAAAGGTTCGCGACGACGAGGATGTTGAAACGATGTTCTCGAACCATGAATGTTCTGGGTTTTCGTACATTGAGTTATACATAACATTTGAACAATGTCCACAAACCCAAAATTCTCAGGTCATCAATGCATCCGTAGAAGAAACGGCTGTCATAATTCCACACGAAGATGTTGAAGAAGAAGACCTCGAAGAAGAAAATGAGGAACAGGTTGATGATTTATATGCTACTTTCCCAATTGCTTTTGCCATTGTGGAAGGTGAGACGGCTGAAGGTTGGGGGTTTTTTCTACGCAACTTGAGGAGGCATGTTGCGCCACAGCCAGACCTATGCTTGATTTCAGACCGACATGCATCGATTGACAGTGCATACAAAAATCCAGAAAATGGTTGGCATAATCCCCCATCGGTGCATGTTTATTGTATCCGACACATTTTGCAAAATTTTGTGAAAGAAATCAAGGACAGGAGCCTACGGGAGAAAGTCATTAACATGGGTAAGTATATTTGATAACATTAAGCCTTCTTCAATAACATATATTATATCTTGGTCAATAAGTATATTTGATACAATTTTCTTTTAATGCAGGGTATGCATTAAACCAACCAACATTTCATTACTATTGGTCTGAAATTGGCATGACGAATACTGATGCTTTAAAGTGGCTAGACAATATTCCGGTCGAAAAATGGACGAGGGCATTTAACGGGGGTCGATGGTGGGGTCACATGACTACCAACCTTGTTGAGTCATTGAATGTTGTCTTTAAAGGCACCCGTAATTTTCCCATTACAGCATTGGTAAATGCAACATATTATAGATTGGGATCATTATTTGCTGAAAGGGGAGCAAAGTGGAGTGCTGTGTTGAGTTCTGGCCAGACATTTACAGAAAACTGCCTCAAGGTGATGAAAGAAGAAACAACAAAATCTGACACACATCATGTCAGAGTTTTTGACTATGCTAACAATATTTTTAGTGTGAAGGAAACAAAGGACCATGGTGAGGGGAAGCCTATGGGACATTATAAGGTCAACCTACTAAACGGTTGGTGTGATTGCGGAAAGTTTCAAGCATTCTGTGTCCCTTGCTCACATGTAATCGCTGCATGTTTTAATGTGCGCCACGACGCTTACGCTCTCTTGTCCGACGTTTACATGGTTTCAACCCTTTTTGGGGTTTACATCACAAGCTTTCTAGTGCTTCCTTACGATGAATATTGGCCCGTTTATGAAGGAGATCAAATTTGCCATAACCCAAGAATGCGGAGGAACAAGAAAGTTCGCCCAGTGAGCACACGTATTAGAACGAAAATGGATAACTTTGATAAGCTTGAGAGAAAATGTTCCGTGTGTCGTCAAACTGGTCACAACCGAACCAAGTGTCCTAATGTGGGAACAAGTAATCGTCAGTGTTTTATTTAATCAATAGCAACATTTCAAATATCACAAACCAAACAACATTATGCTTCATTAAATGACACACCACATACATAAATAACACAACATCAACAAAGATAAAAATACTAACAAGAAACATTCAACACAACATCAACAAAGATAAAAATACTAACAAGAAACATTTAACACAACATTTGGTACAACTTCTCTAATTACTGATTACAACTAGCAGTCTGATTTTATTCCGCCTAAACATCATTTCTCTGGCTTCCTTATCACTCTTGATTCGCACCCATCCACTCCAAGCATCATACCTCTCAATACTTTTGATTTTTTTCCCCTTCTGATATGTCTCCTTCTAACCAACGCTTCAACTCCCTATGTTGTTGCTCTAAACTACGGATGTTCCAGAAAAGTATGTCCATAGCTGGTTTTTCTCTCGAAAAAATTACTTTTCCCCAGTGGCGGGGATACATCTTGAAAATACTAAAATGAATTTCAAATGGATGTGAAAAATTGATCACACCACACTTCTTTTTATATCAGTGTCGGCACTGTACAAAAATATTAAAATATTAAAAGGTGTCGCCCATTGCAGTGCCGACACTGTACAAAAATATTAAAATATTAAAAGGTGCCGCACATTGCAGTGTCGGCATTGTACAGAAAGAATAAAATATTAAAAGGTGTCGCCCATAGTGTCTGCACTGTACAAAAATAATAAAGTATTTACAGGTGCCGCCCATTGCAGTGTCGACAGTGTACTACAATAATAAAATAATAAAATTTTATTAGTAAATAGTATAAATTAATATTATTCATTAATTTTATTATATAATATTTAATAATATATCTAAATAAAAAATTTTATTACTATTATTAATATTATTGTATATTAATTTATTTTATAAATATTATTATTATTAATATTAGTAACTTTAATATATATTATTTAATATTAACTAGTATTATTATTATTATTATTAATATTATTATATATTAAATAATATTAATATAAATAAAACGAAATAAAATAAAATAAAAATAAAAAAATTTATTGAATAGTGCCGCCCTTTCAATGGGCGGCTGAGAGTAAAAATTTTGAGTTCCGCCCTTCCATTGGGCGGTAGTGCCAACACATCAGATTTTTTTTGTTTGAAAGTGTGGCATTTTGGGGTTTATGCTGAAACTTAGGGCATTTTGGCATATATTTTCCAATAGTGTGGCAGGTGGGAAAAAAATTCTCTAAATAATATATATATTAACAGTGATGTAAAGTAATAATAATAATAAGAACTAATAGAAAGAAAAATTAAGCAGAAGGAATAATACGTACTGAACTTCAAAACAAATATTGATATATTGTTGAACAGAAATCCTGAAATTAAATGGAGGCAAGATTACACTACGAATGATTCAAGAACAGACTGTAAATCTCCAAAATCTAATTCTAATGTGCACTTATTTCTCAGTGTGAAAATAAGCGCTTTTACAATTAAATGAATTTTTCTACCTAAAAATATAGCTAAGCTTGGAAAATAAAAACTGAACTCTAAAGTGCCTTTTATAGCTGAAATTCGTGTAGAATAATTGTTGCATAATGGGTGGAAGTGGTGGAGAAAAATGTGGAAACCAAGTCTGAGAGAGTGGGTGAAAATTCTAGAATCGAGGTGGTTGATGGGTGTCAGCCTTGAGATTTTCTTCTTTTTTCCATATTTCCTCTAGATGACGGGCGTCAGGGTGGACTGACGACCGTTAGGGTATGATAACGTGCGTCAGCCTGCTATGATCTCGTCATGACAGTAAATTCGCATCATTGTGTTAAAATTGTGAGGTATCATAGACTTAAGTAGTTTGGTTTAGAAAGATAGGAGTAGTTGTTTTTTGTCGGTGGCAGAACCTGAGGCTTACTATTAGAGTCGGTAATAGTTAAAGAATTATGAGACATATTAGAGACCAAACTTCCTCCTTAAAATAAATGTCATTTAAAGATTTGACAACAAACATACTAAATTTCTTAAATTAATCATACTATTTATTTATTTTTAATTATTTAACAATAACATATCTGATTAATTTTTTCAATTTTGTCTCAGTGAAGTAAAGGACCTTAAAAGTATTACATTCTTCGTCCCAAAATAAATGTTGCGTTTGAGTATTTCACATGGATTAAGGCTTTGTTTGGTAAAAATAGCGGTTGACTGATAAGTTAGCTGATAGTTTATAGCTTATAGCTGATAACTTATAACTTATAGTTGATGGTTGATGACTAATACCTGATACGCTAATTAATGTATTTAGTAAAACTAACTTATAAATGTAAAATGACATAAAAGATATTTAATACATAATTATTTTTATTTTAAATTAAATAAAATTATAAAGGATATAAGTGGATTTTTATCAAAATAATAAAGGTAAAAGTGAAAGAAAAAATGATAAGTTATAAGTTATAAGCTAAAATACTATTTAAAATAGCGTCTGGAAAATAAGTTATAAGTTAGTAAAATGAGCTATAAGCGCGTGATGAAAAGACTGTTACCAAACAGATCTAAATTTTCATATGAGCTTATAAGCTATAAGCTAAAAGTTATAAGCATATAATGTGTCTTGTCAAACACAGCCTAAGAATATGAATTAAATGAAAGAGATAATATCAATTTTACCACATTATCCTTGTTAGTTATTATATTTTAATTATCATAAATGTTAAGTGGGAGAATAGTAAACTGAGAGTGATGTAGGTAATGTTAATTGAATGGTACAATTGAAAGAAAAAAAATGAAAATTGCATTGGGAATTAAAAGTGACACTTATTTTGGAACAAATATTTTGTTAAAATATGACATTTATTTTGGGACTGAGAAAATAATAGTATATTACTGGTTTATATTTTTTTGTTTACTATTTCGGGTTTTACATGTTGTAAACCCATTTTCTCATTCTTATAAATATCGGCCATGTATAATGGACAATATATCCTTTTTCTGATTAATGAGAAATATTTTTCTTTACATTTTGTTTCCTTTCTTTGGGTCCAATAGTCCAATTTGGCTTAAACCCAAACACTGCAATATAGTATCAGAAGTGAAACCCTAGGGTTTTCATTTTCCCCTTCCACCGCATCTCTTCTTTCTTCATTCAACAATGTCATCGTCCTATGAAACCAACGAAGCTAACCACAACAAATAACCCAAAATCGATGATGAAGCCACCTCTAAAATCATCTAAGTGAAGGTTGAGAAACACAAGAAAGAGGGGTTTGAATTGAGTTTCACATTTCATCCCCTTTTACAGAATTAAAACTAATGACGTTAACAAGTAAATAAAAATAAATGAACACAATTATTTTTATCCTGATTCACTGTTAACGAAGTTACTCCTATCCACCCACCAAGGTGATTTTGCCTTATCACAAGGACTTAATCCAATAATCATCAATGATTACAACCACAATGGATACCATCCATTGCCTTCTTGAGAATCATGGCTTTCACTGGCCTCTCAAGGAATCAACCTCCAAGTCGTTCAACAACGATTTGGCCCTCTCAAGCATCTTGGTCTTCACTCGACCGCTCAAGGAACAACATCCACTAAGCTGTTAGAAACACGCTTAGTCATCTCAAGCATTCTGGTCATCACTCAACCGCTCAAGGAACAACACCTTTTTCAAGGATTTTCTTGTGAATAAGACGTAGCAAAAAATGTGCTTAATGTGCTTAATGAATTCTGAAGACTCTGAAGACAAGACTCTAAAGATTGATTTTAGTCATCACAGTTCGTACTCCCTTAAGAAAGGAAAGTTATTTTCTGACGAACTGATTCTGATTAATAAGACCAAACTTGTAAGATCAAGATCAGCATTCAAACCCTCAGAAGATGTATCTCGAGATTTGATGATATCTACATCCGTTGAAGAAGAACGTCATGTCAAGAAATTGACTTAGGCAATACAAGATTGATTTTAGTCAGTTTATGGTATTTAGGATTTTACCTAAAACCTGAAAGATAAACTGGAGGAATCAAGAAGACTTCTGGAAAGCATGCCTGTAAGCTGCTAATTTCGACGCCTAGATTTTATTCAGAAAGTGAGTTTGAAGGTCAGCCAGGATATTTCGACAGGAGTGTGTTTTGAAGAAGGTCAGTCAAAGATCAATGTTAATTGGAGAAGCAGATTTGGAGAATTTTTCTAAGTATTAAAAATACTTCAACAGATTGGTGATAAGGCCATTTTCGACGGATGTTTGAAATTCAAATTTAGGAGGGAGACTCGTTTTGAGAACCAGACGCGTGGAGCACATCCAGGGCGAAAAGGCATGCAGAACGCCATGTGTCATCATTAGGAGAAATAGCTGTTACTGACAGTTATTTCGATTGTATATAAATAGGGAATCCTAGTGTTTAGATTTAGGGGTGTTCAAATTTTGTACAAATTGCTCAAGAATACTCAAAGTAACCGTGTGAGAGAAAAGAGTATTTACTGAGAAAATGTACGTTTGAGAAACACCAGTTTTTTTCCTTGCATTTTAATGAAATTTTAAGTTATTCATTTATAATTCCTTTTCATTCTTGCACTTTTATTCTTGCAATTTACTTACATTTCGCCATTTCCTTCAAGAAACAAAGTTCTTATCATTTTTAGTCAAAAAACATTAGTTGATGAAAACCATGATAAATCCAGTAAACAAAAGGTTTTGTTTTAACACAAATTGTCAAGATTGTTAAAGCACATTGTCCTAGGATTTGTTTGATCGGTCCTGCGAGTAACTAATTTTTTCATAAATTAGGATATCAGCGGTTGTTTGTTAATTTTCCAAGAAAACAAATTGGCACGCCCAGTGGGACCTTGTGCTATTAACAATTGAAAACCTTTATTTTACATTTTTACTCGTACGAAACTTTCTTCGCCTCGTTGCATGAGACTAAGGAGTGGTAAGATAGTCATAAATAACGAAGAAAGACCCAGAAGAAGACGAGTACGCAGAATGGCGAATCCAAATCCGCCAAACAATTAGAATTCTACGAATAATGAAGTACCACCCCCTAATCCATCGACTGGGGGCAATACGGCCTCAATATCAGTATCAGAGGCTATGCCATCAACAGCGGGTTCGACACCTGCGCATTCAATTCCTTAGAGTGCGCCTAGTTTTTCAACTATGGGACCCCAAATGCCTCAAATGACTCCTCCCCCTTCAGGGAGTATGTACAGACCCTTTATATCTGGTTTTTCGATGCCTCTAAATCGAGAACAACCATATGGAATGCCAACTTCAGTAATGGCAAGTTTACATAATGCGCCATCAGCGTTTACGGATCCAACGATGAACGTGACTTCGCCTTTGCAAGGGTCCGGTTCTGGTGTGAACCATATGGGTAGAATTAGCCAGCCTTTAGGAACGGGATATCAAACTTATATGCCAAACATTACCAATAATTCTGCATAAGTAATTAGACAACAAATGGATGAAAGAAACCATGATATGGTCCAGATGTTAGCCCAACAGATAGGGGCTATATTTAACCCTTTGATCCAAAACGCAACACAAACGAATCAACAGTTTGCAGCACAGATGAGCGCATTGCTGATTTCTTTGGTGTCGCCCAACCTCCCCCAAGGGAACAGGTAGTTCAGAACCCAAGGGTAGCCGTCGAAGAAGAACCTACCATAAATCAAAGGCAAGCAAATATCCCTCAGGCGGAAGTTTTGAATCAAGGAGGGGCAGTCGAACCACCTGGGATCGAAATCCCTGTTCAACGAGAACCAAGAGTGTTGCTAGTAAACCGAAACCAAAATGCTGACAATATTATACAACAAGTGCGTTGTAATGATATGCCGGCAAAGAACAATTTGGCTGCCATGGTCGAAAGGATTATGGCTCGAAATGGGATGAATGTGGCATTACAAAGGCCCAATTACACCTCCCCTTTGTCGGAATATATTTTACAGCAAGAATTACCCCATAGATGGAAAGTTCCCAAGTTCACAAAATTTTCAGGGGATACCAGTGAATCGACGGTCGAACATGTGGCGCGGTACTTAATTGAAGCAGGTGAAATAGCGCACAATGAGAATTTGAGAATAAAATATTTCCCTAGTTCCCTAACGAAGAATGCTTTTACTTGGTTCACCACATTGCCTGCGAATTCGATACATACCTAGACCCAGTTGGAGAGATTATTCCATGAACAATTCTACATGGGACAGATGAAGATAAGTTGGAAAGAATTGGCTAGCGTCAAGAGAAAGTTCTCAGAGCCAATTGATGATTATTTGAATAGGTTTAGGTTGCTCAAGGCAAGGTGTTTCACACAAGTGCCTGAACATGAGTTAGTCGAAATGGCCGCTAGTGGCCTTGACTATTCAATCAGAAAGAAATTAGATACCTAGTACTTAAGAGACATGGCCCAATTGGCTGATAGGGTTAGACAAGTCGAACGATTGAAAGCCGAAAAAGCCAGGGCTAGTAAAAATAAGAAAGAAAGGGTAGCATATGTCGGAGTTTGTGAGGATGATGACGAAGATGGATCATTAAATTTCAACGACCAAGAGGTTGATTTGGCTGAACTAAAATAGGGGCCACCATATGCATGTAAAGTCTTAACTCCGTCGAATGGGAAAAAACCAGTCGAATCGGAAAAGAATGACAAATTCCCCAAAAGAACTTATATGTTCGACGTCACAAAGTGTGGCGAAATATTTGATTTGTTAGTCAAAGATGGCCAAATGATAGTGCCTCCAGGTACTAAAGTGCCTCCTTTAGAACAGCAGAAAAAGAGAGGTTTTTGCAAGTACCATAATTTTTTAGGTCATAAAATGTCTCAATGTTTCCTTTTCAGGGATCTCGTGCAGAATGCAATCAGAGATGGAAGACTCAAATTCGACGATAAGTCGAAATCCCAGGCGAAGGTGGATTCAAACTCTTTGCAAGTGGTGAAGGCTCACTATGTTGAGCCATCCACAGTGAACATGGTCGAGGTTACTGAAGGCTTCGACGATAATGTGAACATGATTGAGGCTACTGATGGCTTCGACAACAACATGAATATGGTAAAGGTTGCTGAGGATCCCGCCAACAAAGGTGACATTGTCGAAGTTACAACTGACTTCGTAAACCAGGCTGTGATGGTTAGGGTTACTGAAGACCTTGACGCAAAGATCATTGAGAACTATATAGTTGAGGCCACTGAGGGCGTCAACAATGAAACTACTGACGGTTTCGTCCAAGTCAACAACGAAACTACTGACGGTTTCGTCCAAATCAACAACGAAACTACTGAGGGTTTCGCCAAAGTCAACAACAAAACTACTAACGGTTTCGTCCAAATCAACAACGAAACTACTGAAGGTTTCGCCAAAGTCAACAATGAGACCACTGAAGGGTTCGCCCAAATTAACAAAAGAACTACTGAAGGTTCTTACAAACAAGCTGCTGTTGGTATCCTCCGAAGGACCATGGAGGATCCAAAAAACAAAGCTGTCGGATTTGTCAGCCCGCAGGTTACCAGGAGTTCACTTCCAAAGGTGCTAACGAATAAAATCTCTAAGGACTTCAATCGTATGAAGAAGGAACATGAGGTCAATGAAGGCCTCAGTTTGATGTTGAATAAATTAAGCATGGACACAGAGACACCTTCCAATGTAAACATGGTCGAAGTGGCTCAGAACATGTCAATGCAAGTCGACGAAGAACGCCGACGTGAGGGGTACCATAAACTAGCGTATCCCAAGGAGGAAGAGAATCTGGCAGATTTCATACATAGGTGCCAGAGGAAAAGATCTGAGGTAGTGCTTTGCCCTCGTTGCAGTTTCGTCTTCGACAAAAAGGATGCACAAAACTTAGAGGGAGTGGAGAGAGCAAAAAAAAGGGGAAATTGGAGACCTTCTGGAGAAAGATTTGACCCTAGAAGAGGGGACCAACGCAGGGAGAATTTAGGGGGAAGATACCTTAACACATTCAAACCTACAAATAAAGCTCCAGAAGACAGGTGGGTGAATCCAATCCGACAAGCCAAAGGACAAGGGAAATGGAAGGATTTCGAAATGCAGCGAGGATCTTCCATATCATACAGGAAAGAATTCCAACAGTCAAAAAAGGTGACTTACCCTTCTGAGAATTATAAGAGCAAGAATCCTATGACGAACTCACAATGGAGGAGGTACCAATGTCGAAAGAAGGCTGAGAAGGAGGCTGCAGGAAAAGCCAAGCCAGAAACCAGCAGCAATGTTCAAACTTCTACTTGGAAGGAAGAAGTGAAGGTCGAGAAGCCACCTATTGCTCCAGTACAAGCATCGTCAAAAGAGGAAGTAACCAAGGATGATGAAATAACAGACGATTTTAACTCAGAGTCAGAGGCATCATTCGACGTAACATGTAACGTCGTTTCAGTGCTCCCTAGGGAGTATGATCAAATAATGGAAGTCGAAGAGGAAGAGGAAGCTTTGGAGGTCGAAACGGCCAAACACAGGCTCGTTTACTATTATATAATGAATAATGGATGCGTTGAAGAACAAAACGCATTTTTCGAAAGGCCAGATGACTCAATGAGGAACCATTTGAAACCCCTATTTATAAAAGGAAAAGTGGGTAATATAGGGGTGAATAAAATTTTGGTCGATGGAGGAGCGGCAGTCAATTTGATGCCTCATTATATGCTTAAGAAAATTGGAAAAGATGATTCCGACACCAAACCTCATAACATGGTGTTGTCGAATTATGAGGGGAAAGTAGGAACCACTATGGGTGTGATACAGGTAGATCTAACTGTCGGAACCATCACAAGGCTGACGATGTTTATGGTGATTGCGTCAAAAGCGAATTATAACCTTCTCTTAGGTAGGGAGTGGATACACGACATTGGTGTCGTCCCTTTGTCAATGCATCAACGAATAACAATTTGGCCCGTAGACGGGATTGTTGAAAATATAGAGGCTGACCAGAGTTACTTTCTTGCCGAAGTAAACCAGGTGGATAGGCGAAGCTTCAACAGGAATCTAGCTCACATAGCTCCTTGTAGCCCAGCCACCTTTGACATGACGCCAACGGACAACGCTTTCTGCTCACTATACCTTCATCCCACCCACGGGTTTCAGTGGGATAGAGAGTTAGTTGGCGAAGAAGAATAGATTTTTGGAAACTCACACATCCGGAAAACTGGCTGGGGCAGCGAATTCAGTCACAATGAGTGAGTCACTAGTTCTCGAAAAGATCACGGCTTATATAGCCGAGAATAAACTCAAAGCGGCCTTAGAGGCCGAAGTAAAGTATATGGTTGTCGAAGCCAACCAGATCGAAGCAGATCAACAAGGTCTTGGAAAGGATTTTAATATGGATCCACCAGATAAAGATCTAGGAGATTTTCAAAACCAGAGGCTCGACGTAATTTATAACGATGAGCCATTGGGCTTTGAGAATAATCCATCAGCAGCAAACATCAAGATGATGGTACATGATCCACTCGAAGAAATTGACTTGGGATCACGGGCAGAGTAGAGACCAACCTATATCAGTGCGAAAGTGAGCCCTCAACTCAAGGTCGAAATAGTCCAGTTGCTGGAGAAATTCAAGGATGGTTTCGCATGGGACTACGACGAAATGCCCGGGCTGGATAGAAGTCTGGTCGAATTAAGGTTGCCAATAAAACCTGGGAGGAAACTTGTTAAGCAAACTCCAAGGAGATTCGCCCCAAAAATCCTCTCGAAGAATAAAGAAGAAGTCGAAAGACTCCTCAGATGCAAGTTCATCCGTCCAACCAGGTATGTCAAATGGATCGCTAACATAGTTCCTGTAATAAAGAAAAATAGAAAATTGAGGGTATGTATTGATTTTCGAGATCTGAATTCTGCTACCCCAAAGGACGAATATCCCATGCCAGTGGCGTAAATGCTCGTCGATTCTGCCGTAGGCCATGAGTACCTTAGTATGCTTGATGGGTACTCTGGTTATAACCGAATTTTTCTTGCTGATGAGGATGTTCCAAAAATGGCGTTTCGATGCCCTAGAGCCTTAGGCACCTACGAATGGGTGGTAATGCCTTTTGGTTTAAAGAATGCTGGGGCAACGTACCAGCGAGCGATGAATTCAATTTTTCACGATTTCATTGAAGATTTTATGCAGATTTATATTGACGATATTGTTATTAAGTCTATTTCAGGAAAAAAATCATATAGACCACCTTCGACAGTCCTTTGAACGGATGAGGAAGTTTGGTCTGAAGATGAATCCTCTCAAATGTGCGTTTTGTGTGCAGGTGGGAGACTTCCTAGGCTTTGTGGTCCACAAGAAAGGGATTGAAATTAACCAAAACAAGGCCAAGGCAATAATGGAGGCGAAAACGCCATTCAACTTTCTCAGAAGGTTCATCTCCAACCTCAGTGGGAAGATGCAAGCCTTTTCCCCTCTACTTCGACTGAAGAAGGAAGACTTCGAATGGGGGCAAGAGCAGCAGGATGCCTTTGACAAGATCAAGGAATACCTGACACATCCTCCAATTTTAATGTCACCTTGTAGACGTAGGAGTATGAGGTTGTACATATCCGCTTGGGACAAGACATTAGGGAGTATGTTGGCTCAAGAGAACGAGAATGGTGTCGAAAGAGCCATTTACTAAATCAATATGGTCTTGAACGATGCGGAAACTAGATATAGTGTAATTGAAAAGTTGTGTTTATGTTTATACTTTTCATGTATGAAATTGAAGCACCATATAAAACCAGTTGATGTTTACGTTTCTTCTCATTTCGATGTTATAAAATATATGTTATCTAAACCATTCTTGCACAGTCGAATTGGAAAGTGGGCATTAGCATTAACTGAATATTCTTTGACATATCTACCTTTAAAGGCTGTCAAAGGACAATTGGTGGCTGATTTCATAGTCGACCATGCCATAAATGAAAAGTCTTTGGACTGCATAGAAATAGAACCATGGAAGTTGTACTTCGACGGTTCTAGTCATAAAAATGGAACTGGAATAGGAGTTCTTATTATTTCTGCTAACAAAATTACAACAAAATTTAAGTACAAAGTCGAAGGCCTTTGTTCAAATAACGAGGCAGAATATGAGGCTTTGATAGCAGGACTTGAAATTTTGTTGGAATTGGGGGCAACTCGGGTCGAAATAATGGGCGACTCTGAGTTAGTCATAAAGCAGATAACAAAGGAGTACAAGTGTGTTAAAGAAATTTTAATCATGTACTTTGTAATAGCTAATCGACTCTTAAAAAGATCCGATATGGTTACGATTCGACATATCCCTCGAATAGAAAATCAGGAAGCAAATGATTTAGCACAGATAGCTTCTAGATACAAAGTGTCGAAGGAAAAGTTGCAGAAAGCCATTGAAGTTAGAGGAAGAGTCGTGTCAGCTAGATTATCCCCATCAGATTTGGAGACGATAAAGGTTGGATACGCTGACGAAGAAAATTTTGAAATTTTTAACATAGATAATTCAATGACTGGAGATTGGAGGAAGCCCATAATAGAATACCTGTAAAATCCAAGAGGACCAGTCGAACGAAAAATCAGGTATCTTGCTTTGAGTTATGTGATTTTGGGGAATGAATTATTTAAGAAAACTCCGGAAGGGATTTTACTTAAGTGTTTAGGAGAATCTAAGGCATACATAGCTTTGTCGAATGTACACAGCGGGGCATGTGGTGCGTATCAAGCAGGCCATAAGATGAAGTGGTTATTATTCTGACAGGGAATGTATTGGCCAACTATGTTAAAAGATTGCGTCGAATTCGCGAAAGAATGCCAGGTACACGCAGGGATACCACATGTTCCTGCAAGTGAGCTACATTCTATAATAAAGCCTTGGCCCTTTAGAGGTTGGGCTTTGGATTTGATTGGAGAAATTCGACCAGCCTCTTCGAAAAGCCAGAAGTTTATTTTGGTCAATATCGATTATTTTACAAAATGGATTGAAGCCATACCTTTAGTGAATGTGGATCAAGAAGCAGTAATCGAATTCATTCGAAAACACATCATTTACAGGTTTAGCATCCCAGAAACAATAACGACGGATCAAGGATCTATTTTCACGGGTAAAAATATGCAAGCATTCGCGAAGGAAATGGGGTTCAAACTTCTCACATCAACACCTTACTACGCTCAAGCCAACGGACAGGTCGAAGCAGCAAACAAGGTTATAATTGGTTTGATAAAGAAGCACGTGGGAAGAAAACCAAAGAATTGGCACAAAACTTTGGACCAAATTCTCTGGGCTTGTCGAACCTCTCCTAAGGAAGCTATAAATGCTACACCCTTTCGACTAACGTATGGCCATGATGCGGTCTTACCGGTCGAGATATACTTGCAGTCAACAAGAATTCAAAGACATCAGGAAATTCCATCAGATGCATACTGGAATTTGATGTTAGATGAACTAGTTGATTTAGACGAAGAGAGATTAAACACGTTAGATTTATTGAAAAGGCAAAAGGAAAGGGTGGAGAAATCATACAATAAAAGAGTAAAAGGTAAAGCCTTTTCGATTAGTGACCTTGTGTGTAAAGTGATTCTGCCCATGGATCGAAAAGATAAACTTATGGGAAAATGGTCCCCTAAGTGGGAAGGACCTTTTCAAATCACCAACGTGTTTTCCAATGGCGCGTATGAAGTCGAAGAATTAGATAAAGATAAGAGATTACTGAAAATAAATGGGATATATTTGAAAAAATATAAACCCATATTGCAGGAAGTTAAAATAGAAATCGAATAATCTTACAAAAGAAATAACTAAATTGGTAAAATTTGCCAAACAAATGGCTTAAATGTCATTACAAAAGAAATAGGCCTCAAAGGACCAAGCAACATTACAAAATCAAACATGGAAAGATTTCTTCAACTTGTCAAACTTGGATCGTTGAATCTGAAGTCGACGCTCGCAGAGGGCTTTGCTGGTCGAAATCTCTTCAATATCCTTGCCTAACTTCTGAGCCCGTTCAACATGATGCACTCCAACTTCAATCTCTTTGGCTATTTCATCTTGATTGACTTGTTGGAGTTCTTCTTTGCGTTTTTTAGCTTGAGAAATTTTGTTTTGAAGAGCAGCAATTTGTTTCTCCCATTTGAGGATGTTTTCATCACAGCTGGCAACCTCTTTTTGATTTTGTTCAGAGGCCTTTTCCAGTTCAGTTACCTTGTTGGTAGAACTTGTAGCAGCATCCCATTCAGCAAGTTGTGTTTCCGACTTGTTCTTATGCTTTTTCGAATAGTCCCTAAGCCGGTTAAAACCTGCCGCTACAAGGTCAATAAGAGTAGTTAAGTCCACGACAACATCAGTCACTTCAGGGGGAGCCTCCAGGAAGTCGATTTGTTTCAAGAGCTTTTTTAGGTCAAAGTGGGCAGATGAATCTTTCTCTAGAAGTTGAAACAAATCAATATTGAGGATTTTCTGCCGAATCTGAGCCATCACTTCGTCCATGGATTTTGCGCCAGAAATGGTCCCTGAAGTAGTCGAACTACTGGCGGTGGTGTCAGCAAAGTTATAACGGGTACTGAGCATGGCCTTGAGATATTCCAGTGGTCTTTGCACCTTCAGATTCTCAAGTTCTTCATGAGAAAGACTGGTCGAAGTGGTGTTGGTTGAACCAGGTCGGGGATGATCAGCGGGATTTTGCTTGTCGCTTTCTTTCTCATCATCAGCAACAATCTTTGGAGTGGTTTCCTTTTTGCCTTCACTCCTTTCTCCCTCTTCGTCATCCATCTCGACCTCCCCATCTTTATCTTTGTCAGCATCTTTTAAGTTGATGGGGGAATTATCTTCAGGATCACTTGCTGTTGTGAGCGCCGCAGTAGGCATCACAGTGTCTCCACCACCGTCAACTAAGTTATCATCCTCAGGACCAGTTTCTTCTGCAATTACGTCTTGAAGTTTTTTAGAGACGGCGGTGGGCTGATTCACTTCAGTGGCTGATTCCTTAGTCAAATCTTTAGGGGAAGGTTTTGAGGAACTTATGGGCTTATAAGTGGTATCGCTGCTAGTTTTTGGAATAACTTGAACAATAGGATGTCCATGGGTGTAGACAAGGACCTGGAAGATAAAGAAGTCAGCAAATTTATCATGAGGAAAAATTCCTTTAACTGTCGAATTTGAAGAGAAAACCTACCTGGGGAATTTCAGTGTTAAGACTAGAAGTCTCACTTTCTGCTGGACCTGTGGTCACTTGCTCGACAGGAGTTTTGTGAGGAGTTCTCTCCAATATCCTGGAAGCAGGGGTTTTTTGTTGTTGAGGCTTCGTTTGTCTCTTCTTTTTTCTTGAAGGTTTGACTTGATCAGGGGATTCGTCACCAGATTCAATGGCAGGAGCTTCAGGTTCTTTTTCCTTTCTTTTCTTTGGCGTTGAAGGAGGTATTCGACTGCCCTGAAAAATAACAAAAGATTTCATTAGTATTTCAGAAAATAATAGTAAAGAAATATTGATAAAAAAACAAGGCAAAATTATACCTTCGCAAAAGGTTTATGGGTAGTGTTTTTTTGGGGCTTCCGCGTCCTCTGTAGTTGAGGCTTCGACGGCAGTTGACTTCTTGGCAGAAATTTTTATGGCTAAGAAAAAGGGAAAAAGTTAAGCACAAGTCGAAATATACATATATGTGCAAGTGAAAAGAAGTGGTGTCGAGTATCTTCCCATTCCAAATCTTCATATATAGGAGTTTCCAAGCGAACGTGTTCTATGCCAATATGAAGGTGGCCTTTGAAATTGTCCAAGGTATACTTAGTCGGAACCACTCGCTTAGCACGTTTTTGATATTCCTGGCGAAGAAGTTTCACGGAATCTCCACAAGTAAACCAATCTGGAAATGGAGGACTAAAGGCCACGCCAAATTCAGCAGATGGTAGAGGAGGAAATTTTGGTGGATAAAGGTTAAAAGCTATCTCATAACGTTGTTCTGGTCGAACGTATGAGGGTAGTTTTAACTCGTCCAATTTTCTGGTAAACTTTTCTTTCAAAGTAACAGCTGCTTCGCTTATGATTCGACTAAGTTCGTTGGGCCTGTAGGCAGTTTCAAAGTATTTCTGGAATGCTTGAATTTTTTTGTTGTGTCTTGAAGTACCTTTTTCGTTTTATCCTGCACAAGGGCGAAAACTCTGGTCATTTGGATAGTGAAATAAGGCACGTCGAAAAATTGAGAATCATAATAATCCCTCCACCATTCGTCAAACTCTTGGGTACAGAGGAAGCTGGGATTAAAGGGCACCGGTTGGATTTCGACCAAGTTGGAGTACTTCTTCAGCAGTTCAGAACACTCATCTTCGGTGTGGGTCATGTTGTAGTGAATCAAAGAACTTTTCCTTGAGAAGAGGGGTTTTGGTTTTATTTGTATTAACCCAAACTTTCGAGAGAACAGATTGGGTTGGTAATTGACAAGGAGATCTTCAGCTTTGAAGGATTGAGTCTGGAAACTAAAAGTCTAGGGGTAAGAAAAGATTACCAAACATTAAGGAATTCATCTTCTAGGGTTTTCGACTCAAAGGGGAGTTTCTGGTGAACCATGCTAGTCCAATTTTTCTATCCGCGAAAGGAGCCATATTGGGAGTGAAGTTATGACGTTTGGCAAACATCATTACATACCCAGTAAAAGTTTGTTGAAGGCTCAGACCTTCATCATTGGGTGTTAACTGCATCAGTCTGGTTCCTTCGACTCTTCTGTCCTTCAGAGCAAGTTCTTCCATAGTTTGTTTGTTGGTTAAGGAAGCTTCGAATGTGGCGTTGAGCCACAGCTGTAAGAGCCAAAATGGTCCTGACAACAGAAGACTTCCTTTATCCTTGATGTTCTTCAGGAAAGTAACCCCTTCGCCAAGAGATTCGTACAAATTCGCCAAGATTATCTCACTTAGGCACAGTTGATGTCCAGCATGGAGCTGATTTGCCATGGTAATATAATGTTTCGCCACTTGAACAGATCTAGAGCAGAAAACGGATCTCGACAACCAGAGGGCTTAGAAGGCTACATGCTCTTGGTCAGAGACTTCTTCAGTTTCTTTGTCATGGTAATTGGTAATATAGGCTGTGAAGGTGGCCTTATTTGTGTCGAAGCCTATGGAGTCGTCACATAGTAGGGGGGATCATAATCCACTCCCAATGGGCTAAGGCCAGTTATGGCAGCTACGTCGAAAAGAGTGGGGGTGATCATTCCACAAGGAAGGTGGAAATTTTTATAGGTACTGTCCCAAAAGTAAAGGGAAGCTAAAAGTATAGAGAGGCAATATCCTGGTCCTACTTTAGACAACTGGATAAGGTCGAAAATGCCCATAGATTTCCAAGTATCAGCTTTGACTGCCTCTATTTTCTTTAGCCAAGCCAGATAATCAGATGGGTCTTTTGACAAAGGACAAGACCTAAAAATTCTAAAGTTGTTCATGTACTCTAAGTTTATGACTTCCTCAGAGGGGGATCCTTGGCCATCGACTTTGGATTTTTCATCTATGATTTTCTCCTTATCAGTTTTAGGCCTAACCCCGTTAGCTATGGGTTTGTAACGGTGGTAAGCTGGAAAGAATTCTCTCACTTTCACAGGATCTAGAGATAAATCAGGTAAAGGTCCTAGCATTACATGAGATTTACCAAAAATTAAAATAGGAATTAGTACCTGAGACTGGTAAATACGTCTTTTTTCCTCTTCATTTAGGGGTTCTGGTATATATTGTTGGTTCCCCACCACCTTTGGACCAAGAATCTTGTGGACAGGTGGTAAGTTTTTAGATTTCTTGGACTCTTTGCTCGTGATTTGAGGAGTTGCGGAAGATGCCATGGTTATCGCAGAAGAAAATGCAGAGAAAATGAAGAAGATGAAGATATGTTGAAGAGAGTTCTTGCCTAAAGGGAAAAAGCGTGAAAAGTGAAAAAGAAAATTTTCAACTTATTTATAGGGGGGAAAAAAGGGACTGAAGCGGTTGAAATTCAGAATTTTTTTCATTTAATGGAAAGATAGTGGAAAAAGTGTGGGACACGTGGCAATTATGAGTGGATGGTTCAGGCGGTGGCAGTTAAATTTTTGACCCATGATCCGCTAGGGACTAGGGTAGTGATGATGAAAAATCTTAAAACGTGGGCTGGAGAGACGTTTTAGGAAAAGTGCAATGATGACTTTGACGTTACAAATGTCTAGTCATATGAACAGTCAGATGTCGAATTATTGAAGGCGTCGAATTTTATTGGCAAAAAATGCTTTTCTCCCTTTGTCGAAAATGCATTTTCTGGGGGGCAATTTGTAAGCTGCTAATTTCGACGCCTATATTTTATTCATAAAGTGATTTTGAAGGTCTGCCAGGATATTTCGAAAGGAGTGTGTTTTGAAGAAGGTCAGTCAAAGATCAATGTTAATTGGAGAAGCAGATTTGGAGATTTTTTCTAAGTATTAAAAATACTTCGACAGATTGGTGATAAGGCCATTTTCAACGAATGTTTGAAATTCTAATTTAGGAGGGAGACTCGTTTGAGAACCAGACGCGTGGAGCACATCCAGGGCGAAAAGGCATGCAGAACACCACGTGTCATCATTAGGAGAAATAGCTGTTATTGACAGTTATTTCGATTGTATATAAATAGGGAGTCCTAGCGTTTAGATTTAGGGGTGTTCAAATTTTGTACAAATTACTCAAGAATACTCAAAGTAACCGTGTGAGAGAAAAAAGTAGTTACTGAGAAAATGTACGTTTGAGAAACACCAGTTTTTTTTTCTTGCATTTTAATGAAATTTTAAGTTATTCATTTACAATTCCTTTTCATTCTTGCACTTTTATTCTTGCAATTTACTTACATTTCGCCATTTCCTTCAAGAAACAAAGTTCTTATCATTTTTAGTCGAAAAACATTAGTTGATGAAAACCATGATAAATCCAGTAAACAAAAGGTTTTGTTTTAACACAAATTGTCAAGATTGCTAAAGCACATTGTCCTAGGATTTGTTTGATCGGTCCTGCGAGTAACTAATTTTTTCATAAATTAGGAGATCGACGGTTGTTTGCAAATTTTCCAGGCAAACAATGCCATGAAGAGAAAAGATAAAATGAAGCTCTTAAAGTTCTCTGATGATCCAGATGGAATAAACATCAAAATAAGAAGTTCAAAGAAGAATTGAAGAAAATCTTGTCGCAATACAAGATAAAGAAGGCTAATGTGCATCCAACGCACATTCTAAAGATCGGATAAGAAAGAAAACAAATGATGGAAAGAGAAAATGATTCTAGTGGTCCAACCAGAAGCACTCACTCATCAACTGCAGAAGCTAATGCGTAGTGATTCTGAAGAAGCCTCTACATCAGAAGCTGGGAATCTACAGAAATATTGAGTAATGTATTTCTAACTCTTACTATTTATTTTTAAATGGTTTAGAAATCTATATTTATATTCTAGAGAAATACATTTTAAGGGACTATATTCAGAAGGAATTTATTTTATATAAGATATAACCTTATTTTAGGGTTGACATCTACTTCAAAATTTTCCTTACCGAAGTAGACTTGTTTTCATTTCTTATGTGTGAATTTAGTTCAACATCAAGAATGAAGAGAGCTATCTTAAAATGCAACTTCCTGGAATAGAAAAATAAGTTCTATTGCTTAGTAATATTTGCTCTACTACTTAGATATGAGACTTTTGACTAGTGAAGTCATCATATTTCATAAATAACCAAGTTAAAATGTATGCCTATTGGTCAATGCTTTTAACCCTTGGAAACTAATAAGTATAATGCATTTATTAGCCATAATGATATAGAGAGTTAGTACATCAACACAACTTTTTTCTTATGTGTCATACCTCGTATCCGACGGGACATCTCGAGCTAATAAGAAAATCTTTGATACAGGTATTGAAATCGTTTCACTTTACCACTTGTCAGACTTTCTGCACCCTTTGGTGTCTATTCTTTTTGGATTGTGTCTGCATAACGTTTCTATTTCAATCTTTCATTTGGCGTGTCCTTATCATCTCTACTCTATTTTTTGGTAAGACTAAAAGTCATTTTCTTTAATAGGCTGCGTGTCTCTAAACTGATTGTCATTATTGTCTTTACTCTTCCTTCATAATTAGTATCTACGTCTTATGCACACTTTGTAGCAGCTTCAACTTTGCTTGCTACATCTTGGTTGTTTGTTGTATTGAATAATAATCCTTTAGTATGAACCACAACCAACGGCCAGCAACCAGTAACCCGCTTACTTTTTATCTCTCTCTCTCTCTCTCTCTCTCTCTCTCTCTCTCTCTCTCTCTCTCTCTATTTTTCATGATCAGCGGCTGCTTCAAGCAACTTCTTCAAGCTTCCAAATCTTCAATTTATAGAGCTGGAGAGAATAGATCTGTTGAGGGGTATTCTTGGAAACATATTCCAACAACAATATCCCAACGTTCACGTGAAGGAATGGTCAACATCACTGTACAAAAAGTTGTTCTTGTGCCACCCTATCGTGGTAGAGGTCACAGAGTTTTAGTACTATTATATTCAGCTCAAAACCATTCTGATCTTCAGTCTTCTAGCATCTTTAGAGGCTTCAGATATTAACTTGATGAAGCGTGTTGTAGAAGATTCATTCTATGTGTAATATTTAGAAACCCAGTCTTCAGAATTCCAAGATCTTTGTTCAACAAAATCTATCTCGAGAATCTTCAGCACTCGTTCTTTTAGAAGCAATATCTTCAGAGTCTTCAGAGCATGTTCCTTCAAAACCTTGTCTTCAGAGTCTTCAGAATTCATTAAGCACATTCTTTGTCTTCATAGTCTTCAGCACTTCGTTCAATCAGAACCTTGTCTTTAGAAACTCTTCAGAACTTGATCTTCATAAATTATGTCTTCAGAATCTTCAGAACCATGTTCACCTGAATCATGTCTTCAGAATCTTCAAAACCTGTAATATTAGAAAGCGTGTCACATTAGAAAGCCTTATAGGCTTTTCTCATAAAGTCTCAATTAGAATGTTCAAAACTAACGTTCATTAGAACTGTTGTATTAGAAACATTCATGAATCTTGACTTTATCTTGTACACACATATGTTTTCTTCCAGAGTGTTGATTACAAAGTCAGATGACGTCACACGTCTTCTTATCAGAGTCAGAATCATATAGACAACAACCATACACTAGACAAAAACCATATCATACAAAATTGTTCTCTTAGATAACTTGTGCAGTTATCATCAAAACTCAAAGGCCAGATGTAGAACCAAATCTTGTTCTTACACTATGACCCTTCTCAAGATCTATGCATCCTTTGATTCCTCCATGCGAACAAAAACCATGGTGTCATTCTCGATGCGAACCCCCTCACCAATTAAAACTATGACATTTGGAGCATATCAATAAAACATGTTCTCTCCTCAAAGAGAAATATCGCGTTCATTAATGGAGATCTCCCAAAACCTTCATCATTGGATTTTGATTGTGATATTTAGGAGAGATGCAACAACATGGTCATCTCTTGGAACACTCATGCACTCTCTCCTCCTATCATTCAGAGCATAATCTCCATAGAATCTGCATTTGAACCGTGGAAAGATCTTGAAGATCGATTCACCAAAGGTAACTTCTTTAGGGTTTTGAATCTTCTATGAGATCTTCATTCTATCCAATAAGGTGTTCGCACTCTTTCAGTGTACTTCATTGGCATGAAAATTCTATGGGATGAATTGGAGGAACTTCAATCTACTACAATTTGTTCTTGTCCAATTCAATGCAAATGCTCTCTTTCAAGCTCTGTTATAGAATTCAAGAACACAGAGTGCATAATTTTCTTCCTCAAGGGTCTCAATGGCAATTATGCAAACGTTCGTACCCTTATTCTCTTCATGGATCTCCTCCCCTCAATTTCCAAGGTTTACTCCCTCGTGTCTCAAAAGGGTTCCAATACCTCTGAGAAATTTTTGGATTCCACAGCATTCTCTGTCAACACTAACCCTTTCAAATACCAATCCAAGGGTAGAGGCAGAGGTAATCTCACCCTAATGTTATGCACTCACTACCACAAAACAAATCATACCATCGAGCATTACTATTTCAAACATGGTTTCCCTCCCGCTATTGCCCTAAAACCCAGACAAACAAAACCAACCCCTCCAACTCAAGAACTCCCTCCATGACCATCAACAATAACATTGAAAACCTTTCATCCAATGACACCAACCTTTCTATCTCCAAAGAAGAACATCAATACCTAGTGAACATTCTAAAATCATCAAGATCAGAATCATCAAACACCAACAAGCAGGCTGATGTAGATCTCAACAATCACATTGTCTCAAGCATTCACTAACCATGTAATACCTTAACTTTAACCTCTGTTTGGATTTTATATTCAAGGACTAGTGATCATGTATGCCCCCATTTGCATTCATTCAAAACTATCTGTAAAATTAAACCTATTTGTGTCAGGCGAAGGTGAATTATCTAGAGGGGGTGAATAGATCCAAAGTTAAAAAACTTTATAACACTGTTTTGAAAAATTTATCGGCTAGTGGAAGTGACCCGGATCAAATCGTATAAACCGAACCACAATAAAAAAGCTCAGATATGCGTATATGAAAACCAATTGATGATATGATAAAAAAAAACCAATCAATATGCTTTTAATAACAATCACCTGAATGCTACATAAAAGAAGTTTATTTCCAATGACAAAATACTCAAAAACGCAATTAAGGCAAATTATCGAACACCTTGTGTGCAAAACCACAAAATCACATAGATACAATGTGTTGCGGTGAGAATCAGATAACAAGATATTGATTAACTTGAATCACAAATCTTTAAATATTCACCACTGAACTTTGTTTTATCCAAGGGAAAGGGAAAAGATCGTATAAAACCCTAAGTTTGTAATGTAACAACAATGCCAAGAGATTGTAAGGTTTGGGGGTTGGTTATACCTAGGGAAGGTGTTAGCATCCTAAGTATCTATAGTACTCTATAGGAACCTCTTGCTAGTATTTGTGTTATTATTTGCTATTATTTTGAAATGTCTTGTGTTTGGGTTTTATGGTGATAGGAACCTAAGGGTTTATTTACTAAGTATGCTCGCCAAAACTTCGCGGTCTTGTGCCTACATATCCTAACAAGGATGGAATCAGAGCATTTGTAGTTCACCTTACTAAGGATGAATGAACACTTGATTATGATCAAGGTTCAAAGGGGGAGGTAAATGTTATAACCTTACCACTTACATAACTTAACAAAATCAAAAGAGTTGTAAATTCTACCCTAAGTCTAAGTTGTAAGGCTTAATGACTCTAACAATGTCAAAGGGAAATGGGTATTGCTAAGCTACTTATGACATTAAGTCAATGATGTATTCTTTCCCTTGGATATGGAAACAAGAGGCAACTAAGGATGGAAGCTAACAAGCTAACATCACTTGAAGGAATAACTTGACAAAGTTAAAAGAGTATGAACAATATGGATGGTATGAACAAGTATGATATTCAAACATGATATCAATTGAAAGCATTCAAAGTAACATTCAAACATGATGTTAATTGTAGTATGACAAAGATAAAGAACATGGTTACAACCAAAGCATAAGAATAGATGTGACAACATCTAAAGCAGAGACTTGACAAAGTCATAAAAGAACAAGGTAACAACCAAGCACATTCAAAGTTTAAAGAAGTTTCAAATCAACATGGTGACAACCAAGGTAATAGCATACAAGCAAAGATGTTTCAACACCTAAAATAACATGAGATATAGTTCTAACAAGACTAAATCATGGATGACATGTTTAAGTACATACCTAGGGCAAGCATGTATTAGGGTTTATTAATACCACTTAATCATGAATACAAGACAAGTATGGACAAGTTATATCAACACTTAATCATGAATACAATTTAACATTCAAACATGGATAAGTCATCACAACACTTAATCATGAATACAATTTAACATGGATAAGTTATAACAACACCTAAGCATGGTAAGTTTCAATGGAACATGTGTGGCAACATTCATTCAAGGATTCAAATCAAAGTTCAAGTATGACATGTATAAAATATAACAACACTTTAAACATGAATGAGAACAAAGTTCAAAGTTAACATGTATAAGTCAAGACATCACTTAACATGAAGAAGATTCAAAGATCAAATAAGGCATGTATAAGTCAAGGCATTACTTATCATGGTATCAATCAAGATTCAAGGTAAACATGTATAAGTTAAAACATCACTTAATCATGAATACAATTTAAGACTATTAAGACAAGTATAGGTAACAACCAAAGCATACTTGAGCAAAGAGACATGCTTATGACAATAATAAGTGGATGAAAGATGCAAACATATAAGAGATGGCATGTGAGCATGCTTATAGATGACAAGTTAAAGTTTAAACATCACGTGAACAAGTTAAGACATCACTTGAACATTCAATAATGGATACAAGTTGAACATGTTTAAGACAGGTAGGTAACATCCAAACATACATGTTGTGAATTCAAACATGGCTTTAAACAAGGTGGAAATATCACAAAGGGTTTGAAATACAAGCATTTATTCAAAGACATGTTAAGACAAAAAAATCAAGTATTTAAGAAAACTTAAACATAGTATGATCAACACAAAGGTATATATGCATATCAAGTTCATGTAAACATGGAAGAAAGTCACATGTTAAGGACAAAATGGCCAAGCAAAAGCTCATGGTGTGAACAAAGTTTCAACATATATTTTCATGTAAACATACAATTAAAAATGTGTCAAAGTCAAGTTAAAACAAGGATACACATGTTCACAACATCATATAAGGTTCATACAAGATGTAGGAGGTTCAAACAATTCAATATGCACAAGGAAAACCAAGGGATCAATCAAAAGAATCAAAAGGAGTCCTTAAGAAACCCTAAAAAAGTCACAAATTTTGAACATACATAATTGCAATAAAAATAATCACTTTTGGAAATTTCTTTTCACAAACAGAAAGTAGACATCTTCTTGAGAGTTTGGCAAAAAGAATGGGTCAAAAATCAATTGGGATGAAGAAGTTAGGATGGTTTTAATTTGTGAAGGAAAATAAGAAAATGAGTAATAAAAAAAAGATGGAAGTGGCCTTGGTGGGTGTTGAACCCAGGCCAGGTTGGTTCATGGTTCAAAATTATACCAACTGTGCCAGCGCCCTTTGTGAATATACATGAAGCAATAGATAATATATGAAAACAGCTTCAGAAATGAATTAAAAAAATAGCACAAAAGGTCTGGGATGAGGGGGATTCGAACCCCAGACCTAGAGGACAAGGAAGAAACACGCGCATACACTCTACCCCTGGGGTGGACAATACATTCGTGTATTAAGCCCCCCAGTTAAATATATATTTTATTTTCAAATTAAAATGCCAATTCAGTGCCACCTCAGCTTCTTCTTCCTCCCTCGCTCACTCTTTCTTTCTCTCTCTCGTGCCTTAACCTTTATCAACTTCATCAAAACTTCAACTCACTACAACTCCCTCATTTCTCAACCAGTTTCAATTTTGTAAAAATCAAAGTTGAAGTATTTTTTACCAGGAATCTGAATATATCATTAACTCATCCTAAAACTAAATGTATAACACACAAATAACTCAACAATAGTGTAACACCAAAAAGATTCAACATGTCAAAACATCACATGCTTAGCTCATTCAATGCAACCAAAGCTTCAAACATATTGTACTTGGCATGGACTACTTTTTGCTTTACAAATAAGACATTAAAATTGCATGAATCATGAGGTTCAAAGAGCAAGAAGCTTACCTCTTGGAGACAGTCCAAGGCCTCTTTAAATTCTCTTACAGAAGGGAAATGATGATCCTCTTAGCCTTGTTGGTCCTTGGAGAGAGTGTATGAATGGTTTGATTGCTTGGAAGTAGCTTCAATGTTCAAACTCAACCCCTCTTGCAAGATGGAGTTTGAAAATGGTGGATGATGTGTGGGATGTTACAGAACTTCTTTGATGGTTTGAATAAGCTCTATGGAGTGTTTAGAGATGATTTATGAAGTTTATTTGGAGGATGCACGTGGGAAATGAGTTTAGTTCAAGAACTTGCAAAAATAGTGTGTTCTTGCAAATTCTGTTGGAGAGGGTGGTTACTGAGGTTTTAGTGGGTGATTGTTGTGTGTTTTGAACCTTGAGAGGGTCCTCTATTTATAGGAAAAGAGTGGAGGAAAAGAGCTGGTCAGATTACCAAGTTCTTGATCTTTTGGCTTGGTTGAGTTACAACTTGGCAGTTTCATGATTTTATGTCATTCCAATGCAAGGTACAAGCTTCTTCTAGGGTTGTTGAGAGATTCAGACATGTTGCTTCTCAGTACAAAACTTTTATGGTGCATAAGAAACAACTACAATGCTCAAGACAATTTGACTTTGTTTAAAGTCAGTTTATGAAAATGGAAATGCCACCTTTTTTCCACCAATGGCAACATCTCTTGAACAATAGCTTAACCACTTGGATAATGCTCCATTTTTTGTGTAAACTTCTGATTATGGATTGATTTAGAATTAATGAGGCCTGAAAAGTGGGATCATAGAGTATGGCTTGGAGATTTTGTCAAGAACAACTTTGTGGAATTAGCATGAAAATCAACTTTGTGACACCAACTTCCTTAATTCAAAACTCTCAGCTCAAGAATGGGATCAAGGAGTTTTTGTCATTTTTGAAAAGCCCCAAACGTGCTCTACAACTTTCATTTTTGATGAATTTCTTGATTCTCAATGGATCATAGTGAAAACTGGCTCCAAAATTTGGTACTTTTTGTGAACAAAAACTGCCTTGAAAAATTTCTAAGTGTGGAAAGATTTTCAACAACTTGATGGCCTCATAACTCAAAATCTATGCATTTTTTGGAAATTAACCCTAATTGAAAAAGTTGTAGTATGTTGTGAGGGCTTCATTTTGGTCTTTGGAACACAAAAAATGGTGGTCTAGATTGAAAGTTATGGCCTTTCAAAGTTGGCACAAAATTAGGGTTTTCTTCCATACTTAGAAAAATTTCAACTTCTTCCACTTTGCCCCTTTTGCAAGTAACCCCCTAATTCTTGATTTTTCATGATCAAATTCAATGATCAAACATGTTTTCATGAAATTTAGCTTGAGGACTTCAATTTTGACCAAAAATCCCAAAAGTCAAAGGATTGACTTTGCAGTTAAAAACTTGTGTATCAGATGAACTCAATTGTGTGATCTTCAATGATCTTGCATTCTTGAACCCTTCAAACATCATGGATAGATTCCAAGGATGTATTTGAGCATATTGAATCATGTCCCAAGGCCTGAGATCATGCTTTGATCAAAGGTCAAAGGCACAGTTGACTTTTCCAGATAAAACCCTAATTTGGGGTCAAATGAGGTTGAGCTTCAATGAACTTGTATTGGGACCAATTTGCACTTGATTCTTGATGAAGAGATGCCTCTTTAGTTTATGCACACTTGGTAGGTTGATGATCAATCCAAGACATTGACTGGTCATATGAAGATCCTCTTGATGCAAAACCTTAATTCATATGAAACGAAACAAAAACAAACTTGTACAAGGTTAGGGTTAGCAATGCAATGTGTGATGCTCCTAGAATGATGATGGAATCTAGGGTCAAAATTTGGGGTATGACAGGTGCCCCTATTTAAATAACTTTATTGGATGGCATGAGTGGTGACAACCCTCATGGAATCAAAGTGAAAGGTATTTAAATACAGAAATAACCGAAAATTTTGCCCCTAGATGCAATGGCATGCTATGCTACAGACAAAACTGACTTTCTCAGACAATGCTAGGGAACAATGCTGACATGCAATGAACTCTAGTATGATGATTTATGATGAAATGATAAATGCACAAAGATGCAATGAGTAAATACTCACTGGAGATAAAAGAAAGACAACACTGGGGATACTCAAAGTGGTTGATCAACAGGTTCGGACATGACCGGGTGCTATTGAGAATATCAAACAAGAGCAAGACCTTCTTACAAGAGGAATCCTCATAAAAATAGGATACAGAACAAGATCCTCATAATAATAGGGTTAGGCAAACAAAGATCCTCATAACAATAGGATGAAAAGCGGGATAGGATCTTCATAATAATAGGATAAACAGCAAGATCCTCATAACAATAGGATACAAAGCAGGGTAAAATCCTCATAATAATAGGAAATAAAAACAGAGCTCCTCATAACAATAGGATGGCAAAACAAATTCTTATAACAATAGAATCAACAAAATAGGCTCTTTATTGCAATAGGATAACATAGATTCTCATAACAACATAATCAACAAACGGAAGTCCTTATAAAAATAGGATTGGTCCAAAAATTCCTTATAATGATAGGAAATGAAACAAATTCCCTCATAACAATGAGGTAAATATCCTTATGACAATAGGAATATGTTGACAATACCCTTATAACAATAGGGATGACAGATAAAGAGAATCCTCATAACAACAGTATTACTGAGCCAAAAAGGATCCTTATAACAATAGGATCAGGCAACACACATTATTGGAGTTTCCAAATATCCAATCTTCTTGAAATTCCTCAAAGCAAAGAATTTAGACATGATGTTCAAGAACCATCAGGGAAGTACAGGGTAAAAGACTCTTCTGTACGTGCCAAATCAATTGGACTTAGACCGCGAGCAAAGGTATCAAGACCAGCTTTCGACGGATTAGTAACAACTAGGCTTCAAGGGGATATTGGTGACAACCAAAAACAGCTTACCAATGACAATTGGATCTCAAGCAGGCTTGCTGGGGAAAGAAATATTGGTAACAAACAATACTTTAAGACAACAAGAATAAACGAAATGGTGAACGCCAGTGAAAACTGGGGAAAACATATATGGTGACGACCAAAGGGAATAGTTTTAATAAACGCGAAGCGTAGTGATAACTGGACTTATCGGGATAGAAAACTGGTGATAACCAAACCCAAAATAAGAAGCTAATGTTAAATGCGCATGTTGAACATGATGTGAATGATCATGGCATGCAAATGCTGACTCTTGGTGAGACAAAGATTTTGTGGGGAGATTTTCACAGGGGAAATAAATCCTCAACATCAGTAATTCAAGCAAAAGAAAACCATAGGATGGACAAAGGGGAAGCATCCTCAAACTTGATGGTAACATTTGATCAATGGATCAATCCAAGAGTGGTATCAGTTTAGACTTCATTGGGGATTTGCAAATGGTATGACAATGCCTTTGCAACCTTGAAGCTTCTCGGGGATACTTAGGATTTCCTTTTTTATCATCCCATATGCCAAAGAGACTTTATGTTTTATGAAGATGTTTTCAAAACACTTTCTTTTCAAAAACCTTTCTATTTTTAAAATTCCTTATTAACAAATAAATGGCATTTTGCATAACAAGAAAAGGTAGAAAAAAAAGTACAAATGACAACAAATGATAGGCCAGGTCTGTATTTTATTAAAGAATGGTACCTTGCTTCTGACGAGAGCAATTGAATTGATCTTCTGCTGGTTCTTCAGTATTGGTAAAGACCATCTGATACAATCAAATTCCTTTTGTCCCTAACTTTTGCCTGGATCGCCGTTTCGGGTTTTCAATCCATCAAGACGCTCATTTTTTCCTAAGCCGCCCTTTCGGATTTTCAACTTAGCGAGCTCTTATTTTTTATTTTCATCCCTAATTTTTGCTAGGATCTCCTGCATAGGTTTAGATCCACCAGGATACCCATTACTTTTTAAGTCGCCATTTCTAGTTTTCGACCTAGCTGGTTTTTTAGGCATATAATTTTTTGACTGCATCGACATTTACGGGATGTGCAAGTTGTTCATCATCCATCGTTGTGTGAATTAGGGATCCTCCTAAGAAGACTTTCTTCACAATAAATGGGCCTTCGTAATTGGGAGCCCACTTCCCTCGGGAATCTTTCTGTGATGGCAAGATTTTCTTGAGTACCAGATCTCCCTCTTTGAATTCACGCAGGTAAACCTTCTTGTCGAATGCTCTCTTAAGCCTCTTCTGGTATAGTTGCCCATGGCACATGACTGTCATCCGCTTTTTGTCGATGAGGTTCAACTCGTCATATCTGCTACAGATCTATTATGCTTCTTCCAACTTGGTCTCCATCAGAATTATCAAGGATGGTATCTTCACTTCCATTGGGAGAACTACTTCCATGCCATAAACTAAAGAGAAAGGGGTTACCCCTATTGAAGTGCGGACTGAAGTCCGGTATCCATGCAGAGTGAAGGGTAGCATTTCATGCCAATCCTTGTAAGTTTTGACCATCTTTTGTAGGATTTTCTTGATGTTCTTGTTGACAGCTTCAACAACTTCATTCATCTTCGGTCGGTAAGGTGACGAATTATGGTGCTCGATCTTGAAGGATTCACACAGTTCCTTCATAGTCTTGTTGTTCAAATTAGTTCCATTATCTGTGATAATTCTGTTTGGAATTCCGTAACGACAGATAATTTCCTTCTTGATGAAGCGGGCAACCACTTGCTTGGTCACATTGGCATAGAAAGCAACTTCCACCCATTTTGTGAAGTAGTCGATGGAAAAAAAGATAAAATGATGGTCGTTGGAAGCCTTAGGCTCGATTGCTCCAATCATGTCAATGCCCCCACATAAAGAAAGGTCACGGCGATGATAAAATATTCAACAGTGTTGGAGGCACGTGCACCTTATCATCATATATTTGGCATTTATGGCATTTCCTGGGATATTGGATGCAATCAGATTCCATAGTTAACCAATCATATCCAGCTCTCAAACACTTCTTGGACATAGCATAACCATTGACGTGAGTTTCAAATGGTCCCTCAAGAATTTCCTGAATTAACAGGTCTGCTTCACATTTGTCAACACATCTAAGCAGAACCATGTCGTGATTTATTTTATACAACACATCATTAGTGAGGAAGAATTTAGACGCCAATCTTCTCAAAGTATTTTTGTGAAGAGCGGTAGCACCAGCTGGGTATTCCTGGTTTTGCAGGTACATCTTGATGTCGTAGAACCAAGGCTTTCCAGTAGTTTCCTCTTCAACTAATTGGCAGTAGGCAGGCTCAGACTTTCGTTCAATCCGGATGAGTGGCGCTTCATTAACGAATCTGACCTTCCACGTGGAGGCTAGCATAGCCAAAGCATCAGCAATATGGTTTTCAGACCTCGGAACATGTCGGAAGGTGATCTCATAAAAGCATTTGATCATTTCCACAATATAAGCATAGTATATAACCAATTTTTTGTCTCGGGTCTCCCATTCACCCTTGACTTGGTATATCACCAAAGCTGAATCTCCACTCACTTAGAGAATTTTGATTCGAAGGTCAATGGCTGCTTCAAGGCCTAGAATGCATGCTTTATACTCGGCGATGTTGTTTGTACACTCAAAGCATAACCTTGCTGTAAACGGAGTATAACCACCATCTCGATTCATCAAAATAACACCTACGCCATGCGCACTATAATTAGAGGAACCATCAAACATCATCTTCCAACGGGAGCCTGGCTCGGGACCCTCATCTGGACCAGGTTCTTCACAATCTTTCTTTATCACCATAATGTCCTCATCGGGAAAGTCAAGCTTGAGAGGCCCATACTCTTCAACTGGTTGCTCTGCAAGGTAACTTTTGAGTTACGTACTAGATGTCGTATTCGGACAAGAGCATATGCCAATGGGCAAGCCTTCCAGTCTGAGCAGGCTTTTCAAAAATGTATTTTATTGGATCCATCTTGGAGATCAATAAAGTAGTGTGACAGATCATGTATTGCTTGAGACGCTTAGCAGCCCAAGCTAAAGCAAGTTTTCTCTAAGAGTGAATATTTGCTTTCACAGTCGGTAAACTTCTTGCTTAGATAGTAGATGGCGTGCCCTTTATGTCCAATCTCATCATGTTACCCCAATACGCAACCCATAGACCCTTCTAGCACAGTCAGATACATGAAGAGAGGCTTTCCTGGCACATGAGGAATCAAGATTGGAGGTTCTTGTAGATAACCCTTGATCTTTTTGAAACTAGCTGACAATCAGAATTCCATTCAACTGCTTGATCCTTTCGGAGCATCTTGAAGATAGGCTCACAAGTAGCAGTCATATTGAAGATGAATCTGGAGATGTAGTTTAGTCTTCCAAGAAAACCTTTGACTTGCTTCTGGGTTTGTGGAGCGAGCATTTCTTGAATAACTCTGACTTTATCTGGGTCAACTTTAATCCCTCGTTGGCTAACAATGAATCAAAGCAATTTTCCAAACCGAACTCCAAAAGTACACTTAGCTGGATTTAGTCACAATCTGAACTTTCTGAGACGCTCAAACAGTTTAAACAAATGATCCACATGGTGTTCTTTGCTTTGGGATTTAGCGATCATGTCATCGATATATACCTCTATCTTCTTATGCATCATGTTATGGAAAAGCGTAACCATCGCCCTTTAGTAAGTAGCACCTACATTTTTAAGACCAAACGACATGACCTTATAACAATAGGTCTCCCAAAGTGTGATGAATGTAGTTTTCTCCATGTCATCAGGATCCATTTTGATTTGGTTGTATTCTAAGAAGCCATCCATGAAAGAAAAGACAACAAATCTAGCAGTACTATCCACCAAGGTATCGATGTGCGGAAGAGGGAAGTCATCCTTTGGACTGGCTTTATTCAAGTCCCTATAGTCGATACACATTTGAACCTTTCCATCCTTCGTCGGTACGAGAACAATATTGGCCACCCACTGAGGGTATTTTACAACAGCAAGAATCTGGCATCAATTTGTCTCTTTACCTCTTCTCTGATCTTCAAGGCCATGTCTGGTCTTGTCCTTCGGAGTTTCTGCTTCACAAGAAGACTATCGGGTCGGAGTGGTAGCTTATGAACGACAATGTCTGTGTCCGAACCAGTCATATCTTGATATGACCATGTGAACACGTGCACATATTCTTGGAGAAGCCTGACTAACCTTGCCCTAACATCTACCCCAAGTATGGTGCCAATTTTGATTTCCTTTCTCTCCTCTTCACTGCCCAAGTTGATGGTTTCGACCTGCTCTTGGTGAGGTTGGAGATATGTGTACTCATATTCAAGCATCTTATCCAATTCATCTGGGATATCGCAATCTTCCTCACTCTCTTCTTCAGTTTGATTGATGGGTGCATCAAAGTTAGGAGAGACTGGAGAGTCATCGGATTTAATATGGGTATCAATGATTCTACATGTTTTAGATGATTGCTTTTATTAAAATGAAAAACAAAGGGCAATGCAATGAGAGAATGTTTTTTCTTTTTAGTGGTTTTCTAAAAGATTGCCATTTTCATTTAAAAGTGAAAAGAGAAAAAAACAGTAAATGAACAAAACAGGAATTTAACAAAATGCCTTCATTCATTAAGATTTGAAAATCAGAAGGGGGCCCTACAAAATAATCCTATAGCCTTGGGCACGGCTATGGATTTTTGAAAACATTAAAAAGAAAAAACAACAAAATTACTTTTATAAAGGGAGGATTTCGGGAATCTCCACAGAGTCCCAATTGCTCAAAGCCACATCAAAACGGTACACCAAATTGCTTAAGCCTTCATCTTCAGAATCTTCGTCAATTGCGTTTGTAGCACCCCAAAATTTGCTCTCCTACCTTTATTATTAACTGGCTTATGTTTCACTTCATTTTTGCATTATCATGTGTGCATATCATTGGTTCTTAGCATGGGGTCAAGGTGCCTGAGGCAGTTCAAGAGGAGGAGATGTTCTTCAAAGGGTCAAGCAAGAGTCCTTATATTATCTCAAGTGGATCACTCTCTCCTAACCAGTGCAGAAGCTAGGGTTTTGAGATTCTTGGGTTTATTGCTCCAATGGGCAAGCTTCTTGGGTTTTTATCATCACCAAATTTCATATCTTATCTTTGTTGGAGAGGATACATATCATATTCAGAGGAATTTGGATTTTGAGGATGTGTTATTTCCTCCTAGACTGAGGGTACCAAAATTAGGGTTTGCTACAAAGTCAGTTTATTTCTGATTTTTTGGGAAAGACTTGATTCCATGGTATTCCTTGGGTCCCTAAGTACCTAGGAATGGAAGATTGTCCATCAGTTTGGTTCATGAGAAGTTCAATTGGCCAATGGATTGGGAATCAGGAGAATTGGGGAAAAGTCAACAGTGAGAGGGGAAGTCAACCGTGAAATTTTGAGGTTCTCTTCAAGGTTTTCAAGACCTCACATCCTCATATGGTCTTCAAGAGTCAAGTTTCATACCATTTATCAAGAATAAAGGGTTGGTACAAAAGGTTACTAAATATGGAAATGACCTATAATTTGAAAGTTTCCTTTTTGGGCATGTTCTTACATTACATTCAACTTGACTTTGCATCATTAAAGAAGCTTCAAATTAATTTTCCTCAAACATGAAAGTTGAAGATATTTTTCTCCCCTTTCCAACAAGTACTATATGGTCTCCATATCATTTGTAAAACTCAAGTTATGATCAAAAGAAGGCAAAGTGGTTTTTAGGGTTTCTCATGATTCCATTTTCACAACTTTTGCATTTTGGGACATAGTGACCTATATTTGGTTCCATTGCTTCATGTCACATTCTAAAATCAAAGAACATTCCATAAGGATCATTTTTGGCCTTTGAATCAAGTGAATCCATGGTTTATTCATCACTTATTTTCCATTATGCAAAATTGCAAGATTATTGAAAACTCATGAACCAAAACATCTCAAGGCCCAAATTTCATACAGGTGTGATTAGCAATTGAAATATAAGTGATCCATCATAGAATGTTTGGGTGTACATGCATGGAAGAGGGTGTATTTCACATAATGCAAATTTACAAAATCACCCAAAACTCTTTAAGTGAGGAATTAACAAGGCCCAAGTGATTATCAGTGGATTAACCCTAGGTATTTAAGATTACTCATGCACTGGTTGAAGAGAAACACACGTAATTTTGAGGAGAACAAAAGTTTGAACCCTAAAACTTCAATCATTGGAATCTCACAATCCACGAAGGCTTTGGGCGAAATTCTTTCACAGTCTTTATCCTTGGAATCCATAGAGCACAAACCACCCATCGTTGGAAGCTAAAAGCAAGGATACAGATTGCTTGATCTCAGGTTAGGGATAATTTGCATGCTCTTAAAACTCCTCTTTTTGATGCACATAATGGTGTGTGATGTTCACTGATAATCCTGATATAATTTGTTTTGAGTTTAGACGTGTATTATGTGCATATGGTGAGATTTAAGTTTTGGACCCATACTTTGTTTCGTTCGAATCTCTTTGTGTGTTGGTTATTTATGATTTCTAATGGCATATTATTGATCCTCATCAAATTCTGGTCAAGAACGTATATTCGTTTGCGTGTTCTGGTATCTTTTTTTGTTGTAGGTGGCCGGAAGTGACGACCGGAGCTAGGGCTCCGGCGTCTGGCCTGATCGCCGGTGGAATTAGGGTTTGGAGGTAAGGGACGCAATCGTGGCCGCCCATGGGTTTGATCGTGTGGTCCTTGTGTTGCCACACCATTTAAATTTGTGTTTTATTTTATTGGCTGCGTGTGTGTTAGCCCATGATAGTTACAATATGCCTCAGATCTGGATTGCTCATCAGGCTTACTTTCTTAATTGTTTGACTCAATCTGATACGTCTGATGAATCATGTGGATGAAATTGAGCCAACGCATTAATGATTCGTGTGCCTATCACGTGTTCTCTTATTTAAATTCTGAGCAATTGTGTGTGGGTGCGTGCATCATTATTATGGTGTGCTTGTGATCTGAGCTGTTAATCATTATTACTTTTTATTTATTTGACTGAATGCCACGCGTCAGATTGATCTAAAGGTAAGTATGGAGTCAACGTGGTGGACTGGGTTCACGTGTTATTTTTTTTGTTTTTCTGATGGATTTTTGGTTTGGGCTTTCTATTTACGCCCCCCACCTAAGCCCATTATCACTTCCCAACGTGTTTGGCTTGCTGCATACACCCCCATGTTATTTCTTTATTTTCATTTTCTATTTTATTATTGCATTTCATTTTTCATTTTTTAAAAATAGATACTTGCATTAAAAAATTCCCAAAAATTCATGAATTATATTTATAGTTTTATAAAATTTTTCCAAATTTTATTTTATATTTTATATTTTATTTTTGGTGTCTGAATTAATTATTTTAATAATTTCTTTTTGAATTTGCTTCATTTTGCACACATTGCATTGTGAAATTTATTTCCCATCATCCATAAAACATTTTGAGTTCATTCTTTTTGCATTGCTTCACCAACACATTTAATTGCATTAAAACATTTTTCTCTCATTTTTAAAACTTTTTCATATTGCTTTTTAGTCCTCCTCTTTTGCATATTGAGTCATGTCTCTTGTATGAACTTTGCATGATTGTTTGGGTGACCTATCTTGTGAATTTTTGCATGAGTTTTTAATATGATGTTTGTATCTGGTTGAGGTGTTTTGGGTTTTAATTTGATAATTTTAGAAGATGTTTTGCTAATTGTGTGATTGCTTTTTGTTTGAGGTCTTCTTGTATGCACATCTTTGACCATGTCTGATTACTTGTTTGAGAAGGCACTTGTGCCATCATTTGGGTTTGCTTATTTGACTTCATAATTCATGTTTAGGTCATCCACATTCTGTTTTGGTTGAGTTCCATTTGGTTTATAACCATCTCTCTTTGGTTCGTGATTTGTTTAAATTTCATTTGTCTTATTGTCACTTATGTCTGTTTGGACTAACCTTTTATGCAGGGGCTGAGGTAAGTTATTTGAGGGTGTGGATAGTATCCATGTCCACTTTCACTCTTTCTTCCTCTCATCTTTTCTTTTCTTTAGGTTTAGGTTGTTGTCAAACCTCCCCTTAGGGCCACCTTTGCATGATAACATTAGGATAGATTCTCCCCGTAGTGTCTTTTTCTTTTCTTTTGTGTCCCTCTTCTCATCTGAAAAACATTTCTAAGATGCTTAATAAGGTCAACTTGCCTTGCACACAAGCCTTAAACATAGGAAATGAAGATTGAGGGGTCCCCCTTCTCTCTTCTAGAGTGTTGAGCATACGTCCCATTGGGGACGACCATGCGACGCATTCGTTACCGTGTCATAGACTTTGGTTCAAGTTGAGTTATGAACTAACTCAAGTCACTTTTGTCCTAAAAAATACAAACAAACTTTAAACCTTTTTATCCTTCGGGATCATCAAACTAAAGGCTATTTTCAAAAAGGGCACGTTACTTTCCGTTTGAGTCGCAAACAGGCATCGACCCTAACTGTCGAACGCGAACTTAATGTCGCTCATAAAAAACACAAAAAGAACTTGGTCCGAACTACATTGACTCTGAATTCCCCATTGCACAAAGGGGGTATGTAGGCCTAGGACGTCGACGTCCTACCGAGTATGTCTTTGTCTTTCCCTTCCCCGTTTTAGTGCAGCCCTAGATGTTAGGATAACTCACCCTTAGAATAGACAACAAGTGTTGATCCCATCGAGTACGATGGACGCGTGGGGTGCTAGCACCTTCCCCTCGCGTAACCGACTCCCGAACCCAGGCTATGGTTGCGATGACCATTCCTTTCCCTCTTCCTCAGGTTTATGCGGTGTTCCCTTTCCCTCTCTTGGGATAAATATACACGGCTGGCGACTCTGTGTTCCGCGCCACTCTCGCGTTTGTACCTGGATGAAAATCCTGGGAGCGACAACGTTCACTTGGAAACCAGCACTGACAGACACTTCTTGGATTTCTTTCGGATGACCCTTTATTGGAGTTGACGCTTTGTTGGCAGTTGGTTTGTAACCCAACCCAAAGCGGTCCATCTTGACTTTGACTTTGATGACTTCACCCCAGCCTTCTGGTTTACCCTCCTCAATGGTGGAAATGGTGCTTCTCAGAGATACAAAATATGGATAGACCCTTTGCATAGGCTCCTCTACCTCTAACAAAACTGCATTTGCAATTCTAAGCGCTTGGAAAGAAGTTTCTAAAGCGTCCTCATCTGTCTCGATGTATTTGAATGAAGAAAGATTTCTCACCATGAGATCTTCTTCTCCAAATATAGTCACCAGCTTGTTATCCATAATAATTTTCATTTCCTAATGCAAGATTGACATCACTGCCCCAGCGGCATGGATCCATGGCCTTTCCAACAAACAACTATAATTGGGGTTGATATCCATAACCTGAAAAGTTATGTCAAAAACATGGGGACCAATAAGGATGGGCAACTCCGCTTCACCAATCACGGTCCTTCCCTAACCATCAAATGCTTTCACAACAAGAGCACTAGGTTTCATCTCTGCTCCTTCACATGCAAGCTTTGCAAGAGTTATTTTGGGTAACACATTGAGATATGATCAAGTATCTAACAACACCCTAGCCAAAGTGTCTTCTTGACATTTAACAGAAATATGCAAGGCACGATTGTAATTGTTACCTTCCTTGAGTAATTCCCCTCCATCAAAGCTTAATGTGTTACAGGCAGTGATGTTAGCTATCACATTATCAAATTGTTCAACAGTAATATCTTGTGTCACATGAGCTTGAGCAAGAAGCTTTTGCAGAGCGCTTCGATGTGCGGGAGAACACACAAGGAGAGACAGTATTGAAATTTTTGATGGTGTCTTATGTAATTGGCCAACAATCTTGTAATCACTTCTCTTGATGATTTTGAGGAACTCTTCGTCTTCATCAAACGAGATAGCGTCTTTGTCCTTAAAAGGAACAACAGGAGTGGATTCCTTTGGCATCTGAGGTATCACACGGATATGAGGGTTATAAATTTGACCACTACGGGTCATTCTGCTTAGCCTTGCTATGTTTGTCACCTCATCATTAACAACCTTTGGCCCTTTTTCTGGATTCACAGATTTCTGATTACCAATAACCACTTCATAATTCCAAGGCACAACTTTTGTACTCTTGAAAGCAAAAGGAGTGGGTCTTCTCTCAACAAATGTCTTCGGAACATGAACAATCTTCTTACTTTGAACAGGAGTCACAACTGGATCTAGAAGTTTAGAAATTGGTTTAGGTAGATTGAAGGCAGGTTCAACTTCTTTGTGAGTAGACTCGGCTAAATTGAACACAGGAGTCAGTAAATTGAACACTGGCTCAATCACAGCTACTTCATTCTTCTTCACACATATTCTAATCTGAAGTATACCTTGGTCAATTAAAATTTGGATCTCCCTTTGGACTCCCTCACACCCCTTTGACTGAACGACACATTCGGAACAATTCTTGTGACACACCTTAGCTGAACCGGCTTCAACCAACTTAGCATAAAACTCTGGCAATGAAGTCTCAATATCCTTCACATCATAGATCAAGACTTCATCAACTTCCTATTCTATAGCATTGGCAGATTCCCCATGGGCGAGCAAAGGATTACTCTTCAAATTTGGATTTGTATCATTGAAGGACAAAATCTTCTTCTCGACCAACTCCCTTACAATGTGTTTCAAGGCATAACAAACTTCAAGATTATGACCAACAGCCCCCTCATGGAAAGAACAGTGGGCATTAGGGTTGTAATAAGGTGGAAGTGGATTTGGAGGAGGATCCAAAGGCCTTGGAGTCTCCAAGCCTTGCTCAATGAGGAACATATACTGTAACACCCCAATTTATTTTATTGTTTTTCGTAATTAGAATTACACGATGTTGTGTGTATGCATGTGATTATGCGTGTTTTGGTCGTGTTTGGTCTGCCCTTAGTATGTGGTAGTGACCTTAGAATTATTAGGATTAAGATGTTGGAGGTGTGTGACCAACTAGGTAGAACTTGGTGGTGTGGTGAGAATGGTTATTTGGTTAATATTATTATTTTAAATTATTGAGAAATATTGTTATTATTATTTAATTAATAAAATAATAATAATAATAATAATAATAATATTGAAATAATAATAATGATAATAATAATAATCCAAGAATAACAGAAAATAGAAAAAGGGAGTTAGAGGAGAGAAACCATTCAGTACGTGTTTTTGGAGGAAAAGAGAAAGAGGAGAGCTAGGGTAAAAAGGAAGAGAAAAGCCATTGTTGAGGTCGAAGTTTTGTCAAGAACTCTAAGGTAAGGTTGGGGTTCTTTAATCTCTTAAGGGTTGCATAATGTTTGTATGAGGGTAGATAAACCATTAGGATCATCCCTATGTGTTGTTTGTGTTGATTTGGAGATTGGGGTTTTACGTATCGAAGGATTTGATAAGAGGAAAAATGCATAAATTTATCGGTTGAATTGTGGCTTATGTATTCCTACTTGTGTGTATATTAATTTGTGATTATATGTGTGTTTTTGAGGTTGTTTGAGAGTAGAATCGGAGAAGGATTGGGGTCTGAATCGTGAAGAATCGCAATTGCAGGATTGTTGATTCGTGCGGTTTCACCAGGCGAATGGGTGTTTCGCTAGGCGAAGGTGACCTCGCTTGAAGGTCTCCAGGCGAACGGAGAGGCGAGCGAGGGGTGAAAATAGGGGTTTCTGGAATTTGTATGGGGGAAGAAAATTCGCCTCTGCTCCGCCAGGAGAGCATGGGGCAAAAAGGGAATTCGCCAGGCGAACGGAGATTTCTCCAGGCAAAAGTGGATTCGCTGGTGCCTCGTTGGGCGAGCATCAGGCGAGCAGAGCTGAGATGAACCGAACTTTCTAAAACTTTAAAAATTCGTATCTTTTGATCCGTAGGTCCGTTTCAGTCGCCATTCGAATCGTTGGAAAGCTGGTTTCACATACGTTTTGTTAAAATTAATTTCAATACCAGAACTCCAACTATTTGATGCATTAATTGGGTTTTCATGGATGTTGTTATGTGTTGTATGTTGAAATGGTAAATTCGGTTGTGTGAATGCGTGTTGTAGAGGTGGATTGCGAGTGTTGCATGTTCTGGTAAGTATATGCTGCGTGTTGGATAGTTGTGGTGTATTGTATTGGCTCATTGTTATTCATATGCATTTTGTTGTCGTTTTATGCATGCCATGTTGCATAAGTTGTGTGATAAGTCATGTGCCTATATGAGGTGTGAGCGTCTTATCTGGATTCTTTGAAATAAAATCGTGTTATTGTTGTTGTTGTTGAGGTGATTGTGTGCCCATGTGGGGTGTGAGCGATCACGGATGCCGTGTGCCCATGTGGGGTGTGAGCGGCTTATATGGAAATTCTGACGAGAATTATGATCATGAAAAAGGGATCAATTTGGTACCACATGCATTGAGTCAAGTCGTGAGTCTCATTGCATTGCATTGTGTTGTGTTGTAGTGCATATGATTATCTGCTTGTGTGGGAAATTGTATTTGTGCTAATGTTGTGATGATAGGGTGAACTGTATATGGATTATGTTCTTTCATACTTATCTTATGTATTTCTTATGTTGATTTGAGACTCTCACCCCTTCTGTTTGAATATTACCTCTATGTGGGTAACATGCAGATAATCAAGATTAGTGCGGAGTTGGAGTTAGTGAAGACGGAGTCTTCTCTTTTATTTCGTTGTGTCAGCGTCTGTTCTGATGTGTAACACTGGGGATTTGGAACTCTTGTCGTTACTTGTTTTATTATTTGTTATCACTCTACCTACTTGATGATGATTATGTGGTATTAAACATGTTATATTTTCGTTGAATTTCCGCTGCTGTATTAAAGAATAATTAAGTATGGTTTGAAATTGATGATATTTACGTGTTACATATCATATGCATGAGCAGTGTATGTTGGAAAGTAGCATCCTAAATCATTGAATGTTTTTTTTCTCTGATATTTTATTATTAATTGTCGCGGGGGTTTAGGGTGTTACCTAGTGGTATCAGGGCAGGTCGGTCCGTCCGACCAAGTTGTCGAGTCGTTGCCGTGTGACAGTTGATTACTGCCGATGTCGTTTCCTTAACTATTATGTTCTGTTGTTGGCGTGTAACAGATTTAGAATGGCTGGAAGGAACGATGCTGCTATTGCTGTAGCTTTATAGGCTGTTGCTCAGGTGGTGCAAAACCCGTCTCATGCTAGCGAGAACGATGAGTTTCAGAAGAATAGGCAGCCTACCTTCAAAGGAAGATATGATCCGGATGGGGCGCAGGCTTAGCTTAAGGAGATCGAGAGAATCTTCTGGGTTATGGAATTTCCTGAAGCACAAAAGGTACAGTTAGGTACTCACATGCTGGCTGAGGAGGCTGATGATTGGTGGGTTAGCACTCGTCAACTGTTGGGAGCAATAGGAGAGGCAATCACTTGGGCTGTGTTCAGTAGGGAGTTCTTGAGGAAATATTTTCCTGAAGATGTCAGAGGAAAGAAAGAGATCGAATTTCTGGAACTGAAGCAGGGTAACATGACGGTTACGGAGTATGCTGCCAAATTCTCAGACCTGGCTAAGTTTTACCCTCACTACAGTGCGGAAACTGCTGAGTTCTCAAAGTGTGTCAAGTTTTAGAATGGATTGAGGCCTGAGATTAAATAGGCAATTGGTTATCAGCGGATCAGAAGATTTCCATATTTGGTGGAGTGTTGTAGGATCTTTGAGGAAGATAGCAAGGCTCGATCAGCTCATTATAAAGGGCTGGCCGAGAGGAGAGGAAAGCAACAGATGAAACGAGAGAAGCCTTATGTAGCTCCAGCTGAGAACGATAAACAGAAACACATTGATGGCAAGAAGTCGAGTGGAGGAGGTGCCCCTGCTCCTTTTAAGTGTTATAGGTGTGGTGAGCTAGGTCATCATGTCAGTGAGTGCACGAGTGATGTGAAGAAATGCTTCAAGTGTGGATAGGCAGGACATTTGATTGTTGACTGCAAAGTTAATATGGTGACTTGTTACAACTGTAGAGAACAGGGCCATATTAGTACTCGTTGCCAGAAACTAAAGCAAGCTTCAACTGGAGGAAAGGTGTTCGCTTTGACAGGGACTCATACTTCCAGTGATGACAGACTAATCAGAGGTACATGTTATATTAATAATACACCTTTGATTGCTATTATTGATACTGGTGCTACTCACTCTTTTATTGTTGTTGATTATGTGGGAAGGCTAGGCCTTGTTGTTTCTCCTATGAAGGGGGAGATGGTTGTCGAAACTGCTGCAAAGGGATCGGTGACCACTTCTCTAGTTTGTTTGAATTGTCCACTATCAATCTTTGATAAGGACTTTGGTGTGGATCTTATTTGCTTGCTGTTGGGAGGTCTCGATGTGATCTTGGGTATGAACTGGTTGGAGTTCAATCATGTTCATATTAACTGTTTTAACAAGTCGGTGTGATTTCTTGCTCCTGAAGAAGAGGAAGAAAATGGTTTTCTATCTGCTAGAGAGTTGAGGAAGCTCTTAGAAGAAAAAGCTCAAGTGCTTGCATTGTTTGCATCCTTGTCAGCGGAGAGTGAGTCGGTGATTAAGGAATTGCAATAGTGTGTGAATTTCCTGAAGTGTTTCCGGATGACATTGCTGATGTACCGCCAGAGAGAAAAATGAAGTTTACTATTAACCTTGTCCCTGGTACCAGACCTATTTCTATGGCACCATACAGGATGTCGACATCAGAATTAACAGAGCTGAAGAAGCAACTGGAAGAGTTGCTAGAAAAGAAATTTGTGAGACCAAGTGTATTGCCTTGGGGAGCTCCAGTGTTGTTGGTGAAGAAAAAGAATGGTAGTATGAGGTTATGTATCGATTACAGACATCTGAATAAAGTGACGATTAAGAACAAGTATTCGCTTCCAATAATAGATGACTTAATGGATCAATTAGTGAGTACTCGTGTGTTTAGCAAAATTGATTTGAGGTCGGGTTATCATCAGATACGGGGGAAGGATGAAGACATTCAGAAAACGGCTTTCAGGACTCGATATGGACATTATGAGTATGTGGTGATGTTGTTCGGAGTTACTAATGCACCTGGTGTATTCATGGAGTATATGAATCGAATTTTTCATGCTTACTTGGATAAGTTTGTGGTCGTTTTTATTGATGACATCCTTATCTATTCTAAGTCAGAAGAGAAGCATCTTGAACATTTGGGGATCGTTCTGCAAGTGTTGAAAGAAAAGAAACTCTATGCTAAGTTGTCTAAGTGAGAATTCTGGTTGAGAGAGGTAAGTTTTCTTGGGCATGTTATTTCAGGTGATGGTATTTCTGTGGATCCATCCAAGGTAGATGTAGTTCTACAGTGGGAGGCTCCGAAGTCGGTAACCGAAATCAAAAGCTTTTTGGGCTTGGCTGGTTATTACCGCAGGTTTATTGAAGGCTTTTCGAAGTTGTCACTTCCATTGACTCAGTTGACTTGCAAAGGTAAAGCGTTTGTATGGGATGTTCACTCCGAGAAGAGTTTCATTGAGCTAAATAAGGGATTGACTACAGCTCCAGTTTTGATTCTACCCGAACCAAACGAACCATTTGTGGTGTATTGTGATGCTTCGTTGATGGATTTGGAAGGTGTGTTAATGCAGGATGGTAAGGTTGTGGCTTACGCTTCAGGACAGTTAAGGGTCCACGAGAGGAATTATCCAACTCATGATTTGGAATTGGCTGCAGTGGTGTTCGTATTAAATATTTGGAGGCACTATCTTTATGGATCCAGATTTGATGTGTATAGTGATCATAAGAGCTTAAGGTATATGTTTGATCAGAAGAAATTGAATATGAGACAGAGAAGGTGGTTGGAATTCTTAAAGGATTATGATTTCGGCTTGAACTATCACCCTGGTAAAGCTAATGTGGTGGCTGATGCTTTGAGTCGGAAGATATTGCATATGTCTACTATGATGGTTAAAGAGTTGGAATTAATTGAACAGTTCAGAGATATGAGTTTGGTTTGTGAACAGACACCACATAGTGTGATGTTGGGTATGCTAATGATCAACAATGAATTTCTTAATAGTATCAGAGAAGGTCAGAAGTTGGACGTGAAACTGGTGGATTTGATGATTGGAAATGAACAGGCAGAAGGTAACGAATTCAGAGTTGATGAACAAGGCGTGTTGAGGTTCCGTGATAGGATTTGTATTCCTAATGATCCTGAGTTGAAAAGAATGATTCTAGAAGAAAGTCACAAGAGTAGTTTAAGTATCCATCCAGGAGCTACGAAGATGTATCAAGACTTGAAGAAGATATTTTGGTGGCCTGGATTGAAACGCGATGTGGCTACGTTTGTGTATGCTTGTTTGACTTGTCAGAAGTCGAAGGTGGAACATCAGAAACCTGCTGGTTTGATGCAACAGTTGAATATTCCAGAGTGGAAGTGGGACAACATTTCTATGGATTTTGTGTTCAGGTTGCCAAATACGCCGATAGGATATGATTCCATTTGGGTAGTGGTGGATAGACTGACGAAATCAGCACATTTCTTTATGATCAGTATCAGTTTTCCTTTGCAGAGACTGGTAGAGATTTATATTCAGGTGATTGTGAAATTGCATGGAGTTCTATTGAGTATTGTGTCGGATAGGGATCCAAGATTCACTTCCAGATTTTGGGAGAGTTTGCAAGAAGCTTTGGGATCGAAACTGAGATTGAGTTCGGCTTATCACCTGCAGACAGATGGACAGACGGAGAGGACTATACAATCTTTGGAGGATTTGTTGAGGGCTTGTGTGCTTGAACAAGGAGGTGCTTGGGATAACCACTTGTCGTTGACTGAGTTCACTTATAATAACAATTATCATTCCAGTATTGGAATGACGCCTTTTGAAGGTTTGTATGGACGGAGGTGTCAGACGCCTTTGTGTTGGCATGAATCTGGTGAAAGTGTAGTACTTGGACCTGAGATTGTTCAGCAGACTACTGAAAAGGTGAAGCTGATTCGGGAAAAGATAAAGACTTCGCAGAGTAGGAAGAAGAGCTACCATGATAAGAGGAGGAAAGATCTTGAGTTCCAAGAAGGAGACCATGTGTTCCTGAGAGTCACTCCGGTGACCGGTGCAGGACGTGCGTTGAAGTCGAGGAAGCTTACTCCTCGGTTTATTGGTCCATATCAAATTTCTGCAAGAGTTAGAACTGTTGCCTACAGAGTGGCGTTGCCACCCAATTTTTCGAATTAGCACGATGTGTTCCATGTGTCACAGCTTCGGAAGTATGTTCCGGATCTATCGCATGTGATTCCGATGGATAATGTGGAAGTAAGGGATAACCTTACGGTTGAAGTCTTACCAATACAGATTGAAGACCGCGAGGTAAAGAAATTGAGGGGTAAAGAGATCACCCTTGTGAAGGTGGTGTGGGGAGGCGTTGCCGGTGGAAATATGACTTGGGAGTTAGAGAGCAGGATGCGCGAGTCGTATCCAGAGTTATTCGTATGAGGTAAATTTTCGAAGACAAAAATATTTTAAGTGGGGGAGAGTAGTAACACCCCGATTTATTTTATTATTTTTCGTAATTAGAATTACACGATGTTGTGTGTATGCATGTGATTATACGTGTTTTGGTCGTGTTTGAGTTGCCCTCAGTATGGGGTAGTGACCTTAGAATTATAGGGATTAAGATGTTGGAGGTGCGTGACCAATTAGGTAGAACTTGGTGGTGTGGTGAGAATGGTTATTTGGTTAATATTATTATTTTAAATTATTGAGAAATATTATTATTAGTATTTAATTAGTAAAATAATAATAATTATAATATTGAAATGATAATAATAATAATAATAATAATAATAATAATAATAATAATTCAAGAATAACAGAAAATAGAAAAAGGGAGTTAGGGGAGAGAAACCATTCAGTACGTGTTTTTGGAGGAAAAGAGAAAGAGGAGAGCTAGGGAAAAAAGGAAGAGAAAAGCCATTGTTGAGGTCGAAGTTTTGTCAAGAACTCTAAGGTAAGGGTGGGGTTCTTTAATCTCTTAAGGGTTGCATAATGTTTGTATGAGGGTAGATAAACCTTTAGGATCATCCCTATGTGTTGTTTGTGTTGATTTGGCAATTGGGGTTTTACGTATCGAAGGTTTTGATAAGAGGAAAAATGCATAAATTTATCGGTTGAATTGTGGCTTATGTATTCCTACTTGTTTGTATATTAATCTGTGATTATATGTATGTTTTTAGGGTTGTTTGAGAGTAGAATCAGAGAAGGATTGGGGTCTGAATCGTGAAGAGTCGCAATCGCAAGATTGATAATTCGCGTTGTTTCGCCAGGAAAATGGGTGTTTCACAAGGCGAAGGTAACCTCGCTTGAAGGTCGCCGGGCGAACGGAGAGGCGAGCGAGGGGTGAAAATAGGGGTTTTTGGAATTTGTATAGGGGAAGGAAATTCGTCTCTGCTACACCAGGCGAGCATGGGGCGAAAAGGGAATTCGCCAGGCGAAGGGAGATTTTGCCAGGCGAAAGTGGATTCGTTGGGCGAGCATCAAGCGAGCAGAGCTGAGACGAACCAAACTTTCTAAAACTTTAAAAATTCGTATCTTTTGATCCGTAGGTCCGTTTCAGTCGCGGTTCGAATCGTTGGAAAGCTGGTTTCACATACTTTTTGTTAAAATTAATTTCAATACCAGAATTCTAACTATTTGATGCGTTAATTGGGTTTTCATGGATGTTGTTATGTGTTGCACGTTGAAATGGTAAATTCGGTTGTGTGAATGCGTGTTATAGCGGTGGATTGCGAGTATTGCATGTTCTGGTAAGTATATGCCGCGTATTGGATAGTTGTGGTGTATTATATTGGCTCATTGTTAGTCATATGCATTTTGTTGTCGTTGTATGTTGTTGTTGTATGCATGCCAAGTTGCATAAGTTGTGTGATAAGTCGTGTGCCTATGTGGGGTGTGAGCGTCCTATCTGGATTCTTTGAAATAGAATCGTGTTATTGTTGTTGTTGAGGTGACCGTGTGCCCATGTGGGGTGTGAGCGATCACTGATGTCGTGTGCCCATATGGGGTGTAAGCGACTTATATGGAAATTCCGACGGGAATTATGATCATGAAAAAGGGATCAATTTGGTACCACATGCATTGAGTCAAGTCGTGGGTCTCATTGCATTGTATTGTGTTGTGTTGTAGTGCATATGATTGTCTGCTTGTGTGGGAAATTGTATTTGTGCTGATGTTGTGATGATAGGGTGAACTGTATATGGATTATGTTCTTTCATACTTATCTTATGCATTTCTTATGTTGATTTGAGAATCTCACCCCTTCTGTTTGAATGTTACCTCTATGTGGGGTAACGTGCAGATAGTCAAGATTAGTGTGGAGTTGGAGTTAGTGAAGACGGAGTCGTCTCTTTTATTTTGTTGTGCCGGCGTCTGCTCTAATGTGTAACACTGGGGATTTGGAACACTTGTCGTTACTTGTTTTATTATTTGTTATCACTCTATCTACTTGACGATGATTATGTGGTATTAAACATGTTATATTTTCGTTGAATTTCCGCTGTTGTATTAAATATTAATTAAGTATCGTTTGAAATTGATGATATTTACGTGTTACATATCGTATACATGAGCAGTGTATGTTACAAAGTAGCATCCTAATCATTGTATGTTTTATTTTTCTCTAATATTTTATTATTAATTGTCGCGGGGGCTTAGGGTGTTACAGATACAACTTTGAGTAAATCAGTGGGATAGGGGGTATAGGAGGCCTCCCTCCCTGTCTTCTATTCTGACCTTGATTATTCTGGAATTGAACAGGATTCCTTTGAGGAGCATTGGATGCTTGTTGATACTGAGGAACTGAAGGAGTTTGTTAGAACACGTGTACTTGTTGATTGAAAATAGGGGTAACAGCTGCCACATATGGTTGAGGGGAATACTGATACGCTGGCTATTGAATGAATTGTTGTTTATGCTTCCAAGACTGGTTTCTCCTACAGACAGACTTTACAACATTAGTTTCTCCTTCTTTCTTCTTATGGAAACTTCTAGGAGGCTTTTTTGGCATGATTAGTTGCACCATTGGAACTTCCAACTGAACTACTCATATTTCTATTCTTCAGACCCAACTCTACTTTGATTCCCATAGCTACCAAATAAAAAAAAAACTAGCAGTGACACTTCCTACCATTCATTCATAAAACTATGGCCGCACTGTATCGACAAACCAGTCTGCTAAATCTTTTTCTGAAAAAGGAGGCTCCACTTGAGAGGCAGTTTCCCTCCATCTTTGTGCATATTCCTTAAAGGATTCATACCTTTTCTGCGACATACTCAGCAGCTGTCTTCTTTCTTTCACTAAATCCATTAAGTATTTATAATGCTTAATGAAAGCATCAGAGAGATCATGGAAACAATGAATGCGTGATTGGTCTAAACTCATATACCACTTAGAAGACGCTCCCTTCAAACTATCTTGAAAGCAGCGGATCATCAACTTGTCGTTATCCACATGGGCAACCATTTTTTGGTAGTACATGATCATATGATTTTTAGGACAGGAAGCCCCTTCATATTGGTCAAGGTTGGGAGTTTTGAACTTGGCTGGATTCACCAATCCAGACCCAAGCACATCTCTCGGGCAGCAGCTCCAAATATCTTATCGCCTTCCATGGCCCTAAGCCTTTTCTCAATTATTTCCATATTCTCCCTCAATTGATCACATTTTTCATCTTCGTACTCAGATCCATCGGGTATATCATATACTTGATGATGGTTATTAAAGTAAGGCTGGTTCACACGAGTGTGCACGACAGAAGGTGCAAAGGTTGGAATTATGTTGGGAACATCAGCGGCCAACGGAACAGTTTGTTGAGTCGTAACATGCACTTGTGGCTGGGGTACAAAACCTGGGGGAAGCCCAAATGGAGGCAAAGTAACAAGAGTAGTAATAGGAGGAGAGTCTATCACAGGATTTTTTATCTCAGAAACAACAGTCGTATGGGTGCCCATCTTGGCACGGATTACTTACAACATTTCCATGATTTGTTCTACGTTACCACGTAGGTCTTCCAACTCATCGTTGACATGGTAAATCTCATGCTCTCTTTCTTCCATTCTTCTTCTGGCTTGAGTACAGGTATTGTAATGATGTGGAGGATTCAGCGTGAAAACTGGAGATGATAAGACGAAATGAGTTTATGTTGAAGAAATGCAATGCAAATGTGACAACAGATGCAAAATGTAATGAGATGCAAATGCAAAAAGTTTTGCGGAACTTAATTATTTGCAAACATCAAGGAGATACCAAAATAAACTCATTTTCATTAATCAAAAGGGAGGATTACAAGTTTAGTACTTCTTACAAGAGTCCTAAACAAAAAGCTAAGTAAAAGCTAACAAAAGTCCTAAGGAAATTCTCCCAGCAGCCTCATGTTGAGCTTCTTGATCTGCTCCTCCATCTGAGTCTTCTCGAGAATTAGCTTATCCATGATCAGCTTCGAAGGAGTTGACTGAGGGTTAGATGAAAATAAATCCTCTTGCACCTTCCTCTTCTTACTAAAGAGTACTTATTTAGTCTTCATCTATAGTTGTTTTTGGAGTTCTGCGTTCTCTTCGACGACCACTTGATACATGTTCTTCCAAGCATCTCCTTCTCGTTGCGCTTTGCTCAAAGTGATCTTCAACTTCTCTGCTTCATACAAGAAAATCAGAGTAGGCTCTTTCTTCAGAGACATGGGCTCTTAACGAGGATAAGGCATCTTCAGCTTGATGGCCTTATCTCATACCCATTGGAGATAGGGTTCCAAAGAAATACAGTTAGGCTTTCCCAAGTCTTTCTTTCCCTTCTTATGCAAGTGACGCCAAGCAACCACAATCTTTTCCTTGAACTCTTTACTATCTTCACCATCCTTGAAGAAGATACTCTCCACATGACACCATTGGGTTTGTCCTTCAAAGGATACCCTAGCTGACGATGAGCCAAGACTGGATTGTAACTGATCCCTCCTTTGGTACCAAGAAGAGGCACATTATCAAAGTCTCCGCAGTTATCAATGATCATTACCCCATCATAGACACAATTGTACCAATCAATATCATAGTGAGTAAGAGACATAATCTTCTGTGACCACCATAAACCATTCTTGAGATCCCCAAAAGAGCTAGACTTGGGGAAGTGAGAAATAAACCACTTGTACAGTAATGACACACAACATGTGATCTTCCCTCCTCTATGGAAGTTCCTTAGGTGAACGGAGTGATAAGCATCTACTAACAAGGTAGGCACTAGGTTCTTCTTTAGGAAGATCTTGATAGCCTTGATGTCGACAAAGTCCTCAAAGCTAGGGAAGAGAAATACACCATAGATGAGTAAGGCAAGAATAGCCTCAAATGTGTCCATGCTTAAGTTATCGGCATAATATTGAGCTTTTCCCATCATAAACTCTGTGGTTAACCCAAAGACTCCTCCTTTAGTGGTCATGTTGGCTTGGATTTTAGACAGTCCCAAATGTGTGGCTTTGGCAATGTCTTGCTCCTTAGGATCTTTCTCCAAGATAGGAAAGGGAGACTCATCAAGGATAGGCAACCCAACTAGATAAGAAAATTCTTCCAATGTAGGCACAAGTTGGTAGTCGGGGAAGTTGAAACAATGATAGACTGGATCATAAAACTGAAGTAGTGTAGAGAGAAGTCCATCATCCATCTTAGTCTTCAACGGTGATAAAAGCCTTCCATACTTGTTCTTGAAACCTTCTTGGTCTGCCACCAAAGCTCCCAACCTCCTTAGGTCATCCAACTTAAGACTCTTTAAAGTGTACTTCAAAGTCTTTTTTCTTTCACAATCCATGACAATCCTATGATATTTGCAAACAAAAGCTCTAAGTTCCATGAAACTTTGATGAAAATGATGCTTATGAATGCATGTATGCACAAACAAAACAAGTTAAACACAAACAACGTTTACAGCTTGCATGAAGTCAAAGGTTCACCCCTCCTATTAGGTATGTACTATGATTTATTGTGTACATGTATAACGGGTTCTAACAAGTTCTCAAAGTCATCAGCCCATCTTTCAGATATTATCAATTTCCCAATTACTCAGAAGTTAATAATATTCTCAAGAGAACCTCTTTTGAGTGTAGTATCGCGTATCAACTATTTTGAGTCTACACCCTCATAGTCATCGCACTACATTCCTAACAAGGCCAAGTGGGGTAAAGGTAACTAAATGTTCTCAACTTCGTAGGCTCAATCAATAAATAGTATTGTTTTCACAATCTCTTGATCAACAATACTTATTCTCAAAAGTACCTCCACTGAGTGGTGATTTCTCAAGTTAGCTTGGTCGAGAATCAACTCCCTATAAGCCTTCTTGAATGTACCATCTTCCTATCTTATTTTTGTGCTCAAGTCCAAGGTTAGGACTTATCTCACCTCACATAAGGTATCCACCCATGACACAACAAGACAAAGGAATCTAACACAAATATAAGCAAGTTAGGCTTAACCCTCTTGGGTGTCCCCAGTGAAGTCGACATTTCTGTTGCGGTGAGAATCGGATAACAAGCTATTGATTAACTTGGATCACAAATCTTTAAATATTCACCATCGAACTTTGTTTTACCCAAGGGAAAGGGAAAAGATCGTATAAAACCCTAAGTTTGCAATGTAACAACAATGCTAAGAGATTGTAAGGTTCGGGGTTGGTTATACCTAGAGAAGGTGTTAGCATCCTAAGTATCTATAGTACTCTATAGGAACCTTTTGCTAGTATTTGTGTTATTGTTTTCTATTGTTTTGAAATGTCTTGTGTTTGGGTTTTATGGTAATAGGAACCTAAGGGTTTATTTACTAAGTATGCTCGCCAAAACTTCGCGGTCTTGTGCCTACATATCCTTACAAGGATGGAATCAAAGCATTTGTAGTTCACCTCACTACGGATGAATGAACACTTTTTTTTTTGATAAGCAAATGAACACTTGATTATGATCAAGGTTCAAAGGGGGAGGTAAGTTTTATATCCTTAACACTTACATGACTTAACACAGTCAAAAGAGTTGTAAATTCTACCCTAAGTCTAAGTTGTAAGACTTAATGACTCTAACAAGGTCAAAAGGAAATGGGTATTGCTAAGCTACTTATGACATTAAGTCAATGATGTATTCTTTCCCTTGGATTTGGAAACAAGAGGCAACTAAGGAAGGAAACTAACAAGCTAACATCACTTGAGGGAATAACTTGACAAAGTTAAAAGAGTATGAACAATATGGATGGTATGAACAAGTATGATATTCAAACATGATATCAATTGAAAGTATTCAAAGTAACATTCATACATGATGTTAATTGTAGTATGACAAAGATAGAGCACATGGTTACAACCAAAGCATAATAATAGATGTGACAACATCTAAAGCAAAGACTTGACAAAGTCATAAAAGAACAAGGTAACAACCAAGCACGTTCAAAGTTTAAAGAAGTTTCAAATCAACATGGTGAAAACCAAGGTAATAACATACAAGCAAAGAGGTTACAACACCTAAACTAACATGAGATATAGTTCTAACAAGACTAAATCATGGATGACAAGTTTAAGTACATAACTAGGGAAAACATGTATTAGGGTTCATTAATACCACTTAATCATGAATACAAGATAAGTATGGACAAGTTATATCAACACTTAATCATGAATACAATTTAACATTCAAACATGGATAAGTCATCACAACACTTAATCATGAATACAATTTAACATGGACAAGTTATAACAACACCTAAGCATGGTAAGTTTCAATGGGACATGTGTGACAACATTCATTCAAGGATTCAATTCAAATTTCAAATATGACATGTATAAGTTATAACAACACTTTAAACATGAATGAGAACAAAGTTCAAAGTTAACATGTATAAGTCAAGACATCACTTAACATGAACACGATTCAAAGATGAAATAACGCATGTATAAGTCAATGCATTACTTAACTTGGTATCAATCAAGATTCAAGGTAAACATGTATAAGTTAAAACATCACTTAATCATGAATATAATTTAAGACATTTAAGACAAGTATAGGTAACAACCAAAGCATACTTGAGCAAAGAGACATGTTTATGACAATAACATGTGGATGGAAGATGCAAACATATAAGAGATGACATGTGAGCATGCTTACAGATGACAAGTTAAAGCAAAACATCATGTGAACAAGTTAATACACCACTTGAACATTCAAACATGGACACAATTTGAACGTGTTTAAGACAAGTAGGCAACATCCAAACATATATGTTTTGAATTCAAACATGGCTTTAAACAAGGTGGAAGCATCACAAAGGGTTTGAAATCCAAGCATTTATTCAAAGACATGTTAAGAGAAAAAAAATCAAGTATTTATGAAAACTTAAACATAGTATGATCAACACAAAGGTATATATGCACATCAAGGTCATGTAATCATGGAATAAAGTCACATGTTAAGGACAAAATGGCCAAGTAAAAGCTCATGGTGTGAACAAAGTTTCAACATATATTTTCATGTATGTGAGCAAAGTTTCAACATATATTTTCATGTAAACATACAATTAAAAATGTGTCAAAGTCAAGTTAAAACAAGGATACACAAGTTCACAGCATCATATAAGGTTCATACAAGATGTAGGAGGTTCAAACAATTCAATATGCACAAGGAAAACCAAGGGATCAATCAAAAGAATCAAAAGGAGTCCTTAAGAAACCCTAAAAAAGTCACATACTTTGAACATACATAAGTGCAACAAAATAATCATTTTTGGAAATTTCTTTTCACAACAAAAAGTAGACATCTTCATGAGAATTTGGCAAAAAGAATGGGTCAAAAATCAATTAGGATGAAGAAGTTATGATGGTTTTAATTTTTGAAGGAAAATAAGAAAATGAGTAATAAAAAAAGATGGAAGTGGCCTTGGTGGGTGTTGAACCCAGGCCAGGTTGGTTCATGGTTCAAAATTATACCAACTGTGCCAGCGCGCACTTTGTGAATATACCTGGAAGCAATAGATAATATATGAAAACAACTTCAGAAATGAATTAAAAAAATGGCACAAAAAATCTGCACTACTACAAAAATCGCTTTTAGTGACCGAATTAATGATTGAAAAATTTCGGTCACTCTATTGACCGAATTAGCCACCAAAATTAGACATCATGTTAGTAAAATTGTAAAAGTTACTAAATCGGTCACTAAATAAAATTAACCACCGAATTAGCGACTGATATTTTGTGACCATAATTTTCAGTCTCAAATAATCGTTTTTATATAAATTAATTCATAAAAAAATCAGAGACCGAAATTTCGGTCACTAATATATATATTTTTATTATTAAGTTACTTACCTCCCAATTTTCTCCTTTTATTTTTATTTTTTTTTTAATTTTTTAGTCAAAATTTTACATTTTTATTGTTTTAACAAATAATACATATATTTATATAAATAATTAACTCATACAAATTTATTAATTTAGATAAAATATAATTTTAATGACAATTAGTGTAAGAATCTTTTTAAATAATATTTGAAAGTTCTATTTTATTAATAATATATACATTTCAAATGTAAATTGTATAAGAAAAACCAAATGGCCTAGTGGACACCCGAAAACCTCACAAAGGAAAGTGCATTGGTTCGATTCCTGCTAGAGACATAACTTTTGTTTTATTTTAAGTTTTTTAAACAATTGAAAATGGTCACTAAAATCGGTCACTAATTTCAGTCGCTAAAATCGATCACTAAATCTGTCTCTAAAGGTTAGCGACTAGCACTTTTGCAACAGAAATTTGGTAGTCGCGTTATTGGTCGCTAAACGTTATAGTAACCGATTTTTAGGCTTTTTCGGTCTTCAATTCGGTCACAAAACGCGAATTTTTTAGTAGTGCTGGGGCGAGGGGGATTCGAACCCCAGACCTAGAGGACAAGCAAGAAACACACGCATACACTCTACCACTAGGGTGGCCAATACATCCGTGTATTAAGCCCCCCAGTTAAATATTTATTTTATGTTTCAAATGAAAATGTCAACTCAGCGCCACCTCAGCTTCTTCTTCCTTTCTCTTTCACTCTCTCTCTCTCTCTCTCTCTCTCTCTCTCTCTCTCTCTCTCTCTCTCGTGCCCTAACCTTTCTCAACTTCATCAAAACTTCAATTCACTACAACTCCCTCATTTCTCAACCATTTCCAATTTTGTAAAAATCAAAGTTGAAGTATTTTTTACCAGGAATCTGAATATATCATTAACTCATCCTAAGACGAAACGTATAACACACAAATAACTCAACAACAGTGCAACACCAAAAAGATTTAACATGTCAACATATCACTTGCTTAGCTCATTCAATGCAACCAAAGCTTCAAACATATTGTACATGGCATGGACTACATATTGCTTTACAAATAAGACATTAAAATTGCATGAATCATGAGGTTCAAAGAGCAAGAAGCTTACCTCTTGGATATAGTCCAAGGCCTCTTCAAATGCTCTTACAGAAGGGAAATAATGATCCTCTTAGCCTTGTCGGTCCTTGGAAAGAGCGTATGAGTGGTTTGATTGCTTGGAAGTAGCTTCAATGTTCAAACTCGACCCCTCTTGTAAGATGGAGTTTGAAAATGGTGGATGATGTGTGAGATGTTACAGAACTTGTTTGATGGTTGAAACAAGCTTTATGGAGGGTTTAGAGATTATTTATGAAGTTTGTTTGGAGGATGCACGCGGGAAATGAGTTTGGCTCAAGAACTTGATGGCCTCATAACTCAAAATCTATGTATTTTTTGGAGATTGACCCTAATTGAAAAATTTGTAGTATGTTGTGAGGGCTTCATTTTGGTCTTTGGAACACAAAAAATAGTGGTCTAGATTGAAAGTTATGGCCTTTCAAAGTTGGCACAAAATTAGGGTTTTCTCCCGTACTTAGAAAAATTTCAACTTCTTTCACTTTGCCCCTTTTACAAGAAACCTACAAATTCTTGATTTTTCATGATCAAATTCAATGATCAAACATGTTTTCATGAAATTTATCTTGAGGACTTCAATTTTGACCAAAAATCCCAAAAGTCAAAAAGTTGACTTTGCAGTTAAAAGCTTGTGTATCAGATGAATTCAACTGTGTGATCTTCAATGATCTTGCATTCTTGAACCTTTCAAACAAAATGGATCGATTCCAAGGATGTATTTGAGCATATTGAATCATGTCCCAAGGCTTGATATCATGATTTGATCAAAGTTCAAAGGCACAATTGACTTTTCCAAATAAAACCCTAATTTGGGGTCAGATGAGGTTGAGTTTTAATGAACTTGTAATGAGACCAATTTGCACTTGATTCTTGATGAAGAGAGGCCTCTTGAGTGTATTCACACTTGGTAGGTTGATGATCAATCCAAGACATTGACTTATCATATTAAGATCCTCTTGATTCAAAACCCTAATTCATATGAAACAAAACAAAAACAAACTTGTACAAGGTTAGGGTTAGCAATGCAATGTGTGATGCTCCTAGAATGATGATGGAATCTAGGGTCAAAATTTGGGGTATGACACAATGTATCACATATACCTTATACCAAAATCACACAGAGGCGTTTGCAAATAACGAGTGTGCACTCACATATACTACATTACGTGAAGTTACACAAATAGAAGTTAACACAACATAAATAGAAAGTAAATTTAAACAACATTACAATATTGTCATCTGAAAGCCAATACACATAACATAACCATTGTCTCACTTCATACAAGCAATAAAATTGTCAAAACATAAGTGTTTTACCCTAATTTTTAACCCTAAGATCCCATCCTCTTTTTGCATTTTCGCATACAAATAAGATCACAAGCTTGATTGCTTTCTTACCCTCTCATCTTTGAGTTTGTTTTGCAAAGATTATCAAGCACCTATTTGTGTATCTTTTTCCTTTATGTTTATATGTTTTATGTTTCAGTAACCATCAATCAAAATACTAAAAATATGTCTTGTATCCTGTTAAATGCAAATTTTGACTTAAAATGAACCATCTTTCTTGGCATTTTTCAACTCAATTCTCATGTTTTAATAGATTTATTTCTTGTTCTAGTTTGATTCTTCAATATATTGCAAATATCTTTGATTCTTTGATGTGTGTGTTATTGTGCAGGATTTAGGCATAAAACATCAATGATTAAGACACAAAGGATTTGACAAGGAAGCCAAAGAATTGATGAAGAATCAGCATGTTAGTTGTGCGAACTTTAGTGAGGTGAAAGAGAATGCTCGCTATGCGAGGTTCTGGCGAAGCCACAGCGAACCAACCCAGATTAGAGGCAGTAGGAAAAGGGCTCAAAGTTTGTTGGGCGAAGTTGAAGCGAAGAGGTTCGCGGTGCGAAGAAGTGTTCGCACAACAAACTCATATATTTTCAAAGGTTGGTTTAACTGTTCCTGAGGCACTTAAAGTGCCCAAAAGTAGTCTTCGCTGGGCAAATAGGGTGTTCGCTAGGCGAACAAGACAGATCTTGTAAATACTATTTAAGTACTTTTTCACTATTTAGAACATAACTTATATATTTTTCAGAATCGAACTTTATCTCTCTTCATTTTCAAGCATATTCTTGAAAGAGAAACATAAACCCTAAGAGGGAGAAGGTAAGAGCTTAGATCTCTTGTTGGGTTGGGATGCAATCTTTTGATACCTTATGTATTTCATCTAATTTATATATTGTGAACTAGTTTTTATTCAATATTGATGTGGTCTTTGATTTCTTATTTGTGGGTCTTGACAAAACCTTTTTCAAATCTTAGATCTTAGATATTCATCTATCAATGAGAAAGCTTTTGACATAGTCCTGTAAGTTGATATTCACTAGTATCACTTTTATTTTATTGTGTTGATTAGTAGCATGGGTAAGATCAATACAGTAAAGACCAGGATAACATTTTTGACGCGAACGGTATTGTGAGGATGTGTGATAATAGAGATGAAAAACTATGTTCACTTACATGTGGTAGATTAGTTGAATACATATAAAAAGTTGTAAGCGTATGTATGTATTCTGATCATGGCATTTTATGTGAATCAATCATGAATCTGATATGGGTGTCATCTTTGAATACTTGTTAGGATCTAGAATCTAGACATAGATTTAGGCTTAGCATTTATATGAGTATCAGTTCTTAATGCTTTGTGTTGTTGAGTTGCGTAAGACGTCATCAATGAGGCAATACGGTTCTTCTCTCGACTTTGCGTTAGACATAACCACGGTTGTCGGTGATACGTGAGGATATTAGACGAATAATTGATTTGCGTTTAACTGGTTAGAAGAATGCATGTGTTATCAATTTATGATATACGATCCCAACAAGGCTCAGTTTATTTTAAAGTCTTTATTTTATATTTTTCGCCTTTATATTTTCATCTTTTATCTATTGTACCTTAAATATTTAACCAACTTTTTCACAATAAGCTTAGAAATGTAGAGACTGTTGAATGATATTCTTTCCCTCGCATCGCTCCCTATGGAAATGATATAAATCCCAGAGGGAATCCTTCCAAACTAAATTTTTACTTCTTGCCGCTTTCAAGTGATTTTTCCTCATCGAACTGCAGCAAAGGTTAAAATGTGGTCAACCATTGATTCTCAAGGGCTATCTCATCAAGCTATGGCTTCTAATATCAAAGTGATTGATTTCAAGCCTCATTCAATCTCATTTCGATAAAATATATCTCAAAGTTTAGTAGTTTGTCACTCAAGAAAAGTCAAAGGTTCATGTGTTTATTTCTATGCCTTCATCAATAAGTTACCTCAAGCTTTGGTCAATTTAATCAAAGGATATTCAAGGACATATTATTTTGAGTTCATATGATTATCCATGTGCCTTGAAATGCAAGGAAAGTCCAATTTTACAAGTTGATTCAAGGAAGTTTGACCTAAAAAGTCAACATTGCAAGTCAAAGTTCCAAAGATCACAAATCCTTCAATTCTCAATATTTTTGAATGCTTCTTTTTGTATATGACTCTTATCAACATCCTCTTTAACTTCTCTTTACATGACAAGAGCCAATTATGCTTGGAGGATCATCAAAAGTTTGGAGACATTATAGGTCATTTGTGGACTTAGTGAAATTTTTCCTATTTTCAAGTGACTTTTTCTCAACTTTCAAGGATCACAAATTCTTTAATTTTCAACATTTGGAGCTCATTCTTTTTGCACAATATCATTTGTGATACCCTCTACAAGATTTCTTCAAAGGTCAAAGTCAAATTGTGCTTAGAAGGCCATGGAATTCATTGATACATTATAGGTCATTTTAAGCCATTTAATCTTAGAATTTTTCAAGTTTGATTTGCCAGATTTGTGTGCCAACTTAAACATGACATAACTTTTTGCTCAAGCATCCAAATGAAACCTTTCTTAGCACATTGTGATCTTTTCCATGATTTTAATCAATTGAAAAAAGAATGGGATCAAAAAGCCTCTTGTACAAGATGCCTCATTGATGCAAACATGGTTACTTAGAACTGAAGATTTGCACCATGATCAGATTTTTACCTCAACCAAAACTCAATTACAAGCCAAATTACCATATGTTTTGGATCTAAACATGTTTAATCAAGTTTCCTGAAGTTAATTTACTCATAAAACACATGATTTGGCTGAGTTTTAAGTAATTTCAAGTCACATTTCCTTCATGATGAGGGTGCACACAAATTCACTCAATTATTGATCCTTTCACCCCTCTCAGCACTCCATCATCTTCAGCTATAAATAGAGGATTATTCCACACTAAAAACCAAGCTTTTGATAGCCAGAAAACCCCTACTCCACTCTCAAATTTTCTTCAAAAAGTGAGCTATCGTGTTTTCATTCCCAACCAGTTTCCACTCAATTTCTTGATTCAAATAACTCCAAATTGTCCCTCTGAAGCTTCTGCAACAATTCCCAAGCTCTAAGACTCCCTGAATCACTCCAACCAAATCCAATTTCAGAGCTCCTTCGATCGTTTTTGGACAAGGTAGTTTGAAGCTCCATTTTCAATCAAACAAGTTACCACAATGTAGTCCTTTGCTTATTGGTTGTTTCCCCTAACTTAGCTGGTGTTGATTGTTCTAGCCGGAAATGGTTAGAACACCAAAAGTGTTAGTCTCCTCCTTTAGGGAAGAGAAGACTACGCTGTCTATATTGTGTAAATATCTTTGGGGATTTAAGAGCTATACATGTGCTGTATATTGTCTCAAGATGGATGTGTCGTGCTTAACCCTCATGTGGGAGCCCATTTTATAGCCTTCTTCCATCTTCATTTAAGCTATTCCATTAAGAGAAGCCTTTTGGCCTTCTGACGTTGCATTGCCATCATTGATGTAACTCTTCTTTATGAATACATGCTTTGAAGACAGGATAACGTCTGCATTGATGCGCCGCCTCTGTTACAACTGTTGGAGTGGCACTTGTTGAGTTTATGACCAGCGTCGGTGCTGGGTTGATAGGGTATAGTACCCGGCCTTGTAGGAACTCGGCTGATGGGAGTCGGGCTCCCTGACTGGCCCGTGTTATACATGATACTTGTCTAGCTCTCTACACTATACGACCTTTCCTGCTACCATAGTCTAGTATGTGCTTACTCTTATCCGACTACACAACTCGGCATCAAATATATTTGGCATGTACGTTGATAGCTTCTCTTCATCATTTAATTTTTGTTTTCGGGTTTGTGTGCTCTTCTGATTTTCCTCAAAATTCTCTTTACTCTCTTTCAATAAATGAAAATGGAGTGTGATTTTGAGTTCACCTTGATGAGACGGTTGCAATGATGGTGGTTTTGTGCCTTAATAATACCACTTAGCAATCTCCGGTGAGCATCTCACTGGAGAAGATAACCAGAGAGGCTGAGATGATGACCTGAGGTGTTTCCACGCTGGATGATTGAAATGTTTTCATTGGTTAGATTTGAATGTGATCCTGTGTTATTTCTGAAGTAATTTTCACCGTGCATAGTGCTTTTGGACTGTTAGATCTGCCAAGTCAAATTAATGAAATAGATCCAACGCCCGTGGTTTTTCCTATTTTAATTTCTTTTCTAATTTTTATTTTAAATTGCATTTTCATTCAAAAATTCATAAAAATTTCATTTTTACTCCAAAAAATTCCTAAATAATTTCTAAAATTCTCTTTTATTTTTCTCTTTCTGATTTTATATTTTCCATATTTTATTTTTTATCATTTTCTATTTTTCATTATTTTTCTCATTTTTGAAGCATTTTAATTAGTTCAAAAATATTTTTATGCATTAAAAAATTCTCAAAAATTTTATATAGCATTCTTGACTTGTTTCTGAATTCCTTGATTTTCTTGATTATTTGTGATTTGATTTTATGCATCATTTTCATTTTCATCTTTATTTTCATTTTAAAATTAATTTTAAAATTAACTTTAATGCATTTTAATTCATATTCTTTCATTTGATATTAGTTTGACTTGTGTTGACTGCTGTTGGCCTTGGAACTTAGTTAATTTGATCATAAGTTTCATCAAACTCAATGGATCTTGCGTGTTGATGGGGTGAAAACCTTAATCCACCAAAATGGATGATTGATTTTGATGATGACTTGATCATCACTTGGATCCAATTTGGTTTTACCTTTTTGTTTGATCCTCTCTCCTTCATCATTTTCTTTTTCTTTTTCACCTTTCTTTGGATCAATTGGGAGGATGTGTAGGCCATCTTGTTCATGAGATCTTGAATGGTGCTTGATGAACTTTCATCATTTCAAATCTACCATTTGATTGATCATATGATCAATTGAGGTACTTTGGATTGATGCTTAAGTTTGTCCTAAGTACCATAAGAGGTTTATTAATGTAATGGATCCATCTTTCCTTGAATTAGGTCTTGATCCACCTTGTTTTGACTTGTGCTATATGTTTTAGGAGTATGATCTTTATATCACATCTCTAACACGTATGGTACATGAATTGTTATTGACCGACCTCCTATAGTATGATATTCCTTATAGATTGTGCTACGATTGCTTAACATAGCACTAAATTTGTCCCTAAACGGAAAGTGATCATTTGTTCCAATTTTAGATATGAGTCATTTTTAGTTTAGATGTAAATCTCCTATCTCCATAGTGTGTTGATTCTTTTCCATCTAAGAGAGCTAGTGGCATACTTGTTGATTTTATCCAAGTTGGAGCCCTTCTCAAAGGATGATGCAAAGTTCTCACACTTGTTGGGTTGATTAGTTGAGTAATCTACTTTAAATGACAAAATATCTTCTTCATTAACATTAACACTAACTTTAATTGTGCTAACTTTTTCTTTATGCTCTTTACTTTTATGCACTTTTATCTTTATGCTCTTTATCTTTATGCTTTTTATTTTTTATGCTCTTTATTTTTATACTTATAATTTCATATCATATTATCATCTTGTTTATGTTTATGCCTTTTTTTCTCTTTGTCCACTTGGACTTTCTTTTTCTTTCTTTTTTAAACATTAATAAAAGCTTAAACACTTAAAAGACTATTAGTACTTCCTTTTACTATTGGTTACTATCCCTTGCATTGGATATTGAGTTTTGGACTTAGAATTAGGTTTTTTGCCCTATGCTTTGGAGTTGTGATTTGAGCCCTTGGATCGTATTTGGTACTTTGACCTTGATTTGACCTCTTGTGAAGAATTGGCTTAGATACCTGGTTTTCATCTGATGCTTGGTTATTATCTTTGCTTATCTTGTTGCTTGAGTCCAAAGGATGGGAGTTTTGGATTGTTTATGTCAAAGGCTTGTATCTTGGTTAGATATTTCCTTCCTTAACTTTTATTTTATGCTTTAGGATAGCCTCTTCATCTCTTCCTCTTCTTAAATTTTCAAAATCTTGTCTCTTTTTCAAAACCTTTTTCTTTCAAACTAGAACCACTTTCTTAATAAACCTTGACTTTGTCAAGTGCGTTTTCAAACTCGTTTTCTTAATAAATTTTATCAATCTTAAGCATATCAAGATCATTCAAACCATTTTGTGCCTTTTTGTGCACTTTTTGCTTTTAAAACTTTTCATAAAGTTTAGACATGAGTCATTTCCATAGTTGAGATGTGATCCTCCTATCCCCATAGTATTGTTTGAAATAAGTTGATTCTTTTCCACCTTAGAGAGTTAGTGGCATACTTGTTGTTTTTATCCAAGTTGGAGCCCTTCTCATTATGATGCAAATGTCCATTTTCACACACTTGTGGGTTATTAGTTGAAGTTTTCTCCTTAAAATGATTGTCTTTTCATTTTAAATGAATCATAACACACCATTTTGTTATTTTTACCACGAACTACGAGATTTTGATCCTCTATTGCACTTTGTGGGTACGTAGGCACGAGGCTCGGGAAGTCTTGTCAAACGCAAAATTATTAAAAAATACTTCACTTTTCACCTCACAAATCTTTTGCAAACAACACATTTTTACGCCAAACGCTTGATTTTAAAAGAGGTTCCTATAGAGTACTATATGCGTTTTGGGTGCTAACATCTTCCCTTTGTGTGACCAACCCCTTTTCCCTTGTCTCTGTTTTTATTAGTTTTTGTTTTAAAACTTCTTTAGGTTTTGTTCGCTATTTTCCCTTTCCTTTGGAAAAATAAAAGTGCGGTGGCGACTCTTGTTTTATGATTTAAGTTAATCAATAGCTTAATCTCAAATTTTCCTGCTACAATAAGCTTAAAGACAAAATAAACCAAAATAAAAACACAAAACCTCATCATTTCAACGTCCTCCACGACCTCTAGGAAATGGCCTCACACCATGATGCCAACCTTGTCCACCATTTCCAAAGTGATGATTCAAGAAATCACACATCTCTTGATAGAATTATGCATAGTGGTAGTGATTCTCATCTTGAACAAATATCATGTGATTTATCCTGGCAATTATGGCAGCATGATTAGAATACATATCATTGCGCATATCAACAATATTTTTAGTCACATAAGAGGCAAAAGATTCAAAGTTAGTGTCTTGTGTTGTCATGTGCTGTTGAATGAGACGAAATCATTCCACTTGAGCTGCCTTAAAAGCATCTCGCCTCCAACAATCCTCCTCGTAGAGCTCATCTTACTTAACCTACATGTTTTGAAGCATAGTGATAATGGATTACTGATTTCCATATTCATCACCAATTCTACTATCTTGACCATTCACATGATCAACATCTTGCATAAGCACATCATGTTGAGGAACACCATGAGAAGCACCTATAGGTTGATCATCAACCACATGTTGCTCAGCTGCGCATCAACAAACTCAGCAGGGTCATCAAAGTTATAAATTTTCTTACCATTCTTGCTAACATAGAAATAATACACCTGACGGTCTTCATCCCAAAAGCATCCCATGTTGGTTAAAGTGCACTGGTAGAACTCTTGAGCCATGCCAGGAGATTTATTCTGAATATTTGGCATCCCTATGTTGAAGTAGTTTAAGATTTTGGCAATCATAGAAACATAACAAAATGAAGTTTCTTTGTTACATTCTATGATGGCAAACATCTGGGACTCGAAGTAATTTTCCCGATTGATCCAAATTATGTTTAGAAGAATGTAGACAAAGGTGGATTTCAGCATTGATAATCCTTGAGTTACCACCATTCTTTGGTCGCAACACGTGAGAAACAAGCCAGAGCAAAATACAAGGAACCATTTTTAACTGGCCGAATGATAAGGTTTCGTAGTAGTCATCAGACTGGGGAGCCTTAAGCAACTAATTCAAATGAATGTTCCATTTAAAATCTTGATGAGGGTTGAAATCTATCACCAATGGTTGAGCATCACCACTAACAATATTAATTCCAAATAGCTACTTCCAAAGATCATCAGTAAAATCATAAACCTTATTACCTATTGTGAACTTGAAGGAGGAGCCACGTCTATCGTGCATCCCGGAGTAGACACACGAACGAGATCTTCATTGTAATCTTGTGAAAGCTTCAAGAAGTAGTTGATTTGCTGATGCTCGACAAGATGAACAAGCTCTGAAATGTCCAAGAAGCCAGTAACAATAGGTTTCCAAACATGTTGCTTTATAACGAAACATGTCGGGATTCTATTTCATTAACCTTTTTCATATGTTTTCAACCAATCTAGTATATGAACATCGTTATCAATCACTATAATCACGTATCACTCTTCAACACCATTTATGTCTAACCGGTGTTGTGGGTTACCACATTGTTTAATTGATGATCTCTCAACCTATTAAGCAATACAATAACATTAAGACTTGATACTAGTGAATATCAAACCCCAAATCTATGTCTAGACTTTGGTTTTTGATAGATGATGATCTTAGGTCAAGGCTTGAAAGATATTTCTCAATACAAACCCCAAATTTTGTTTTGCATCTTATTTTTTTCTTTTAATCTTTTTGCCTAAATTCCACACACACACACACACACACACACACACACACACACACACACACACACACACACATATATATATATATATATACACACACACACACACACACTCATACATGCACCTTTATCTAGAAAGGTACTAGTGAATTACCTAAACGAAACCAGATTACAAAGCATTCCCATCATTTTCAACCTCTCTTCTATGCATACACATAATTGAATTACACATAATCATTTTTCGATTGGGTGACCGTCTAGATTAGGGTTAATAACATCCAATTAGTTTAGTGTAACCAAGAATATTGGGTTGGGATCTTTGTATGTTTCAAATAAGAAAACCAAGGTCGGTTTTTCCTTCAAGACCAGTGTGATTTGAAGGTTTTGGACAAGATCATGTTAACGCGGATTCGACCGAGTGAATGCCTTAGGACAAGGTGGTTTCCTTGCAAGGGAATAGCGCGAGACGGTGAATCGTGTTTGGGAATCTAGGGTTCAACAAGTGTGTGCTCGGGATAATTGGAGGATTGTAGTCGCATTGTTGGTGACTTAATCAGACTTTGATCAAGGATTTGGAGGTGGTTGAATAAACAACAAACCATAGGGTTTATGGGGTTAGAGTTCTTCACCTCTTGTATAATTTTTTTGCAAAGATAAGGTTAATTGCGAGTATCTTAATTCGATTTTGGAATTGAGGGAAAACATACCCATAGTGAGGCCGGTTGGGGAACTATCTAAATAAATCTTTGTGTCTCTTTGTTGCTTTATTTTTCTTTAATTATTGTTCTTGCAAATTATCAATTTCGCTGTTGTTTCGATTACTTCGATTGGAAATTATTTTCAACTATCTTTTAAATTGTTTTTGTTGATATAATCACAATCACTTTGATTGTGATTGGCTTTTTACATCAACAAAATAAATCAAATTTCCAAACGTGATCAATCACACACAAAGTGATCGGTAAATTGTCTTTGAGTATTTTTATCGCTTTGTGTTCATTGGAAATGTGCATTACGAATAGCTTTGCATTTGATTGACCCGTGAATTAATCGTTGTTTAACAATTTGTGTTCATTATCATTCCATTGGTTTTCATTACGCATATTCGTGCTTTTCGATAGTAGGTTCAGTTAGATGATTCGATTTGAGTTGTTTCTAATGTGCCATACTTTTTGAAAACCATATATTTGCCAAGAGTTTTTGGTTTTAAATTTGTGATCTATTCACCCCTTATAGATTGAAGCCTATCGTCTAACAATCAGAAGACGTTGTTTTATATCCATCAGTGTGTAGGTGTTTGAGAAAATTATTGATTCGACGACGGCGAAAATAGTGTGGAATATACTGGTACGGTGCTATGGTGGTGACACATCTGTGAAAAAAGTCAAGCTTCAGTCCTTATGTAAGCAATATGAGAATATCAGCATGAAGAACAATTAGAAGGCACCTGATTACATCTCTAGAGTGATTGTGGTCACTAATGAGCTGAAGTCTTGTGGAGAAATGCTCTCTGAACAAGTAATCATTGAAAAGGTACTGAGATCACTTACTCATCGGTTTGATTACATAGTTGTAGGCATAGAACACTCTAAAGATACCAACACTGTGAGAATTGAAGCGATTCAAAGTAGCTTAGAGGCGCAAGAGTTGCGTCTAACTGAAAGAAACCCTGAATAAGAGTTAGAATATGCTCTGAAAGCTCAGACTCTGAAAGATTCTTCTGGTAAGGAGAACCAGAAGCCAACATGGTTAGAGAATAAGAAGAAGAATTTCGGTGGTGTTCAAAAGTAAGAACTCTCCAATTATGACAAGAAACATCATAATGTTTAGAAGGGAAAGGAGAAGTTTGACAAGAGAAAAGTTTAGTACTACAGTTGCAATAAGTTTGGTCATTTTGTTGATGATTGTTGGTTAAACAAGGTTAGAAAGGGTGAAGAAGCCAACATAGCCAGAGCATATTCTGATGATGAGCATGTGCTATTGATGGCATCTGAGAATGTAGGAGGATCAATGGTGGATTGGTGGTATATGGACATTGGATTCTCAAACCACCTAAAAAGAAACATGTAATGGTTGGTTAATTTTTACTATGGTAAAAGAACCAAGATCAGATGTGTTGATGATAAGTATCTGAATGCTAAAGGAATGGGAAATATCAGAGTTAAGTTGAACAATGGCAAAACTATACTAACTAATGATATATGGTATGTTCCTAGCATGAATAGAAATCTGATGTGTGTATGCCAACTAATTGAAAAAGGTTTTTCAGTTACCATTAAGGACAACCTCTTGAAGTTGTATGACTGTAATCAGAAGCTGATTATGCAGTATGAACTAGGAAGAAATAGGACATTCAAGGTGAATGTTGCAATAGCAGACATTTAATTCCTTAGTGCAAGAAGTACTGAAGGGGAAAGTGAGTTGTGGCACAAGAGATTAGGGCATCTGAACTATAGAAGCTTATGGCATCTGAGTTCAAAGAAGCCGGTACATGCAATTCCTAAGATTGTAGCACCAGAGAAATCATGTGACATATGCATGAGAGGCAAGAAACCTAGATTGTCATTCTCATCAGAAATGCCCCTAATAGAAACTCATGCTTTGAAAGTGGTGCATTATAATGTATGTGGTCCATTTTAGGTACTTTCACTTGAAGGGAATAAGTACTTTGTGTCATTTGTGAAGAGTTCACAAGAATGAAATGGGTAACACTCATTAAGTTTGAACATGAGGTGTTCACTGAGTTCGAAAAGTTCAAACTGAAGGCTAAAAATCAAAGTGGACAAAGGTTGATGATCCTCAGAACTGATGGTGGATATGAGTTCAACTCAACAGAGTACAAGAAGTTCTATGAGGAACATGGTATTGAGCATGAGATGACTGCTCCATACACTCCAAAACAAATGGCCTTGCTAAAAGAAGGAATAGAACTGTGCTTGATATGACAAGGAGCATGCTAAAGGAGAAGAATTTTCCTAAGCAATTGTGGGGTGAAGCAATTGCTACTTCAGTATATGTGCTCAACAGATGTCCAATAAAGAATTTAAAGGAAGTAGTTCCTATTGAGAAGTAGACTAGAAGAAATCAAAGTTTCATCCATTCTAAGGTGTTTGGTTATGTTTGTTACAAACATATACCAGATGCCACTAGAAGGAAACTGGATGACAAAAGCAAGGTCATGTTGCTTATAGGATACCATAGTATAGGTGATTATAAGCTCTATTGCTCAGTCACCAACAAAGTTGAATCAGTATAGATGTCATAGTGAAAGAATCAAAAACATGAGATTGGAGCAAGTCTCAATCCAACTCTAGTGCATTGTCATCATTAGAGTTTGATTCTTCCTCTAAAGGAGATTCTGCCTCTGAAGATGACTCTCACTATGAAAGTGAGTATGGCTCTGAAGATGAATTTGACTCTGAAGGTGAGTCTGACTCTGATGGTGGATCAGACTCCAAAGGTGGTCCAACCTCTAAAGGTTGTCCAGCCTCTAAAGGTGGAGCTCCTGAAGGTTTCTAGAGGCCATAGAGAGTTAGACAAATACCAATGAGACTTGCAAGTTTTGAGTTGCTGCAAGATACTGAGATTGATTCTCAAGGAGATGTCATATAGAGTGCCATAATGGTGGACTCAGAACCTGTCAATGTTATAGAGGCTCCCAAGAAGAAAGTATGGGTGAACTCCATGGAGGAAGAGCTTGAGGCCATTGAAAGAAACAAGACATGGAAGTTGACTGTTCTACCTCATAATAAGAAAACCATCAGGGTGAGATGGATTTTCAAGATAAAGCTGAAGCCAAATGGTTTTGTTGCTAAGCATAAAGCAAGGTTAGTAGCTAAAGGATTCCTACAAAAGTCTGGTTTATACTACTTTGAAGTGTTTGAACCTATCGCTAAACATGAAACCATAAGGTTTCTTATTACTATAGCTGCAAATATGAACTGGCCTCTGATACACTTAGATGTAAAGTCAGCTTTTCTGAATGGTCCATTGCAAAAAGAAGTTTATTTGTTACAACCTCATGGATTTGTGAAAGAGAACAAAGAAGGGATGGTGTACAGGCTGCTTAAAGCCTTGTAAAGGCTAAAACAGACTCCAAGGGCTTGGAATCTGAAGATTGATTCAATTTTCAAGAATCTAGGATTCAAGAAATGTGAAGTGGAATATGGTGTGTATGTGCAATATACTTCGGAAGGCAATGTGATTCTAGCGTGTCTTTATATGGATGACATACTTCTGACAGGGAGTTGTACTTCTGAGATAAACAAGTTCAAGAAAGTGTTGATGAATACATATAATATGTTTGACCTTGGAAATATGGTATATTTTCTAGGAATGGAGATTTTGCATTCCGAGAAGGGAATTATTGTGCACCAACTGAAGTATGCTTGAGTTGCTGAAGAGATTTGAGCTGATGAGCAGTCACACTTGCCGAGATAAATTATAAGCTAGACTCTGATTATGATGGTGAGGATATAGATGTTATAACCTTAAAACTGTTGGTGGGTTGTCTGAGATATTTGTGTAACACTAGGCATGACATATATTATGCATTTGGAATTGTGAGTATGTTTATGAGTAAATCAAAGTGGTCACATTACCAAGTTGAAGTCAAGATACTAAGGTATGTGAAAGGAATTCTGAAGTATGCCATTTTGTTTCCATCTAGAGTATCATATGATGCTGAGCTTATATGCTCTTCAGGCTCTGCCTGGTGTAAAGACAGAGTTGATAGAAGAAACACTACAAGATACTTGTTTAAGTACCTGAGAGCCCCCATTTCTTGGTGTTCCAAGAAGCAACCAGTTGTTGCTATGTCAACATGTGAAGCTAAATACATAGCTGGTGCTTTGTCAGCTTGTCAAGCTGTTTGGCTGATGAATTTGTTGTAGGAAGTGAAGTTCAAGGTGAGCAAACTAGTCAAGATGCACTACTACGAAAAACATATACAATAATGGTTGGAAAAGGGATAACATCACGCGTGACATACCGTTGTTATGTAGGGTGTGGTTGTATATGCACAACTTACAATCACGGTCTTACGACCATTGTAGAAAACCTAAAAGCGTGTTATATATGATCACGATTTCTAAAACTAACCGTGGTGGTATATACATTTAGGCAAATAACATTTTATAACGGTTATTATAAATAACTGTTGTTGAAAGTACCTAGAGTTTATTATATAATATGTAGATTGCTTATTTTTCAATAAACCTCACAACAACATACAACCATTCAAATTGATGAAGAAGTATATAATCTAAAAATTAAATTATTCTTGAAAGCCAACTTAAACAAGCCACTGTTTTCCGAATTGCATCTGTCTCATCGTTCATTTCACGCTTTTTAACATATAGAATGTAGTTCAATGGTCTAAGTCCTTTATCACATCAATTCCTTCTATTCTAGTTTAATTTGAATAATATCAATAAATTGTTGTTATTCAAATTAAACTATAAGAGAAGATATGGATGTGTTGAAGGACTCAGATCATTGACCCATATTCTATATGTTAAACAGTGTGAGATGAATGATGAGATGGATGTAATTCGGAAAACAATGATTGATATAAGTTGGTTTTCAAATACAACTTAATTTTCAGATTATAAGTTTCTAGGTCAATTTAAATGAAATGTATTTTCAGTGAAGAGTTAGTGAAACAAACAATCTACATAGCATATAATAAACTCAACTTCATACAACAACATACAACACCACAAGATATTATGTAATGTTTTAAGAATTTAAAGAACAAAACATTGCTAAGTCACAAGAAGCTTCTTTCTTGTGACTTAGCAATGTTTTGTTCTTGTTCTTAAAACATTAATCAACAACAACATACAACAACATTTATCAACAACACAATAACATACAACAAACTAAGGTTCAAGAACAATAATAGCAACATACAACAACAACAACAACATACAACAACATAGGATATTATGTAATGTTTAAAGAACACACCTTTTTTTAACTAATCGTGGATCTGGAACAAATAATGATTTTCATCTAGTTTATGAAGCTATGAAGAAGAAGTACAAGGTGAATGAAGTTAACACAATAGCTTCATACTTCTTGTATTTTTCTTCATAGCTACACAAACCATATGTATCATGGCCAAAGTATACGCTTTGTTAAGGTTGTGAAGACGAATCTGAAAAAATGAGAACATTCACGAAATAAAAAAAATGAGAATCCATTTTTAACAAGAAATGTAAACTAAATCGAAACATAAGTTTAATGAACGAACCTGAAATATGATTAAAAAGTATCATAATGATTGGTGAAGACGAATATGAAAGTTTAAGAAAGTTTAAAGAGTGACATGGATGTTATGGTTAGGTTATGAGAGATAAGTGTGAAATATGTTAGGGCTTTCATTTGAGAGAAACGATTGTTATGTACTGAACAATATATACTTTCACTTATATAGTAAAAAATATCACATTTTAGTAAAACCGTGGTTAAATCTCTCACAATTTTTTAGAAAGAAAAACCGTGTTATAATATATCACTTTTACAACGGTTCTTTAGTAAAACCGTGGTTAAATCTCTCACAATTTTTTATTTATTTACGAACCCAATTATTTGTGAGAGAGGTATCAATTATTGTTATTGTTTTTTTCATTACTGTTGCGATTGTTGTTTTTTATTTTTGTTGGCTTGTACTAAATTTTTTGTAAAACAATAATAGTGTATAAATGAAAGAGTATATATAACAATAATAAATAATTTCATTAAGAGGGCCAAGAAGGAGGAGTACATAAATTATTTCATCACATAATTTTGTCAATATCGAAACAATATCCCCTAGCAGCAAAGGAATCTCCATAATATATGATTCTCTCCTCACTACCCTCGTCAGAATCATAGTAACAAATCTTCTTGAGCACCTTTTTCTTCTTTTTCTTCTTCTTCTTCTTGGCCTTCCTAACCCTAAGTGTATCCCTGACAGCAGTCAATCCAGATGGCTGAACCTACTTAGTTGACTGTTGGTCATGGTGTTGTATTGTGGTGACTTCAGTTGAGATATTTTTGTTAGCATTTTTAGATGGAGAACTCATGTTTTTATATGTAGTTAAGAAGAATAGTTTTGAAGAAATGGAAATTCATTATATGAAACTGTGCCTTTATAGAAGAGGTTGAAGATGAAAGATCTGATGATTTATTGCTTGTAATGATTACGTCCAATGGCTAATATTCTTGAATGACATTATGATCGTCTTGAAAAATGAAGAAAATTTTCAATCATCATTATAGTTGGGAAGAATGTTTCTCTCTTTAGGGAAGAGCAAAGGTTGTACAAATAATATTACAATGGTTGCGTATTAAATCTGTGATTCAATAATCTTCAATTTTTTTATTTATTTATGAATTTAAGTGACACACGTTTTTTGTAATAGGAAAAATGGAAAAAATGTAGTTGCCAGGATTCGAACCTTGTACCACTCACTCTATCACCACGGTTGTGTCTATCAACCGTGATAAAATGACTTTAAAAAAAATAAATAAGCTAATGGCGCATCCATTTTCATATATTACAACAGTGGAAGGCATGACCGTGGTAATATTATGTTACCGAATATGTATTTTATAGTAGTGATGATGATAGACAACAAAGCTGCCATAAGCCTTGCAAAGAACCCGGTGCTGCATGGAAGAAGCAAGCATATATAGACAAAGTTCCAATTTCTGCACAATCAAGTTTACAATGGAATGCTTGAAGTTGTTCACTGTAACACTCAGAAGCAACTTGCAAATGTGCTGATCAAGGCAATTAAAACTGAACACTTCATCAATTTGAGGGATGAAATTGATGTTGTGAATTTTTCAAACTTGAATATGAATTAAGGGATGGTGTTGAAATGTAGTTCATTTCAAGTTGTGAGTTTGTATTTGAATTTAATTTCAGTTTCATTTAGATTGTGTTAGTATATAAATCAATTGTTAGTTACAGATTGCAATAATTCTTCCATTTTGAGAAAAGTTAGTTAGAAAATCTCTCTCTCTCTCTCTCTCTCTCTCAGATTGTAATAATTCTTCCATTTTGAGAAAAGTTAGTTAGAAAATCTCAATCTCTCTCTCTCTCTCTCTCTCTCTCTCTCTCTCTCTCTCTCTCTCTCTCTCTCTCTCTCTCTCTCTCTCTCTCTCTCTCTCTCTCTCTCTCTCTCTCTCTCTCTCTCTCTTTTTTCTCATTCTTCATCTTTATCTTATTGTGCAATTGTTAATGGAGGTTCATTGCTAAACTCCAACAATGATATACACTCTTTTATCATTCTATACATTTTTTTTAAATGGAAAATATTTTCTTTTTTAAATTCATCTTCGGAAGTCTTCCTTTCCCATTTTCTCCAAACTTTCAAACAAAGCCTAAAGAACTCGTATGTACTGCAACAAGTGCGGTCTAAAGATGGATATTTTTCTTAAAGAAACTTGAGAAGAAATAGGTTCGCAAGCCCGAAGAAACCAAGGGATGTCGAGGCTAAGGTCGTTATGAGAGATGTAGCTAGCGTACCTGTACTAGAAATATGAGTTGTTCATTTGCAATTTTAATTTTTGGATGCATTTTGATTTTGAAAGATGTGGTTTATGTATCTTCCATGAAAAGAAATTTAATTTTCTATTTCAGCTTTAAACAAAGACTTAATGCATCTTTTGATCCCTTAATTTAATTTAATGTTTCACTTTCGTCCCTTAAATAATAAATGTTCATTTTTAGTCCATAAAAACCCGTTATGTTAGTTATTTTTCATTAAATTTTGTGAAAAACCGTTAGGTTGCGCATGTAGACTCGTATTCCTATCACACGTTTTAATTAGAAAAACTGTTTTCTATTCCCAATACATTAATATATCATAATGCATAATATATGTGTTAATTAGAAAAATCGTTTTCTATTCCCAACACATTAATATATCATAATGCACAATAACTATTATATCTAATGCCATATGATATCAGTAACCATAATTTTTCTAAGAATTTTGGAATCACAATTCAAATTGATGAGTTTGAAAATCGTGTAATTTTCATGATGCATTTCTCTATTTAATTTATTTATTGTTCAAAATAATTATGCTCAATTTTTCAATATATATTATTTGTATATTTTGTGCTAGCAAAATTACTATAATATTCCACTTAAAATATTTTATTTTATTAATTAAACTCTCTAATTTAATTATTTGATAATAAAATAATTCTTTAGTAAAAATCAGAATATTCGTTTGTGTGTGACCTTGTAGGTTCCTTACTAAGCCGGTAATATAATAATCAAATATATTAATCAAGGTAGACATCTAACAACATTCCTTAACGGCCAGATAGTATGAAGTTGTCATTTACTTTCAATAACCACTAAAAGAATAATATAACATTTTTCTTCGGTCGTTACAACTCTGATGAACTCTAGAGTATGATATTATTGTTAAACTCTAATAAGTTAATATTTATGACTTAAAATACTCATTTCTTCTTCAATTGATTTTTCTGGCCTGGATTATAATTATAGAGCTCAAACTCATTACCAAGAGTTGACGGATTCCATCTTGATTATGCATTAATTATACAAGTGTTTTAATCATATCAACATATGCATCATCTATATATGAAAATTAATAAATTAGAGCTATTAATCATTATCCTATAAAGATCATCACATTTATATTGATCTATCTGAATTATTGATGTCCTATTTACAATAATTCTACAATCAAGAACACTTTAGATTAAAATAACAAAAGAGTTGCTTCTCATTATCATAATCTCTATCATGATAACAAGTTTATAACTTTAATCAAGGACTTATCAAATTTAACTTTTAGACTAAATAGTAAATATGATAATGAAATGTAATACTTTATTAATTTCAAATTTTTGTTACATAATCAATTGGGTCTTGGGCATATTTAATTATTTCCAACAATCTCTCATTTGCACTAGAGCTAATTGGTCATGTATTTCAATCCTATTTTCGTCTTGTGCTTGTCAAAAACATTAATTGCAAGCGCCTTTGTGAATAGACCCACTGCATTCTCCTTTCCATCTACCTTCTCAATCTTAACGTCACCACGTTTAATGATTTTTCTTATTACATGATATCTTCGAAGAATGTGTTTAGATTTTTGGTGTGATCTTGGTTCCTTTGTTTGAGCAATGACACCATTATTGTCACATAATAATGGTATAGATTCTTCCGTTGATGGAACCACTCCAAGTTTAGATATGAAAATTTTCATCCAAACAACTTCTTTAGCAGCCTTACTTGCTGCTATATACTCAGCTTCTGTAGTTGGATTTGCTACGGTAGCTTGCTTGGAACTTTTCCAACTGATTGCACTACCGTTTAAAGTGAAAACATAACCTGAAATAGATTTGTTGTCATCTTTGTTTGATGCAAAACTTGCATCAGTATAACCCTTTAGTTTTAGTTCAGAATCTCCATAAATGAGGAATTGGTCTTTATTTCTTCTTAAGTACTTAAGAATGAACTTAACTACTTTCTAGTGATCCTTGCCCGGATTTGCTTGATATCGACTAGTTACACCCAGTGCATAAGCAACATCAAGACGTGTACAATTCATGGTGTACATAATAGCTCCCACTGCACTAGCATATTGTACTCTATTCATGTGGTCTGTCTCTTCAAGAGTTTTAGGATAACTATCCTTACTGAGAATAACACCAATTCCTATAGGAAAATAGACTCGTTTAGAACTTTTCATGTTGTACCTTTTTAAAATGGTATCAATGTACATAGACTGAGAGAGTCAGAGCATCCTTTTAGATCTATCTCTATAAATCTTTATTCCTAAGATATAAGTTGTTTCTCTTAAGTCTTTCATGGAGAATTGATCTGATAGCCAAATCTTTGTACTTTTCATTACTGGCCTATCATTTCCAAAGAGTAACATGTCATTCACGTATAACACTAAGAAAATGATTGTGCTCCCACTGGCCTTTTTATAAACACAAGGTTCTTCTTCATATTTAACAAAATTGAATTTTTCAATTGTATTATTAAAATGAATGTTCCAACTTCTAGAAGCTTGTTTTAACCCATAGATGGATCGTTGTAGCTTGCAAAGTTTGTTATGATTAGACAAAGATATGAGTCCTTCAGGTTGTGTCATATACACTTCCTCTTTTAGCTCACCATTAAGAAAAGTTGTTTTCACATCCATTTGCCATATTTCATAATCATAATATGCTGCTATGGCAAGTAGAATCCGAATTTATTTAATCATTTCCATAGGAGAAAAGTTTCGTCATAATCAATTCATTCTTTTTTACGATAACCTTTGGTAACAAGACAAGCTTTATAAGTCTCAACCTTTCCGCCAGCTCCAATCTTTTTCTTGTAAACCCATTTACAGCCAATAGGTTTTATTTCTTTTGAAGCCTTAACCAAAGTCCATACTTTATTGATTTTCATTGATTCCATTTTGGATTCCATGGCTTTTTGCCATTTATCACGATCCATGTTTTGTATGACCTCTTCATAGCTCTTAGGATCATCATAATTATAACAATCTTCATTCGAGGTGTTGTCTTGCACCATTAAGTTTAATCTTTCAGGCGCTCGATGAACTCGACTAGATCTTTTGATAGGCTCTTGAATTGGATTAAGAGGTTGTTGAACATTTTCTATGATGGATTCATGAACCTGTTCTTGAATTATAACAGGTTCCTGAGCAAAAGGTGTTGAAGTCGGTGACCTTTCTGTTAACTTTAAAACATCAAAGCAAGGATGTTCATGTTCATTCTCATTTTCATGAGACTTTGGTGTTTCATTATTTTCTTGATCTTTAAAAGTTTTATTTCTTTATCATGACTTCCCTCTGCGAGAAATTCTCTTTCAAGAAAGGTTACTCCTCTAGCCACAAATACTTTATGATCAGAAGGATGATAGAAATAATACCCCCTTGTTTCTTTTGGATATCCAATGAATCTACACACACTGGATCTAGCATCAAGTTTATCTATTTGTAATTTCTTGACATAAGCTGGACAAACCCAAATTCTAATATGTATTAGATTTGTTTTACGTCCTTTCAATATCTCATATGGAGTTGTAAGGACTGATTTTAAAGGTACTTTATTTAGTAGATAAGCAGCAGCTTCTAAAGCATACCCCCATAAATTTATTGGAAGATCAGTGAACCCCATCATGGAGTTAACCATATCTAATAAGGTTCGATTTCTTCTTTCAGACACACCATTGTGTTGAGGTGTACCCGGAGGTTTCCATTGCGAAAGATCCAATTCTCTTTTAGATAATCAATGAAGTTTTCACTAAGATAATCTCCCCCTCTATCAGGTCTAATCACTTTGATAGTTTTACCAGTTTGTTTTTCTACGTCACTGTGAAATTTTTTGAACATTTCAAATGATTCAAATTTATGTTTCATTAGATACAAAAATTCATATCTTGACATATCATCAGCGAAAGTAATAAAATAAGAATATCCGCTTTTGGCTTGAATTTTTATAGGTCCACAAACATCTGTATGAATTAATCCTAATAATTCAGATGCTCTCTCCCCACTTCCATTAAATGGAGATTTAGTCATTTTTCCTTTGAGACAAGATTTACAAGTTTCATACGGTTCATAATCATAATTATCAAGGTAACCTTCCTTGTGTAACTTGTTAATTCTTATCTCACCAATGTGACGATGCCTATAATGCCAAAGATAAGTTTTATTTAATTAATTATCTCTATTTTTCTTGAAACCAGAAGAAACATGCAAAACAGAATTGTAATTCACATTTGACAAAACATAAATGCCACATTGGAGATAACCATTTGAATATAAATCATCGTTATGATAAATAGAGGAAATATTATTATTAAACATAAGGCGAAAACCACACTTGTCCAACATAGAAATTGAAATTACATTTGAAATAAAGTTCGAAACATAATAACAATTCTCTAACATTAGAACTTTTCCAGTGGGCATTATTAATGAGATCAATCCAACTGCTACAGCACCAACATTTGTTCCATTTCCTACTTGAATGTTGACTTCACCTTTACTCAACATTCTCTTTATCTGTAGTCCCTGTAACGTATTACAAATGTTAAAACTACTACCAGTGTCTAATACCCACATTGTAGGATCAGTAACAATTAAAGAAATCATGAAAACATTTTTCATTAATGTCTCACCAGATTTCTTCAGAGAATCAAGATACTTTTTACAATTTATTTTCCAATGTACCTTTTCCTTACAGAAGAAACATTCAGTATCAATCTGATTGACATTAACCTTTTTGTGTTTGGGTTTGGTAACACCACTTGTAGGTCCATAAGGCTTCTTTTTTTAATTAAACTTTTCTTTGCCTTTTTTCTTAAAGGCCTTGCCAATAACCCTGATAGTTCCTTTCTTCTTTTCAGAAAAAAAAATTGATTCTCATAATCAATCAACAGGTTAAGCTTTCATGCAAATCAGTATCCATCTTATTCATATTAAAATTAACAACAAATTGTGAAAATGAATCAGGAAGTGATTGCAAAATCAAATCTTGATAAAGCTCTTTCCCAATTGTGCATCTCAACTTCTAAAGTTGTTCAATGATATCAATCATCTTAAGAACATGAGGTCAAACTTGATCATTTGCACTCAACGAGGACCCAAACAAAGTTTTAGACAACTGAAATCTAGTTGTCCTATTTTGTCCATCGTGCTCTTAAGATGTTCAATGATTTCAATAGGGTTCATATCCTCATGTTGCCTCTGAAGATTAGGACTCGTGGATGCTAGGATGATGCACTTAGTGAGACATTGTTCCAAGTACTTCTCATAAGTCTTGGCTGCTTTAGCATTGGTTGGGCCAGCAGGAGCAGTCATGGCAGGCTTATCAACAATGTCGATTAGTTTTTCATGCATGAGAACAATTCTTAAATTACGGTACCAGTCGTCATAATTGGGTCCAGCCAATTTTTCAATTTCAAGTATTCCGCAAAGTGACAAAGAAAACATAATGCTTATTTATAAAAAAAATGTCAGAACATACTTTATAAAAACAAAACAAAACATGGGAGATATATTAAAATCACATATAAGCCACTTGATTGGCAAATCGTGTCTCATATATATTTTAATTCAAAATGTATCATATACAAAAGTAAAAAATCGCACATCATAAATTCCTGGTTGTCAGATCAATCTTACATATACGTATTTTTAGTGAAATAAATTAACTCAAATACTTCTCTAAGTAGTCTAGATGTTAAGTATGTAATTAATTTTAAAAAACATAGACATCGTATGCTTTAGTTAACTATTAAACACAAATCTCCTAGTTATCAGGTCGTTCCTTGTTAATTAACAGTATATTTTGAATATATATTATATAAATCACTAGTTATTAGTCTCTTGATATTTAGGTAGATACTTATAAACAATTAACAACAAAAAAATGATTTTATATCATATGTAAAATTTAACAAAAAATTCCTCTATTACAGAAAAATAGCAATTTAATATATATATATATATATATATATATATATATATATATATATATATATATATATATATATATGTGTGTGTGTGTGTGTGTGTGTGAATTTTGTGTGAATGTCATTATATAACCCAAAAATGTGACAATAAAACATCCCGTAATCAAAACTTTTTAGAATACCAAAAAATATTTAGAATTAATCCTTATATATATAACCAACTATTGGCAAGTTAACCGTACAAAATTTTCAAGAAAAATTATTGTCGTAACGATATTATTGAATATAATAAAATTTATTTTTTTCAAAATATATTTTAAATGCAAAATTGAATCATGCTGTGATATCAATTGAAGGGATAATATTTGTTCACAATAAATATAACGAATAAAATTGGATCTATATTGCAGAAAAATATATTATTTTAGATAAAAAATTTTCAAATTTATGAAAACTCTACGTATATTCACACCGAGACCAATTTTTAATTATCAACTTTTTATTAGTGGAAGAAGATTATCTTTGAGTAATATGTATATGACGTTAAAAGAAGAAAAAAAAACTGTGCCTAAACACATTATTTTTGAATCTTTTTATAGACTCGTATTTTTATCATAGTTTTAAGAAAAACTGTTTTCTATTCCCAATACATTAATATACCATAATGCATAATATATGTGTCAATTAGAAATTTTGTTTTCTATTCCCGACTCATTAACATATCATAATGCATAATAATCATTATGTCTAATAATGCCATATTATTAATAACCATCATTTTTCTAAGAATTAAACAATCATAATTCAAAATGATGAGTTTGAAAACCGCGTAATTTCAATGATGCATTTATATATTTTATTTATTTATTTTTCAAAATAAATATGCTCAATTTTTTTATATATATATTATTTGTATATTTTGTGCTAGCGAAATTACTATAATACACTTAGAATATTTTATTTTATTAGTTCAAAATATCTAAATATATAGATAATATATATATTTTTTATTTGGTTGTGAAATATTTATATTTATATTTATATTTATATTTTGTGCTAGCGAAATTACTATAATATTTTATTTGTATATTTTATTTCATAAAAGGTCAGATTATTGTGTATATACCATAAGTCAATATCTAATTTGATGAAGGGTTAAATTAGAATATTGAAAATTAAAAAATAACCCTAATGTTATTTAAATGGGTTATGGTCCCTATTTGTAGACAACGTGAAAACGACTTATCAGAAAAATATCTCTTCATCCCCATCTTAGGAGAATCAAGAAGCCATAAGAAACTCTACAAATCAGAAGATCAAATACTCACAAATTAAACCTTCGGTGATTTTTAAAGGCAAATTCAGGTACGCTTCCGCTTTCATTCTCATGATTGTATTCGGGTATGGGTGTAAGGAATATTTTTAGAGTTCTTTTCTTGATTTTTATATTGATAGAAGTTATAAGGTTATGAACAGATACTACATCTGAGATCATAGTCACTCATATCTGATTCAATTTGTTTTTAGGTTATTTAGGATCTTTTGATCTTTCAATTGTATAAATTAATATATGTTGTTTTTTTGAGATTTTTTTAATATTAGGGGTTTAATATTGGAATTTTTCTTTTTATCGTCCAAATTTTCTAAGGTTTATGATTTTTTAAATCAATATATATATATATATATATATATATATATATATATATATATATATAATTTGGGGTTTATATAGAAAATACTGTTTATATATGTTATGATTTAGGCAAAACTATTGTTTTAGTTCTTTAAGTTATTTTAAAATATCAAATTAGTTTCTTAAGTTATTTTGTAACGCTTTGGTTCCTTTTTAAAAATCTCAGTTACAATAAATTACAAACTCATATACCATTTGAACTGGTTTTTCGCGCTGATCACGAATATGCAATCAAATTTATCAAACAAGTTACGGTTCATGAGAATCAGGTAAAAATGGACGAAATACATAATGAAAAATCATCGATCCGACCAAAATACCAATCAAACGCAAAACTAGTTACATATTTGTGATCAGCGCGAAAAACCAGTTCAAATGCTATATGAGTTTGTAATTTTTTGTAACAGAGATTTTTAAAAAAGGACAAAAGCGTTACAAAAAAAAAACTTAAGGGACTAACTTGATATTTTAAAATAACTTAAAGGACCTAGACAGTAGTTTTGCCTATGATTTATATATCAAACTCAGATTGTGATATGCCAGTATAATACTATTAGCTCCTAAAATTCGACGCTTGATATTGGATTAAGATTCTTATTCAAAGGAAATGAAATTTTCAGAGTTTCAGAAGACTTCGACAGGAATGTTGTTTCCAGAAAGTCCAGGCGAAAAGTGTCCTTGTGTAGAGGAGACATGGTTTATGGACTTAGAAATATTTATAATAATTTTGGAGATATGTTTCGACAGAAACATAACTGGTGTCGTTCGATTGGAGATTCAAATTCAAATAATGGAGGGAATTTTGTCCTTATCCATTTGATAGAAGAAGACACGTGGAGAGCAGTTGAAGGACGAAGCCATGCATAATGACATTTGTCTCATTCTAATTAGTGGACCGTTAGTGGGTAGTTATTTCTTACTATTATAAATAACAAGTCTTAGTATTAGGATTGATGTGTGTTAAAGTTGTACAAATTTCTCAAAATCACTCAGAGTATCGTGTGTAGAGAGAAAAGAGTTTCTGAAGAAATGTACGTTTTATATAACACCATTTTTATTATTCAATGCATTCCAATTAATCTTTACCCAAAAATTTATCTTTTTGCCTTTATTTTGTTAAGTTATTTTCCGATGCACTTTTGATTACCTCTTCGTATCATTTCTCTTTGGTATTGTCAAAATAGCCTTTTTTTAAATTATGAAGACTGTCGAATTGTTTATCTTTTATCAAATACCCTTTTAAATTATTTGAGCACATGTTCTAGGATTTAGTTTGATTGATCCTGCAAGTTACCCATTTTTCTTACAAATTTGGTAGACTAGAGGTTGTTTGCTATTTTTCACAGTAAACAAATTGGCACGCCCAGTGGGACATGCTAAAACGATTCGTGAAAATAATTTTTTCTGTGTTTCCAAAGAAACTTATAATTTTGCATTTAATTATCCTTCCTCTGTCGAAAACTTCGTTGTATGTTATTAAGAAGTGGAAAAGTAGCCACCACAAACGAAGATAGACCAAGAAGGAGATATACGAGGAAAATGGCAAGTACTAATCAGCCAAACAATTCTAATCCTCAAACTACGCCCAGTATCAACGTAGAACCAACCCCAGGGTCTTCGACTGGAGGACCAACGGTTTCTGTGCCCGTATCTGAAGCCATACTATCTATGGTAATTTTGATCCCTACACATTCGATTACCCATACTCAGCCCATTTTGAGTTATGTGGGATCAAAGGGTCCACCAAGGACTCCTCCACTAGTGGGAAATGCTAACTTCCAACCATTTATTCCCCCTGGATTTTCTATGCCTTTGCGTAGTCGAGACCCGCCTTATGGGATGCCATTTTCGATGATGGCGAACTTAGAAAATGCTCCACCAGTATTTACAGAACCCATAGTGGCTTCACCTTTACAAGGGTCAGGATCTGGGGTTAATATGGGTCGAAATAACCAATCCTTAGGAATGAGATATTCAACCCAAATGCCAAACTTGACAAATACTACTGCAGCATACTTAAGGCAACAAATGGATGAAATTAATCATCAAAAGGTCCAAATAATGTCCCAAACTATGGGAGAAACCTTTCAGTGTTTAATCCAAAATACCACCCAGACTAATCAGCAAATAGCTGTGCAGATGACGCGTCTTGTAGATTTCTTTGGTGTACCTAACCCTCCTCGACACCCTCAGAGGGAGTATATCACAAGAAACCAAGGGGTAGTGTTCGAAGAGGACCCCACTATTAACTAGGGCCAACAAAACCCAGGAAATCTACCTCAGGCGAATTTAGCAAACCAGGGAGTAGTCGAACCCCCTAGGAATCAACCACAAATTCCTGTAGGAGAACAATCAAGGATGGTTTTGGTGAATAGAAACCAGGACGCTGACAACATTATACAACAGGTTCGACGTAATGACGTGGCAACAGATAATAATTTGGCAGCCAGGGTCGAAAGGATTATGGCCCAAAATGGATTAAACTTTGGCCTTCGAAGGCCAAATTATACATCTCCATTGTCAGAATATATTGTCCAGTTGGAGTTGCCCCCTAGAACGAAAGTCCCTAAGTTCACTAAGTTTTCTGGGGACACCACTGAGTCCACTGTCGAACACGTGGCCAGATATGTGATAGAGGCTGGAGAAATTGCGAATAATGAGAATCTTAGGGTAAAATACTTCCCAAGTTCTCTGACAAAGAATGCCTTCACGTGGTTCACAACTTTGCCACCAAATTCGATCCATAATTGGACCCAGTTGGAACGGTTATTTCATGAGCAGTTCTATATGGGACAGACTAAGATCAGTCTAAAGGAGTTGGCTGGTATAAAGCAAAAATTCACCGAGCCAATAGATGACTATTTGAATAGATTCCGACTGCTCAAGGCTAGATGTTTTACACAAGTGCCAGAACATAAGTTAGTCGAAATGGCCGTTGGAGGCCTCGATTATTCCATTAGGAAGAAATTGGATACCCAATATTTAAGGGATATGGCTCAATTGGCTGATAGGGTTCGATAACTAGAATGCCTGAAGGAAGAGAAGGCTAGGGCAAATAAGAATAAAAGGGTAACCTACGTCGAAGTAAATGAAGAAGACGAAAAATATTATAATGACCCAGTAAGTTTTGACGAATGCGAGATTGATCTTGCTGAATTGAAACAAGGCCCACCTTATTCTTGTAAGCTGTTGGCCCCATCGAATGGAAAACATCCTGTCGAACCAGAAAAGAATGTAAATTTCCTAAGAAAACTTACACTTTCGACGTTACTAAGTGTGACGAAATTTTCGATTTGTTAGTTAAGGACGGTCAAATGATAGTGCCTCCTGGTGCTAAAATGCCTCCTTTAGAACAAAGGAAAAAGAGTGGTTTTTGTAAGTATCATAATTTCTTGGGCCATAAAACTTCTCAATGTTTTCTTTTCAGGGATCTTGTCCAGAATGCTATCCAAGAAGGAAGGCTCAAGTTAGGTGAGAAATCTAAAAGCCAGATGAAGATTGATGCTGATCCCTTACCTGTGGCTGATGCTCACTATGCATAGCCAACGGAGGTTAACATGATCAAGGTCGATGAAGGTCTCGACAACAATATAAACATGGTTGAAGTCGCTGATGACTTCAACAATGGAGCAGTCATGGTCAGGACCTAAAGGTCTCGACCAAGAATTCATAAAGAGATTTACTAGTGAGGATGTCCAAAGTTTCACCAAAGACACTGCTGATGGTGTCGACATAGGGGTTACTGAAGACTCTGATGAAGGAATCAATGAGGATTCCCATTGGATGATGATAACCAAAGAAACCGCTGATGGTTTTGTTCAAATGGACAAGGCTGCTGAGGGCCTTCAGATGAAATTACATAAGCTTGACATCACTGAAGATGTCAAAATGGAAATCAACATGGTGGAGATTTCGCAAGAGACACCCATGGAGGTTGATGAAGAAAGTCGACAGGAAGAATACGAAAAATTGCCCTTCCCAAAAGAGGAGGAAAATATGATTAACTTCATACACAGGTGTCAAAAGAAGAAGTCAGAAGTCATGTTGTGTCCTAGATGCAGCGTTGTATTTGACAAGAAGGCAGCGCAAAATCTCGAGGGAGTTCGAAAGGCCAAGCAAAAGCGCGAGGAGAAAGCCCGTCAAGGCCAGCAGGGTTTCAACCCAAGGAAATCTGCTTCGAAGCAAGAACAACCGAAGACTAGGGTTCCAGGGGCAAGGCCCGTCACTTTTAAACCATTTGCAGAACTTTCCAATGGCAAGTGGATAAAACCGAATGAAAATAAGGAAAAGAGCCAACAGAAATGGCAGAGTTTTGATGTAGACAGAGGCTCTTCGATGGCCTCAAAGAAACCAGCATACGTCTCAGAGAACTACAATGGGAAAAACCATATGTCCAGGTCCCAATGGAGGAGGGAACAAAGACGAAGGAAAGCACAGAGAGAAGCTGAGGCGAAAGCAGAATCCAACACCAACGTGCCAGTCGACAGGAAAGAGCCAAAGTCTGTCGAAAGGGCGTCTGCCGCTATACAAGAGCAAGCAGCCAAGGAAGAGCAATGATCGAAAGGTTGTCGAGGATGAATTACTCGCTGATAATTTTGATTTAGGGTCAGAGCAGTCTCTCAATATTTTGGTCAATGTGGTATCTGTCCTACCAAGGGAATTCGACCAGATATGTGAAGTCGAAGATACGGCGGATAACATTGATATAGAAATGGCCAGTTTGCTATTATGTGATGAATAACGGGTGTGTCGAAGAGCAAAATGCATTCTTTGAAAGAAACAGTGAGGCTATGAAAAGCCATCTGAAGCCTCTTTTTATCACTGGGAAGATTGAAGACGTGTCAGTTAACAAAATTCTGATAGATTGCGGCGCAACGGTTATCTTGATGCCGTACTTCATATTGAGAAAGATAGGAAAGTTCGATACTAACACCAAACCCCACAATATGGTGTTGTCCAATTATGAAGGGAAGGTTGGCAACACATTGGAGGTAATCCAGGTTGATTTGACGGTAGGGACAGTCACAAGGTCAACCATGTTTATGTTTGTAAAGATGAAGGCCAACTACAACTTGTTATTAGGAAGAGAATGGATTCACGGAATAGGAGTCGTGCCATCTTCGATGCATCAAAGAATCGCCATCTGGCAAACAGATGGTATTGTTGAGAACATTGAAGCCGATTAGAGCTATTTCTTGGCTTTGGCTAATTATGTCGATAGTCGAAGCTTCGACAGAAATTTGGCTAACATAGCTCCATGTAACCCAGCCAATTTTGCGTTCACTCTAGACAACAACACGTACTGTTCACTATTCCTGGATCCAACAAATGGGTTTCAGTGGGATCGGGAAGTTGTAGAAGAATATGACTTCACTTATGAAGGGGCATCCGGAGTTAACCCTACAGGGTGGGGAAGTGAATTTGACGATGATGCCTGAATTTGAGGCACTCGAAAGAATTTCGGCTTACATAGCCGAAAATAAGCTACAAGCGGCCCTGGAGGCCGAAGTTAAGCATATGGCTGTTGAAGCCAACAAAGAAGTAAATCAAGAAGGTCCTGGTAAGGACTTCGATCCAGAACCACCTGATAAGGTTCAGGACAAAACGCAAAGCCAGAGGCTCGACGCCATTTACGATGACGAGCCTTTGGGTTTCGAGAAGAATCCGTTGGCAGCCAACATCAAAATGCTAGCGCAAGATCCTTTGGGAGAAATCGACTTGGGAGAAGGGGCAACAAAAAGACCAGTATATATCAGTGCAAATATCAGCCCATAACTCAAAGTCGAAGTGATCCAGTTGTTGAAGGAGTTTAAAGACTGCTTTGCATGGGATTATGACGAGATACCTGGCCTAAGTAGAGAGCTGGTCGAATTGAAGCTGCCAATTAAATCTGGAAAGAAGCTAATCAAGCAAAATCCAAGGCGGTTTGCACCGGCAATTCTCTCGAAGATCAAGGAGGAGTTCGAATGGCTTCTTCGTTGCAAATTTATTCGAACAGCCAGGTATGTCGAATGGTTAGCAAATATTGTGCCTGCTATAAAAAAGAATGGTACTTTGAGGGTTTGCATAGACTTTAGAGATCTAAATGCTGCAACCCCAAATGACGAATACTCAATGCTTGTGGCTGAAATGCTAGTCGACTCTTCCGCTGGCCATGAATACCTTAGTATGCTCGACGGGTATTCTGGTTATGACCAAATATTCACTGCTGAAGAGGATGTCCCTAAAACGGCGTTTCGATGCCCTGGGGCCTTAGGCACTTACGAGTGGGTGGTTATGCCTTTTGCCTAAAAAATGCTGGGGTAACATATCAAACAGCAATGAATACAATCTTCCATGATTACATAGAGAGTTTTATGCAAATTTACATTGACGATATTGTTGTAAAGTCTGTTCAGGGAAGAATCACATTGACCATCTTCGACAATCATTCGAAAGGATGTGAAGACATGGTTTGAAGATGAATCCTCTCAAATGTGTTTTTTGTGTGCAGGCGGGAGATTTCTTAGGCTTTGTGGTCCATAAGAATGGAATCGAAATAAACCAGAATAAGACCAAGGCCATTATGGAGGCGAAAATGCCATCAAAAAAGAAGGAATTGTCGTCACTGTTGGGAAAGATCAGTTTCTTAAGGAGATTCATCTCGAAACTCAGCTGAAAAACTCAAGCCTTCTCACCTCTACTTCGACTAAACAAGGAGGGGTTCGAATGGGGGCAAACTCAGCAAGAAGCTTTCGACAAAATCAAAGAGTACTTGAGTCATCCTCCAATTCTGGCACCACTTTGTAGAAATAAGAGCATGAGACTGTACATATCTGCGTCGGACAAAACTTTATGAAGCATGTTGGCTCAAGAGGATGAAAATGGCATCGAAAGAGCCATTTACTACCTTAGTAGGGTTTTGAACGATGCAGAAACTAGGTATATCATAGTTGAAAAATTGTGTTTATGCTTGTATTTTTCTTGTACAAAGTTGAAGCATTATATAAAACCATTTGATGTTTATGTTTCGTCTCATTTTGATATCATCAAACATATGTTGTCTAAACCTATTTTGCACAGTCGAATTGGTAAATGGGCATTGGCTTTAACAGAGTATTCCCTAACTTATATGCCTTTAAAGGTTGTTAAGGGACAAGTGGTAGCTGATTTCATTGTTGACCACTCTGTAAACGAAAACATGTCAAAATATATTGAGCTTGAACCTTGGAAATTATATTTCGACGGTTCTAGTCATAAAGACGGTACAGGTGTAGGAGTCCTGATCATTTCTCCTAATAGAATTCCAACAAAATTCAAGTATAAAATCGAAGGTATTTGTTCGAATAATGAGGCTGAATATGAGGCCTTAATAGCCAGACTTGAAATATTGTTGGAATTGGGGGCAACTCGAGTCGAAATAATGGGAGACTCAAAGTTGGTCATAAAACAAATTACAAGGGGGTACAAATGTGTTAAAGAAAATCTCATTATGTACTTCGTAATAGCCAATCTATTACTGAAAAAGTTAGAAGTATTGAATATTCGACACATACCTAGATTGGAAAATCAAGTGGTAAATGACCTGGCTCAGATTGCTTCTGGATATAAGGTTTCGAGGGAAAAATTAGAAGATGCAATCAAAGTCAGAGGAAGAGTTGTATCAGCCAGATTGTCCCCATCAGATTTGGAAACGACGAAGCTTGGATACGATGATAAAGAGAATTTCGAAATCTTAGCGGTAGATAGCCTAACGGACGAAGACTGGAGAAAACTAATAGTTGAATATTTGCAGAACCCAATGGGGTCCGCTGATCGAAAAATCAGGTTTCGAGTTTTAAGTTACGTTCTTTTGGGTAATGAGTTATTTAAAAAGACTCCTGAGGGAGTTTAGCTTAAGTGCCTTAGTGAGTCAGAAGCGTACATAGCCCTGTCGAATGTTCATAGTGGGGTATGTGGTGCTCATCAAGTAGGGCACAAGATGAAGTGGCTTTTATTCCGACAAGGGATGTATTGGCCTACTATGTTAAAGAACTGCATCGAATTCGCTAAGGGATGCCAAGAGTGCCAAGTGCATGCAGGTGTACAGCGTGTCCTTGCAGGCGAATTACACTCTATAATCAAACCATGGACCTTTAGAGGTTGGGCGTTGGATTTGGTTGGTGAAATTCGACCGGCGCCATCAAAAAATCAAAGGTACATTTTGGTAGGCATAAACTATTTTACGAAATGGATCGAAGATGTGCCATTGCTAAATGTTGACCAAGAAGACGTGATTGAGTTCATTAAAAAACATATTATCTATAGGTTTGGAATCCCAGAAACCATTACGACAAATCAAGGATCAGTGTTCACTGGTCGAAAAATGCAAGAATTTGCTAAAGAAATGGGTTTCAAACTAGTAACCTCTACACCTTATTACGCTCAGGCTAATGGTCAGATCGAAGCAACAAATAAAGTGGTGTTTAGCTTAATTAAGAAGCATGTGAGAAAGAAGCCTAGAAATTGGCACACAACTTTGGACCAAGTTCTTTGGGCATGTCGAACCTCTCCCAAAGAGGCGACTAATTCTACACCATTTCGATTGACCATTGGTCATGATACAGTATTACCAGTTGAGATCTACCTTCAGTCGATGAGAATCCAGAGGCATCATGAAATCCCATCTGAGTTTTATTGGAACATGATGTTAGACAAATTGGTAGACTTAGATGAGGAAAGGCTTAATGCTTTGGAGCTATTGAAAAGGCAGAAGAAGAGAGTGGAGCAGTCTTATAATAAGAAGGTTAAAGTTAAGACTTTTTTGCCTGAAGAGTTGGTTTGGAAAGTAGTTTTGCCTATGGATCGAAAAGATAGATCTGTGGGAAAATGGTCTCCTAAGTGGGAAGGCCCTTTTCAAATGACACAAGTCTTTTCGAATGGTGCTTATGAGATCGAAGAGTTAGATCACGATAGAAGAATCTTGAGGGTAAATGGGAAGTATTTGAAGAAATACAAACCTGCACTTTGAGAAGTAAAAATAACCAGAGAATAATCACACATGCAAAACAATTAAAGCTAATATGACAAAAAAAAATATATTGCCAAGATGGCTAGATTCATTACATTCAAAGAGTAAAAATAATTATTACAGAACCCAAGGAATAATGACGAAGTTCACATAAAAGATTGGAATTAGAACGACAGGTTAGCTTTCATATTGGAGTACTTTGCCTTTAAAAGTTCTAGCCGCCTCTCACAGAGGGATTAGTTCGACCTCATGATCGCCAGTTCTGCTTCTAGCCTCTGTGCTTTGTCAGCAAAAACCAGACCTGCTTCAAGCTCTTTTGCCACCTGAGAGTTGTCAAACTTTTCGAGCTCAGCATTTTGCTTCTTGGCTTTCGAGATTTTTGCTTGCAGCTCTTTAATCTGTGCCTCCCAGGAGCTAATACTTTGGTTATTGGCTTCGATTTGAATCTTGTTATGCTCTTGGGTTTATTCCAAATCATCCAGTCAGTTGGTGGATTCTGAAGCAGCATCCCATACAGCCGCGACTGAGCCAATTTGTTTTTCAATATCTTTCGAGCTTTGCTTGATTTTGGTAATGTTGGCAGCAATTCGATTGATCATTGAGGTCAGCTCCATGATGACATTGGCAATTTCTGGAGAAGCAGTTAGAATGTCAACCTCCTTGAGAAGATTCTTCAAAGCAATTGGATAAGTGGGGTCAGACTCAATGAGTCGAAACAAGTCACCCTTAAAAACCTTTTCTTTGATCTTTGACAGTACTTGGCTAGAAAGATTAGCAGTGGATTGACCACCAGATACAGAGGGAAAACTGAGGTTTTTCTTAGACAAAATTCCCCTAGAACCAAATAAAACTTTCAAGTACTCGTGGGGGTTGTTCTTTTTCAGAGCCTCTAGTTCTTCTGCAGAAAGGGTCATAGAGGCTTTGCTCGAATCCTTCACAGTTGACAGGTTAGGGTTAGGGGTTGTTTCGGCAATTATATCCTCATGAATGTCTTCTTCCTCTTCTTCATCTTGGTCATTACCTTCTTCGAAGTTTTCAACATCATCCATAAACTCCTCAATAGGCATTGATTGGTTAGGGAACATAGAATGTTTACCCCGTTCTTCCATAACATCATCTTGTTGGACGACATCTGAGGTTTCGACTCTTGGAGAGCCATCATCAGATTTGTCTTTGACTTGCACCTCAGGGGTTTCCACCTCCATATCAGCTCCAGTTGTTTCAACCTATGTATCTTTATCTTGATTATCTTCATGATCGGATTCACTGGTGTGAGAAGTCTGAGTGGTAGTCTTGGGTGGCGAAGTTTCACGTCGTTCCTCGACTGTTTGGCTGATTTCACTCATTGAGCTCTTCTCAGAGTCCTTTGCAGAAGTGGGGTGATATGTTGGTTCACCTTCACTGTTCAGAATTGTGGGGTTATTTGATTCGGCAGCCGTTTGAGTCGAAACTCCTGCATCGTCCTAAAAAATATAATCGACGTTAGTATTCGAACAGAAGTACTAAGGACAATGAGGTATATATAAAATATTTTTGGTACCTTAGGAGCTTCTGCCCCAGGGCTTGAGTTGTCAGTTTCAGAATGATCTGTAGCCTTCCTCGACATCTCTTCAGGATTTGGCTCCATGATGGTTAAGTTGGTGGGTTTTCTAATCAAGACCTTCACACCTTTCGTTTGAGATTGAGCAATGGCTTCGTTTATCTTGGGTTGCCTTTTCTTCTTCTTCAAAGGTTGTTCAGTAGTTGGGGATAAGTCCTCATCATCAGATTCGACTATCACTAATGCGTCATCCTTGGCCTTTCTATTCTGGGGAGTTGGGGGTTGTTTTCGAGCGCCCTGGAAAGGAAAACGTTAGAAATGTTGGAATATAAAAAGCGGCGAAATTAATAGAGGAAGTGAAATACCTTTGTTGTCGTTGCTGCCTTGCTTCCTTCTTCTTCTTATTTCACTTCTGCAGGTTTCCTAACCGGTGGTTTCTTTAGAGGAACCTTCACGACTAAAATAAAATAGAGAACAGTTATTATACGTGAAAGAAAATAAACAAAGAAATGTTGGGTCGAAATCCTCCCTTTCCACACCTTCATATATTTCAGATTTGAAGCGAACATCTTCGATCCCAATATGAAGATGCCCTTTGAAACTGTCTAGTGTATGTTTGGTCGGAACCACCCGCTGTATTTTTGGTTTTGATTGCTGGCGAAGGATTTTGATAGAATCCCCACAGACGAACCAGTCTGGAAATGGAGGGGCAAGGGCCACTCCAAAATCAGCGCTTGGCAGTCAAGGGAATTTGGGAGGAAACATATTGAAAGTCGTTTCGTATCGTTTCTCAGGAGAAACGTACGAAGGGATCTTTAAGTTCTCCATTTTCTTTAAAAAAAATTCCTTCAAAGTAACAGCTGCGTCGCAGACGGTTCGACCAAGATCATCTGGTCGATAAACACTTTCAAATTATTTTTGGAAGGCCTGGATTTCTTTAATGTGCGTCGAAGTACCTTTTTCACTTTTTCCTGCATAGAGAGGAAATCCTTGTTAATGTGGTGTGTAAATGCAGCCACGTCAAAAAATTCCTCGGCATAGTAAGCCTTCCACCTGTCATCAAATTGTTGAGTATAGAGGAAGCTTGGTTCGAAAGCTACTGGAAGAAGTTGTGTTCGACCAGCATACCGTGCGATTTGCTTAATAGCTACCGCTTCAGTATGAACTACGTTGTAAAGAAGGAGAGCACTTTTCTTGTCATAAATAGGTGAGGGTAAGACTTGAACCAATCCAAACTTTCGAGCGACAAGATTTGGTTGGTAAGTAATCAATGTGACTTGGCTTTTGGAGAGGTTAAATCTAAGGGTTAAGACCCTAGGAGTTAAGAATGCTTCCCAAATTATTGTAGACTCTGCTGCTTGAGCCTTCGACAGCGCTAGGAATGACCTGGTGAACCACTCAGGACCACACTTCCTTGATGCAAAATGAGCCATGTTGGGTGTAAAATCATAACGTTTGGCGAACATCATGATGAAGTTGGTGAAAGCCTGTTGGACAGGTCGACCATCATTCGCAATTGTCAGTTTCGCCAGACGCGGACCTTTTACTCTTCGATTCCTCACGTCATCAGCATCTTCGTTAATTGGGTTCTTGTGGGGAAGACAAGCATCAAACGAAGCATTCAACCACAGTTGAAGAAGCCAGAAGGGTCCAGAGAGGAGTAGGTTTCCTTTGTCACCAAGGCATTTGAGTTGGGTGACCCCTTCGCTCATAGACTCATAGAGGATGGCTAATATTAATTCGCTCAAACATAAGTCATGGCAAGAGTGTAGTTTGTTCGCCATGGTCAGAAATTTTCTAGCAACTTGCAGTGACTTCGAGCAGAAGACACAGTGTGACAGCCACAGAGCTAGGAAGGCTATATGTTCGACGTCTGACACTTCCTCTATGCTCTTATCATGATAGTGAGCTATGTGGGTCGAATAAGCTGCCTTAGAGGTAGTAATACCTATGATATCCTCAGCCATAAAGTCAGGGTCGAGGTATTCCCAGTAGGTTTGAGCCCTGTAATAGCGGCTATGTCAAAAAGAGTAGGTGTCATCATGCCACATGGGAGATGGAGAGTGTATTGGGTGTTTTCCCAGAAGTATAAGGACGAAATAAGCATATTCGAGCAGTAGTCGGGTCCTACTTTCGACAGCATAATCAGGTCATAAATACCTATTTTCTTCCAAACATCAGATTTTGTTTTTTCCAACTTGTTCAACCACCCTAAATAATCAGAGGGATCCTTAAAGATTGGACTCACTCTAAAAACCCTAAAATTATTCATGTATCTAAGGTCAATAGCCTCCTCAGTTGGAGGATTGCTTTGATTAGTAGGGCTTTCAATGCTAGCCATGGGTTTCTTACATTGTCCTACGGATTTGTATTTATGGTAAGAGGGGAAGAATTCCCTAAGCCTGCTAGCATCTACTTTTTAATCAGAGAAACGACCAAATAAAGTCAATGGCTTGTCAGAAACGGTTAAAGGAATAAGTACCTAAGAAGCATAAATTTTCCTTTTCTCTTCATCAAGAGGTTCAGGTAGATATTGCTGGTTTCGCACCATGGTAGGTCCAGAGACGAAATCAAACGGAGGAAGTTGAGAGGTCTTTTTTGGAGCTCTTGCAGGTTTGTCAGCATCCTTGGTGACCTTGGTAGCATCTTTGGTGGAGTGTGTGGAAGAAACCATTGTTTGAAGAAAGTGAAGAAGATTGAGTTTTGAAATGCAAGGGTTTTTGGAGAAATTGGAGAGTAAGGGAGCGGAAAAGTGAAAACAGTTGTTGAAGAGGGTATTTATAGGTTGGGAAGTAGAAACAGTTTTTAAAAATTATTGTAATGTTGAAAATGATAGTGGGACACGTGTTTTCTCCACAATTCCTGATGAAGCGATGGTAATAAGTGCCTACTCCCTCATGATCTCCTAGACTCTAGGAAAGGTAATGATGACAGGGATTCTTGCGTGATTTAAAGAGACATGTCAGAGATAGTAATAATGGCTATGACATTTTAGGTCTGCTGATGGAAAGTGAACAGTTGGAACTATGAGCAATCGTCGAAGCATCATAAGGATTGAATAAGGCGTCGAATGACATTCTCAAAAAAATGCCTTTTTCTTCAGTGGTGTCGAAAATGACATTTTTGGGGGGTAATTTGTTAGCTCCTAAAATTTGACGCCTGATATTGGATTAAGATTCTTATTCAAGGGAAATGAAATTTTCAGAGTTTCAGAAGACTTCGACAGGAATGTTGTTTTCAGAAAGTCCAGTCGAAAAGTGTCCTTGTGTAAAGGAGCATGGTTTATGGACTTAGAAATATTTCTAATAATTTGGAGATATGTTTCGACAGAAGCATAACTGGTGCCGTTCGATTGGAGATTCAAATTCAAATAATGGAGGGAATTTTGTCCTTATCCATTTGATAGAAGAAGACACAAGGAGAGCAGTTGAAGGACGAAGCCATGCAGAATGACATTTGTCTCATTTTAATTAGTGGGCCGTTAGTGGGTAGTTATTTCTTACTATTATAAATAGCAAGTCTTAGTATTAGGATTGGTGGGTGTTAAAGTTGTACAAATTTCTCAAAATCATTCAGAGTATCCGTGTGTAGAGAGAAAAGAGTTTCTGAAGAAATGTACGTTTTATATAACACCATTTTTCTTATTCAATGCAATCCAATTAATCTTTATCCAGAAATTTATCTTTTTGCCTTTATTTTGTTAAGTTATTTTCCGATGCACTTTTGATTACCTCTTCGTATCATTTCTCTTTGGTATTGTCGAAATAGCCTTTTTCTAAATTATGAAGACTGTCAAATTGTTTATCTTTTATCAAATACCCTTTTAAATCATTTTAGCACATGTTCTAGGATTTAGTTTGGTCGATCCTGCAAGTTACCCATTTTTCTTACAAATTTAGTAGACTAGAGGTTGTTTGCTATTTTTCACCGTAAACAAATACATGCGATTCCAAAGACAGTTTTGTTTTCTTGACTACATTAGAATTTTAATTATATAATGATAGTGCACAAGCATAAATTCTAATAAGCCTGTACGTGTGAATTGTGAATCAATGGTTCATAATAGTACACATTAAAATGTCGTAATATTGATATATTTATGTCATGCCGTAGCAATACACTAAAATATATATATCAGTGTTTTTTTTTTCAGATTTGAATTTAATATTTAATTTTTGGTTTTTAATTTAATTTTAATTTTTGGTAACAATGTGTATAATTTAATTTGCTATTGAACTGCTATATATACTTCATTTAACAGTCACACCTTTTCAATGGTTGGTTTTGTTATTTATACATTAATTATAATAGTTAAATGGTTTATTATTATAATTAATAATATTGTTTCTTATTATAATTAATAAGAGTTCAATGTATTATTATTATTATTATTATTATTATTATTATTATTATTATTATTATTATTATTATTATTATTATTATTGTTTTACTTATGGATCAATTTTGTTTGAATTTGACTACAGATTGTATTTTTATACAATAATTTAACCTTTTGAGTGAGTAATTGAAATGAAAAAGTCCCTAAAGTGACCTCTTTTGTGGAGATTGCTTATGAAAATATTGAATAATTTTTTTTGGTTGTGTGTATGTTTGTCCATGCGAGTATCAATTGGCCCAAAGGACAGTTGGTGATTGATCGGTTTTAATACGCACCTGTGATGGTAAACATGTGATAATTATAAGGTCTCACATATGAATAATAAATCAATACAAAAAGGGATTTATTATTCGACATGTTTTTAATTATCAATGTTTGATCGTTACAACAAGAGTACCACTAGCAGTTAATATTAGTTTCCAAAGACTCAATATTGATGGTGCATTTGGTATCTTGAGATGAATTATGTCTTTATTTGAACAAATTGATAATTCAATTCTTTTTTATGTGAGTATATTTATAGTGTTTATTATGTTCTATTTTTCAGCTAAAATTGCTTCAATATCTGCTAATATAAATAAGGTTCAGGTCCTTAATGGGATAAATTTCAAGGATTGGAATGAGAACATGGAAATTGCTCTTGGCTACATGGATCTTGACCTTGCATTAAGAAAGGAGCAACCTACTTCTCCTATGAAATCTACTACCTCTGAACAGAGGAAAGATTGTGAGAAGTGAGATCGCTTCAATCGTACGAGTCATGGTTTGGTATGTTCTGAGGTCAATTTAGCTTCAGTACCTAAAAACACTTGATGGTTAGACTCTGGTCCAACTACTAAAATCAGTGTTTCAATGAGGGGTTGCCTGAACTACCGAAAGCCAAATAATGTTTAAAGATACATCTATGTTGGAGATGGCAAGTCGGTGGAGGTGGAAGCTATAGGGCATTTTAGATTAATAATGTGTACTGAATTTTATTTGGCCAACTGAGGCAAGGCCTTATTGGCTACTTTATTGGCTATTCTGAAGAAGGTGTCGGAAATGGTCCACAAATGTATGTATGTATCAAATCTAAGACATCTCTACCTTCATGTGTAGGGATGTCCAACTGAGGCAAGGCCTTATTGGCTACTTTATTGGCTATTCTGAAATATCTAGGGGCTACAAATTTTATGATCCCAGATTTAATTTAATTTTTAAGACGGGAACAACCATATTCTTTGAGGATATTGAGTTTGGGGGAAGAATAAAGTTAGAGACTTTGTCTTTGAGGAAGAATCGATAACATTTCCAGAACTGATTCATGTAGTTGCTTTTGATCGAGCAAGTATGGAACCTCCATAAGACATTGTTGCAATTCCTCCAACTCAAGATGATTTGGTAATTCATGAAGAACAAACTCAAAATCCTCAAGAACAAGTGTTACAAGAACCAATACCTTTGCAGAGACCCACTAGAGAAATGAGACATTCTATTCTGGATGATTACATAGTCTTTCTCCAAGAACATGAGCAAAATAATGGTATGATGGAAGATGATCCAATCAACTTCCTTCAAGCCATGCAGGATTCCAACTCGGAAAAGTGGATTGAAGCAATGAAGAGGGAGTATAAGTCCATGTAAGACAATAAATTTTGGGAACTTGTCCCATTACCAGAAGGTGTGAAACCCATTGGTTGCAAATGGATTTTTAAGACCAAACGGGATTCTAACGGTAATGTAGAGAGGTATAAGGCTCGTCTTGTAGCTAAGGGATATACTCAAAAGGAAGGAATTGGCTTTAAAGATATTTTCTCTCTGGTTTCATCGAAAGACTCTTTTAGGACAATCATGGCTTTTGTTGCACATTATGATTTGGAAATCCATCAAATGGATGTCAAGACAGCTTTCCTCAATGGCAACGTTGATGAAACAATCTATATGATGCAACCATAAAACATTGTGTCAGGAGACTTAAAGAATATGGTTTGCAAATTGACAAAATCCATTTATAGACTAAAGCAGGTGTCTCGTCAATGGTATCACAAGTTTTATGAAGTAATTCTCTCATTTGGTTTTGAGGTGAATGTTGTTCCAAATTGTGTGTATCACAAATTTAGTGGGAAAAAGTACATTTCCTTGGTCTTGTATGTAGATGACATACTGCTTTCCACAAATAATATATGAATGATGCAAGGAACTAAGAAATTTCTATCAAGAAAATTTAAAATGAAAGATCTTGGTGATGCCTCCTTAGCATTAGGAATTCAGATACATCGAGACCGATTTCGTGGTATTCTGGGATTATCACAAATGAGCTATATCGAAAAGGTACTTAAAAGGTTTGGCATGTAGAAATGTAAATCAGGAGATACTCCAGTTACTAAGGGAGACAAATTCAGTCATAGACAGTGCCCAAAAGGAAACTTAGAAATTTAAGAAATGCAAAAGATTCCTTATGCGTCAGTAGTAGGGAGTCTGATGTATGTCCAAGTGTGCACGTATCTGGATATTGCGTCCATAATTAGGATGTTAGGAAGATATTTGAGCAATCTAAGAATGGATCATTGGAAAGCAGCCAAAAAGGTTATGAGGTATTTAAACAGAACAAAACACTATATGCTCACATATAGGAGGTTAGACCAGTTAGAGATCACTGGATACTCTGACTCAGATTTTGCTGGATTCAAAGACAGTAAAAGATCCACTTCAGGTTATATCTATATGTTGGATGGTGGAGCAGTTTCTTGGCGTAGTGCTAAGCAAACTCTTACGGCTTCATCCACCATGGCATCATAGTTCATAGCATGTTATGAGGCATCCAACCATGGGATTTGGCTGAGGAATATTGTCACTGGGATGCGAATTATGGAAGGAACTGAAAGGCCACTTAAGTTATACTGTGATAACAAATCAATCATCATGTATTCCAACAATAATATGAGCTCGACTAAGTTAAAACATATTGACATCAAGTTCCTAGTTGTTAAGGAAAGGGTACAAAATGGACAGATTTCCATAAAACACTTAGGGACAAACTCCATGATAGCAGATCCTCTTACAAAAGGTCTTCCACCCAAGGTATTTCATGAGCACACTGCTTCCATGGGTGTTTTACCGTTAGAGGAGTCTTTGGTTTAGTGGGAGTTAGTCGATTATAAATTTTATGTTCTGTGTTTGGTATTATATATGCATACTATGATTTTGGATATTTTCCCATTAATAAAATTTCATATTCAGTAGTTTACATTTTGTACAATAAAGTTATTAAATGATCTCACTAAATTAAAGTAGGACCAATTAAAAATTGACATATACATACCAACTTCATGTGACTTTCATGTTACACATTTCATGATGGATCTATGTCATTTAGTTGTGTCACTATCGATGATCATTGATAGGTTTAGTTATGATTGATATAACAAAAATCACCTTGATTTTGTATATTGGCATGACTAATGGATAAGATACTTTGGATATGCTTAAAGAATATAATGACAAATTTTGAGCTCATAAAGTATAACACATGTGTAAAGTTACATATGTGATAAGTGGGAGATTGTTAGAATTTTGGGTCACAAATGAAACATTTAAGGTGTTAGTGTCATTATTTTAATTAGTTAAGACTTAAAGGGGTCTAATTAATATAATATTAAGTTTGTGGCTAAAAGCATAAATGTAATAAAAGGCCAGGTTATTGTGTAGATACCATAAGTCATGTCTATTTTGATGAGGGGCCAAATTAGAATATTGAAAATTAAGAAATAACCCTAGGGTTATTTAAATGGGTTATGGTCCCCATTTGTAGACAACGTGAAAACGAATTATCAGAAAAATATCTCTTCATCCCCATCAGAGGAGAATCAAAAAGCCACAAGGAACTCTACAAATCGGAAGATCAAATACCCGCAAACCTTCAGTGATTCTCAATGAAAAATTCAGGTACGCTTCCGCTTTCATTCTCATAATTGTATTCGAGTATGGGTTTAAAGGATTTATTTAGAGTTCTGTTCTTGATTTCTATATTGATAAAAGTTATAAGGTTATGAACATATACTACAATATTCATTTACTTTTAAGAACCACTAGAAGAATAATATAACATTTTTCTTGCGTCGTTACAGCTCTGATTAACTCTAGAGTACGATATTATTGTCAAACTCTAATAAGAAAATATCTATGAATTAAGAAACTCATTTCTTCTTCAATTGATTTTTTCTGTATAGGATTTTAATTATAGAGTTCAAAATCACTATCAAGAGTTGACGAATCTCATCTTGATTATTCATTAATTATACAAGTGTTTTAATCATATCTGTTATGAAAAATGATGCCTTGTAAACAAAAGTATAACCGGTTTCTATATTGACAAGAAACACACAAGGGTTAGGGTTAACAGAAACATAATAAGAACAAGAAGAAATTGGTTATAACTGCTGCTATTCTTTACTTTCTCTATGAATCAGATTACAAGTACTCAAGAATAACAAATAACCCTCTCACCCTAATTAAGATTTGCCACACTTAGAATGAGAGACTAGTATGTTATTTATAATAATTCCTAACATACTAAACTAATGGGCTTTTTAAAAATTACCCATTACAAGCTATCTTAAATAATTGGATATAACAAACATTCCCAATTCGACAACTACATACTAGAACACATTTCAACTACAGCATGTAGGTCTTCGACAACAGCGTGTGAGCAGACTTCGACGACATGCTAAATCTATGTCAACAGTACTAGAGTTCAATCCAATATCTCACAAATCTCTACCTTGGAACAAACTCTATAATCTCAAGAAACAAACTAGTTTTCTTCATGCAGCTTTATCAACTGCATACAGTGGAAAAACTTGCAACTGGGCAACATCTTGGTGATCATATCAGCAACATTATGATCTGTCAAAACCTTCAGCACTTGGACTTCTCCACGCTTAATTACCCATCTAACAAAATGCAGCCTCACATCAATGTGCTTGGTTCGCTCATGATAGACTGAATTCTTCGACAGGTGTATTGCACTTTGACTATCACATTTAACTGTGATAACGCGACCTTGAAGTTTCAACTCCTTTGCAAAACCTTCAAGCCACAATGCTTCTTTCACAGCTTCAGTTAGGGCTATATATTTCGCTTCAGTGGTTGATAAGGCAACAACCTTCTGAAGTGTTGCTTTCCAACTGATTGTTGTGCCAAACACAGTGAACACATATCCAGAAATAGATTTTCTAGAATCCATACAACCTGCATAATCAGAGTCGACATATCCTTCGATTGTTGCTTTACTATCTTCACCCAAGGATCCACCATATATTAGGACTCTGTTCAGAGACCCATTTATGTAACTTAGAATCCACTTGAATGCTTGCCAGTGAGCCTTTCCAGGATTCGCCATGTACCTGCTTACAAGACTTACTGCATATGTTATGTTAGGTTTAGTACAAACCATAACATACATCAAAGAATCCACTATATTAGCATATGGAATACTATTCATATAAGCTCTTTCGACATCAATACTGGGACACTGATCTATACTCATCTTGAATTGAGGGTTTGTCGGAGTCACAATAGGTTTTGAATTCGACATACCATACTTTTCGAGAATCTTCTTAGGTATGCCTCTTGAGATAAACATAGTTTCGACTACTTTCTATCTCTTCGGATGTCAATCCCAAGAATCTTGGACGCAACTCCTAGATCCTTCATGTCGAACTCCTTATTAAGTTTAACCTTCACCTTCATTACATCTTCGACATTGTTGCTTGCTATTAGAATATCATCCACATAAAGCAACAAAATAACAAATGAATTACCCAGTCAAAATTTGAAGTAAACACAGTGGTCGAACTGACTTCTAATGAAATTTATGCGTGCCATGAACTTATCGAATCTCCTATTCCACTGTCGAGGAGATTATTGCAGTCTATATAAAGACCTCTTCAGCTTGCTCACATAATCCTCCTTCCCCTTTTTGACATACCCTTCAGGTTACCTCATTAGGATTGTTTCATCTAGATCACCATACAAGAATGCAGTCTTCACATCCATTTGTTGTAGTTCAAGGTTGAACTGTGCCACTGTGGCAAGCAACATTTGAATGGACCTGTGCTTCACAATAGGAGAGAACACATCATTGAAGTCAACACCTTCTTTCTGAGTGAAAACCCTAGCAACCAATCTTGTCTTGTATCACTTCGACGCCACTCCTTCGATTCCTTCCTTAACTTTGAAAAGTCCATTTACAGCTGACTAACCTGGCTCTAGCAGGTTTCTCGATCAGTTCCCAGGTGTTGTTATCATGAAGAGATTTCATCTCATCATCCATGGCCTTAAGTCATTCAGTCTTATTTTGACTCCTTATAGCTTCCTTATAGTCTTTAGGTTCTTCGTCTAGAACCTCACTTGCAGAGATTAAGACATAAGCTATAAGATCTGCATACCCAAGTCTATGAGGTGGCTTGATGACTCTCCTCGACATGTCTCTTTCTAGCAGGTAGTCATTATCAATCTCCTAATATTTGACAGTAGCTTCTGCTTCTTCTTCGACTTCATATGGGATATGCACTTCAGCATCAACGTGCTCCACCTCAACATGAATCTCTCCCTGTTCTAGCTCTTCATCAGCATCATCAGTTTTCTTGAAGGTCATCTTAGCTTCATTGAAAACTACATTTTGACTGCTGATACACGTCCTGTGACCTGGCTCTAGGCACTATAGCCTGTAAGCTTTGACTCCTTCAAGGTATCCCATGAACATGCATTTCAGAGCTATAGGTTCAATCTTGTCTTGCCTAATGTGAGCATAGGCCACACAACCAAATACTCTCAATTTGTCGAGATCTGGTGGATGTCCCGACCAAACTTCTTCAGGTGTCTTCATATCTAACGCGGTCGAAGGACATCTGTTTATCAGATATGTTGTTGTCGAAATAGCCTCAGCCCAAAACACCTTATTTAACCCAACACTAGTCAACATGCATCTGACTCTTTCCAAAATAGTTCGATTAAACCTTTCCACCAAACCATTTTTGTGTGGAATACCTACAGTAGTTTCGTGCCTTGCAATATCTGATGTAGCACAAAAGTTGTCGAACGCCTCATTGTAAAATTCAAGGTCATTGTCGGTTCTCAACCTCTTGACCTTTCTGCCAGTCTGATTTTTAACCAGAGTTCCAAGCTTTGAAATTCTCAAAAGTTTCATCCTTAGCCTTCTGGATGAATACCCATAACTTTCTGGAATAATCATCAACTATGGATAGAAAATATCTTGCTCTTGAATGTGATGGACACCTTGCAGGCCCCCAAAGATCAGCATGGATGTAATCAAGGAATCCATGTGTTCTTTGTTTGCCTTTGTTGAACTTCACTCTACAAGATTTTCCAAGTACACAGGGTTCACAAAACTTCAGCTTTTTGACTTTGTCTCCACTAAGCAGATTTTGTTTCCCCAATTCGACCAGACCCCTTTCACTGACATGGCCCAATCTCATGTGCCAAATTTCTGTCTTCGACAAAGGTTTCATGGATACAACATTTGTCGAACCACTTACAACTTCAGCCTCAAGGGTATACATGCCTTGTTTCTTCACGCCTCTTAAGACTTCCTTCGACCCTTCATGACTCTTAGGATACTTTTCTCTCCTTGAAAAACATATCATTTCTTGTCGAATTCACCAAGAGAAATCAAATTTCTCTTCAAATTAGGTACATACATGACTTCAGTCAATAACCTTATTGACTCATCATGGAGCTTGAATCTCACAGATCCAATACCTGCAATTTTGCAAGCTTTGTTTTTTCCCAGCAGCACTGATCCACCATCGTGTTCACACAATTCCTCAAACACGTCTTTGTTTAGAGTCATGTGCCAAGTGCAACCTGAATCCATAATCCACTATTTTCTTGAGTTGCCGCTTGAAACCACAAAATCATTAGATGAGTCAAATCATCTTGAACAATGGTTGCGTTGCCATTATCCTTACCTCCATGATCTTTCAGGCATTTAGGGCACACTTTTCTTGTGTAACCCTCCTTCTTATAATGATAGCATCGAATACCAGATGCCTCGCCACTATAAGACTTATGTTGACTTTTACCTTTCTTCTTGTCGAACTTACCATCCTTTTGCAAGAATTTTCCCTTAACGGCCAAACCTTCACCAACCGTCGAAGGTTTATGCTCATTTCTTTTGTTCAAGTCCTTAGAATACAATGTTGATTGAACTTCTTCAAAGCTCAGGGACTCCCTTCCATACAGGAGAGTTTCTTTGAAGTGAGCATGTGTTTTAGGCAAAGCGCACAATAGCAACAGCGCTTGATTTTTATCATCAATCTTCACATCAATATTTTGAAGATCAAGAACCAGCTTGTTGAACATATCAAACTACTCAACCAACATTTTGTCTTCACTCATTTTGAATGAATACAAAGCTTGCTTCAGGTAGAGCTGATTCACCAGTGATTTGGTCATGTACAAACTTTCAAGTTTCAACCATAACCCTGATGTCGTAGTCTCCTTTGATACCTTTCGGAGAACCTTATCACCAAGGCTCAACAATATTGCGCTGTGGGTTTTCTCTATCATGGCTGTCTTTTCAGTTTTCGTTAACGCAATGTTCATGGCTACTTCTCCCTTCAACGCTTCCAAACAACCCTACTGAACTAGTAGGGCTTTCATCTTCAAGCGCCACAGACCGAAATTGTTCACTCCGGTGAACTTTTCAATCTCATACTTTGTTGAAGGCATCTTCTTCTCCACACTCACCACACCAGTTTGTTGTAAAAAACGATGCCTTGTAAACAAAAGTATAACCAGTTTCTATATTGACAAGAAATACACAAGGGTTAGGGTTAACGAAAAAATAATAAGAACAAGAAGAAATTGGTTATAACTGCTATTCTTTATTTTCTCTTTGAATCAGATTACAAGTACTCAAGAATAACAAATAACTCTCTCACCCTAATTAGGATTTGTCACTTAGAATGAGAAACTAGTATGTTATTTATAATAATTTCTAACATACTAAACTAATGGGCATTTTAACAATTACCCATTACAAGCTAACTTATGGTACAAGCTAACTTAAACAATTGGACATAATAAACAGGTCCAGTTCGACAACTACATACTAGAACACATTTCGACTACAACATGTAGGTCTTCGACAATAGCATGTGAGCATCTCTGTCGACAATACTAGAGTCTGATCCAATATCTTTTCAATTAGCACTAAGGTATTAGGTGTCTATAATCAAAATACAATAAATAAGTTGTTAATTATTATTATAATCTCAGATCTAAGTAAATTATTATATTTCAAGAATATCCTATTGACAGAGTAAAGCAATATTAACCATTAGAAAATCTCAATTAAACCAGTTCAATGATCATATTTTTGTTAAGATGTATGCATTAAAAAAAAAACATTATCATCAAATTTGTGCAGCACTCTAATTAAACATATACCCTCCGGTGAACATGGGTTCATGTGTTCATAATAGTACTATGAAGCAACAAATGCACGACACATTAGGATAGATTCTTCGCAATCTACCTATATGGATAGATACATCATAATTTGAAAACTCAATAATATTAGCTAACACAAAAACACTTATCAACTAACTTGAAGTATATTGATACTGACTACAGCTCACAATCACAAAATGATTATGAAAACCAACAGCAAACAATGGAATCAAATCACAAGAACTTTAACTACAAAATTTAGAGATCTCTCACTTCTTTTGTCTAATCTCTTAGCTATAATGTCTTGTGTCGCATACGATTGATACTTTATGAACTTTCCTCTTACGACAAACCACATCACCGACAAAAACAAAAGGTAATTCTAATAAAAAAATGTGACATATGTTTTTCATTCCAAGCCTCCAACTAGAATCGACCAAAAAGTACACCATGAATGGGAACAAGAGAGACACTGGTGGTGTGTCAATACACCTTGTTTTGTCTCTCGTCTACAATAAGGTATGAATAGTCGAAAACCAATTCGGCATGCGGATTAATTTGCTTAATTTGGGCCAAACACTATAATGGTTTACACATTATAGCAATACTACAAAAGAAAAAAAGGAGCATACTATATATAGGTATAAAGTTGGATCAACTTTTAGTTATTACTCCCTCCGTCTCATAAAAAATGTCCTATTTGAACAATGCACGGTTCTTAAGAAAATAATTAGATGTATTGGTTTTAATGAAAAAACTAATATCATTTACTAGAATACCCTTATTAAATGTAGTTAATAGAGTTGTTGAATAAAGTGAAAGCTAGTGAATAGGGGTATAGTAGTGGAAAAATAATAATAAATGATGTATTGGTAATGTAAATGGACAATTATTTTGAGACAAAGAAAATGTGAAAATGAAACATTTTTTATGAGACGGAGGGAGTATGATTTTCTCGAATAAATGTATTGATGATTAATTCTTCGTGAATAAACGCTTATATTCAAAAATACTTGAATGAGATGATAAAAATCTTTCAGTTTCATTAAAGATCTTAAATCTAAATTCAACAGTGTTAAATCTTTTGAAAGAAAATTTTACCTTCTTCTATTGTGATCATCTTTGACTCAAGATATTAATCTAGAGTATTTCTTAATACACCACCCATGTTTCTTAGGCACCACGCGAATTTTCGTTTTTGCCCCCTGATTCCGGATGTGCACATCCGGACGCACCAATTTTTTAAAAAACGTTGATGTGTTCCGGATGTGCAAATTCGGAAAAATTCCTGATCTGCAGATCCGGAAAAATAGCAGAACTTTATTTTTTTTTAAATCAGTTTTGTTGGTTAGTCGCATATGTTAAAATATCGTTGCAACTTAATATACATTCGAAAACATCCATATATAAAATAAAATAATATATATATACATAATAATACTTCTGTCAAAATACAGTAAATAAATGTAATAAAAATAGAACACATCAAACAAAAAACTACTGTGTATGGCGAAGGATCTGTCCTGACTCCCTTGCTCCTCTGCCCCTACCCGTCATCCTGGCTCGGTGTCTGCGGTACTGAAGTGCCCCCCGAGCAATCTCAATAATCCCATCAACGGCAAGTTTGCCACCAGAACCCTCAGGGAGGTGACCGTCCGCAATGGCCTACCGCGCTATCTCCTCTATCTCACGACAGCGAGGTAGGACATCCTGAGTATGGTCCAGCTGAGACTGCCGCTCTTCTAATAACTCCTGATGAACATGTCTCAGTGGCGATCCCTCAGCAGTGGGCACCATGCATGGGTGCGAGACGGTATAGAACCACATGATGTACCCGGCCGCAACGCTCCAGTCTCTCGGCGCTCTGGTCGCCCGAGCCTCTTCCGGTACCAAGTGGGACTGGAAGTCAGCATATAACTCATCTATCTGCACGCGGGTCAAGCCTAGAGGAGCAGACTCATGAGGCATCCTGGGGATCGTCTGCGTGTAACCGAACTGACGTAAGACGCGCTCTGGCAGGTATCGAGCAGTAATGGTCGAACTGCATACCAACCATCCTGAGAACAGCGAAACCTCATCGAACGGGCGCGTCACACGGTGATCGGCATAGGCGTCATAAAAAACGTCCTCAGCAGCCATCCGATCAAGATAAACTCTGTAGGGGCGGGGCGCCTGGTTCCCTCTGAGCAGGAGAAATGCAGCAGCACGCAACATATCCTCAGTGTACCCCTCGACACTCCCCCAACCAGTAATCTTGGAAAAGTGCTGTAATATCCACGCCTGAAATGGAAAACATAACATCGGTGTCAAACATTATAATGAATATAGAAAGAAAAGAAATGGAAAAAAAAAGACTTAGAATATAAGATTGTTACCACGTATAGTGTATAGTTGCCTCCCACAATCTTGGTTGTCCAGAGGCAACCATCTGAGAGCCTAGCATAGGTGTATGTCAGCGTAGCCGCCCCCCAGTTGTACCCATGAATCTCTGTGGGATCCAAAAGGTACCTGAGGTAAACGATATCAACGTAAGTGGCGCTGGTGTCCACAAACAGTTGCGTGCCTAGAAGAAACAGATAGTGGCATCTCAGGGCACGCTGCCTGTGGATCTCCACCTCAGCTGGATCACCTGCTGCCCGTCCTGCCTCTGCAAGCTCCACACGAAATCTGCGTGTCAGAAAGGAGAAGCGGACGTGTGCGCCTCTCAACTGGGTCACCTCTGCAAGTGCATCATCTGGGGTAGCCCCAAGCTCCTCAGTCAGCATCTCTATCGCGTCCACCTTCGACATCTTACCGTGACGGAGAAGGGTACCCATGATCGGTAGATGTAAAAGGCACGAGATGTCGCCGAGTGTGATGTGAGCTCGCCGTACGGTAGATGAAATGAGGATGTCTCTGGGTGCCATCTCTCAACAAAGGCCATCAGCATACCGTACATGATCTGGGGATACCCAATCCTAGAAAGGCCTCCGAGACCAGAGGTAGCAAGTGTAGACGTGAACCACTTATCCCCTAGCAGCGCCGCAATCATGTCTATAACCTTGCTTCCATGGTTATATAACTTATGGGAATCCTTCTCCTGAAAATTTCCAAATAAAACAATGTTACAAATGAACATATTTTCAACGAAAACAATTCTATAAATAAACCGAGAAAGGTTACCTGTCCTAGCCAGACATATCTGGCAGTATGCTCAGAGTACCCCACGAGTAGGGACATATCAGACGGTCCCCCGTGGTAACCGTCCAGCTCACGTCGGACAGATGCGTGTTGAGCTGTCCGTCCATGTATGATACGATCGTCTCTGTCAGACATGTAATCTGCAAAGCATAATAAGTAAATTAGATTTTTTTTTTAAATAATAAAAAAAAACAAACAAACAAAAAAAAACCAAGTGTCTTCCGGATTCGCACATCCGGAAGTACGCAGAATATTTAACGTTGGGTGCTTCCGGATTTGCACATCTGGAAGCACTCAGAAGATTTAACGTTAAAATCCTTCCGGATCTGCACATCCGGTACGTATTTTCAAGTTCAAAAAAAACAGCCATGGCTACTGTACCATGGAAAAGGGCATTTTAATGCCCTGATCGTCCGTTTGAAGTAGCAAACAATACCTATATTGTCTCTAACCTATGTTATTCATACTACCTAACAATTTCTACACCTAAATGTCTACTCTAAATCGATTACTCGAAAATAACTCCGAAACTCTAAAATTCAAAAACTTACCGATTAAATTGAGATACGGAGGATTTGGAGTGTCTTAGTCGTTATAGAAGTTGCTCTGCGCCGAACTCGAGTGACAAAAATCGAGATTTGTGGGATTGAGAATTTGAGAGTTTGAGAGAGTTTGGTGTTTGGAATATGAAAATGTGAAGAATGAGGGGGAGGAAGAAGGTCTGGCGCGAATTAATAAGACATTGTTCTGGATCTGCAGATCAGGTAGTTTTCCGGATATGCATATCCGGAACGCATCAACGTTTTTTAAAAATTGGTGCGTCCGGATGTACACATCCGAAATCAAGAGACAAAAAAGAAATCTTGCGTGGTGCCTACAAAACTTAGGTGGTGTATTAAAAAATCTCTTAATCTATGCAATTTCACATAGAAGATATTCGGTTTATAAAAAAAATGATCGTAATCATTATGCAAAGGTGATAGTGGGATGTATCAACAAATTAATGCTTTGATTGAAATTAGTATAATGATTGGACTAGCATATGTTTTGGACCAAAAATTGTCGCTAAACAAATCAACTATTGTTAAATTTGTATTTGCAAATTAAAAATATTATTTTGGCAGCCTAGTTATATTGTCGACAATACCAAATTTAAACTCTCCGATTATAATGTTTAAATTGTGACCTCAAACCATGTTATAAATTTTGTTCCTGCTATATAATAAAAGTATTAATCAATTTTTTTTTTCACTTCTCCATAGTATTGTTTCTCCGAAAAAATATACTGAAAAGAAGATTTTCTTGAATTCACACTTCTTCTAAAATATGAGTGAAATATGAGTGGCAAACCACTTTCAAATTGTAAATATTAAAGAAATTTTCATACAACTTTTCACTAAACCATTTAGTAATTACATTGATATCGACTCAACATTACAATTTTAAATCTAATTGGTTAGAATCCATTTTAGAATAATAAAAAACTAATCAAGAATCACTTTTATATATATATATATATATATATATATATATATATATATATATATATATATATATATATATATATGTAGTTTTCTAGATTTCAATGATGATGTAAGGAGAAAGAAGAAGATACACTAAGAACAGAGGAAAAAGGTTTTGCAGCAAGACTGTGTAATTTCATTAGCAGAAAGAATGGATACAATGTTACAACATCCAGCACAACATCTTATATACATTGGACTATATACACTAAGCCCAATATCTACCCAAGCCCAAAAGTATTGAATTACATTTTAACATCCCCCCTTAATTCAAAACTTTTACATTGAGACAATATTCAACATTCTTCTTAATTTCTTGAATCTTTCACTGTTCAGTGGCTTGGTCAAAATGTCTGCTATTTGTAGTTCAGTCTTGCAATGTCTGAGCTTGATTCTTCCCTTGCCAACTTGGTCTCTGAGGAAGTGAAATTTCGTGTCAATATGTTTGCTCCTGCCGTGTGATACAGGATTCTTGGCCAAATTTATTGCTGATTTGTTATCTACCAACAGCTCCACTGCTTCTTCATTCCAAATCCTCAGTTCTTTGAGTAGTGCAGTCAACCACAAAGCCTGACAAGCAGCTGAGCAAGCTGCTATATACTCCGCTTCACATGTTGACAGAGCTACTACATTCTGTTTCTTGGAACTCCAAGATATGGGGGAACCTGCCAACAAGAAAACTTGTCCCATGGTGCTTCTCCTATCATCCATATCACCACACCAGTCAGAGTCAGAATATGCTACAAGGTGTAACATGTTATCTGCTGTGTTGTGACATGAGAATAGAATGCCCTGATCCAACGTTCCCCTCAAATATCTCATTATTCTCTTGGCAGCCTTCATGTGTGAGTGCCTAGGATCACTCATAAACCTGCTGATCAATCCCACACTGAAAGTTATCTCAGGCCTGCTATGACATATATATCTCAGACTGCCCACTATTTGTCTGAATAGTGTGCCATTAACATGTCCTCCATCTTCATCTTTTGTCAGCTTTACATTTACCTCAGCAGGGGTCTCTACTGATTTGCTTCCCATCATGTTGAACTTTTTCAGTACCTCCATCACATATTTTCTCTGATGCATAATGGTGCCACTTTCTGAATATAAAAACTCAAATCCCAGAAAATAGGACAGTATGCCTAAATCAGTCATCTCAAACTCTCCTTTAAGCTTTCCTTTGATTGCTTCTATAGCACTTGGATTGCTGCCAGTGATGACTAAGTCATCAACATACAGACATAACATCAATAATCCATATTCCTCCAGAGTTTGTACATACATACCATGTTCTACAGAGCATTTCTGAAAACCAAGGTTGTTGAGGTATGAATCTATTCTTTTATTCCATGCCCTTGGTGCCTGTTTTAGACCATAGAGGGCCTTCTTCAACCTCAACATCTTTTGTTCTTCACCTTTGCATTTGAAGCCAGGAGGTTGCACCACAAATACTTCTTCATCCAATGGCCCATTAAAAAAGGCAGACTTAACATCTAACTGCCACAATTTCCAGTTTTTCCAGCTAGCTATTGAAACAAGCACTCTCACTGTCTCCATTCTTGCTACAGGTGCGAACACCTCATCATAATCCATACCCTCTTGTTGCATGAACCCCTTTGCCACAAGTCTGGCTTTGTGCTTAGCTATAGATCCATCTGGCTTGAGTTTGGTCTTGAATACCCACTTGACAGCAACAACCTTTTTATCTTGAGGGAGGCTGACCATTTCCCAAGTGTCATTCTTTTCAATGCTCCTTAACTCATCTTCCATAGCTACTCTCCATACTTCTTTTGTGATAGCTTCCTCAAATGTGATAGGCTCTACATCAGCCATAAGAGCTATATGCTGCACCATGTTTTCTACCTCTGACATATGACCTGCAGAATATACTTCATAATCATTTAGATGAGTTGGAGGATGTTTTGTTCTTGCAGGTCTGCCTGTGACTCTTTGCTCTTCAATTTCTGCTGCTTCAGGCTGTATGTTCTCACTTGGTTCTCCATCTTCCCACTCAAGTTGAATGTTGGAGCTAGCATTGTCTTTTGGTTGAGTGTCTTTCCATGATCCTGCTTCATCAAACAAAACATCTCTGCTGAATATGACTTGTTGCTTCTCTGGTGTCGCTCCCGGGATTTTCATCCTGGTACAAACGCGAAAGTGGCACCGAAACAGAGTCACCAGCAATGTGTATTTATCCCAAGAGAAGGAAAAGAAACACCGCATAAACCTGAAGGAAAGGAAAGAGCATGGTCTTGCGACCAAGAGAACTGGATTCGGGAGTCGGTTACGCGAGAGGAAGGTATTAGCACCCCCTCACGTCCATCGTACCCGATGGGATCCACGCTTGCTTGCTTCAATCAAAGGGTGATAGAAAAGATACTGGAAAAAGGAACTGAAAGAAAGAAAGGAGAAAGAATGGAAAAGGAACAAGAAACAAATGTAGGGAAAATAAAAGAAGTGCTCGCATGGGCCCTACCCCACTGCCTACGTATCTCATCGGGAACATGAGAATCAGAGCGACGAGTTCCCATCAATAGGGATGGATTGTTTGTGTTTTTTAGGGAACGACTTACGTTCTAGCTCAGGTGTTGCAGGCTCGCTGGTCCGAGTGCGTTACCATCTTGCAAGAGAACGAGTGGGAGCACGTTCATACGCTGAGAGTGAATGAGATGAGAAAAGAATTCCAGAAGGAAAGACGTTATTGTTTGTTTTTTGTCTTTTAAGAGTTTTTTCCATTTGTTTGCATATGATAGTGTATCTGAATCTTAGTCATTGGAATGTGTACATTCTCACATTCCAAGATGGAATGAGTAAGAAAGTACACTAAATGTGAAGAAGACCCCCACACTTAATTTCAATTGTCAAGGTTCAAACACACTAGCATACTTGTGTTTATTAAGTGTTTTTGTTGATTAAGAAATGAAGAAGTGTTTTATTATTTATGCCTTCAACAAGTATTGCATTTAAGTCCCTCATACAAGATCGAATGTTTAACACATTGACCCAAGATGGGCTATATGCTACACATTCTAAGATTATAAGAGAAGACCCCTTATAATCATTTCTTTATATGAAAGGCCTAAATGCAATAAATGCCTACCTTTATTAGATATTTTTGTATTTTCTTTGAGATGAGAAAAGAGACTCAAGAGAGGAGCAAAGGTAAAAATCTCTATTATCTAAGACTCAATCCTAACTGAAAATTAAAGGGAGTGGTCCTAATGGTTTGTGAGGTTTCAACCTAAAGTCTAAAGAAAGAATGAATTAAACAATTCACTTCTAAGTTAGAAGATGAATTGTAATTCAAAAAGGGAAAGTGATGAGTTATTAAAAGAAAGCACATAAGTGCTTAACAAAACACAAAATGGAATTGTAAAAGAGATGAAAGGAAAGAGGTTTGAATGTGGATTCCTTATCCACACTCAATTGAAACTTACCGAAGCCCCTACATGGTTAGTAAACATGTATAAGAAGTATAAGGAGTAAAAGAACATTTAATGCACCATAAAACTCAAAAGAATTAGATGAGAAATCAAATCCTAATGTCACAACCAGAATGTACATCACATGGAAAACAAATGATCATCATCATGCAAGTCCAAGTGAACAAGCAACAAACATCATCCATGGCATTAAAACATGTTACCATAAAAAAGAGAGATGAAAGATGAAAAGAAATGGAAGAAACATGCCTAAATGGAACATGTAATCCAAGGATCAGAATTGAAATGAAATGAAGAATGATATATAAACACATCACAAGCATTCATGAAACACCTATCAAGCCATTCAAGAAGCAATAGAAGAAGAAATGAAATGGAAATTCAAAAGAAAACACAAGTACTTCATATTAAGGACACACAAAGTTCAAAGGAAAATGAACATGCAATGATGACACATAACATGTACCAATGACCTATAATGTCAAATGAATGGTTCACAAAGTAGGCAAATGATCATGCAAGTATGCCCAAAAGCAATCATGTAAACATGCACAAAGATTACAAGGATATGACATGTTGTAATGCTTCAAATGAAATGTTTTAAACAAAAATCAAATGGGTTCATGAAAATTATGAAAACATGGTATTGAGGTTCAAAAATCAGAGATGAATCACATATCAAAGTATCATGCAAAAAAAATTCAAGGCAAAAAGGTTTTATACAATGCACTTAAATCAAATTGGATGCACTTGCAAAGTAATGCAAAGATGAACATCAAAACATGCCATAACAAGACCTAAAAAATCCAATAAAAATCACTTAACACAATTCAAGATGTTAATGACTCACTAAAAAAAGAAGCAACTCAAAACAATTTTTAATGATCAAGAACAAAATTAAACAAAATCATGTACCACATTAAGAATGCATACAAAAGAAAATCAAAGAAAATTGTGGAACATGGGCAAAAAGGTCATAAAATCAAGAAATAAAATCATGAAAAATTTTATAAATGTTTTAATGATGCTCATGAATTTTTGTGGAATTTTATAATGCCATTTGGTATTTTTAAAAATTAAAAAGCAAACGTGTAGAAAAAATGAAAATAAAAATGAAATGCAATATGAATGGGGGTGCATGCATAGTAATTGTTCAGTTCAAATTAATTGGGCTTGAAAACATGGGAGGTGTGGATATCAATCTGACTAAGTCCATTACACGCGCAATCCACAATAACTACCATGCTCTTCAGTCAACACAAGTCAAAGCAAGGATCAACGTTGGATCAAGTCAGGTCAACGAACAAGTCAAAGTAAACAACATCAACGCGCACATGTGAATGTCCACACTCCCTATCGTGTACCACACCACACAACGTTTAAATGAAATCAGAAAAAATGCACATGACATGCACATGCGTTTTAATGCATTGTCATGCTCCTAGCCACACGATCATGCAAAACGAACGGACACGATTAAAACATGGCGAAAACCCTAGCAATTGAAGTCACCGGCCGGAGGTGACCTCCGGTCACCTTCTCCGGCTATACCACCACCGTCTGCAACTTTGGATCTCACAGAAATGCACAAATATTACACCAAAATGATGCTGAACTTATGTATAACACGAATCCAAAGACAAAATGCACAAAACATTCATGAGATGAGAGAATCGAACAGAGGAAGATTTGCCCTAACATTTCAACTATGCCTCTAAAGGCCTATCAACTAGCCAGACAAGTTCTTGAGCTTATAGGAAGCATCAAGAACCTGATAACATCTTCACATTATGTCTATAATGGAAGAAATTCGTACTTGAAGATTTATGATCTTGATGTGTTCTTCAGAAAACCAGAGATGTTGCTTCCTCTTTGAGCTTCTTTTGGCCAAATAAAGGCTTAGATGCAAAAATGGATGATGCTTCAGTGGAGAAGAGCTGAAATCCAAGCTTCAAAACAGTTTCAATGTGATGAAAATGGAGAGAGAATCAGAGAGATTCTGAGATGAAGATGAGGAAGATGAATGAAATGGAGCTCGAAAATCAGTTGCAATGTGGAGAAATTGAGAGAGAATGGAGAGAGTTTCTGAGTTGAATGTGAGAAAATGAAGTTGAAAAATGAATTTGTGAAGGAGTTTTCTATTTATAATGTGAGCTAACTATAGTTTAATGAGTTGAGTTAGGGTGAGTTATCATGGTTAACTGAGTCATCCCTAACTAACTGAGTCAAGTTAGTTAGGGAGAGCAATGGTATGGTGATGGCAACTCATGATAAACTAAGGTGGAGGTGAAGAGAAGTGAAATAGCAAGGCTGTGTAATACAAAGCTTGTTCAGCAAGCTTGTCATTTCTACTTTCATGCATAATGAGGCACGTGCTATGGTATGTATGAAGAGTGTTTGGTTTAAAAAGGCAATGGATAGCTGGTATGAATAATGCACGTGCAAGCTTGTAACAACAACATCAACAACATTGGTTTTGTTTCTGATTTTTCATGGCAGCTGAGAACAATGGAGATAGGGTGAATTGGTGATGTTTTTCTCTCTACTCAATGGATGGTTTAGTGAGTTCTTGGATTCATTGGAAAGAAGAGATATTGGAGAACATGTTTGGTGTGAAAAATGAGTTGAAATGATGTTTGGAAGAGGTTGCAAAATGACTTAGAACATCCATATTTGGAACTGATACAAAGGCGTGGCAATGAGGTTGGTTGACAAGGCAAGCATGACATGGATTTTCAGTAATATCACCCCAACTTGGACTCAACATAACTTCTTAACCTTTGATCAAATGAAAAAACCATTAACACCAATTTTGAAGATCTCACATAGAGGAACAACTTTCATGTTGAAAGATTTTCCATTTGAGGCCTCTAACCATGAGTAATTGATCAATACATTTAGCCCACCATGTGCTTGTGAAAATGACACGCGCGTGACTTGAAAATCCTTGGTCATGACCTAGTTTTGAACCTACTTTGCTCAAACTTTGATCAATCATATCTCACTCAATTTTTATCCAATGGAGATGTTCTACACATGGATTTGAAGCTTAAAGCAAGACCTTTTGTTGTGGCCTGGTGGAATTTTCATTTGATGCTCCAATTTTAAATGGCCTTGGTTCAAACTCTGATGCAAAATGGCCAAAACTTGCTATTTTTAGTAACCCTTCTTCATCAAAAAATGACAACTTTCCACATCTTGATTTTTTTATGATTCCTTTGGATTTTCTTGATCAAATTTTGTACATTGGACACATATAACATGAATTTCATGAATTTGGCCTCAAAAAGTCAAGAGTTGACTTTTTCCTCTGATTATTTGACTTGGCCCCAATTTCTCTGATTTTTTATCTTTCTTCCAATTGAACCACTTCTAAAACCAATTGAGAGGTGATTTTCCACATACATACACTTAAGAACATATAGAATACCATGACATTAAGTTTTGTCCAAAAAATCAAAGATATCCTGATTTTATCAGAAACCCTAATTTTGACCCCCTCTGGTTAGGAGGGAAAAGTGCAGTCTTCAATTTCAAATTCCTCAGAGTATGTTGTGTATCCCTTTAAAGAATGATGATATATGCCACTTGAGATTGATTTTGGATCAATGAGCTATCTCTTTTGAGGGTTTTCCTTCAGTTTTTGAACCTCTTGTATGTTGAAGTATGTATCGCTTCAAATCTCCCATTGGATCTCACTTCCTTGAGATTGTGGATGATCAATTGAGATGGTATGAGACATGAGAGACTCTTGGCTTGCCTTGAGGCAACTTGATTGACCTTTTTGTGCTTTGAATGATCCCTCGATTGTCCACCTTCCACCTGATCACATGCCTTGATGGTAAGAGGGATGCTATGCTTCATTTTTCTATGTTAAATGCAATGCAATGCTAATGAGATGGATATGATATGATATATGATAATGCTAAACTATGATTCCAAAAGGGGAGAGCAATTTTTGGGGTATTACATCTGGGTTATATAGCTTGTATGAGCCAGTTGAGTTGTAGCCTACAAAGATCATTTTTTCACTCTTATCATCTAGTTTCTTCCTCCTTTGGTCTGGTACATGTCTGTAACATAGGGAGCCAAATATTCTGAAGTGTTTGACTGAAGGCTTGTGTCCTGACCAAGCCTCTTCAGGAACCATTGAGCCAAGCCTTTTGGTTGGGCATCTATTCAACACATATACTGCAGTCATAGCAGCCTCACCCCAGAAGTTGTGTGGAAGACCTTTCTTTTTAATCATGCTTCTCACCATATTTAGGATTGTTCTGTTTCTTCTCTCTGCAGTGCCATTATGTTGTGGTGTGTAAGGTGCAGTCACTTCATGGATTATGCCCTATTTTCTGCAGAAGTTTTCAAAATCTCCTGATGTGAACTCTCCACCACCATCTGTTCTCAGTACTTTGATTTTCTTCCCTGACTGCTTTTCCACAAGAGCCTTGAACTCTTGGAATATCTTGTACACCTCATTCTTGGCCTTGATTAGGTATATCCAAATTTTCCTGCTCAAGTCATCAACAAAGGATACAAAGTATCTATTTCCTCCTAGTAATGGTGTATCAAAGGGACCACAAACATCAGAGTAAACAACATTTAGTATCTCACTAGCTCTAGAACTGATGTGATTACTAAATGAGTTTCTAGATTGTTTGCTAATCAAGCATTTCTCACAGATTTTGTTTGGAATCTCAATTAGGGGCAGTCCTGTAACCATTCCTTTTGACCCTAATTGTTTTATGTCCCTAAAATTCAGGTGACCTAATCTAAGGTGCCACAACCATGATTCATCATTTAAAATATCAGCAGAGAAACATTGTGTGTCCATGGTGTTTAGACTTACCTTGAAGGTTCTGTTCTTGGCCAAGGGTGCTTTCATCACCATGTTTCCATCTTCATCAATGATCCTTAAGAAGCCATTGTCAGAATTTGTTGAGAAACCTTCCTCCAACAGCTGACCTAGGCTTATCAGATTCGTGGTCATGCCAGGTACATACAACACATTTGTGATCACCACTTGCTTTCCATCTTCTCTCTTAACAGTGACATCACCAGTTCCTTCAGCTTAAGTGGTTCTGTTGTCTGCAAACTTTACCATACTCTTCTTCTCTGGATCAAAGTTAATTAACCAGTTTCGATGTCTTGTCATATGATTGGAACATCCAAAATCTATATACCAAACTTCATTGTTCTGCAGCTCTGGATTGGTTAACATCATTAGCATGACTGGTTGGTCTTCAGCACTTGCTTCTTCTTTGGCTATGTGGGCTTGATGTTCTTGTTGACTTGATGATGCAGTACACTCAGATGAGAAGTGTCCAATTCGATTGCAGTTAAAGCATTTGAGTCTCTTTCTATCAATTTTCTTCTTTCCTCCTCGCCAATTTGTTGATCCTCCTCTTCGATTTGAACCGCCAGATTGATCTTGCTCAGTCTTCTCTTGTTATTGGCTCTGGGAATTCGTCCAATTTGTGCTTCTGCCTTCTCTTCCAAGACCCCTACCTTTCGATCCCGATTTGCCATTGAAGCCACCTCTTCTTGAAGTGTGGGCTTGTAAGGCTTGATTCTCACTGACTTTCTCTGTGCTCCGTTCAGTGATTCTTTGCTCGTGTGCTTCAAGGGTGCCTTGCAATTCTTCAACCTTCATTTCTTCTATTTTCTTTGATTCCTCTATTGCCACCACGATGTGATCGAATTTGGGAGTTAAAGTTCGTAGAATCTTTTCAACAATTGTCTTATCTTCAAGCGTTTCTCCACAATTCTTCATCGAGTTTCTGTGAGTAGTGATCCTGTTGAAGAATTCTGCTATCTTCTCGTTCTCTTCCATTTGCATTAATTCATATTGACGTCTCAATGTCTGTAACTTCACTTTCTTCAGCTTCTCCGCACCTTCGTTGCACTTCACCAAGATCTCCCATGCCCCTCGCGAAGTTGCAGCTCCTGCAATCTTCTCAAAATGTGCTTCATCAACACATTGATGGATCAAGAATGTGGCTTTACAATCTTTCTTCTTGTTTTCTTTGTAAAGCGCCTTCTGTGGGATTCGCAGGGAGTTCTGGGTAACCTTCTTCCACAATTTCTGTGACTTCTTGGTACCCCATTATCGCCTTCATCTGCACTCTCCAACGATCCCAATTCTTTCCGGTGAGGACTGGAAGGTTTGTCGTAAACGTTGCGTCGGTTTGCACCATTGTGAATTGCAATGATCAGAACCAGGCTCTGATACCAGTTGTTAGGTTTTCTAGATTTCAATGATGATGTAAGGAGAAAGAAGAAGATACACTAAGAACAGAGGAAAAAGGTTTTGCAGCAAGACTGTGTAATTTCATTAGCAGAAAGAATGGATACAATGTTACAACATCCAGCACAACATCTTATATACATTGGACTATATACACTAAGCTCAATATCTACCCAAACCCAAAAGTATTGAATTACATTTTAACATAGGCTAATCTATATATAGGCTATGGTCTCTTATGCACAGACATAAGCATATTATTTCTTCTTTCTATTTGAAAATTCACAATCACCTGTATATAGGCTAATCTATATATAGACTATGGTCTCTTATGTACAGACATAAGTATATTATTTCTTCTTTCTATTTGAAATTGTTCAAAATATTTGAAGTATTAGTTAAGGAATATCCACAAGTCAACAAGTGCCAATATCTTCTAAAAAAGTTGATCATTGGGCCTAATGCAAATTATATAACACTTTGTTAAAGTCTTAGAGTTTTTTTTGAAAAAAAATATTTATCTTTTTGTCCACTTGATTCAAGATATTGAGTTAAATTGAATTGTTCATAAACTTTAGTCTAACTGAATTCAAGCGATAAAAAAGTTTGTGATAAATTCGAGTCAAAATTTCTAATTGATCTAATTTTAATCAAGTTGAATTAAATTAAACTGATTTCAAATCAATTCAACTTATTTTTAGTCTTAGTGATTGGTTACTCACTATTAGAAAAATAAAATTTAGAGACTGGACATTAGTTAGGGAAGTACAATTCTCACTAATTATGATGAATTTAATGAGAAAAAATTGTATAGATGATAAATATTGAATGAGTAAAAATTAGAGAAGAAATTTGTGATACAATTATTCCATTGAAAAAATTCCCTCATAAATTTCTTCACAAACTTGATAAAAGTAAATATATGAAAGAATTTTGAGATAAAATCTCCTCCTCTCTAATATTTTTCTCACAAATGTGTTATATGCTTTTGTGAGGGAAAATTTTCATCACTAACATTTTTTTATATAAAATAAATCAAACAAAAAATTCATTGTAATCACATTGTAGTTTAGTTTTAACTAAAACTTATAATAAAATAATATTTAAAAAATAAAGAATTACTTTAACAAATAAAGAATTTTTAAAAATTTTATAAAGAAGTATATTTAATCTAGTTATTTTTAATATATATTTTAAAAATCATCCATAAAGTTAAAATATATTTTTTTATTCTTTCGATTTCTCTTCTCTTTCTTCTTTCAAGTATTTTGCCAGTTATTTTTTTGTTAAATATAACAAGTATGAGTAGTGTGGATAATAGTCTCACATTGAATATGAATGTGGTGACTTGAGCATTTATAAGTGAGAGAACTCACACACACCTATCACCTTAATATTTTAGGTAAATATGTGGTGTGTCTCTCACAAAGGTGTTGCTCAATAAAGAGTCTCACAATGTTCAATGCTTCCTAGTTGAAAAATCTTCCTTAACAGTGGTATCAACAAATGTGAGTAGTGTTAAGAGAACTCACACACCTATTACCTTAAAGTTTTTGGTAAATATATATGGTGTGTCTCTCACAAATATATTATTTAATATAGAAATCTCACAATGTTCAATGCTCTCTAGTGAAAACCTTCCACTAACATTTTTTCAAGGATTTCTGCTTCTGTTATCTGTTATGGCAACCACCAGCACTGAAACAACTATCCTATCCAGGAACTGTCTCAAGAAAAATTTGGTCTATCCTGAAGGAGTTGGGGATTGAAGGTGTCGAAGATGAGGAGGTTTTAGATGGCATCATAAGGAAGATGGATGAGGGGTCTTTGAAAAAATCTCAGAGGTTGAGGGTGGCAGCTAAAGTTGAGTTATGAATTTGACAACTTATAATATTCGGGGGTGCAATTCTCTTATGAAGAAAAGAAGGCTTAAACTGTTGATTGAGAAAAAAGCAGTAGAATTCATTCTAATTCAAGAAACCAAACTTAAAGTAGTAGATGACAAGATTGTAAAGGAGATTTGGGGCAGAGAGGAGTGTGACTGATCGGCTTCTGAGGCTGTTGGTCTATCTGGAGGTATGCTTTCAATCTGGAATAAAAAACTTTTCAAATCCATATTCAGCTTTTCAGGTAGAGGATATTTAGGTGTGTTTGGGTGTTGGAAAGATAGATACATGTATGTTATTAATATTTATTCTCCATGTGGCTTATCTGAAAAAAGAGTATTATGGGAGAAATTATTACAATTCAAAGCTAGTATGCCTAGGGGAGATTGGATAATAGGTGGAGATTTTAACTCTATTAAATGCAAGGAAGAGAGGCAGGGTTGTGGGAGTTATAATAGAAATGAGATGGAGGAATTTGACATGTTTATTGAAGATGTGGAACTGTTAGATCTACCTACTGTGGGTAATAGGTTCACTTGGTTTAAGGCAAATGGCTCGTGTAAAAGCAGGCTAGACAGATTCCTTATCAGTGGAGAATTATGCAATGTTTGGAAGGTGACAAACTAAAAGGTTGGATTAAGAGATGTTTCTGACCATCGGCCAATCTCCTTAGTGGTTAAAAATTTGAATTGGGGCCCTAAGCCTTTTAAATCTATTAATGCTTGGCTAGAACATCCTAGTTTTTTGGAGTTTGTAAAGGAATGTTGGGCAGAGGTGGAGTATACAGGAAATGCAAGCAATACATTAATCCAAAAGATGGGACACCTTAAAAGAAGGCTAAGGTGGTGGAATTTGAATGTTTTTGGTATTCAAGATCTGAAAATTCAGGAGAATATAAAGAGTATTAATGAGATGGAGGATTTGCTGTCAGAAGCTGATGATCAATGGTCTGAGGATACTTTAAAGGCTTGAGGGCAGGCAATTGAGGAATTGTGGAATAACCTTCACACTAAAGAAAGTATTCTCCACCAGAAATCCAGGCAGAGGTGGTTGGAGGAGGGTGATTATAACACAAAATACTTTCACAATGTCATAAATAGGAGGAGGACTCTTTATTCAATCTCAGCAGCTGGGTTAGGACTGGATGTAGATGTTGGTGTAGAGAAAGTAAAACAGGTGGTTAAAGATTTCTTTGAGAACAAATACAAAGCTAATGTTAATGAAAATGCTGAGTTGGATCTCTCTGATTTGAACAAACTCTCATGGGAAGACAGTTGTAGACTTGTAGAAAACTTTTCTTATGATGAGGTTGTTGATATCATAAACAGTTGTGAAGGAGATAGAAGCCCTGGGCCAGATGGTTTTAACTTTAAATTCTTAAAGAAGGCTTGGGGGATTGTTGGAAATGATTTCTACAGATGTATCACAGAATTTCATGAAAAAGCTACTCTTCCTAAGGCTTTCTGCTCAGCTTTCTTTGTACTGATCCCTAAGGTGAATAATCCACAAAACCTGTTGGAGTTCAGACCTATAGCCTTGATAGGTTGTGTCAACAAGATAATTTCCAAGATTCTTGTGGCTAGACTAAGAAGAGTGATTCATAAACTGGTGTCTGTTAGCCAAACAGCTTTTGTACCTGGGAGACAGCTTCTAGATGGAGTCCTAGTTGCAAATGAAATTCTTGATTATGCAAAGAGAAGAAAGAAGACAGGATTTATGTTCAAAGTGGATTTTTCACAGGCTTATGACAATATAAATTGGTGTTTCATGTGTAAAGTACTTAAAGCTATGAATTTTAGTACCAAGTGGATTGAGTGGATTAAAGGGTTAGTATGCAATAGCTTTGGATCTGTCTTGGTAAATGGTAGTTCTGGCAAAGACTTTAAAATGTTTAAGGGATTGAAACAGGGTGATCCCATCTCTCCATTCTTATTTGTTTTACTGGTTGAGAGTATGGAACTATTGTTCAAGAAAGCTGTGGATGAAGGCTTATTGAAGGATATCAGGATAGAAGGAGGCCCAACAAATGTGCTGCTGCAATTTGCAGATGACACATTGATAATCTGTGAGGATAATTGGGAGAATATCTGGTACATAAAATCTATTCTGAAGGGGTTTGAGGCATTGTTTGGACTGAAAGTAAACTATGGTAAGAGCAGGCTGATGGGAATTAGAGTTGAGAATGATAGATGTATGGCTGCAGCAGCTTTCCTGAATTGCAAAGTTGGTTGTTTCCCTTTTAAATTTTTAGGGCTATGTGTTGGTGGTAATCACAGGTCAGTAGGCTTTTGGAAACCTGTCATTCAATCTATAAAGAATCGATTAGTGACTTGGAGAGGGAGGTTGATCTCTATTGGAGGGAGGGTTACACTGATCAATTCAGTGCTGAATAATCTACCAATCCATTATTTGTCTTTTTATTTAGCACCTGCTACTGTTATCAAAGAAATCAAAAGAATTCAAAGAAGGTTTTTATGGGCTGGAGTTGGTGAGAAGGAAAGTATATCTTGGGTAAAATGGTCTACAATTTGCAAATCAAAAGAACAAGGTGGCTTAGGGATTATGGACATTGGTAAATTCAACAAAGCTCTTGTAGCAAAGTGGCTGTGGAGGATTTCCAATGAAAATGATGCAATTTGGTCTGACCTTATCAAGGCAAGATACAAGGGTGATTTTTCATGCTTATTCCTTAGCCAAGGTAGTGTGGCTTCTTGATTTATATCAAGCTGGTGGAAGGACCTATTATACCTAGCCAATGACAACAACTATCAAGGTCTGTTTAGACAGTTGAGTTGAAAGGTTGGAATGGGGGACAGAACATTATTCTGGCAGTCTAAATGGCTTGGGTGTGATTCCTTAGATACCCTATTTCCTTCTTTATTTTTATCTTCTCTAAAACAGAATATACTCATAAAGGACTGTGGCAGTTAGATAGAAAACAATTGGAGGTGGGAAATTACTTGCAGGAATATTGTTTTAACTGGAGAAGATTCTGAAGCTGCTACAGAACTTCAGCAATTACTGCAGGAGGTAAGACTAAACAACAATGTAGAGGATGTGATCATTTGGCCAACAAAGACTGACAAATCTTTTAGTGTTAGAGACTGTTATAATTTTTGAAACAGATGTGAGGAGGGTGCAATATCGGATGACAGTCTCAAAGAAGCATTAGTTTTACTTTAGAAGATAAAGATTCCACTTAAAGTTTTGATATTCGGCTGGAGATCTCTTATTGACATACTTCCAACTCGAACTAACCTTATTAGAAGGAGAATTATTTCTGATCCTCATCAACAATCATGCGTTTTCTGTTTCAGAGTTTTTGAGGATATCAATCACCTCATTGTGGGCTGCAATATATCCAAACTGGTGTGAAAAGGGCTGGAGGATTGGGTTGGTATCCATTTACCAAGAGAAGACAACTACATAGACATGTTTGTAAGATGGGCTAGGCACAAGGAATTTGGTTCTACATTGGCGTTCTTGTGGCTGACATCGTGTTGGTGTATATGGCGTATACAAAATAAGGTGATTTTCCAAGGAGAGGTGGCTATGGTAAACAAAATTCTGCAAGATATACAGGTTTACTCTTGGAATGGGAAGAGAAGGAGATCAAAGCATGCGTCGGTTGGCAGTTGGTACGAGTGGTATAAATCTCCTTTAGATTTTGCTTGATTATCTTAGTGGCTGTTGTACATAGTTTATAGTTTGTGGCTTTTGTTGTTCATGACAAAACATGTTGTTGGAGTATTACTAGTAATTTCTGTTATTTTTCTGTAGTAGTCTATGCTTTAAATTGTAGACAAACTGATTGTAATTATTGGTGGTTGGTATGTTTTGGACCTATTAATGGAGCTTGTTTGAGTTGAATATTAAAAAAAAAAAAAACTATCCTATTGCTAACAGACAACAAACAAAATAAACCAAATGTAAATTTTTTTATTTTTTAAGATTTTGAGCTCAGTTTGTTCATGTCCATGTTTGGCTTTTAGGGTTGGATTTCAACTTTTTTGTGTTGATTTTTTGTGGTGTGAGTGATTTTTTTTTTCTTTTACTAGTTGTTATCCTCTTTGAGAATAGCGCTTAATTTAAACATAGAATTCACACATGGATTTTGTAAACTTAATTTGACGTGTTGATTATTATGGTTAAGCTAATTGTTGATTGTGTTATGAAGTTAGACAATATGTTAGGATTTGACAATTGCATTTAGCTTTTGGAAGAGCCATAGAATTATAGTTGTCCAATTGATTTTGAAATGATTTTAAGATGTTTGATTTTTATAAAATAGAAGAATTGTTTCTACCTATAGAATCAATTCTATTTAAAACTAAATTGTATAAAGATATTCAGACATAAATTAATTTAGCTTCATCTCACTTTTTAATTGTTTATATATATATATATATAAGATAATGATAAAATAAATGATAAAGGCAGAGTTATTGTTAGAGGTATCAACCGAGGTAAGAGACGTAGGCGTTTTACTTACTTTGTCACAATTTGTTATTGAAGATTTACAAATTCTTTCTGCGTATCATATATATGAAAATACTCAAATTTCTTATTCTACTTTTATCTCTCATCTTTTATTCGAGAGAATCTTTTATTTGAGAGAGGTAGGAATACTACTACTTTTATCTCTTATATTTTACTTGAGAGGGTATGGAATGTCAGTCATTTCTGATTTTGTCAATTAAACATATAAGTCTTAAAGAGAAACTCAAAACTCATGAGAAATTGATTGATTCGTGCATTATAAAAAGACTTTTGTTTGTTTAGAGATCAATTTTTTTTTTTTTAAAGGCAATAAATCAATAGGATTGACAACGAGTACAAGGGGTACTCGAACCCTTACAAACACGGCTTACTCTAAACAGACCAAAGGTTTAGTAAGCCAAACATGCCAATTACAAGAAGAAGAAAAAACAAGTTCCTTTCCCAACCAAAACCAAGTTGTAGCTTTAATCGAATTCACTAAATTATCTACCGAGACTCTACCGTTATTAAATAAAACCTCATTCCGGCATAACCAAAGGTGCCAAGTAGCTGCACTCCACACGAACATCCCCAACAAATTTCCTAGCTTCTTTCTAAACATACTCGCCGCTTCAGCGAATAAAACATGACAGTTATCACCGACCGGAAACTTAAGCCCCATCCAAGAGCTTAAGGAGTTCCAAACAGAAGCTGCCACAGGACACATACAAAAAATGTGATCTTCGTCCTCTCCACTATTACTATCACAAAGAATACAACCGTTGTTTCCCACCTCGAACGACATCCCTCTCTTTTCCAGCTGTTTCTTGGTTAGTAATCTTCTCAACATCATTCTCCAAAGGAAACATTGAACCTTAGAAGGAACTCCTATTTTCCAAACCTTGCGGATAACCTCCAAAACCGAATCTTGACCTTCGAAACCACCTTCCAATTTAGATAATACTTCATAACAGCTCGACACCGAGTATTGCCCATCCTCAGTCTGCGACCATAAGAACCCGTCAGCTACATTCACCGTTGGGACAAACGCCTCCAACCTCGCTGCGCAGTTCGCCGCCTGACTCCTACTGTCACCAGGTAAGTCTGTAGCTTTAGCATTAAAACCCTGCAATCCTTCTGCAGCAGAAGAGAAACTGAAGGCACTCCAGGAGAACAATGATGGATAAAGTTCTTTCAACGAAAACCCATCCAGCCAATTACTAGTCCAAAACGATAACCTGTTACCGTCGCCCAAACTACAGGATAAGCTGTCAACGAACCAATCAGTACCTGTAACACAGTTAAAGGAAATATTAGAAATATCCCTTCACCAGAGGGAGGCAGTTTTACCACCAGCAAACCGAGGATCACTGAAAGCCGTCATCGGATTGCACCGCTGCAAATATCTGGCCTTAATTAATTTGGTCCATGGTTCATCTTTGTTCATTAATAATCTCCACTTCCACTTGAGTAAAAGAGCCTCATTAAACAAACAGAGGTTTTTCACCCCTAAACCACCTTCTTCTTTAGGTCTACAAACCAAACTCCGTTTGACCCAATGAATTCTTCTCACACTTTCAGAACCTCCCCACAAAAAATTGCATTGGATGCTTACAATCTCCTTAAGGACCTTGACAGGCGCTTTATAGAAGGAAAACGCATAGATAGGGAGAGAGTTCAAAACCGAATTAATTAAAACTACACGACCACCAATCGACAGATTTGAACCTCTCCAAACCGCCAAACGCTTCCGAATATTACCGATGACGTGACTCCAAGAAGCATACCTCCTGGGATTAGCACCTACCAAAATGCCTAAGAATTTACAAGCAAAAGAACCCAATTTACAGCATAGAAAGTCTACTACTGCCTTTTGGAATTCTGCAGGAACATTCACTCCCAACATACAGCTTTTATGGAAATTTTTAGGTCATCAATTATTTTAATTTATGAAAGTTTTTTTTAGGTCATCAAACTCCATGGTAGAATCCAACTCTGTATTCGCATCCTTCTTGAAATACAATATAAAACTATTTTGAGAACACTATTTTGGTTGTAATCTCTTAGCTTTAAAAATAATGATAGTATTATTGTCATTGTAATCTCTTAATGTCAAGAGTTTTACTTATACTATTTTAGTTATAATATAATATTAAGAACAAAGTAAGTACTACTTAGGTTGTAATATCTAGTGTTTTTTTTTACACATTGTAATATCTAATTTTAAGAACACGTTTTCAGTACTATTTATTATGATTTGGAGAACATTTATGATATTTACAAACACATTTTATTGTTTTATGTAATGTATTATTTAAATAATATATGAAATTCTTTTGTATTAATAATATTATAAATTAAATTAGATAGTATTAAATTTGCATGGAATATAAATATCACTAAACCTTTATTATATAATTTAGTGACAGAATGAATTTCTCATGAAACAAGTATTTATTATTATTCTTTACTCATTAATGACAAAAAATAAATGTCACTAAATAATTATTGTGTAATTTAGTACTAACTAAATAAATCCCTCATACAAGTGGCGTAATAAAGAAATCCATGACTAGTATTTCGTTCGACCAGTAAACATGGCGAATCAAATTATCAGACAAGTGGTTGATTATAATCAGGTTAGGCTTAACAACACGATTGTGAACCAAGAGAAGCGGAAGAAATGGATCAAGATTTGGTGGGAACCTCCTAGTGAAGGGAGAGTTAAGTTGAACTCGGATGGGGCGAGAGACCATCGTGGTGTTGGGGGATGTGGTGGCATAATTAGAGGAAATGAAGGAGAATGGCTAGGTGGCTACACAAAGAACTTAGGCCTTTGTCAAGTGTATAAAGCTGAAGTTTGGGGAGTGCTTGAAGGCCTAGAGTTAGCCATTAACATGGGATTCAAGAATATTGTTATTTGTGTAGATTATCATCAAGTATTTGAAGACATCAATAACAATTACTCATTTGATGGATCAGGAAGAGCTTCATTAAGAGAATTAAGGATTTATTCCAGGATGATAGAGATATAAATATTACTCATGTTTTTCGGGAAGCAAATCTCTGTGCGGATATTCTTGCCAAAAGAGGAATGTACACTATGTTTTTTATGAGTCGTGTCCAGATTTTGCTCAAAAGACCTATGAGAAGGATTGTGCGGGTTCTTTCAAGATTAGATTGATTGATGTCAGTTAGTTTTTTCGTTTTTTCTGGGGCTTATCCCCTCTTTGTAATAAAAAAATAAATAAATAAATCCCTCATACAAAATAAGTATTAATGCATTATCAAAATTAGTAATGTATTTATAAATTTTTCACTAATTACTTACGAAAATATATTCATAAAGACAAATTTTTTTATAGGTAATAATAGAAAGTTAACGTTAATAACGGATTAATTATGTGACTATTTGTAACGGAATCTCACAAACATTGTAACATTGAAATTTCATACAGAAAATGTCACTTTACTAAATCTGTCACTTAATTGATTTGTGACATCATTTTAGTCTATTAGTGAGAGAATACTATCCTCTATAAATTTAATTTTTTAATAGTGACTTGAACTCATACTTAGGGGTGGACAAAAAATAACCACCCGAGGTTATCCGTCTGGCCCATGTTACCCGCAAGCCATCGGTCGGTTTAAAATCGGGTTGTCGGGTTACGCGGGTCGTTTATCCGGTTAATACTGGTTTGTGACGGTTCGGTTCGGTTTATTTTAGTAGACCCAAAATTAACCGCATCCGACCGAATTAACCGCCTTTTATTACATTATAATATAATATAATTCAATTGGGCTGAATTTTAAAAACCCAAGAGAAACATCCTTACCCAATACTCACTTATATAACTACCTTACTAAAAAACCCTAGCCGCAGCCGCTTGTAATTTCCTCTCACTCAATCTTCTCTCTGTTTCCTCTCACTCACAATCTTCGCTCTGTTTCCTCTCACTCACAAATTTCTCTCACTCAATCTTCTCTCTGTTTCCTCTCACTCACAAATTTCTTCACCCTTCTTAGTTTATTTCATAAAAATTTCTATTACAACTCTCTATTTGTTCTGATCTATTTCTGTATTTTCTTTTTCATTCGCTAATATTTGATTTTTTTACTAACAATTATTTATTTTGTATATATTAGGTACCATTTGTTGTCCTGAATACCTTAATATGTTTAATCTTCTAAGGTAAGAGTTATAGACTTTTTGTTTAAATGTTTTATACTGATTATATTTATATTAACACGATAATATTTTTTTAATATCATATATTTTTCTTTGAATGTTTGTTATTTGAGAGGATGAAGTTGGATTTATAGTTGAAAAATGGTAAGTTATATTTCTATGCTATTTATTAGTTACACACTTATATTCTAAAATTATTTCTGACTTGGTTTTTTTACCATAATATTTGACATTTTATATTTTCTTTAAATGCAGGTGAGGTTCTATATACTGGGTGTATTCTGGGATTTTTTTGTTTAGATCTAAGGTTTTATGGATGTATAATTGTTTTTGGGTTTTTTTGTTTGAATCTAAGATTTTATGGCTGTATAATTGTTTTTGGGATTTTTTGTTTGGAGTTCCATGTTGTATATTTTTACAAATAAATTCTAAGTTATGTTTTTGATTGCATAAAAATAATTAATTGATTTAATTACAATTTATTAGTAAAACTTAAACTTTTAAAAGAGAAGTTTGATTGTATTATATTTGAATTTGGATTTAAAATAATTAATTTGGACTTAAATTTTTTAAGGAACCAACTTATATAAAAAATTAAAAAATAAAAGATGAACCAGTTCTGGGTTTAATTTGACTTGACCCAATATAAACTCAGCAATGCGTATATATTTTGTATTTAGATTTAAGATTCTAAATAAACAAAAAATAAATAAAAGTGGATCAGTTTAAAATTTGGGCCATTTTTCTCAACCCGTAAAAAAAATTTAAATTGGGCCTTGCTGTTAAGTTTGGTCCAATTAAATACATAACCGAAAAAAACCGATTTTGAAAACCGAACCCGTTTAGAACCGAACCCGACTAAACCGATATTTCAAATGGTCGGAATTGGGCCTATAGTATTCACCCGTGGATTTGTTCGGATTGATGGTTTGGGCCCGAAACCGAACCGAACCGATCCGATGTCCAGCCCTACTCATACTTTGATAGATGTGCATGTGACCTAAAGGTAATTCACATTTTGATTTTTTTTTTCTTCTTAAAAGTTGGATAAAAACAAATTTTTATGGCTACTTCTGTTATGCATACATGGCAACATAATATGTGTCGTCTTAAATCCACTCAAATTCATTCTGCTTTTAATTAGGGATAGCAAAAGAGAATGTCAGTCTTTTTTAAAACCAATTTGTAAAAGCTTAAAAATTTTAAGGAATTTCATTTAAAATTAAAGGTAAGTTCTACGTGAACTAGATTCAACACATAAATTATTTACAGCTAATATGTTTCGGACTGGACAAATGACTTAGCATGCCCCAATCCACTTCTACTCGCAGAACGGTTCAATTGTCTAAGTCCAACCAATTGGATGCAGTATTTACCTTTCTGTCCCCTATCGGGCAAATATGGTCGGATGACCCCAAGAGTCATCTGCTCCTCCTTAGTATTTCCTGCCCGTTACACACGGCTCCACCATCCAGAAACAATCACGACGGTCGTGCCCGGAACTGCATCTTTGCCCGTAGCAACAGCTAGTTTCGGGCACATCTGTCCGTCTTAACGGCTAGTTTCTGACAGTTAGCTATTCTTCGGGAAACAGTTATTTCGCCCCGAAAATAGGAACCGTTGGCCACGCGCTAGGGGCACTATAAAAACCCTCTCATTTGAGATGATCAGGTATTCAAAATCATCCTACGAAATACATATTTTGTACTTGTCTTTCTCTCTCTCCCTCGATTCTTACTTTAGCATCGGAGTGCCTTGCAGGTACACCTCTTCCTCATCTTTCACACCCAGTATCGCAGACGTCATCCTTGGCCCACTTCAGGTTCTGGTCAGCCGTCAAGATCAATGGTGCCGTCTGCGGGAACTCTGTCATCCCCGTCTAACATTTATCGCAGGTTCAAGACCAAAACAACTCTCTGTCCAAGATTCCGATCATGGCAAACCAAGATCACGTTCATGATGCTCGCAACACTGTTTTTCTCCCCGTCAGCAAGACTGATACTGACGGAGCTACATCCTTCCATGGAGGCGACACCCACCATCTGAGAGATGGAGCCACCGCGTCTCCCTCCCCCACTCGTGCTGATCATGTTGAAGACCAGCCCTCCTTGGACCACCAATCTGTTCCTATTCCGCCCAACGCCGACCCGGCCGTGGCGGCCCTTCTTGAAGCTCTCAACAAAACCAACCTCCTAATCCTCTAACAAAATGCAAGGATTAGGGCCCTAGAGAAGTCTGCCCGACCAAGATCTCATCCGCCGAGGAAAGAGCTCTGATGATCCCGAAGCCCACATCCCCGACGTGAAAGAGACCGTCGGGCACCACCTGAACCAGAATCCCATTCAGTCCGGAAGCGTGACCATATCTCCCCGCGGAGCCAGTACTCCCCGAGAACCAAAAGGACCAGGAGACACCAGTGTTCGCCTCCGCCCAGATCTAAGGGTCGGGCACGAACCCCATCTTCCCGCAGGAATCACCATTATATTCTTGAGCGAAGCACCCGCTCCCCGTCATGGACCAGTAGCAGTAGCGACGACGCGCCTCACGGCCCGTTGTCCCAAAATATTATTGCCATGTGCCTCCCCAAGGGATTGGAGAAACCACCGTCTTTGGGCACCTACGACAGTACGACGGATCCAGATGAGCACATCGAAAATATCGATGCTCTGCTCGACTATCGTGGCGTTCGGGACACCATCAGGTGTAGACTGTTCCCTACCCCGCTCAGGAAAGGAGCGATGTCCTGGTATAAAAAACTCCCCGACGAGTCCATCACCTCATGGAGACAACTGGGGAGAATGTTCTCCAGACACTTCACAGCATTCTGTCTGTCATACCCTAAATTTTGACCACTAAGATTTCCCATCGTTGTGCAAATCATCATCACAATATAGATGTACCTTTATGCCTCATCAATCTCCTCAAGGATTGTTGAGCATTCACTACAATCAAATATTAGGGTTTTAAGCCCTCTCAGAGCCTTAGACAAAGGATCAATCAAGGAATGGCATGATCTTCAACTTGTCTAACCTCTCAAACACACATGAAGGATCAAGAGGTCTCCCACATAATGAATCAAGCACAAGGTTGCAACATTCCAAGTGGATCAAGCCTTAAGATCGTCAGTGTCACCAAACTAGGGTTTTGGTCGACTGAGGCCTCCAGATGGAAATTTTCCTCTGGGCATGAGCCATTACTTCAAAGCACAACTTAAGATACTCCAAGGGACCTTATGGACCTAATCATCAAGTCAATTTAGCCTTAGGAGATGCATTCATAAAAAATCAGGAATTAGGGTTTCTTGACCTAATTCACCCCTAAGTTGACTTTTGGGACAAAGCATGAGCTAAAACCTCAAGACATGATTTGAGGGTCTCAAATACACTACATTGATTCATTTACAACAATGGATTAATCCAAGAAGCTTGATTCACAAGTTTCAATTTCATATGAACCACAGTTAGGGTTTTTGAAGAAAAAGTCAACTGTGCCTTTGACTTTTGACAAGGACATGCTCCCAAACCTTGGGACATGATTCAATACACCCTATAACACCTATGAAATCAATCCATCAAGTTTGATTTAGGTCAAGGACTTGATTTCATAGAGGATCGCACAGTTTGGAATTCATCTGATAAAAAGTCAACTGTGCCCAAAAGTCAAAGTTTGACTTTTTGATTTTTTTTTTTTTGGGTCAATTATGGTTCCCTAACCCTAAAATGATGTTAATGTGTGATTGGAATCATCATTCATCAAGAAAAATCAAGAAAAGTGGGATAACTTGTAAAAGGGGTAACCATAAAAAACTTAGAAATTTTCTAAGTTATGGAACAAAGTGGCTAGGGTACCAACTTCCAAGGATCATAACTTGTGATCCAAGCAACCATTTTGGCTGATCCAAATATGGATTTGAAGCTCTCATGACATACTTGTAAAGTGTCAACTACACCTCATTCCAATTCCTCATGGATTTTAAGTTATGGAGTGACCAAAATGACAAAAACATGAAAATGCCACTTTTTCCAACACTTAGTGAAATTTTCACTAAGTCAGAATCTGTCTTGCTTTTTTTCAAAATGTAGGGGCATTTTTCACTTGGATCCAAAAAGTGTCAAGACAAACTATGATCACACATATGTTGTATCATATGAGAGCTTCCCAAAATGTCCAAGAGCTTCATCAAACTCCATCTGAGCTAGGAGTTATGACAGCTGCAACATGCCTTACTGCACACTGTCTTGGCAAGGCAGACTTGTGCATGAAGGAACGATTTGCTCAAATTGTGCAATCCAAGCATGCTTATCCATCTGAACACCTCAAGGGGTAATAACCAAGGGACAAGCACTGATCCATCAGCCTCCCAAGTCCAATATTCCCAAAGTAGCATGCCAAACCTAAAAATGCCTAAAAGGGGGACAAGACTCCAATTTTGTTTTGGAGCATTCAATGGATGCACCAAGGTGGCATGAACTGAGCCTTTTCCAACTGAATGAGTCAAGGATTATCATGGCTAGAGGAGACTTAAGATTCCAAAGTGATGCAATTGGACAATGAGCTGCTGCAGTTGCCATTCACTATTGCTTGCAAAAAAAACTTGTTCTACTATAAATAGAGCTCATTTGTGCTCAGTTTAAGTACACCAAAGGCCTACAACACTTGCCTTTCTCAAAATCATCTTCTCACTCTCAAAAATGCCTTTCTTAGCAAGTCACTATCAAATTTTTCAATAGAGAGCAATTCCACTCAAACCAACTGCTCTAACACCTCATAAACATCATAAGTGAGCTGATCAAACACTATACACACAACTGTAACACTGATTTCTCAAAATCACCAGCCAGTTGCTCAAGTTTTCAAACAAGTTGCAGTTGAGATGCCATGAAGTGGTCCAGCCATTTCCAATCAAGTCCAAGCATTCAAACACACTCCACATGGTGTAGGGAAGCTGTTCAGATCATCACAACTCATCTGTAACACCTCCAACTCAAAAATCACATTGCTCTTGTTGTCACGACCTTCAAGTAAGCCTAAACTTGGTCATCTCTTAATCTATGCATATTTCCTCGCACAATACTTTTTCCAAATGTTCATAATCATGCATAGAATGTTCCCCTCAATTAATTGCTTTGTTTGAATCATGTATCAAAATTCTCAGCCTTCATGCAAATTTTAGGGTTCTTAAGGTTTTGTCTTGATTTCTTATTCCATGCTTAAAATAAATGAAATTAAAGAACATAGACATGATCGTGAGGTTAAAACGAGCAGATTGATATTGGATTGTGTGATTTCATCAAGTATTCAGTGAGATTGGATAGAAAATGAAAATCTGAGCAAAACTCCCTTCACGCGTGTTCTTGGCCCATGTTCTTGGCGCCTTTTTTGAAAATTCAAATATTTGAATTTATGTGATTTTATTTAATTGATTCAAAAATTAATTTCTCTCTGAGTATTAATGATTTTGAGTTGATTCTTTTTTTAATAATTCACAAAAATGTTAAAATATTTTATTTTGCCAAAAATTCCCAAAAATATTATTTATTTCATGTACTTGATATTTTTACAAAGAATTAATCTTTTATTTGTTTTTTAACATTTAAAATATTTTTCCTCCTTGATTTTCCAAATTTAATTGGTTTCCAATCATTTTGTGGATAGAAACATGATTTTTGAAGCATTGATCCAAGATCACCACTCATTTTTCATATGTTTTCAATAATTTTTATTAATTTTTAAACAAAATTAATTCCTTTTTAAACAAAATTAGGGTTTTGATTAATTCAACCATCATCAATCATTTTCAAACACTCATGGGCCTCTAATAGAGTGTAAGACCCAACCCCTTTTTTGAAACCAAAACAATTTTGGGCCTCACATATTGTATAAGTCCCTCTGCGTTAAAAGAAAAATCTCAGCGCGATCGCCAGTTTAAAAAAAACACTTTTGGGCCTCTAATAGAGTGTAAGACCCAACCTCTTTTTGTAAATAAACATTTTTGGGCCTCACACATTGTATAAGCCCCTCTGTATATTTTCAAACGTTCGGCGCGATCGTCGCCTTTTCAAAATCATCTGGGCATCTCCTTGAGGTGTAAGCCCCATCTTTTATTTTAAAATAACACTTTTGGGCCTCTAATAGGGTATAAGACCCATCCCCTTGTACATAAAAACTTTTTGGGCCTCACATATTATATAAGTCCCTCTGTACAGTTTTCAAAACAACGGTACGATTGTCGTTAAAACTTGGGGCTCTCCTCGAGCTGTAAGCCCCAACAATCTTTTCAAAGCACTTTCTCCTTTGATTTTGAATTCAAATATATTTTGTTATCAAAACTTTCTTTAAGTTCTTTGTTGAACAACTAACAAAACATCATGGAAGCTCTACAACGGGTAAGTGTTTATCCACTTTCATTTACCGCTTTCATATGTATATAACTGTATTGTGGGGTTGTTTCACTGTAAGTCTTCTTTCACATCCTTTTATATACTTATCACATATCCACTGTGTAATACTAGTATAGTTATTTAGAGTTTTCCCCGGCAGCTACGTCTAGAACTAGGTAATGCCCTATTGGCCACTCTTAAATACAAACAAAACTAGATCCCCCATAGGATTCCAGATACAGTCTTCCCTCCTCTTGGGGTTAAACAATATGGAACAAAGAGAAAGGCAGTATTCTCGGTGAACCTTTTCTCAGACTGTCACCCTTAGAAATTGCCAAAGAAACTCTAACTCCCCAGAGATGATCTTTTCTCCGTGAATGACATCTCTTGAGTTTCTTCCAAATCCTCGAACTTTCCCGGAATGATCTATTCTCTGTGAATTGCATTTCTTGAACTTCTCTTGGTTTGGGGGACCCACAGGCTTCCTAAAAGCATCCCCGCCTCCTCTTGGGCGTTGTACAAGGACCCTTCGGCTTCTTAGAAGTTCTCATGCCTTCTCTTGGGCTTAATACAAGGACCCTGATGACCTCTTAAAGGTATAAGACAGAACTTAGTCATCCTTTGCTAGAGCAGTCTTTCCAGTGTCAAAACTACCGCCCATTTTAGGGTTGATTCTCATCCCTTAATGCCCGTGCCTCCTCTTGGGCATCATACAAAAGATAAAACTCTAAGAATTGGACAGTCTAAGCCTCTTGAGTCTCAAAGAAATTCTCAAGTTCCTTCTACACATAAGCAGAAGTCAGGTCTCTCTCATGAGAGTTCCCCATACTTTGACCCGCTTCAGGATCTCAATAATCCTCAGCAGTAAGTCAGCCTCCTCTTGGGCTTTGTACAAATGATTCTCCCCAGCAGAGCTAACCTTTTCAGGCTCTCTTGTTGAGTCAACCCTTTTTCAGCCTCCGTCTTGGGCTTCGTACAAGACATATAAAAAACACTCTCTTGTTGAGTATAAAAGATTCTCTTGTTGAATCAAATTTTAGCATCCGTCTTGGGCTTCGGACAAGACATATAAAAAACACTCTCTTGCTGAGTATAAAAGATTCTCTTGTTGAATTAACTTTCAGCCTCCGTCTTGGGCTTCGTACAAGGCATATAAAAAACACTCTCTTGTTGAGTATAAAAGATTCTCTTGTAGAATCAACTTTCAGCCTCCGTCTTGGGCTTCGTACAAGACATATAAAAAACACTCTCTTGTTGAGTATAAACGACTCTCTTGTTGAGTCAAACTCATTTCAGCCTCCATCTTGGACTTTGTACAAGATACATACAAACCTCCCCCAACGGAGTCAAAAATCCCTTTTAGCCTCAATCTTGGGATTTGTATAAGACAGAAAGAACATTTTCCCTGGAAAAGTCAAACTTCTGGGCTCCTCTTAGGCTCTGTATAAAGAAACCCCCGGTTGAGTCAATCAACCTTTTAGCATCAAATTTGTGATTTGCTCACAGCATACAAACATCAACAGTTCCTCTTTAGAGATGACAAATTCTCTCTCAGGAAAAACCCTTTAGCTTCACATCTTGGGCTTTGAACAAGATAAAAATCACCTTTAGCTTCAATCTTGGGCTTTGAACAAGACACCAAAACATCTCTTTCCCCCCATAGAATAGGAGGGAACTACGATCGCTCTGATTTCCCTATTTCGTTAAATGGGAATACGTAGGCATAAGATTGTGAAATCTTAGCGAGCATACTAATCAAAAACTCAAAGTCCAGTACCTCCATACATCAATCAAAAAGCATCAGATCTAACACCTTACCAAAAGCCTCGCAAATAGTCCAGACACTGTATTCTTAAGCAAAATAACCTAAGACAGACCCCCTTTTTGATAGCAACTGTAAACCAACAGTTTTGACTATTTAACCACAGTATGCCAGCAGGGTTAATTGGAGACATCTATTTCCCTTCCTTAATCAGCTCAACAGGATAAAAAATGAATCTAACTGTAGTAACAAAGCGATAGTGATTCGAAACCACAAAAACCGTGCTACATTGCCGCCACCCGAAGACTGAAGCCTCCCTTAAGGCCATAATTCAAGGGAAGGACGAGCCTCTCCGTGCCTACATCAAGAGGTTCAATAAAGAAGCAGTACATGTCTCAACGACCAATGGCATGAAGAAGTTATTGCTCGAGCGAGGACTTCGTCCCCGTACAGAATTCGCCAAAGTCGTGGGTATTGAAACTCTAAGGACTCTGGACGCCTTCCTCCTCAAGGTGCAAGCATATATCCAGTACAAGGAGAAAGAAGCAGCCAGCTCCGCCCAGGTCTCATGCCACCAGGAGAGTACTCGGACTTCCAAGAGCGACGAACCCTCGACATCTCGTCGGGGAGACAAAAGACGTGAAGATCGCCCCCGGGAATCCCGGGACAACAAAGGACCCTCCGACCGCTTCCATGAGTATACTCCCCTGACTGTCTCCAGGGAGAAAATCCTCTCTGAATGTGCCAACTCAGAGTTCAAACAAGCATGGGTTTAATTTCCTAAGCAGATACCGGCCAAGCTGAATGCTGACAAGTTGAAATACTGTCGTTTCCACAAAAGTCACGGCCACACAACTGACTACTGCATCCACCTGAAGAATGCCATTAAGATACTGATCAGGGACGGCCACCTAAAATAGTTTACCAAGAAGAGGGAAACTCCTCGGCAGGACGCCCATGAGTAGAAGAAATTCGGGGAAGAGGTGCCTTCCTCAGAAGAGACAAACCTTCAGGTCACCATGAGCGTATCGCGACTTGAGGACTTCTATGTTCCTGAGGGGCTCAACGCTCCCCCTACTTTGCAGCACATAGTTCGTGGAAAGCTTTCCCCTCCGCCATGGTCATCTCTTGAGGGGGCTTCTATAAATTTATTGTGGGCACCGTTAAAAGGAAATCTGAGCATCTTCTTAGCACGAGCTCTAACAGGAGTACCACGCTCGACAAAGTCCGGGGAGAGTTGGTCCCCATCTCTTTCTACCGCGAGGAACTCATCGGTGGGGCTCCTAACTCAAGCATTCCGCTGCTCGTAAGATCCCAGATGGCTAACTTTGATGTTCGCTAAATCTTAGTCGACCAAGGCAGTTCGGTCGACACATGTACTCGCAGCTGTTTTCCACCCTCCAGCTAGATGAATCGCACCTGACCCCCTACGTGGGCTCTGACCTACAGGGCTTCAACGGGTCGGTCACGAAGCCCTGGGGATATTTGAAATTGATTGTGACTTTCGGATCTGCAGAGACGGCCAGGTCTATTAAAGTCTAATTCCTAGTTATCGAATGCCCTTCTCTCTATCAGAGCATCTTTGGGCGGCCAACCTTGGCCGAATTGGTGGCCGTACCATCAACCGTGCATCTAAAAATGAAGTACTGCACTCCTAAGAGTTTGATCACCACTCTACACAGGGACATCGAGGCAGCAAGGAGATGCTTCGAAGCATCCACCAAAGGACTCAACACCATTGCCGCCATGCCGAAGACTTCCAGCAAGCCAGCCCTGCCCAGCAGCTTCAAGGAGGCCAAGTCGCTGCCCCGCGTCGACTCTATCGACCTCGACAGCCGCTTCTCCGAAGATGACCAGAAGGAGATCCAGACTTGTTCGAGCAACCCTTCAACTTCAACCAGCATCGGCGACAACTCCCATCCGATGTACCCAATTCTGGATGGCGAATTCGAACTCGTCCTTGTCGGCGATGACCCCTAGCGAGGAGTGAAGTTCAGAACCGGACTCCCCGAATTAGCGAGGAAACAACTCAAAGCTTATCTCCGAGATAATGCGGATTTGTTTGCCTGGAGCGCCGCGGAAATGCCCACCTAGATCCTGCTGTCTCCTGCCATCAACTCACTATTGACCCTGCCGCTAGGGCTGTAGCACAACGTAGGAGAAAGCAGTCTCCGGAGAAAACGGAGGTTGTTGAACAAGCTGTAAAAGACCTTCTCGAGGCAAACTTTATTTCGGAGGCCAAGTACACTACTTGGTTGTCCAATGTTGTACTCGTTAAAAAGTCTAATGGAAAGTGGCGTATGTGTGTTGATTATACTGATCTCAATAGGGCATGCCCTAAAGATGCATACCCCCTCCCCAATATAGATAAACTAGTTAATAATTCTGCTGGTTTTAAACTGTTATCGTTCATGACTGAGTCGGGCAACTATTACTACAACGTAATGCCCTTCGGCTTGAAGAACGCTGGAGCTACCTACCAAAGGATGATTAACAAGGTCTTCCGGGGAGAAATCGGGGACATGCTCGAAGTATATATGGACGATATGATTGTGAAGTACCACGAGGAATCCAATCACACGGCACATTTAAGAAAAGTCTTCAAGCAGGCCAAAAAATATTGGATGCGTTTCAACCTGGAGAAGTGCGTGTTCGGGGTACGAGCGGGCAAGTTCCTTGGCTTCTATCTGACGGAACGAGGAATCGAAGCCAACCCCGACAAGTGTTGGGCCTTCTCAGAGTTTCATACACCTAACTCGAAGAAATCCATCCAATCCCTAATGGGATGCTTGCTTCATTATCCGGTTTCGTGGCCAAGTCTGCCCAACACGCACTGACCTTTTTCAAACTCCTCTGCAAGAAGGTAGCTTTCGAATGGATCGAGGAATGCGACCAGGCTCTCCTCCACCTAAAACAAGAATTGCCAGAACCGCCAGTCCTCTCTCGGCCAGATAACGGCAAAACCTTGTACCTTTATCTCGTCGTGGCAACTGAGTCCTTCAGCGCCGCCCTCATTCGTGAAATGCCTGACAAGCCAAAACCCATATACTTCACGAACAAAGCCTTACAGGGCCTAGAGCTGAGATACCAATAAATAGAGAAGGTATCCCTGACCCTCATTAACGCTGTGAGGAGACTAAGGCACTACTTTCTAGCCCACACAATTGTGGTCCGAACAGACCAGCCTGTTAAGCAGTTGTTAGGCCGACCAGACATAGCCGACAGGATGCTCAAATTATCCTTGGAACTGTCCGAATTTGACATTCAATATGAGGGCAGAAAAGCCCTAAATGCCTAGGCGCTGGCCGACTTCGTCGCGGAGATGACGTTCGCCGATTCCCCCACTTGTGGGGTGTATAAATGGACAATCTTCGTCGACGGGTCATCCAGCTCGGCAGGAAGCGGGGAAGGCATCATTTTGGAAAACAAGGAAGGAATTATCATCGATGTCTCACTCACCTTATCTTTCCCTACTTCCAACAATTAGGTTGAATACGAAGCCTTCCTCGCCGGTCTACGCCTGGACGAAGACCTAGGAGCCGAGGAAATCACCATCTGCAGCGATTCTCAACTCGTGGCCCTCCAAGTGCGAGGAGAATACCAGTCCAAGAATGACAACTTGTCTGAATACTTGACCCTGGTGAAGGGGAAGATGACCAAATTCGCAACGGTGGAAGTTAAGCACGTTCCCCACGAACATAATGTCAGAGCGGACGTTTTGTCAAAGCTGGCGAGCACAAAGAAAAAGGTCAGAAACAAATCTGTCATCTAGGAAGTACTTACTCGACCCAGCGTCGAGAAAGCTTACGCGCTCCTCGACGTGCAAGTCATCGGCGACAGCAACTGCTGGATGACCCCCGTCTACAATTACCTCGCTAAGGATAAACTACCATCCGACCCCAAGGAAGCCAGCGTAGTCAGGCGCAAGGCCTGTTCCTACGTCCTGGTCAAAAATAAACTCTACAGGCGAGGATTCTCCACCCATTTGCTCAAATGTGTCGAGGAAGAGATGGTCGCCCAAGTCCTGCGCGAGATCTACGAAGGGATCAATGCCCAACACCTTGGGGGAAGGTCCCTCGCCAGGAAAGCTCTACGAGCAAGATACTATTAGTCGACCATGCAGCATGATGCAAAAGAGCACGTGAGGAAATGCGACAAATGCCAACGACAAAGGGACATGCACTTGGCACCACCCAACGAACTCAAAGCAATGTCCTCCCCGTGGCTCTTCGCATGGTGGGGCCTGGATATCCTGGGACCCTTCATCGTAGGGTCTAACCAGAACAAGTACTTGATAGTGAGTGTTGACTACTTCACCAAGTGGATAGAGGCAGAGGCTTTGGCCAAAATAATGACCCACAACATACTTCACTTCTACAAGTGGAACATACTTGCACCTTCGACATCCCCCAAGCAATAGTCAACGACAACGGGACATAGTTCAGAAACAGAAAATTCCATGAGTTCGTCGCCCAACTAGGCACGAAACAACACTTCACATCAATCGAACATCACCAGACTAACGAGCAAGCTGAAGCAGCAAATAGGGTAATCCTACGGGGCCTCAAACGAAGGCTGGACGAAACGAAGAAAGCTTGGGTCGAGGAGCTGCACAACGTGCTCTGGGCCTACCGCACTATGTTAGGTGTCATGAAATGCTAATTTTTATATCCAAATTTGACGCCTTTAAGCTCTTTTTATTGCTTTAATCAGAAAATGACTTATTTATTGAGCAATTCTTGCATTGATGTGAATATTAGGTAGTTTGATGTGTTTGTTAATATTTTAGTGAATATATGACAAAAGGTTGCATCTCGAAGCGGTAGAAAACACGAAGAAACGAAGAAAGCGGGTGTCTGCACCTATAGGGAGCTTTTCCCGACGAGCATGAAGCGAGGGAAGGCTGCTTCGCCCGGCAAAGCAACGACGAGAGAAATAGATGATTTGCAATTCCAATTCCAGTAGCTCACAGTTTGGCTCGCTGGGTGATTCGCCCGGCGAAGGAATGCTTCGCCCGACGAATTTGCTTGAGAAGAAAGGGGCATTTAGGTTGTTTTGAAGATATTTCATGAGAGATCACTTTTTGCAATAATCATTGTAATCTAGAAAACACTCTTGAAGCTTAAAAACTTCATCTTTACTTATTTTTCTTAGAATCCAAAGCTTTTATGCTTCAATCCTTGATCCATTGAAGATTGATGCAACAAAAGCTTTGTCTCTTACTTGTTGATCAAGCTACCATGTCAATGGGTAGCTAAACACCTTTTGTATCAAGATTAGAGGTTGATAATCCTCTTTTTTGTATGTATAAATCTTGATAGATGTTTGTGAACCTTGTTAATGATTAATATATGATGAAAAACTTTGTTTGTATGATTTATACTTTGTTTTGGTTCTTGATTGAGAAATATGTTCTAAGACTTGACCTTGGTTTTAATCCATCAACAATCAAAGGCTAGAGATAGTTTTGAGAGTTGGTGTTCATAAATATTGACCTTTTAATGTTATCATATTGATAGTTAGAGTGAGAGATCATCTAAGGATCAATATGATAAATCTCACAACATGTGTTAGAGATAAACTTGTTGAGAGGATATGTGATTATATTCATTGTTAACAAGTTCACATACTTTATCGAGTAAATACGTATGAAACGGATTATCGAACCCTAATCTTGGCATGCTTTTACCAAACGCTTTAAAACCAATTTCTTTTACCGTTGTTATTAACTTTTCATGCAAACATTTCGATACCAATCAAACAAACTCTTTGTTACCTTAAGTTTAAAACGATTCCAATTGTAGAACTATAGTAATATCGCACAATCCCTGCGGATACGATAACAAAAACCCACACTGAATTATTATTTCAACAAAATGGCACCGTTGTCGGGGATTGTTGTTTGATATTGCAAGCATTGTAATAGTTGAAAAGTTTTAAATTTTGTTTATCTCAGTTACTTTTTCTTGAGCTTCTTGATTTGTTTGGTTAAGTTTTTCAGACTCTGTTTATGCGAGGAAAATTACCTGCAGATCAACTTTTTTTCGATCCTGAGATTGAGAGAACTGTGCGTAAGTTGAATAGAAAAACTAGACGGAGGAGGTAACTTGCCAAAGAAAGACGAGAGAGATGAGAAAGTTCTATTTCTACACCAACACCACAGTTTACGCCAAACATGGCAGCACCACCTCCACCACCACCTGCTTCAATGCCATGCACTAACAGTCTGAGGCACTCAACTCAGTTTACACGTAATGCCCACAACGGGAGGCACTCTGAGATGAAGACCGACATCCTTGCTCTTCTATACCAAAATCCTTTCACCAGTATGGATCATGAGGATACCTTCACTCAACTTACAAAATTTTACGAAATTGCGGGTGCAACGGGAGCGCCTGAAGCTGAAGAGGAGTCATTGTTCAAGAGACTATTTTCTCATTCCTTAATAGGGAAAGCTAAGGAATGGTATCTTGATCAATCGACTGTGATTATGATGGATTGGAACGTGTTGGAAGAAAAATTCCTAGAACGATTTTTTCCACATAATCGTTTTATGGAAGCAAAAACGGCAATCGCGGTTTTCTCACAAGGCGAAAATGAATCCCATGCTAAGAAAATGTAAGGGTCATGGTTTTGATGAACTTACACAAGTGCACATTTTTAGAAATGGTCTCCAACCGGTTCACAAGACCTTGTTGGGTTTGTTAAGTGCAAATTTTGACTTAAATTGAACCATCTTTCTTGGCACTTTTCAACTCAATTCTCATGTTTTCATAGATTTAATTCATTTCTTATGTGATTCTTCAATTATTGTGAAAATACCTTTCGTACTTGTAATTTGTGTGTTATTGTGCAGAAAAAGGCATTAAGTCATCAAAGAAGTAAGACATAAGAAAAGAGATGCAAGTTGCCAAAGGAAATGAAGGAAATAAAGAAAATTCAGAAAGTTCGCTTTGTGAACTTGCCAGCGAATGTTCGCTTTGCGAACTTTCCAGCGAATACTTCCAGACTTGAGGCAATAAGAAAAGGCACCAAAGTTCGCATTGCGAACTTATGCCGAATTGCAGAGGTCGTTTAACTGTTCCTGAGGCACATCAGGTGCCTAATTTGGTGTTCGCTGGGCGAATAATTTGTTCGCACTGCGAACATGACAAATTTTGAATGTATTATATAAGTACTTTTCATCATTTTTAGCCATAACTTGTAATTTTTACATCGGAACTTTACCTCTCTTCATTTCAAGAATATTTTAGAGAGAGAGAGAAACTCAAACCCTAAGAGGGAGAAGGTAAGATCTTTAATCTCTTGTTGGGGTTTGGATGTAATCTTTTGATACCTTATGTATTTCATCTAATGTATGTTTGTGAACTAGTTTTGATCCTCTATTGTTGATTATCTTTGATTGCTTATTTGTGGGTCTTGATAAAACCTATTTCAAATCCTTGATCTTGGATTTTCATCTATCAATGAGTAAACTTTTGACATGGTTTTGTGAGTTGATATTCATTGTATCTTTTATTGTATTGTGTTGATTAGTAGCATGAATATCATGAGTAGGATCGATTCGGTATTGCGAGGATGCGTGATAATAGTGATGAAGAACGATATTCACATACATTTGGCCAATTAATTGAATACATGTAAAAAAGGGTTAATCATATGTACGTATTCTTATCATAGCTTTGTATATGAATTACTCATTAGTTTGATATGGATGTTATAGTAATATCTGTTGGGTCTAGATGCCAGAAATGGATGTAGGCTTAACATTCATGTAGGTTTTAAATACTTTGTATTGATTGGTAATGTGCGAGAGCAATTATTGATCGGTACAAAATCACTCACAACATGCGGGGACCAAGAGGATATGTATGTCGTGAGTGATACGTGAGGATATTAGACGAATGATTGATTTGTGTTTACTTGATTACAAGAATGCATGTGTTATCAATTGATGAGATCCAATCCCAACAAGGCTGCGTTTATAATTCAGTCTTTACTTTATATTTTCCGTCTTTACATTTTCTGCTTTTATTTATGGTTCCTTAAATCTTTTAAACCAAAACTTTTGCACCACAAGCTTAGAAATGTAGAGACCGTCGAACGACATTCTTTCTCGCACCGATCCCTGTGGAGATGACAAAATTGGTTACTTAATTAATTTTTTCTTGCCGCTTTACCGCTTCAAAAAAATTTGTTGAAGCGGTAAAGCTGCAAGCAAAATGGCGCCGTTGCCGGGGATTGGTGTTTGGATATTGAATCGCATTGCGATAGTTTCTATATTTTTGATCTTTGTACATTTGTTTATATTGTGTATATTTGTTTTCTTTTATGTTTTCTCTAGTGTGACTAGGAATGATGAGAACTCCTTCTAGATTGGTTGCTATTTGTATAAAATTATTCAATGAAGCTTCGACCGAGTCTGGATGGTGATGATAGGATGGTGAGCATTGAATGTATGCAAGGTAAATTGTACCGCTTTATAGAATGTTAGATTGATTTAAGAATTTTGTACTTTGTGCAAATGTGTATTCTTGTTTCATTTTGCAACTTGTTTGAATGTTTGTTTCACTTAGGTCCGAAAGCCACAAATTGTGAGAAACCTCAATTGTTTACTATATGCTAGGATGACTGATAACTTTGTTTAATTCGTTTAATTCATGCTTTATCTTTTGATTATTGTGATTTTGTGGAAGCATTAGAAATGATCAAGGCATTTGTTTATATTGAGCATAACTGTATCCAAAAGTATCTTACCCGTGAGTAGTGAGAATTCGTTAACCCCCTTTGAGCCTAAACAGTTTAGATCTCATTTTAGTGATGAACTTGGTTTATGTACATAATTTGAAAGTATAGTTCATCAATGAATTTTGTGAGGTTCTAAAAAAATTTCTTCTTTAACCTTTGAACATTGTTTTAATTTGATTTCCTTTCCATAAAAAGCAAGGAACATTCACTTGAGGTTTGGTTGAATTCAAGTTGGGGAGAATGAAAAAGAATAATGGTAGGTTGCTATAAACTTTTGAAAAATTTCAAACAAGCATGAAAAGAAAAAGTGTGAATATGAATGTGAAAAACAAAAGAAAAAGAATGCTTGTTTGAATAAGAAAAATAGAGAATGAAATAATTGTGCATAAGGAAGTTTGAGAAGGTTTGTGGTAAAGGAATGAAAATGGTGAATGAAGTTGAGATGTGTGAGTACCTTGTATAGTGAATGTTCTTTTGCATCGGAAATTTCGATTCAATGGCCTTTAGAAATGTCCCTTTGTTGTGAACCCGACCAAGCTACAACCCTTAAAGCCCTTAGTGATCTTTTTGCTTCCATGTTTTCATTTTTTGATTGTTAGATGGATGTATGAATTAGATTGTTATTAGCATTGTTTGTCAGGTGAGTGAAATTTACCCGCGGTTGCAAACGCGTTAATTTCTTCATTCTTATTCTGAAGAGGAGTGTTAGAGTGATTCAAGTATGAAAATTTAGTTGTTATTTGAAACATTCTATGATATTTGTTTAAGAACTTAATTCTTTGTCATTGTTCGATTCTATTGAGTGGTGAGCGTTGCTTGTGCTCATTTTCATGCTTGACTAAATCCTCTTATTTGAGAAAATTTCTCTTGTTTGAAGTTGAACCGTTAATATTTTCTTGGTTGAATCTTATGCTTGAGCAAATCCTCTTGTTTTAATGAGGGGCATACTTTGTTTGAGGACAAGAAAAAATCTAGTTGGGGGGACTTTGTTAAGTGCAAATTTTGACTTAAATTGAACCATCTTTCTTGGCACTTTTCAACTCAATTCTCATGTTTCAATATATTTAATTCATGTTCTTGTGTGATTCTTCAATTATTGTGAAACTACCTTTGGTACTTGTAATTTGTGTGTTATTGTGCAGAAAAAAGCATTAAGTCATCAATGAAGTAAGACATAATAAAAGAGATACAAGTTGCCAAAGGAAATGAAGGAAATGAAGAAACTTCATAAAGTTCGCTTTGCGAACTTGCCAGCGAATGTTCGCTTTGCGAACTTTCCAGCGAATACTCCCAGAATTGAGGCAGTAAGAAAAGGCACCAAAGTTCGCATTGCGAACTTTCCAGCGAATGTTCACTTTGCGAATAATTATTCGCATTGCGAACTTATACAGAATCGCAGAGGCGGTTTAACTGTTCCTGAGGCACGTCAGGTACCTAATTTGGTGTTCGATGGGCGAATAATTTTTTCGCAGTGCGAACATGACAAATTTTGAATGTATTATATAAGTACTTTTCATCATTTTTTAGCCATAACTTGTAATTTTAACATCAGAACTTTATCTCTCATCATTTCAAGAATATTTTAGAGAGAGAAACTCAAACCCTAAGAGGGAGAAGGTGAGATCTTTGATCTCTTATTGGGGTTTGGATGTAATCTTTTGATACCTTATGTATTTCATCTAATGTATGTTTGTGAACTAGTTTTAATCCTCTATTGTTGATTGTCTTTGATTGCTTATTTGTGGGTCTTGACAAAACCTATTTCAAATCCTTGATCTTGGATTTTCATCTATTAATGAGTAAATTTTTGACATGGTTTTGTGAGTTGATATTCATTGTATCTTTTATTGTATTGTGTTGATTAGTAGCATGAATAACATGAGTAGGATTGATGCGGTATTGCGAGGATGCGTGATAATTGTGATGAAGAACGATATTCACATACATTTGGCCAATTAGTTGAGTACATGTAAAAAAGGGTTAATCATATGTACATATTCTAATCATAGCTTTGTATATGAATTACTTATTAGTTTGATATGGATGTTATAGTAATATCTGCTGGGTCTAGATGCTAGAAATGGATGTTGGCTTAACATTCATGTAGGTTTTAAATACTTTGTATTGATTGGTAATGTGCGAAAGCAATTATTGATCGGTACAAAATCACTCACAACATGCAGGGACCGAGAGGATATGTACGTCGTGAGTGATACGTGAGGGTATTAGACGAATGATTGATTTGTGTTTACTTGATTAGAAGAATGCATGTGTTATCAATTGATGAGATCCAATCCCAACAAGGTTCCGTTTATAATTCAGTCTTTACTTTATATTTTCCGTCTTTACATTTTCTGCTTTTATTTATGGTTCCTTAAATCTTTTAAACCAAAACTTTTGCACCACAAGCTTAGAAATGTAGAGACCTTCGAACGACATTCATTCTCACACCGATCCCTGTGGAGACGACAAAACTGGGTACTTAATTAATTTTTGCTTGTCGCTTTACGCTTCAATAGGATGCTACTTCGGGCGGTTCTTTAATGACCAAAAGCGTCGAGGAATCAATTTCTATCATTGATAAGATGGCACTCAACGATCATCAAGGGAATCATAATCGTGGTACTACGCAAAAGAAACCGGGAATTCTTGAATTGGGAACTAGTGATGCGATTCTTACTCAGAACAAATTGTTATACCAACAAGTGGAGTTGTTGACTAAACAAATGTCAAAGCTTCCACAACAACTTAAAGAGATGCAAGACTTGCCAAACAAGAGTGTTCAGTAGCTGTTTTTGAATTATGTAGAGGAGATCACTCTACCGAGTATTGTCCTCTGGTAGTGGAAGAAATGAATTATGCTGGAAATCTAAATCAAGGCTATCAAGGAAGACCACCTTACCAAAACACTCAACAACCTTACCAAAACAATCAAGGTTACCAACCAAGAGGGAACAATCCGGGCTATCAATCAGGTTTTCGTCAAAATATTTATCATCCAACACAAGATTAAGGTGGAAGTTCAAAGACGGAAGAGACTTTCACACAATTCATGCAATTGTCAATGGTCACCCAAAATAGTACGGAAGCTTCACTTAAGAATATTGAATCTCAAGTTGGGCAACTTGCGAAGCAATTAGCCGAGCAACAACCGGGGCCATCCTTTTCCGCTAACACTCAAACAAATCCAAAGGAACATTGCAAAGTCATTTTTACAAGAAGTGGAAGAACAATAGGTGGAGAAGTTGAAAATGAGATGGTAGTTGAAAAGGAGAATGAAATTGTAGAGGAGGAAGTTGAAAAAAATGAAGAAGAGGTTGAAGTTGAAAAAAATGATGTAGAGGTGAAGAAGAAAAAAGAGACAAAAAGAAAGGAGTATGAAAAGCTTTACCTATCACTATATGTAATTAGTTTAAATGTAAAGTTTTGATCGACATGGGTACTAGCATCTTTGCCTGTAGCAACAACTAGTTTCGGGCACCTCTGTCTGTCCTAACGGCTAGTTTCTGACAGCTACCTATTCTTCGGGAAACGGTTATTTTGCCCCGAAAATAGGAACCGTTGGCCACGCAAGTATTCAAAATCATCCTACGAAATACATACTTTATACTTGTCTTTCTCTCTCTCCCCCGATTCTTACTTTAACATCGAAGTGTCATGCAAGTACACCCCTCTCCTCATCTTTCACACTCAACATCGCAGACGTCATCCTTTACCCACTTCAGGTTCTGATCATCCGTCAAGATTATAACATATTTGAACATAAAATCTTAAGAAAATAGATTTTTTTTTTTTATCTTAAGTGTTCATCAATTTGGGTTACAAACTATACGGCATTTAAACAACCATATCTTGAATATTTTGGTTATTGAACTAATACTGGTTCTATTTCACATTTAGTGGCGTATGTTAAATACTTTGATTATTTTATCTATACTTATTCTATCACTTTTTGATAGTGGTTGTATGTTTTATTTAGGGAACATTATTTAGTATAACGGGTCCTTTGCTTATAAAACAAGGGAACTAAAGATTAAAAGAACGGTCTATTTGTGTTGTCATTTTTCCAGTAAATATGACACATGGGATGGGAAAGGAGAAGACAAGAGTGGAGAAACCAGACTAGAAAGCCAAAGGCAATCAATTTCATTTTGGCTTCACATAGCATGCTTGACTCAAAAGCTATTTTCACATGAACATATATGCGAGTCTATGCACTTTTAACCCCACAAGAAAAAATATGTTTTCTTTTTGGAGGAGTAGGGTCTTATAATTGAGATAAAGTGCACACACTAAGGGTTGTGTATTGTCGTGTATCAAGATGCATATTGTTTAGTAATATGAAGTTTAATTTATCTTCCAAAATATATAAACTAATCATTAGATAATGGTGGATTGTTATGTTGTCGTACGGAAATCTTCTTCCTCGATTAGTTTATTCTCTCAATCATAGAAACAATTGCTTATCATCAATAAATAATTAAAATATGATAGCAAGTTATTCATAATTTTTATTGTTGTGGTTTCCTTACAATGATTCCACAACCAAAAAATATAATAACGCTAGCATAAGTAAGCAGGGCAATATATGCGACATTATTGCATTGGTTGTGTTAGATTCCATAGAGATTGGTTGCACTATTTCAATTAAAAGTAATCGACAATAGATTCTTGTGGAAAAAGTGCACTCGATGACAATGAAGTCAAGCGTGGACCATAAAAAAATAAGATTGAGAATTTATAATGGTATGTGTTCCTGGCAGTTTGCAAGACTAATAAATAAAGAAAATTTCTTACCGCACCACCCAATCTTCTTAAATACCATCTGCGCTGACGAAAATATTCCTGTATTGCGGATGTGCAAATTCAGATGTACCGTTTTTTTTTTTAATTTTCAGTTTTTTTTGGATGTGCACATCCGGAAGAATTCTTGATCTGCAAATCCGGAAAAAATCAAAAGAATTCCATAAAATCATTTACTTCTAAGTATAATTAAATCCAATATAATTAAAATTAATATCATTTTTTCAATATAATTAAATACAATATAATTAAACCGAATATAATTAAAATCCAATATAATTAAAATTAATATGATTTTTTCAATATAATTAAACCCAATATAATTAAATTCAATATAATTAAATTAAATTTAGAAGTAAATACCATATAATTTTAATTATAATTTAGAAGTAAATACCATATAATTTAGACGTAAATATCATATAATTTTAAATACCAATATAATTAAATCCAATTTTAGAAGTAAATATCATATAATTTTAAATCCAATATAATTAAATTAATTTTTTCAATATAAAATAATAATTTAAAAGTAAATACCATATTAATCATTTAGAAAAAAAAAGCATATTAATTTTAATTATATTGGATTTAATTATATTGAACAAATCATATTAATTTTAATTATGTTAGATTTTAATTATATTGGACTTAATTATATTTATAAGTAAATGATTTTATGGAATTCTTTTGATTTTTTTCCGGATTTGCAGATTAGAAATTTTTCCTGATGTGCACATCCGAAAAAAACTGAAAAATTTTTAAAAAAGGGTGCGTCCGGATGTGCACATCCAGAAATTGGGGGCAAAAACGAAATTTCACGTGGTGTCTAAGAAACATGGGTGGTGTATTAAGAAACCCTCTAAATAAAAACACAATCATGGTATCCAATGCGAAAGTGCAGACAACAAGGAGAAACAGGTGAGACTTCACATAAGCACGAAGCATATGATCCTGAGTTCTGACTACGATATATTTCTTATCGTTAGATTCAGTATTTTAACTGCTCACTTGATATAAGCTTCATATGCGTCAATTACAGGTATCTTATCACTTTTGTTGAGATTGTAATTCCTTGTATCGATGCAGGTAGTGCTCGACAGAAACAAGGATGTGTCAAAACTTGTAGTGTTTGTCGAGTAGTATTAGGTGTCGAAACAGACTGGTTGACACAGGATTTTGACTTAGACCAAAATAGAAATTTTGGATTTTTGTGTTTTTTTGCTTTAGCTTAGGGAGCAAGCTAGCTCAATTATAAATAAATAGTAACTCCTATTTTGTGTAAGAAGCAGAATAATCTTGTAATCACTTGCAGTTGCAAAGCTAATAAGATTTCCACAGTTTGTGTGCAGAGAGAGACTCTGCATAAATCATCTTCTTCTTCCCCAATTTTCGTCAAACCCTAATCTTTTTTCTTATTCAATTTTTTTTCTTCTTCCATTAATAATTGCTGCGCAGAATCATTCTTGCAATCAAGGTGTGATTGTTTCACTCGAGTGAAGAGTGAAGAACAAGAAATTTCGATCGGTTGATTGAATCTTATTCATCAAGATTGATTCGGAATTCTCAAAGTTTTGGGTTAATTCTAACATCTGGTATCTAGAGCTCCGGTTGTGATTCGTGGAAGCAAAACGCGATGGCGATGAATCATCCAAACAGGCATTTTCCGGCGAGTCTTCTGATTCTCAAGAACAATAATTATGATAATTGGTGCAAGCAGATGAAGGTGGTTTTCTGTTATCAAGATCTTTGGGATCTTGTGAAGGAAAGAGTAACACCGCTTGCAGAAAATGCGTTAGATCAAGAAAATGATGCATACAAAGAATTGAAGAAGAAAGATTATAAAGCTTTATTTATAATTCATCAATGCGTTGATCCAGATAATTTTGAAAAGGTTAGTGATGTAGAATCAGCGAAAGAAGCATGGGAAATTCTGGAGAAATCATTTGGAGGCGCAGAAAAGGTGAAAGAGGTGAGGTTATAAACTCACAAAAGAACCTATGAATTACTTCAAATGGAGGACAATGAAAGCATAACTAATTTCTTCACTAGGGTTACTAAATTGGTGAATCAAATCAAGGTGTGTGGGGAAGTGTTGACATCAAGATCAGTTGTTGCAAAGATCTTGAGGTCATTGGCTCTAAAGCTCGACCACGTGGTAGTAGCCATAGAAGAGTTTAAAGACTTGTCAATATTGACGAAGGAAGAGTTTCAAAGGACGCTTGAGTCTCATGAACAAAGGATGGCTGAGAGAGCTACAGGAAAGTCGATGAGTTATATGGATTTGCAGGCGCAGTCAGAAAAAGAAAGGAAAGTCAAAGGAAGCTGGAATAGAAACAAATACAGAGGAGGCTACAACAATTCGACTTGTCGAAATTAGCAGGAAGAAAACTGGTCGAATCAGAGAAAACCCCTGGAACCAAAACGACCAAATAGGTGGTTTTGTAGGTAGAGGAAGAGGTGGTGGTCGAAAACCTGACAAAAGTCACATTCAGTGTTTCAATTGTCAGAAGTATGGTCATTATTCTAGTGATTGTCCTGAAAAGCAGAAGAATCAAGAAGTTGATGCAAAGCTAGAGAAACATGAAGAATAAGAAGAAGAAGAGATGTTGCTGATGGTTACAACGAGAGATGAAGAGAGATTCAAGGACCAGTGGTACTTTGACTCAGGATGTTCATCACACATGTCTGGAAGGAAAGATTGGTTTGTCAACATAAAGCCCTCAATGAAGAACATGGTGAAATTTGCAAATGGCAATACTCTAGCAGCTGAAGGTATTAGGGATGTTCTGATTATGAGAAGTAAAATGTCAGTAATTTCCAATGTGTTATACATACCAGGCATGAAGAGCAATTTGCTCGGCATAGGACAGTTGGTCAAAAAGAACTACAAGGTGTCGATTGAAGACAAGATGATGAGAGTTCTCGACTCAAATGGAAGGTTGATCTTGAAGGCTCCAATGTCTCAGAATAGAACCTTCAAGATTGAGCTTAATGTGATGGAGCATAAGTGCCTTGCAACTGCAGCCAGCAGAGATGAATGGATATGGCATTATAAACTTGGCCATCTCAATTTCAAAGACATCAGAGATTTGAAGAGAAGAAATATGGTTTTAGGATTACCAGAAATCGACATTCCAAATGAAGTATGTGAAGAATGTATTGAGGCGAAACAACACAAGAATAGCTTCAGCAAGGATGTAGGAAGAAAGTCGAAGGAAATTCTTGAAGTCATATACTCCGATGTATGTGGTCCTATCCAGGTCGATTCGATTGGAGGTAACAGATACTTTGTCACTTTCATGGATAATTTCAGTTGAAAATTGTGGACTTACCTGATCAAGAAGAAAAGTGAAGTGATCGAGGTATTTTCCAAAGTTAAATCTATGGATTGTTGGTGGTGGAGAGTATGTGTTGAAATATTTCGATGCATTATGTGAGAAAGAAGGGATTATGCATGAGGTGGTGCCACCCTACACTCCACAGCAAAATGAAACTGCTGAAAGGAAGAATAGAACTATCATGAATATGGTGAGAAGTATGTTGAAAGGAAAACATCTACCCAAAGAATTATGGGGAGAAGTTGTGTCAACTGCAACATATATTTTGAACAGATGTTCGACGAAAAGGCTAGAAGGAATCACGTCAGAAGAATATTGGTCTGGTGTCAAGCCTAGCCTAAGTCACCTGAAGGTGTTTGGATCTATAACACATAGACATATGTCAGATCAGTTGAGAAGAAAACTTGATGACAAGTCGAGTCAAGTAATCCTAATAGGATATCATTCGAATGGAGGATACAAGTTGTTTGACCTAGTGAACAAGCAAGTTGTGATCAGCAAGGACGTGATCATAGACGAGCTTAAGGAATGGGACTGGACTGAGAATGTTAAGAAGAATTCAGTGAGAATCTTATGTGAAGAACCAGATAGTGAAGTCGAAAGAGAAGTTCGACAAGAAGAAGTCAGAGGTGAAGCAGACTCAAGCAGACCTCAACAAATAAGACTGTTGAAAAGTATTTTAGGTGGGTTATTTTATCGTATCTGCGGGGATTGTCCTATTAAATGGATGCTTGTCGTTCAATAGTTTATGAGTTTAAGAAAAGGGTTCTCAAAGAGTTTTGGTTTGGTAACATATGTTTTCACTTGTTTTGGTAGCAAAGAGTAAATTATAGAAAGATGTGAACTTAGTTTATATCAATACAATCAAGCATGTGAACTTAGTTTATATCAATACAATCGTGTATCCTCTCGATTCCGTTTATTTCTAAAGCGGCTCCATGGGTATTATTATTTCAATCGCTAGATGATTTCTCGAAACAATAATCGAAACAATAAACATAAAGATCGATACAAAGCAAATATTAACTCCTAAATCTATGTCTAGAGTTTTTTTGTTAATAGATGAAGAACTTAGATCAAGACTTGGAAAATCTATGTCTAGAGTGATTCAAACCATACATACATCATTTAAAGCAAAGATCTTCATCATATATTGATCATCAACTTTGTTCACATACAAAAGATTAAAAGAAATACATACTAGTAAGGTTAACTACCTTTAATCTTGACACAAAAGGTGTTTACCTAGCCATCATCATGGTAGCTTGATCAACAAGTAAAAAGGAAAGATTTACTAGCATCAAAGTCGAAAGATCAAAGATTAATGCTCCAAAGTTTTGATTTTCACTTCTCTTGGAATTTCTAAGCTCCAAACCCGAAAAATCCCTTTACAATTTGAAAAGTGCAGAAAAATATCAAGTGTCCACAAAATATCTACCCGAGTGCCTATTTATACAAGTTCCATAATGTGCCTATAAGTGGCACTGCGCTAACCGCCATTATAGTGCGCTTAGCGCGATCAGCTTAAAGGCGGCAAAATCCCAGAAACTGCGCTAAGCACGATCAAAGATCCTTAGCTACTGCCTTCATCTCAAAAACGCGCTGAAGTCGTGCTGAAAAGCGCCCTAAGCGCGAGTTGCCGTCAAAATGTCGCGAAATTGATCTTCAAAGCCCTCTTCCATCATCCACATGTTCCAAGCATTATATCTAGCAAGAAAACCTATAAAAAAAACATCAAAATGATCATAATTCATAATATTTACATGCATAATCGGAAACTTGCGTATTTACACTAAAACATATGTATTTACTACTAAAACACCAAAGGAACAATTGGAAAGGGCCACAAAATACTATAAAAAATATGAAAAAATTGGAACTTAACAAAGACACATGCCTGCAAGGTTGCAATAATGTATGATTACATCAGATAATGTGGTCAATGAAGAAGGTGAGCTGATACGTTATACTTTCTATGCAGATGTCAAACTAGTTAATGCAGCTAAGGCATTGAAAGATTCAAAGTGGTGAAAGCAATGAATGAGAAACTGAAGTCCATCGAAGTCAACAACATTTGGTCACTTGTTGAATTGCCTCAAGACAAGAAGGTAATTGATGTGAAGTGGGTATACAAGGTGAAGTTGAATCCCAAAGGAGAAGTAACTAGACACAAGGCGAGACTTGTGGCGAAAGGATTTCTTCAGAAATAAGGAATCGACTTCGACGAAGTTTTTGCACCTATTGCTAGGATCAAAACAATCAGGTTGGTTGTTGGTCTAGCAAACATGAATAATTGGCACATATGTCAAATGGATGTGAAATGTGCATTCCTGAATGGCCCCTTAGATGAAGAAGTTTATATTGCACAACCGACTAGGTTTGTGAAATAAGGCGAAGAAAGAAAGGTGTACAAGCTACATAAAAGCCTTGTATGGACTTAAGCAAGCTCCAAGAGCTTGGAATAAGAAGATAGATAGCTTTCTAAGAGATAAAGAATTTGTAAAGTGCACAACTGAGCATGGAGTATATGTAAGGAGAATGAATAGTGAACTGCTAATACTATGTCGCTGTGTCGATGACCTGTAGATAACAGGAAGTTGTAAGAAGGAGATCGAATATTTCAAACATGACCTAAGTGAGAAGTTTGAAATGTCAGAGTTGGGAAATCTCTCATACTTCCTTGGAATCGAATTCTACAAGAGCAGTATAGGTTTGATGATGCACCAAAGAATATATGCAGGCGAAATACTCAAGAGATTTAAGATGCAATATTGCAACCCAACTTCGACTCCAGCTGAGCCCAGAATGCAACTGTCGAAAGGCACATATAAAGATGATGTCGATCCAAAGCAGTACAGAAAACTCATTGGATCACTTCGATATCTTACTCACGTAAGGCCTGATCTAGTATACAATGTCGGTATGGTGAGTAGATTCATGCAGAAGCCAGAGGTATCACACCTAGCAGCGACGAAGAGGATACTAAGGTATCTGAAAGGAACTCTCGACTATGGCATTTTATTTCATGTAGTTCATGAAGGAAAAGAATGCAAGTTAGTGGGATACACTGACTCAATTGGTGTAGTGATGTTGAGGATAGAAAATCCACAGCTGGCTATGTGTTTATGCTAGGTGGTGCACTAGTTGCTTGGAGTTCGAGAAAGGAGCCATTAGTGGCATTGTTATCATGCGAAGCAGGGTACATAGTTGCTTCTCTTTGTGCATGTCAAGCAACGTGGATGGTGAATATGGTCGAAGAAATTACAGGGAAGAGTCATGAAGCAATTACCATGAAGATCGACAACATGTCAGCTATAAATTTGGCGAAGAATCCGATAGCACATGGACGAAGCAAGCACATCAAAATGAGGTTCCACTATCTTCGAGAGCATGTAGCATATGGGAAGATAAACTTGGAACACTGCAGAACTAAGAATCAGATTGCAAATATCATGATGAAAGGAGTGCAAGTCGAAGTCTTCAAGAAGCTAAGGTATATGTTGAATATAGATGGCTTAGACACAATGAATTAGGTGATGTGTTGAGATTGTAATTCCTTGAATCAAAGCAGGTAGTGCTCGACAGAAACAAGGATGTGTCGAAACTTGAAGTGTGTGTCGAGTAGCATTAGGTGTCGAAGTGTTGAAGCAGGCTGCTTGACACAGGATTTCAACTTAGACCAAAATAGAAATTTTGGGATTTTGTGTTTTTTGGCTTTAGCTTAGGGAGAAAGCTAGCTCAATTATAAATAGAGGAAGTAACCCCTATTTTGTGTAAGAAGAAGAATAATCTTGTAATCACTTGCAGTTGCAAAGTTAATAAGTTTTCAACAGTTTGTGGGTAGAGAGAGACTCTGCAGAAATCATCTTCTTCTTCCCCAATTATTGTCAAATCCTAATTTTCTTTCTTATTCAATTTTTTTCTTCTTCCATTAATAATTTCTGGGCAGAATCATTCTTGCAATCAAGGTGTGATTGTTTCACTCGAGTGAAGAGTGAAGAACAAGGGATTTCGATCGGTTGATTGAATCTTGTTCATCAAGATTAATTTGGAATTCTCAAAGCTTTGGGTTAATTCTAACAAATTTGACCCTAAATTATTTCTTGGATATTTCACTGACTTTGGTGTTGAAATGCTAACCTTACATCCACTTCGTTCCACCATATCAGAATCATCCACCACCGCATCGGAAGATCTCGCTACGATCGTGATTCCTATTCCTGATTCCATAGTAGAATAATATGGATCTAAGAAGCTTACTATAGTTTTATTAAAATAATTTTAGGGTTAATAGTCGAAATTCTGGCATAGCAGGCAACAGATGTCCTAACACATGTCAAGACATTGTTCTGCATAAACATTTAAGCAAGGAACAGAACAGCAGACTGATACTCTGAATATCAGAACTGCAACAACACGGATGTTACGACATCTGTTCCAACATGTTTATCATGAACACTAATAGAATAATTAAATCTGCAGAATGATAAAAGACACAACAATTGTTAACCCAGTTCGGTTCAATTCACCTACATCTGAGGAATACTAATCCAGGAATAAGACTCCACTATCTGTAGAATTATTACAAAGCTAAACTCCCCCGTTTACAACTTTATATCCTAATATCTACCCTATGAAGACTTTACCAAAGAACATCCTCTTTGATATGAGATACCCCACTCACTTCCCTTAATCACAACTTGTGATGTTTACATCACCCCTATCAATACAAAATTCTATCAAGCATTCTTGACCAACACGCTAACTTGGATTTGCTTAAAAGCTTCATCCAAGAACAATACATAATCCATTACCTAAAGGCTTCTGGATCTGTGTGATACCTATGACTATCATTGTGCATCAGACGATACACAGGAAGGCTTACAAAGCCTAGAGAGCCAACGACTCTCACAACCCTAAACCCTTATATTCTATATAAGTTACAAAAGGTATATCAAACCCTAGTTCTAAATCTACTTATATAGGCTTCAGCAGTCTTGGGCTTCATATCTCTGGTCTTTGATCCATTCCTAGAAAGCGCATCAAATCTTGGGCAGATTTGTTACAGATTTAAACCTGCTAAATCAGTGCAGTACTTCAGGATGTCATGTCTTCAGGTTAGGACATCTTCTTCGACATCTTTGTTCATGGCCATATTTCTTCATCTTTATCATTAAATTTGATTTACCAAAATTCTGTCAAACCATAGGTGCTTTCAATCTCCCCCTTTTGACAAATTTTGGCTAAAACTCCTTTTGGTCTGAATGGCGGTTATTATTGGAATACTGAGCACACCGGATTCGTGTTGGTGAGGAGGAAGATAACACAACCTTCCTCTTCCCAGGGTGAGTCAAGTTGTGAAAGGTCCAGCAGTTGAGACTCCTAAAGAAACAAGAAGAAAGTCTGAAACACTAGAACACTGGTCACTCATTTCAAACACACTCCCCCTTTTTAGCCAAAAATTGGAAAAGATAGGCAAGACATTCCCATACCCAACCAATACTGATCCAGATTCGAACAAAAGACATTTTGAACACACCACCAAGAAAACACATTCTGAGATAAACTGATCCGAGGACTCCCTTAAATACTCAAGAAATTTCCTTCGAATGTAACGACCAATTGAAAATAACAGTGGTCAATTCAATGAGGTCATTAATCCAAGATTGTAACTTCACCAGAAACCAATGTGCACCGACCAAAAGAAATGCTTTGGCTATTTCTTCTTAGAAGAAAACCATCCAAAAGTAATGCAAGTTACAAGGAACCCGCATGTTCTCCACCGACCACAAGACCAACTACTTTTATCACATGTCCTGACATCTTGTCAGACATTGTCTACCAAAGACTTCTGTATTGATCAATACCCCCACTGTCTGCAGCTGCAGGGGAATGTCAAGACATCCTTCTTGACATCTCATCTTCAAAATAATCACAGTTTGCTTGACCTCCAAACAACCTGGATTCATAACTGTACCCCTGCAGTAATACATCTTAGATCAAGGAGCAATTCCCCCTATCTAAGATAACCAGTGCTCCTCCAATGAACACTTTGTAGATGAATGGAAAACATAAGACGCATCTTCATGTCTTCAAGAGTGCATCCTCTGTCCAACCTACCAGCTGGACACAATCATCAACTGCACTTATTGATTCTTCTGACAAGAACCAATAATCACTGACACATGAACACCATCATACTTCCCGTGAGGTCACATTAGGATCACCATCCTAAATTAACAAACTCTTGGATTGAGATCAAAGCTCTATTGATCCCTTTCTTCTTGAACCCATCTATACACCACACGAATTCCTCTTGAATTCTCATGTATAGACCTCCATGTTCCTTGAGATAAAATCCAATTGATCTGGAATACTTCACATTTCTCAAAGAGACACACAGGGCCCCTTAGTTTGCTATCTTCTTAATGAAGTCAGATATCGTATACATGCTCCAGAACTTCTCAGCCCATTTGCTCCACAAGCACCAAACTGATCAACTTCTAGCATGTCCCATTCACATCAGACTTCCAAGACAATCCTTTACCCTTCATTCTCCCGTATGATAAGATAAATACTTCTTAGACAAGATATGAGTGTCAAGTTCTACACTCAGAACTTAGTATCCTACTCCAAGGATAGCCAACCCAGAAAATGTTCTAACATCAGTTAGGACATTCATCACACATCACAAACACCACACACCATGGTTCTTTATATGCTCCACCACTGGACTTATTATCTGCATAGTAATGCAACTGAAGATCTTTAAACAATACAGTGCCACCAGCTTGATCAATAAGAACTCTAGAAACCAAAGAGAGAAATAAACTCTCATCCACCAAAAGAAGGCATACTTCCATCCTCAACCTAGAACTTATACCACAAGCTCTAAGATGAACCAGATCCTCCTTACTTTTTCAACCAACTACCCTTCTACCCAAGAGTAATTAGTTCCAAGCACCCTGCTTGAATGCACACTATGAAACCAACAAAATGCCACCTTTTGATTGGTCTCACTCTTCTTCTGAACTCCCACAAGATACACTAATCCACCAATGAAATCTAATCTTCAAGTTACATGAACTACTTGCTCCATAGCAAGACATCTTGGATCCACCAAGCCTCTAGACATGTAACATCTTCTCAATCCACAGCTCCCGCAAACTGCAAGAGATAGACCTTTTTGAAGCATCCATAACTTCCATTCTCCTGTAGATCACCTTATCTTAAGCTGATGTGCCACATCACCAGCTGAGACTCTGATGTTAAGCTAGATGTCAGGACATTCTGATATGACATCCAACTGCTGAATTCAGCTCCTTGTAGCGAGCGATTTTGGACGTGGTTCTTAACCACTGTCGATCTGGGGTACTATAGGTCGATTCATTTTTTATCCTATTAAAGCTGATGAAGGAAGGGAAATAGATGTCTCCAATTAACCCTGCTTGCATACTGAGTTTGAACAGCGGTCTGTTAGGTTACAGATGCTATGTGGATGTGGGGCCTCTCTCTGCTTATTTTTCTAAGAATGAAATGACGGGACTATGCTATTGGTAGGATGTTAGGACTAATGCTTTTTTATTGATGTGTGAAGGTACGGGATTTTGGGTTATTGATTAGTGTGCTCGCTAAGATTCTTTTGCAATCTTATGCCTACGTATTCCCGTTTAACGAAACAGTGAAATCAGAGCGATCGTAGTTCCTCCTATTCTATGGGAGGAAAAAGGTGTTTTGGTGTCTTGTTCAAAGCCCAAGACGTGAAGCTAAATGGAGTTTGTATCTTGTTCAAAGCCCAATATGTGAAGCTGAAGGGTCTATTTGTATCTTGTTCGAAGCCCAAGGTGTGAAGCTAAAGGGGTTTTGACTTTAGAGAGAATTTGTCATCTCTAAAGGGGGTATGTTTGTCACAACTTTTGGGTGACTGATTATAATGGAGAATTACTTTAACTGGGATATGTGAATCCAGCAATGCCATAATTTCCTTTATAGGGGATTTTTAACCTGAAGGAGAAGACTTTAACTCAGTTTAGAGCAATGCCATCTTTCCTTAGGAATTTCTCATGCTAAAAGAGGGACAGTGGCGTGGATGTAAATAATCCAGAGGCTTGCCGCTTACAGCAATTAGATGAGGGGAATGAGTTGTTGATGTTTGTATACTGTGAGCAAGGCACAGATTTTGATGCAAAAAGGTTGATCGACTCAACCGGGGTTTTCTTATACAAAGCCTAAGAGGAGGCTATTGACCCAACAAGAGGGTGTTTTTATGTGTCTCGTACGAAGCCCGAGAGAGAGGCTAAAAGGGTTGACTCAACAAGAGAGAGCTTTTGTATGTGTCTTGTACGAAGCCCAAGACGGAGGCTAAAGGCGCTTGACTCAACAGGAGAGTCTTTGTACCTCGTACGAAGCCCGAGATGGAGGCTAAAAATGTTTGACTCAACAAGAGAGTCTTTTATACTCAACAAGAGAGTGATTTTGTATCCCGTACAAAGCCTGAGATGGAGGCTGAAAGGGAAGTGACTCGACAAGAGAGTCTTTTATACTCAACAAGAGAGTGTTTTTGTACCTCGTACGAAGCCCGAGATGGAGGCTGAAAAGGTTTGACTCAACAAGAGAGTCTTTTATACTCAACAAGAGAGTGATTTGGTATCTCGTACGAAGCTCGAGATGGAGGCTAAAAAGGTTAGCTCTGCTGGGGAGAATCATTGTACAAAGCCCAAGAGGAGGCTAGGGTGCTGGTGACTGTTTTAGTTTAGTGACAGGTCTAGTATGTTGGTTAAAAGAGAAAATCAGTTCTTATATAGGTAATGTTGTACTTTGAGACTGATCAGAGGATCAAGGAGATTTCCTGTTCTTTAAGGAAATGGAAAGTCCAAAGGGTATTGAGATTGTCCAAGTCTACGGGTGTCTTGAGAAATCGATTCTCAGGTAGTGAATGATCTTTGTACGATGCCCAAGAGAAGGCTGGTTTGTTAAGGGATGAAGGTCAACCCATTAACTGGTCTGACACTTGACTCAGAAAGATAGCTCTAGCAAATTAATGACTAGGTTCTATTCCTATACCTGTAGAGGTCTCTGGGTCCTTGTACTAAGCCCAAGAGAAGGCATGAGAGCTTTTAAGAAGTCGAAGGGTCCTTGTACAACACCTAAGAGGAGGCGGGGATGCTTTTAAGATGTCTGTGGGTCCCCAAACCCCGAGAAGTTCAAGACAAGCCATTCATCGAGAATAGATCAAGCCAGGAAAGTCCGATAATTTGGAAGAAGCTCAAGAGATGCCATTCACGGAGAAAAGATCATCTCTGGGGAGTAGAGTTTCTTTGACGATTTCTAAGGGTGACAGTCTGAGAAAGGCGACGATCGCGCCGAACTTTTTGATGGTATCGGGACTTATACAATACACTGAGGCCCAAATTATTTTGGTTTTCAAAAAGGGTTGGGTCTTACACTCTACTAGAGGCCCAATGATTTTTAAAGAATGGGGCTTATAACATGAGGGTAGGCCCAAGGGTTTGATTTTTGAACTGGCGATCGCGCCGAGGTTTTCTTTTAACGTAGAGGGACTTATACAATATCTGAGGCCCAAAATTGTTTTGGTTAAAAGGGGATTGGGTCTTACACTCTAGAGGCCCAAAGGTGATTTTAAAAGAAAAGATGGGGCTTACAACTCAAGGAGAGGCCCAGATGATTTTATTTTAAACTGGCGATCGCGCTGAGATTTTTTTAAAACACTGTGGGTCTTATACAATGACTGAGGCCCAGAAAGTTTTAGTTTCAAAGAAGTATTGGGTCTTACACTCTATTAGAGGCCCAAAAGGTTTGAAAAAGTTTGATGAGGGTTGAATTAATCAAAAACCCTAATTTGTTTCCACAATGTATTTTAATTGAATAAAAATTCAATTAAAATGATCAAAATTGTTAAACATATGGAAAACAAATTGTGACCTTGGATTAATGTTTCAAAAATCATGTTTTGATCCACACAATGATTGGAAATCATTAAAATTTGAAAAATCAAGAAAGAGAAAATATTTTAAATGTCAAAAACAATTAAAATATTAATTCTTTATAAAAATATCAAGTATATGAAATAAATAATATTTTTGGGATTTTTTGGGAAAATAAAATATTTTAACATTTTTGTGAATTATTAAAAAAAGAATCAACTCAAAATCATTAAAACTCAGAGAGAAATTAATTTTTGAATCAATTAAATAAAATCACAAAATTCAAATATTCAAATTTTCAAAAAAGGGCGCCAAGAACAAGGGCAAGAACACGCGCCACCCTCTGTTTCTGCAGATTTGCGTTTTCTATCCAATCTCACTAAATACTTGATTATATCATGCAATCTATATATCAATATACTCGTTTCAACCTCACGATCATGTCTATGGTCTTTAATTTCATTTATTTTAAACATGGAATAAGAAATCAAAGAGAAACCTCGAGAACCCTAAAATTTGCATGAAGGTTCATAAATTCCATACACGCTTCAAACAATGCAATTGATTAAGGGAAAACACTCCATGCATGATTATGAACATATGGCCAAATTATTGTGCAGCAAAAAATGCATGGATCATACAGTTAGAAGAGCTCATGCTTACCTCTTGTAGCTGGTGATTGTGTTTTGTGTTAGAGGTGTTACAGCTTGGTTCCAAGGTTATGGACAGCTTCCTTAGGTGCTATGGAGTGTGTCTGGATGCTTGGAATGAATGGAAATGATCTAGAACTGAAGATGGTATCCCAACTGCAACTTGGTTAAAACCTTGAGAAGCTGGCTGGTGATTCTGAGAAATCAGTGTTCCAGATGTTGTTTAAGTGTTTGGATCACTTCTATATGATGTTTATGAGGGGTGTGTGTGTGTGTGTGTGTGTGATTGGTTTGGTTGGAATAGCTCTCAAACTCAAAACCCGACAGTGACTTGCTTTGGAAGGCAATTTTGGAGTGAAGAAGGAGATTTTGAGGAAAGCATCTATTTGATGGCTTTGGTGTACTCAAACTGATCACAAATGAGCTCTATTTATAGTAGAGCAAGTTTGTTTTGCAAGGAATAGTGAATGGCAACTGCTGCATAGGTTTGGCCAATGTTGAGCAATGAGAATCCAAGTCTTCTCTAGCCATTGACTAGTGGTTAGGGCACAGGCTGCTGGTTCCCTTGGTCTTGGATAAGTCTTGACTAAATTCAGTTGGAAATGGCTTAGTTCATGCCACCTTGGTGTATACATTGAATGCTCCAATCCAAAATTGGAGTCTTGTCCCTCTTTTAGGCATTTCTAGGTTTGGCATGCTATTTTTTGTTCCAAAGACTTGGGAGGCTTGGGATCAGAGTTGGTTCCTCCTTGGTCCCCCCTTGAGGTGTTCAGATGGATAAAGTTTCTTGCCCTTTGCAAAATTTGAGCAAATCGAGAAAAACTCCCAAATCTGCCTTGCCATGACAGTTTGCAGCAAGGCATATTGGCATTGTCATATCTCATGGCTCAAGTGGAATTTGATGGAGTTCTTGGCCATTTTGGAAAGCCCTCATATGATACAACAACTGTTTCATCATAATTGGTTTTGATACTTTTTGGATCCAAGTGAAAAATTCCCCTACATTTGGAAAAAAGTGAAGGCAGATTATGACTTAGTGAAAATTTCACTAAGTGTTGGAAAAAAGTGACATTTTCACTTTTTGTGATTTTGATCATTCCATAACTTAAATTCCATGAGGAATTGGAATGAGTTATGTTTTAAGCTTTTGTAGAGGGCCATGAGAGCTACAAATCCAACTTTGGATGGGGAAAAATGGCCTTGTGGTTTAGGAGTTATGATCCTCCAAAGTTGGTACCCTAGCCACTTTGTTCTATAACTTAGAAAAATTTCTAAGTTTTTATGGTTACCCCTTTTACAAGTTATCCCACTTTTCTTGATTTTTCTTGATGAATGATTATTCCAATCACAAATTAACATCATTTTAGGGTTAAAAAACCATAATTGTGAAAAATCTCAAAAAGTCAAAGTTTGACTTTTGTGCACAGTTGACTTTTTATTAGATGAATTCCAAACTGTGCGATCCTCTATGAAATCAAGTCTTTGACCTTAATCAAACTGGATGGATTGATTTCATAGGTGTTATAAGGTGTATTGAATCATGTCTTAGGGTTTGGGAGTATGTCCTTGTCAAAAGTCAAAGATACGGTTGACTTTTCTCGCGAAACCCTAATTGTGGTTCAGATGAAATTGAAACTTGTTGCTCAAGATTCTTGGATCAATCCATTGTTGCAAATGGATCAATGTGGTGTATTAGAGACCCTCAAATCATGTCTTGAGATCTTGGCTCATGCTTTGCCCCAAAAGCCAACTTACGGGTGAATTAGGTCAAGAAACCCTAATTCCTGATTTTTTGTGAATGCATCCCCTGAGGTTAAATTGACTTGATGATTGGGTCCATGATGTCCCTTAGAGCATCATAGGTTATGCTTTGAAGCATTGGCTCATTCCCAGAGGAAAATTTCCATCTGGAGGCCCTGGTCGACCAAACCCTAATTTGGTGACACTGGCGATCTCGAGGCTTAATCCACTTGGAATGCTGCAACCTTGTGCTTGATCCTTGATGTGGGAGTCCTCTTGATCCATTGTGGATGTTTGAGAGGCTAGACAAGTTGAAGATTATGTCATTCGTTGATTGATCCTTTGTCTAAGAGCTCTGAGAGGGCTTGAAACCCTAAGTCTGATTGTAGTGGATGCTCACCCATCTCTGGGGAGACTAATGGTTTGTCCATATTGTGATGATGATTTGCACAATGATGGGAAATCTTAGTGGTCAAAATTTGTGGTATGACAGATGCCCCTATTTAATCTTCTTGGACCCGAAGGTGTGAATGGTGAAGGTATTCAGGCATTCGGGGTGCAAGAGGATTAAATATCGGAATACCCAAAATTTTGATGGTGGTTAAGAATGGTCGTTCACGTATCCTTATTCTTTTGCTAAGCAATAATGCTTAGAAAAGGTAAACTTCCCCTCGATCCTGGTTTCCTACCAAGGAACTGGTATTAGTTTCTGAAATGAACTTCCCTTCGATCCTGGTTTCCCACCAAGGATCTGGTCTTAGTTTCTGAAATGAACTTCCCCTCGATCCTGGTTTCCTACCAAGGAACTAGTCTTAGTTTCTGATATAAACTTCCCCTCGATCCTGGTTTCCTACCAAAGAACTGGTCTAAGTTTCTGAAATAAACTTCCCCTCGATCCTGGTTTCCTACCAAGGAACTGGTCTTAGTTTTTTAAATAAACTTCCCCTCGATCCTGGTTTCCTACCAAGGAACTGGTCTCAGTTTCTTTTGTCAATAAACTTTCTTGACAAGGGACGCAATTCGTAGCGGTTTTCCTCAAACTTCTCGCCGAATTTTTCTGGGGAGATGCCATTTGATGGGAGAAACCATCTGTCTGAATTGTAGAGGTGTACAAACTTCTCTGTTGGAGATGTCATTTGTTGACTCTACCGGGGAAAACGAGTCTCTTGAGACACTGTTTTTGCTTGGGGATGTTGCATCATACTTTTCTCGGGATCTTCTCGGAGAAATGACATATGATGTGATCCAATTTTGAGGTGCTGATGACCTCTTTCGTCAGCGAATTTTCTGAAGGAGAACTGTTGTATTGCCGAATCTTTGGTTAAGAGGCTTTCTCTGGGGATTTTCCTCAATCCGAGAAAGCGAAGACATCATCTTCAATGGCGAAGAGTGACGTTTGTCGAAAGCTCTCTGGCTTTCAAAGGTTCAAGTTATCAAAGCGGTCAAGGGCCGACTTCAATCCAGAAATAAACTGGAGGCGAGGTTGCTCAGACGCGACATTTCTTGACAGGGTCGACTGAGAGGACTTTTATCACTAGGGAACAAGACCGACTAGAGTGATAGTGATGCAATATAAATATGAATGTAAATCAATAATGCATGATGTATGTATGTTTATGCTGACAAAACTGACGCGACATACAAACTGAAGGATGAACACGACGGGATACTCGGCCACTGTGGGGGATGAAAAGTATCAATGGTTCACGATATCAATTATGCCTTGCTTAGGAGAGATAGTCCCTGCGGAGACAACCGTTGGTCGGGCTTAGGAGGCAAGAGCTCTGCCAGGGGTGTCGGGCGGAATATTCGTATCTGACACAGTTGATCCTTCGTTCAGGCGTACTGGTTTAGAATGAGTACTTTGATTCTGCACTTTGAAGCTCGATTACTTTTGGAGAAGCGATCGATGTTCTTTCGATGTTCAACAGTCAAAAGAAATTGTCATCTTTATTTTAAAAGCCGAAAAAGTTTTACAAGTAAATTCGTTTTTGTTTCGTTTCAAGAATCGTTGATCATGTTAAAATGTCGTTCTGTAAAGCTAAAACAAATAAGAATTGCAAACAAAAGCACAAAGGCTCAAATTTTATTGATAGGATGGAAATCAGCCAAACGCGTGATTCCATAGAGTATTTACAAAGTTTAGAAAATGGTAATTTAAGGGAAAAGGGCTACATTGAAATATAACGACAACTATCCTTCTACCAACTTTGAATTCTGGGCACCCTGAGCTTCTGTCGAAGATGACCTTGACTGGAGTTTTTTTATGGACGGCAGGACTGCCACTAGGGAATTTGCCCCTGTTGGACGTAGTTACTTGCCATTATCCCTAACTTTTTCCTGGATTGTACTGTGATGTTTCCAATCCACCGGGATGATTTTTTTTTATTATGTCTCTAACTTTTGCCTGGACCGCCCTTTCGGGTTCTCAATCCACCGAGACGTTTTTTTTTTAGTTTAGGCGAAGTATTTCTTGACTACATCAACATTTGTGGGGTAGGAAAATTCCTCTCCGCCCATGGTTGCAAGTCTCAAGGCACCGCCTGAGAAGGCTTTCTTGACCACATAGGGGCCATCATAATTCGGAATCCACTTGCCTCGGGAATCAGTGAGGAATGATTGTATCTTCTTGAGCACGAGGTCCCCTTTTCTGAAGACGCGAGGTCGAACCTTTTTGTCAAACGCCTTCTTCATTCTTTGCTGATACAACTGACTGTGGTATAGTGTCGTGATTCGCTTTTCCTCAATCAGATTTAGTTCGTCATACAGACTTTGGCACCATTCAGCTTCTGTTAACTTAGCTTCCATCAATACCCTGATTGACGGGATCTCTACTTCGATGGGGAGCACTGCCTCCATGCCATACACTAGAGAGAAAGGGGTTGCCCATGTTGAAGTGCGGACAGATGTGCGATAACCGTGAAGAGCAAAGGGTAGCATTTCATGCCAATCTTTGTAGGTTACAACCATCTTTTGAACAATCTTCTTGATGTTCTTGTTAGCTGCTTCTACCGCTCCGTTCATCTTAGGTCGGTAGGGAGATGAGTTATGGTGTTCGCTTGAACTCAGCGCACAACTCTTTTATCATCTTATTATTCAAGTTAGATCCATTATTGGTAATGATCTGGCTCAGAACACCATAACGGCAGATGATATTGTTTTTGATAAATCGGACCACCACTTGTCGGGTTACATTGGTGTATGACGCTGCTTCGACCCATTTGGTGAAGTAATAATGGCTACCAGGATGAACCGATGTCCATTCGAAGCTTTAAGTTCGATCATGCCGATCATGTCGATTCCCCATATGGAAAAAGGCCAGGGAGAAGAAATAACTTTGAGATACGTTGGCGGTACATGGATTTTGTCAGAGTATATATGACACTTGTGACACCTCCTCATGTACTTGTAGCAATCATATTCCATTGTCAGCCAATAGTACCCTGCTCTTAGAATTTTTCTCGCCATTGTGTGTCCATTGGCATGAGTGCCAAAGGATCCTTCATGAATTTCTTTTATCACCATGTTTGCTTCTGGTCTGTCTACACATCGGAGCAAGACCATGTCAAAGTTCCTCTTATAGAGTGCATCGCCGCTCAGGAAGAAACTGTCTGCCAGCCTTCTGAGGGTTTTTTTGTCTTTCCTTAGTGCCCTAGATGGGTACTCTTGTTTCTGAAGGAAGCATTTGATATCGTGATACCAAGGTTTGTCGTCTATGACTGATCAATCGTGAAGATGTAAGCGGGCCTTTTAAGGCGCATTATGTTGATCTTAGGTAAGTCGGTCCATTGACCTACACTAATCATGGAAGAGAGGGTGGCTAAGGCATCAGCCATGTGATTCTCTTCATGAGGGATATGATGAAACTCGATTCTGTCAAAGAAAGGTAACGATCTTCTCGCGTAGTCTTTGTAAGGAATCAATCCGGATTGGTATGTGTTCCAATCTCCTTTAATCTGATTGATAACCAGGGATGAGTCGCCATAAACATCCAAGTTTTTGATCCTCAAATCGATCGCTTCTTCGAGACCCATGATACAAGCTTCCTATTCGGCCTCGTTGTTTGTACACTTGAATGTCAGTCTGGCAGTGAAAGGAATGTGGGTACCCTGAGGTGTTATGATGATTGCCCCAATTCCGTTTCCGTAATGATTGAAAGCTCCGTCAAAGATTAGTCCCCATTGGGAATCTGGTTCTGGCCCTTCACTGGGTAGCGGTTTATCACAGTCTTTCATTTTCAGATACATGACATCTTCGTCTGGGAAGTCAAACCCGACTGATTCTTGATCGTCAATCGGTTGATGAGCCAAATGATCGGCTAAAACACTTCCTTTAACGGCTTTCTGAGCGTGGTAGTCTATGTCATATTCTGATAACAACATCTGCCAACGGACAATTCTTCCCGTGAGAGCAGGTTTTTCAAAGACGTACTTGATTGGATCCATTTCTGAGATTAACCAAGTAGTGTGACGAATCATGTACTCGCGAAGACGTTTGGCTGCCTAAGCCAAAGTGCAACAAGTTTTCTTAAGCATAGTGTACCGAGTCTCGCAGTCGGTGAATTTCTTGCTCAAATAGTAGATGGCAGACTCCTTCCATTTGGTTTTGTCTTGTTGGCCAAGTACACACCCCATGGAGTCCTCTAGGACTGTGAGGTAGATGATTAGTGGTCTTCCTTCCACTGGAGGTGATAGAATCGGAGGATTCAACAGGTATTCCTTAATACTGTCGAAGGCAGTTTGGCAGTCTTCTGTCCAAACGTAGTCCTGGTTCTTTTTAAGTAATTTGAAAATCGGCGCACATGTCGCGGTCATGAGGGGTATGAATCTGGAGATGTAGTTCATACGTCCCAGGAATCCTCTGACTTGTTTTTCAGTTTTCGGAGAAGGCATTTCTTGAATGGTCTTGACCTTGTCAGGATCAACCTCAATTCCTTTCTGGCTGACGATGAACTCTAAAAGTTTCCCTGAACGGACACCGAAGGTGCATTTGTTAGGATTCAAGTGGAGTTTGTACTTTCTCAGCCGCTCGAATAGTTTTGACAGGTGGGTCACATGCTCCTCTTCTGTTTTAGATTTGGCAATCATGTCATCGACATATACCTCAATTTCCTTGTGTATCATGTCATGAAACAGAGTAGTCATAGCCCTTTGATAGGTTGCCTCGGCGTTCTTCAAACCGAACGACATTACCTTGTAACAAAAGGTACCCCATGGGGTAATGAATGAAGTTTTCTCCATGTCTTTCGGTGCCATTTTTATCTGATTATAGCCCGAGAATCCATCCATGAAGGAGAAAACTTTGAACTTTGTTGTACTTTCTACCAACATGTCAATGTGCGACAAAGGAAAGTCGTCCTTTAGACTAGCCTTGTTTAGATCTCTGTAATAGACACACATTCTGACTTTTCCGTCTTTTTTCGGAATGGGTACTATGTTGGTTAACCATTGAGGATATTCTGAGGTGGCGAGGAAACCCGCGTCAATCTGTTTCTGTACCTCCTGTTTGATTTTGATGGCCATGTCTGGGTGAGTTCGTCTCAACCTCTATTTTAGTGGTGGACATTCTGACCGTAACGGTAAGTGATGTTCCACGATGCTGGTATCCAACCCTGGCATGTCCTGATAGGACCAAGCAAACACATCGGGAAATTCTCTGAGAAGCTTTGTCAAACTCTCTTTGGCAGTTGGACTGAGCAGTGCCCCAATCCTAATTTCTTTTCTCTCTTTTTCTGAACCCACATTGATCGTTTCCAATGGCTCTTTGTGAGGTTCAATGGACCTTTCCTCTAGTATGAGTAATCGGGAGATCTCTTCTGGAATTTCATCATCAACTTCTTCTTCTGCCCCAAATACCGGGAACTCAAAGTTGGGAGAAGGCATCGGATCGTATGTTTCAATGGGGTTTAAAACAAGCAATCTGCATGACGTGATGATTTATGTTTAGAAGAGATAGAGAAAATGCAAGTGTGTGCAGTGTATTTTTTTTTTTAAACTGCTTGTTTATTTTGAATTGTTTTTTAGGATTACCATTTTCTGAAAAACGAAAAGAGAAAACAGCAATAAATGCGAAAATTACAGAACGACATTATTTTATTTATGAACAAGTCGATTCTTGAAACTACAGCCCTATAAAACAAAACTCTGTCGCTTTGGGCGAAGCGAAGAGGGATATTTACAGAAAACGAGCCCTATCAAAACATCCGTTTCACCTGGGCAGGGTGAAAGGTTAAAGGACGACAATTACTTTGATTTATGAACAATCTTCGGAACATCGACAGCAACCCATTGGCGGCGAACTCCTCGGTGAATCACAAAGTCTGGTACCTTCCTAGATTTATCTTCAGAAATGACGCTGATTTATGGCGGAGCAGGATCATTAGAATCTGTCTCCCAGGCAGAGTTGTCGTAGGAGGATTCCTCTGTTGTATTTTGCATAGTATTTATGGTCTCAGGCAAATCTCTCCATCCAGTTGGCTGGATGTCTTCGAGCCTGATACGAGAGCTTTCGGGAGCGGTATACTTGACCATGAAGTCAAATTTTCCACTTGGTTGTCCCAAGGTGTCCCACACTTCTTTGGAACTGGAGGGGTCATCTCTCTCGATGATGTTAACCTCGGGAAAAGCATAGTTAATGAATTCTAGTCCGGCAAGCTTGGCAAATTCATCATCGTGCTGGATAGGTTCTGAATTACCTGAGTGTTGATCCCATGACATGGTGGGGATGCAGGTATTCTATTCAATGACGCTCATCTGATTTTCATTGATCGGCTGACTTTCTTGCCCCAAGTCTCCTGGGTACGGCTGCCAGATAGGCAGACCATCCATTGGGCCGTAATAGTTGTGGTCAAAGTTATCCTTCATCAGAGTTTCCTCCTCTAATGAGTTTGGTGGAGCACGACATCCTTCCGGATCACAATCTCCGTATATCATTTCGACGTCTGACCAGGGTATAAATCTCGGACTCTGTGCAGGATAGCAAAAGGGCGTAGGCACCTCTTCCTGAGACATATAACCGTCCTCATTAAGATAGGACTTCCATTCCTCATTCGTATCAGAGGGATCTCCCTTGTTGATAGTATGGACTGTTTGAGGCACTGGGTGAAGGAAACCTCCACTGTGGAAGAATTCCTGAATGGGATGAAGACTTTCATCGTTAACAGCTGTCTGGGTGCAGGTTACAGAAAAACCAAGACCCTTCTTTGTTTTATTATTAGTAGGAATGACAAACTGTCCCCATCCTTTTGCATTGTTATTCTCGATCACTTCGAGAGCATCTCTGTATGAGGAAATCGAGGTTCCTTTCTCTGATTGATTCTCATTGCTCACCGAAAGTGCTTGGAACTGAGTCCCAATAACCTCCTCAGGTTCTACACAAGTAGATAATGACAAGTTGCTCGCGAGCAAGGCTTGTTCTCCACAAACCGTGACGAGTTGATCGTTCTTGACGAACTTCAGTTTCTGGTGCAACGTCGAAGTGACTGCCCCAGCCTGGTGTATCCAAGGTCTTCCTAATAAACAGCTGTACGCTTCCCGGACGTCCATGACCTGGAAAGTGATTAGGAAAGTGTGAGGACCGATAGTTATGGGAAGGTCGACTTCGCCGATAACTGCTTTCCGAGACCAGACAAACGCTTTGACGATGACCTTACTGCCCCTCATTGGGGGTCCTTTGAATGATAGTCGCATTAAAGTGGACTTCGCATTAACGTTGATGGTCGATCTTGTGTCTACCAGTACGCTGGCTAAAGCATCGTCCTGACAGTTAACTGTGATATTGAGCGCCATGTTATGGTTTTTGCCCTCCTCTGGCAAATCCTCATCACTGAATCCTAAGTTGTTGCAGGAAGTGATGTTAGAGATGATGTTATCGAACTGTCGTATTGACACATCCTGTTCCACAAAGGCCTGTGAAAACACTATTTTAGTGCGTTACTCTTAACCAATTTTTGTGACAATTCTAGTTCATGATTTCATTTTTACAACATGATTTTAAGATGTTTTTGCACTATTAAAGCTTTAAGCACTTTATGCGTTTCTTTTACATTTTCATTGTGTTTGTGCTTTAAAAGGAAGATAGATGATGATGAGAAGAGGCATGACCCTAGTTGCCAGAGTCTGGAGCAGCATTAGGAGCTATTTGGATGACTGGTGGTTTAATCAGCCATTTCACCAAGAGATTTGGAGAATTAATGATAAAAAAAACCATGAATGACTAGGGCTCACGTGGCAGCACTATGAAGAGCGATGGAGCAAAAGGAAGGGATAAGATCAAGCAAGCTAGAGGACAAAAGGTAGTACGGTGGGGACCACTCAGCAGAGGACGCCCAGCACCAGCATCACCAGCTGTTTGCTCTGCAGCACCATCCGTCTGCTCTGCTCCACCAGCCTGCTCCAGCCGCCTGCTAAAAGCAAATGTGTCTCCCACCAACATCTGTACCAGATTACTTGCAAAGGAAGGATTGATGGACAACTGTCCCACATGAAGGATTTGATTTGGACCTAACCTTATTTTCCTCAAGAGACCCACGATCCAAGAAAAGAGGAACCACCACTTCCACTCATCACTATTTGAAGAGAGCTTGTGCATTGAAAGCGAGAGACAAGAAATTCCACACACAACAATATTTTATTTTCAGTGTTTTTAGTATTCTCATTTCTAGAGTTTAAGTATTAGTAGAGAGTATTCTTTTTCTCTCCAGACCTGTACACTCTGCTGAGAATTGTCGTGACTGAAGAGAGCTGTTGCTGTTTATCCAACGTAAGAGATCTCCAAGTTATTAGTAGGTTGCATTTCTTTACTTCACCTTGTAAGAAGATGTTCCCTCCTAATTTCATTCTAGTAGTTTGTACTCAGCTCACTATGAGCTAAATCCTTGTTTGATGAGACTAATGAAGTTAGTATAAAAGTGTTTTTTATGTTGATATGATGTGTTGGCTAGTGTCTTATTTTGTTATGTGTTTTTATGCTATAAACTTGGTTCTTAAAGTGATCTACTAGGAAAAAAGTACAAGCTTGTTGTTGAGAGAGACCCAATAAACAAGTGGATTTCATAACAAAAGTGGTTTGTAAAGTAGGATAGAGATATTCACTTAATTCAACTTGCTTAGAAATAAGAAGTTGAGACCACAAAGACTTATCAGAATTACAACCAGACGTATTTTAGGGTTACAAGTGAGACTTAGAGATTTGTTCCCTTGCCCTAGTTATACATGTTTTTGATGTTGTAGAGATACACCCCTAGATCACGTTCTGACCTTTTGAGGCACGACACTTCACATCATAAAGACATTTCAAGCATTATATACTAATGGATTTAGCTCATCAACTATTCTCTCGGATATTTTTAACTCATTTTAGTTTTAAGTTATTTTAGTTATTTGTGTGTGCTCTTGTTCCTTATTCTCATATTTCTGTTACCTTGCTCATACTTTTCTTAAACAAAGAAAGTTAATATTAGTAGTTCAAATACTTTACACTTCCCTGTGGGTTCGACCTTTATTTTATCACTTGCTACATTGCCAAGCATGTATACTTGCATGTGACACCTTTGCCCTATTATTCAAAAGAAACATATTATAAAACAATTAGAGTAGAGTTGATTAGGTAAAAAGTAGGCAAACAAGTTTTTGGCGTCGTTTCCAGGGAAGTGAAAAAGTTTGAAAAAAAAAAATTTTGTTTAAGACTGTATTTGAGCTTTTAATGTTTGCTGTGATTTGGTGATATGACAGGCATGCGCAGGTCGTTACAACCAGTTCACAGTGGTTATCCTGAACCTGAAAGAATTCTCAAGGCACGAAGAAGATTTGTGCGTACTCAGCAAATATCTGGAGATTCTTCAACTTCAGCTGTGGCTAAGCCTGAAGTAGTAGTGTACGAAGAGGACACAGAAGAGGAAAGTTCATCATCATCTTCAGACGAATCATTACAAGAGACAACCATGGCAGAGCCAGATATCATTGGCATTGGCAATGACCGAGCGCGTAGCATCAGGGATTATGCTGTGTTTGATCCAAATGCTATGAATACGGGCATTGCTAGGCCAGCTATCACAGCACCACAGTTCGAGTTCAAGCCTATGATGTTCCAAATGTTGCAAACTGTTGGTCAATATTCAGGCTCTCCTCATGAAGATCCTCATTTGCACTTAAAACAATTTCTGGATGTTGCTGACAACTTCAAGATCCTTGATGTGCCCGTGGATACCTTTAGGTTGAGGCTGTTTCCATATTCTCTAAGGGATCAAGCCAAGAGATGGCTTAATTCTTTGGAACCAAATTCCATTACTACATGGAATGCCTTGGCAGAAAAGTTTCTGGCCAAATATTTTCCTCCTTCCAAAAATGCAAAAATGAGAAATGAAATCACATCATTTAGGCAAGGAGATGACGAGACGTTGTTTGACACATGGGAAAGATTTAAGGAGCTGTTGAGACAATGTCCACATCATGGGATTCCCATCTGCATACAACTTGAGACCTTCTATAATGGATTAATTCTATCCTCAAGAAATATGTTAGATGCATCCAGTGGTGGAGCTCTATTGTCTAAATCCTATGACGATGGTTACAAGTTGATTGAAAGCATTACGGCTAACACTTATCAATGGCCAGTCACAAGGGCCACTTCAAGTTCAACTCAAAAGAAGCCTGTTGGAGTTCATGAAGTCACTGAGACCACAGCTCTTGCTGCTCAAGTGGCTCAGATCCACCAAATGATGAAGAATTTGATGAATCCTGAAGTGCCAAAACCTGACCCTGTTAAGGTGGTTACTGACGCTTCTGAGGTCGCCTGTGTTTACTGTGGAGGACCACATTTATTTGAAGAATGTTCAGCCAATCCCGTTTCAGTTAACTATGTTGGCAATCCCAACAACAACAGCAGATACAATAATCCCTACAGCAACACTTACAACCCAGGATGGCGCAATCATCCTAATTTTTCTTGGAGTAACAATCAAAATCAACCTAAACTGCAAGCAACCACACCTCAAGTTCCACCAGGATTTTCTAACCCTAACTATGCTGGGGTTAACCAGGGAAACAACCATCTGGAGAATGTGCTCAAGTCCTTTATTCAAGAAGCAAAGAATCAATTTCAAGCACAAGGAGTAAGTATCAAGAACTTGGAGAACCAAGTGGACCAAATTACTACGGCTCTAAGTTCAAGGAACTTGGGAAATCTTCCTAGCTCTACTGAGACTCCTAGCACACAAACTGGAGTGAAGAATGTTGAGACTTACCAAGCTCTTAAGTTAAGAAGTGGCAAGGAAGTTGACGAAACAATTACAAAGACAAGGAGTCAAGTACAGCTGTGTCTAAGCCAGACAGTACTGAAGCAAAAGACAATGATGGAGAACCTTCTTCATCCAAACAGAAAAAGAACCAAGATATTGTACTCACTGAAGAATACCTTCCTCCAGAAGATCAAAGAGTCATCACTGAAGCCAACAAGAAGCAAAAACTTGTACAAGAAAGACCACCACCCCCTTTTCCACAAAGAATCAAAAAAGCAAAAGAAGAGCAACAATTTTCAAATTTCACGGAGATCTTGAAGCAGCTTCACATCAACATACCCTTGATTGAAGCCATTCAACAAATGCCGAATTATTCAAAATTCATGAAGGATGTGCTTACCAAACATAAAAGGATGGGAGAGTTTGCTACAGCTGCACTTACACAAGAATGTAGTCAATTAGTTCAAGGCAAACTCCCTCCCTAGTTGAAGGATCCTGGAAGTTTCACTATTCCGTGCACCATTGGAGACACCTTTTGTGGAAAGGCGCTATGTGACTTAGGGGCCAGCATTAATCTCATGCCTCTCTCCATATTCAAGAAGCTAGGGATAGGTGCTGCCAGGCCTACAACCATCACCCTGCAGCTGGCTGATAGGAGTATTTGCTACCCACAAGGGAAGATTGAGGATGTGTTGGTAAGGGTTGACAAGTTTGTCTTCCCAGCTGACTTTATCATTATGGATTTTGAAGCTGATGAAGAGACACCCATTTTGTTAGGAAGGCCATTCCTAGCAACGGGTAGAACCTTAATTGATGTTGAAAGAGGAGAACTCACCATGAGGGTGAATGGGCAGCAAGTAGTGTTCAACATACTTAATGCTTTGCAATACCCAGAAGAGGAGATGGCTGAGTGTTCTATGATATCTAGTTGGGAAGGTTTAATTCATAAAAATCTTCTTAAGGCTAATGATGTGTTGAAAATTGAGTTAGGAAAAGTGGAAGACGAAGGACTAAAAGATGGAGTCATCTATGGTCCAATGCCAAAGCAAGAGGAAGAGTGTGTGGAAGTGATAGAATCCATCATTGTTGCTCATAAACAGCAGCTAACTTCCATTGAAGAACCCCCTGAATTAGAGCTTAAGCAACTTCTGGAGCATTTACAATATGCATATCTGGAGGCAGGACAGAAGCTGCCAGTCATCATAGCTACAGATCTGCAAGAAGAGCAAAAAAAGCAACTGATTTCACTACTGAAAAGACATAAGAAGGCAATTACATGGCAGATTTCTGATATTAAGGGAATTAGCCCAGCAATATGCATGCACAAAATTCTGTTGGAAGAAAATGCCAAGAATAGCATTGAGAGCCAACGAAGGCTGAACCCCATCATGAAGGAGGTTGTAAAAAAGGAGGTTATCAAGTGGTTAGACGCAGGAATTATCTACCCTATCTCAGATAGTGTGTGGGTAAGTCCAATTCAGTGCATACCGAAGAAGGGAGGCATGACAGTAATAGTCAACGAGAAGAATGAGCTCATTCCTACTAGAACAGTTTCTGGTTGGAGAATTTGCATGGATTATAGGAAGCTGAACAAGCCAACAAGGAAGGACCATTTTCCCTTGCCTTTCATTGACCAGATGCTGGATAGGCTGGCTGGAAAGGAGTATTATTGCTTCTTAGATGGATATTCGGGTTACAACCAAATTGCCATAGCCCCGGAAGATCAAAGAGAAAACGGCGTTCACATGCCCTTATGGCACCTTTGCTTTTAGAAGAATGTCGTTTGGACTGTGCAATGCACCAGCTACTTTCCAACGTTGCAGGATGGTTATTTTCTCGGATATCATAGAAAATTACATGGAGGTGTTCATGGATGATTTTTTAGTTTTTGGAGAATCATTTCAAGATTGCCTAAAGAATTTGGAACTGGTACTGATCAGGTGTGAAGAGAACAACTTAGTCCTCAATTGGGAAAAATGCGATTTTATGGTAAAAGAAGGAATTGTTCTTGGTCATAGAATTTCTAAAGAAGGGTTGGAGGTAGATCAAGCAAAGGTGGAGGTAATTGAAAAACTACCTCCACCAGTAAATATCAAGGGCATTAGGAGTTTCTTGGGGCATGCTGGATTTTATAGAAGGTTTATAAAAGATTTTTCAAAAATTTCTAAACCACTGTGCCAGCTGCTGCAGCATGACACGCCTTTCGTCTTCAGTAAAAAGTGCCTTGAATCTTTCAATCTTTTGAAGAAGGCCCTCATTTCTGCACCTGTAGTCAAAGTTCCAGATTGGTCCAAGCCATTTGAGTTGATGTGTGATGCTAGTGATTTTGCCATTGGCGCTGTTTTAGGCCAAAGGCATAGCAAAGTGTTTCATACTATTTACTATGCAAGTAGAACATTGATAGAAGCACAAATCAACTACACAACCATGGAGAAAGAGCTGCTGGCAGTAGTTTTTGCTTTTGATAAGTTCAGACCTTACTTGGTAGAAACTAAGGTCATTGTGTATACGGACCATGGTGCAATTAAATATTTGATTGCCAAAAAAGATGCAAAGCCACGGCTTATACGTTGGGTGCTCCTTCTACAAGAGTTTGACTTGGAAATAAGAGACAAAAAGGGAGTAGAGAAATCAGTTGCTGATCATCTCTCAAGACTCCCTGAAGAAGTGCAACCTCAAAACAGTGGAGAGATTAAGGAAAGTTTTCCGGATGAGAAGCTGTTGGTGATTACTGATGGCATGACTCCTTGGTACTCTGACATTGTGAATTACTTAGTCAGTAGGGTTGTGCCACCAGAATTCAACTACCAACAGAGAAAGAGGTTATTTCACACTGTAAAGAGCTATTTCTGGGATGATCTATACCTATACAATAAGTGTGCAGATCAATTGATAAGAAGATGTGTTGACTATGAGGAGGCACGCCATATCTTATCAGCATGTCACAAAGCCCCATATAGTGAACATTTTGGAGGAGTAAGAACTGCAGCCAAGGTGCTGCAATCAGGTTATTTCTGGCTCTCTATTTTTAAAGATGCTCATGAATTTGCTAAGAGATGTGATAGATGCCAAAGGGTTAGAAATGTGTCCATGAGACAAGAGATGCAACTAACTAGTATTCTTGAAGTAGAAGTTTTTGATGTGTGGGGCATTGATTTCATGGGACCATTTCCTCCCTCTTTTGGAAATTTTTACATTCTTGCGGTTGTGGACTACGTGTCCAAGTGGATTGAGGCAGTAGCAACACCATCCAATGATGCCAAGGTTGTGACTAAGTTCTTGCTCAAGAACATCTTGACACGACATGGCACGCCTAGAGCTATCATCAGCGATGGTGGATCTCATTTTTGCAATAAACTTTTTGAAAACCTAATGGCAAAATATGGGATTAAGCACAAAGTTGCTACATCCTACCATCCCTAAACTAGTGGACAAGTGGAGTTGTCCAATAGAGAAATCAAAAGAATCTTGGAAAAGGTTGTTAATCCAACAAGGAAGGATTGGTCCAATCATTTGGACGAAGCACTATGGGCGTATAGAACTGCCTATAAAACCCCTCTAGACATGTCTCCATATAGACTTGTCTATGGGAAAGCTTGTCATCTACCCATTGAATTGGAACACAAGGCATTTTGGGCTGTGAAGCAATTAAATTTTAATATTCAAAGTGCTAGCCAAGCTAGAATGCTCCAATTAAATGAGTTAGATGAGCATAGACTGTTCTCATACGAGAATGCTGAATTGTATAAGGAAAAGACCAAGAGGTGGCATGACAAGAAATGCCAGAAGAGGGAATTAGTAAAAGGCCAAAAAGTTTTACTTTTTAACTCAAGGCTGAAGTTATTCCCTGGGAAATTGAAATCTAGATGGTCTGGACCCTTTATCTTAGAGGAGATTTACCCCCATGGTGCAGTGGAATTGTTAAATGAGAAGAATGGGGAGAAATTTAAGGTCAACGGCCAAAGGGTCAAGGCTTACCTTGGAGAGTCCTCATGTAACACAAGGGATGCTCTCCATTTTATTGATTAATGGATTTTTGTGTTGGTCAAGCGATAAGACCTTAAAATAGCGCTACTGGGAGGCAGCCCAGCTTCATGCAATTTTTTTTTTACTTTGTACAGGATCATGATATGTTCTACTAGTGTCAGCACATGACAAGACCAGACATGCCAGCAACAGACGCATGAACAGTGGAAGGGGAGGAATAACAAAAACTGAAGGAAGCAAAAATTTTCCTAAGTCCAAGGAGATTAATGATCAGGCTGAGTTGGCATTGATTATTTTCTCTTGAATAATCAGAAAATAATTTGAACCGTTCATCTTGGAAGGAAGAGAGAGAAAGAAAGCATAACATAGGGAGAAAGCACATTGGACGGAGTGAAGGAGCAGAGTTATGATGGCCAAGTCTGCCACGACAGACACCTCAGCCACCTAAACACGCAACCCCAATTAAATGTGTCTTTTCAAGTGTCAGCCCTAGGGTTTTCACTCCTTACCCTACGAAACACCAAAATAGAAAAATTTCTCTCTCCACTTCAAAGAAACGTTTTGTTTTTAATATTTTCTTAAAACTTTTTGCAACCATCCTTATAACTCCCCCACTTTTGCCTATACCCAAACAGTCCGACAAAGACCTCTTCATTTTCATTCAACCATTTTTCTCTGAAACCCTAAAGAACTTCTCAACCCTTTCTCTCTTCTTTCACTTCAGAAAAATGACTCGTGACCAAACCGGCCGCCGTTACAAAACCACTGCCACGAAAAACACCAACCCCACCATTGATATCTCTAGCCAGGACGAAGATGAAACCTTCGTGAATGTGGAAGCTCACAGACGTTTTACGGAGTATTTTAGAAAGATGAATCTTTTTTCTGAGCGTGGTTTTGTTATGGATTCTACTGAGGAAGGTCTGGGACTGCCAAGAGGCATTGGAACCACAATATCAAAGTTGAAATGGGAGCTTTTGTGTAAACAACCTGGTGCTTACAACGCCAACCTAGTAAAGGAGTTCTATGCTAACCTCACCGATCCCGGTCACAAACGGTTGGAGGTGATCATCAGAGGTACAAAGGTTGTGTACAACGAAGCAAATATAAACTATTACTTCAAACTGGATGCTACTGAAGACGACTACCAAAACTTGGTGTTACAATCTCAGGAAGATGAGTAAGACGTGTATCTGGAGTCATTGTGTGTACCGGGAGCAAAATGGGTGGACAAAGCCGTGAAGAGGATGGACCTCAGGCCGGAGGTAAAAGTTTGGTACCAATTCTTAAAACATTCCATCAAGCCAACCGCTCACAATGAGACGGTTTCTAGGGCTAACTTGGTACTCTTACACTGTATCACTGGCTTAAGACCCATCAATGTAGGAAAAATAATAGTGCAGGAAATCCATGCATGTTCAAAGAAAAAGGAAGGGATGCTCTTCTTCCCGTGTTTAATCACAACTCTGTGTCGAATACATGGTGTGTCTAAGTATGACTCAGACAATTTTGGAGCCCCTCAACAGCCGCTGGACAAGACACTCATCATGACGCTCATTAAGCCTAAAGGAGTAAGGAAAAGAGCAGCTACTAGTCAAACCTCATATGCAACCGAAGAGCAGCCAGACCCTGCATTAGAAATGTTGAAGCAGATGAGTAGGGATCAACAGGCATTTTTCGCCTACCAAAAGGCCAAGACACAGTGGTTGGAAGCAATGTGGACTATGCAAACCCCATCTCATATGTTGAAGGCTCCAGAGTTTCCAGACCATATCTTGGGAAAAATGGAACCAATGGTTGCTGTTGAAGGAGAAAATAAATCTATGAAAAAAGAGAAGGGAAAGAAGAAGAAGAAGGAAAAAGAGGAAAAGAAAAAAGATGTTGGTGAGACTAGCAAGGGCGTGTCAGTAGACACCAGTCAAAGCCAGGTGAAGAAGAAGAAAAGGCTGAGAAAGGCTTATTCGTCTCCACCTCCGGAAATAGAGGAAACACCAAAGAAGAAGCTCAAGGCTGAGTGGAAGAAGAAGGAGCCAGTTGTAGCCATGACACCGCCTGCCAGCCATATGACAAACACCAACAAATTTAACCTAAATAAATCAGACCAGGAGGAAGAAGGAACAGAGAAGGATGAAGTATTAGAAACCATGTTATCAGAAGCAGAAAAAGATGTTGAGGACTTGAACAAGGGGGAAGCTACCGGGGAGGAAGAAGGAAGTAAGAAAAAGGAGAATGTTGAGGAGGTGCAATCCGAAGGAGGGGCTGAGGAGAAGGATTTGGAAGGAATAAGGAGATATTACTCCTCTACAGAAACTGAGAAAGAGGAAGCTGCAAAAGAAGACGACAAAGTTGATAGTGATCAAGCAGAAAAAATAGGAACTGAGCCAGAACCTCTCCCTGTCATGGAACCCGAAGCAGTTAAGAAGACAATGTCCAGGCGGAGCAGTCAAAGGAAGGTGGAGAACAGCCACAACACAAGGCAAAGAGTCCTGAGAAGACTACTGGGAAGAAGGTTACTGCTGCTACAGCAGAAGATGGAAATGACAAAGACCTAGGAGTGCAGGGGAGCAAGAAGAAAAAGAAGAAGCAACCTCTGCAGGCTCCAAGGAAAAGCTCCAGGCTAAGGGCCTAAATTGGTAAAAGTGTAAATAGGCGAGTACTGACTTGCCTCCTCTCATTGCTAAATGGTGAGGACACTGTCCTTACTAAGTTTGGGGGAGGGCATCAGTACTCAGCCTATTTTCACTTAATCTAACCCTGTTTCTATCTTTTACTGATGTTTCTGCCTATGACTGATGTTTTATGTCTAAGTTTGGATATTGTGTTTGGTTGGCCATGTTTTGAGCCAAATGTTTTTAATTTTCTTGCGGGAATGCTGTAACGCTCCCAGAACATATTGACATGCAGTTTGATGTTTTGTTTGAATGTTTTCTTTGAATGATGTGCATGGCACTTTTTGGTGATTATTTCTTTCATGTTAAAATGGTGTGAAAATAGTGAGAATCATAGCCTAGAATAAGGAAGAACCAGGGAATGTGGAGATCCAACTAAGTCAGGAGCGAAAACTTTTAATTTCTGGGTGCAAGGGTTATGAAGTTGTTAGGTGTTAGGGGAAGCAAGGTGTGGGAGTTTCACCAAATGAGTTTGACAAGAGGAGAGTGATGTTCTCAGTCACGACGGTACTAGTCTCTTAAACCAGCCTGGAAATTTTTTCCAAAAGAAACTGAAGTGTGAAAATCAAGGGAAAGGTTGAAATCCTAGGAATCACAAAGGGAAGGACAAGAAGATTTAAACAATGATTGAGACGACCACAGAAGGGACACACTTCACACAAAGACACACAAAAGTGTGTAAAGAGATGGCTAAGACCACCAGTAAAGTTCCTGTGCCCGAAACTAGAGGAACAGCAAGCGTCCTCATCATAAAAAACAGTTGAACTCGCATGAGAAGATTCTGAGATGAGACGTGTTGCCAAAAAAAAAAGAGAAAAAAAAAAGAAAAGAAAACAAATAAGTGAAAGAAGTGTGATCCCAGATGTGTTAGTCAAAAATATCAAATGAGAATCAGGACAGAATTCCCTAGTGAAACCAAAAGAATAGACCCCACTCAAGAAAGTACACAAAGAAGGATCAAAAGGAGGGAATTGTGGCTTGTTTTCTGGAAGAGTAAGGTCGTGACATGAGACGTTAGTTCCCCTTTGGGATAACAAAACTTTGAGACAATTTCAAAACTGAGCAACTCGCACCAATACCACTTCTTTACCTTTCCAAAGCTTGAACCCTCATTACTCTGCTAAAGTCTGACTGAAGCTGTTGAGAACCAATTACACTTCCCTATGTCTTCCGCTGTCACATCACCTAAGGACAGGCGATCATTCAAGTTTGGGGGAGTGATAACACTATTTTAGTGTGTTACTCTTAACCAATTTTTGTGACAATTCTAGTTCATGATTTCATTTTTACAGCATGATTTTAAGATGTTTTTGCACTATTAAAGCTTTAAGCACTTTATGTGTTTCTTTTACGTTTTCATTGTGTTTGTGCTTTAAAAGGAAGATAGATGATGATGAGAAGAGGCATGACCCCAGTTGCCAGAGTCTGGAGCAGCATTAGGAGCTATTTGGATGACTGATGGTTTAATCAGGAATTTCACCAAGAGATTTGGAGAATTAATGATAAAAAACCATGAATGACTAGGGCTCACGTGGCAGCACTATGAAGAGCGATGGAGCAAAAGGAAGGGATAAGATCAAGTAAGCTAGAGGATAAAAGGTAGTACGGTGGGAACCACTCAGCAGAGGACGCCCAGCACCAGCATCACCAGTCGTCTGCTCTGCTCCACCAGCCTGCTCCAGCCGCCTGCTAAAAGCAAATGTGTCTCCCACCAACATCTGTACCAGATTACTTGCAAAGGAAGGATTGATGGAAAACTGTCCCACGTGAAGGATTTAATTTGGACCTAACCTTATTTTCCTCAAGAGACCCACGATCCAAGAAAGGAGGAACCACCACTTCCACTCATCACTATTTAAAGAGAGCTTGTGCATTAAAAGTGAGAGACAAGAAATTCCACACAAAACAATATTTTATTTTCAGTGTTTTTAGTATTCTCATTTCTAGAGTTTAAGTATTAGTAGAGAGTATTTTTTTTCTCTCCAGACCTGTACACTCTGCTGAGAACTGTCGTGACTGAAGAGAGCAGTTGCTGTTTATCCAACGCAAGAGATCTCCAAGTTATTAGTAGGTTGCATTTCTTTACTACACCTTGTAAAAAGATGTTCCCTCCTAATTTCATTCCAGTAGTTTGTACTCAGCTCACTATGAGCTAAATCCTTGTTTGATAAGACTAATGAAGTTAGTATAAAAGTGTTTTTTATGTTGATATGATGTGTTGGCTAGTGTCTTATTTTGTTATGTGTTTTTATGCTATAAACTTGGTTCTTAGAGTGATCAACTAGGAAAAAAGTACAACCTTGTTGTTGAGAGAGATCCAATAAACAAGTGGATTTCATAACAAAAGTGGTTCGTAAAGTAGGATAGAGATATTCACTTAATTCAACTTGCTTAGAAATAAGAAGTTGAGACCACAAAGACTTATCAGAATTACAACCAAACGTATTTTAGGGTTACAAGTGAGACTTAGAGATTTGTTCCCTTGCCCTAGTTAGACATGTTTTTGATGTTGTAGATATACACCCCTAGATCACGTTCTGACCTTTTGAGGCACGACACTTCACATCATAAAGACATTTCAAGCATTATATACTAATGGATTTAGCTCATCAACTATTCTCTAGGATATTTTTAACTCATTTTAGTTTTAAGTTATTTTAGTTGTTTGTGTGTGCTCTTGTTCCTTATTCTCATATTTCTGTTACCTTGCTCATACTTTTCTTAAACAAAGAAAGTTAATATTAGTAGTTCAAATACTTTACACTTCCCTGTGGGTTCGAGCTTTATTTTATCACTTGCTACATTACCAAGCATGTATACTTGCATGTGACACCTTTGCCCTATTATTCAAAAGAAACATATTATAAAACAATTAGAGTAGAGTTGATTAGGTAAAAAGTAGGCAAACAGCCTGCTCTAAGACTTTCTGTAGAGCCTCTCTATGGGCTTCGGAACTGAGTAAAAGTGATAGCACTGAGATTTTTGAAGGAGTTTGTAACAGTTGGTCAAAAATGTTGTATTCACTCCTTTGGATGAGCTTCAGCATCTCATCGTCGTTCTTTGAAAGGTCAGTATCACTGGATTGACCGACTGGTGGATTGGGAACTTCCGTTTGAAGTTCCTTTTCTTTGTTAGGTTCTCCAACTCCTCGGTTGAAGATTCGACCGTTCTGTGTTACTCGACTGATGTCTGCAATATTCACGACGGAGGGTAATGGAATTTCCTTTCCATTCTCAATTATTGTTGCACCGTATTTGTAAGGGATCGCCTTAGCTAATTCATACGGTAATGGTCCCGGTAGATAGATAACTACAGGAGCCTTCTGACTTTTCTGATTGTCGTAAGTAACTTCAATCAGTTCCTTGCTAAGAACCTTTGATTCGTCCAGTAGAGGGATGATGGTACAAACATCTTTGTTCCTCTCAGGGTCAGAGATTACAACCACGTCTCTGATTTGATCTGCAAAGTAGTCCAGCGTCCAGTTAACGGACCCCGAAGTTAGGTATGGGTGAATCTCCTTGCGATCCAACTGACCTTGAAGGGCTGCTCGCACGAGGTAGCATCCTTGGTTATTTTCCGAACAGACTCTACAACGTTCATAGTTGTGTGGTGGCACCTGGCCACGCCCGCTTTGAATGCAGTGTAACCTCACTAGATCTGTTTCCGTAGATCGGACATCCTGACTTCGATGCCGAGTAGGGTTCCCATCAACCACACTGATTTTTTGCGTGTCTTCATCCATATAGATTGGAAGCTACCAGTGGTTTAACAAGTGTTGTAAAGTTCTTTGAACGAGAGCGCACCCTTGGTTACTCTCACAACATCCTTTACAGGTCTAGTAATCATGTGAAGTGAGAAAACCAAGTTGGACTTGCCTGGCGTGAAATTCCACCAAGCTGGTATTCATCAGACGAATACCAAAGATTTGAATCATGTTGATCTGATAGGGATTCCTATCATGGTAGTCCTGGATCCATCCAAGATCCATCAGACGCTGGAGGGCCTCTTGTACAAAAGAGCATCCCTGTTTGTTTACCGAGCAAGTCAGACAGGAATTATAATCGTGCCGCAGCAGATTATGATACTGGCTTTGCCTTAAGTGCATCGCCACCAAGTTGACATTCATTGTACCAATGTCGTGGTTTTGAATGACGTTGGAATTCGTATAGGTCATGCTGACTCCACGAACTCGATGCTCTTGGATCCATCCGAGATCCAATTGTTCTTGTAGAGCTGATCGCACTACATAACATCCTTGATTGTTTTTAGAGCAGATATCATACTGCTGATAGTTATGAGGTGGCACATGGCCATATCCACTCTGTCTACAATGCATCTTGACCAAATTGGCCCTTAATAAGAGTACATCATGAATTTGATAGATGTTGTTAGACTCTCCCTCTATCAAATTGACTGCAGCTTTCTCATGTTGAGGCAGCGGGTTTCTGAGAACATTAGGATTCGTATCCTTGAAAGATAAGACCCCGCTCCTAACAAGCTTTTGCACATCGGATTTAAAACTGAGACAGTTCTCTATGTTATGCCCTGGTCCTCCTTGATGGTAAGGACAAGTCTGATCCTTTTTGAACCAAAAAGGCGGATTTTCTGGTACTGTAAGAGGAGACATAGTTTGGACATGCCCCTTGACCAGTAATAATGGAAACAGTTCGGCGTACAACATGGGTATAGGGTCAAACCCTGGTGGTCGCGTTGTACGGTTATTGTTGTATGGAGGACGAGTCTGCTGAAGAGACTGTTGTGTCCTTTACTGAAATTATTGTTGATTAGGTTGGCTCTGCGCAACCTGAGGTTGATACGTAGGAACAGGCGCCGGGTTGATAGCAGGAGTTACAGCTGCTACTGGTTGATATCGTCGCCTTTGCTTTCTGAGAGAGATATTCCCAATATCTTGCTCTTTTTTCTTAGGGAGAGCACTACCGTATCATTTTGTACTACTTGATGATCCAGCGTCTTTAACTAGGCGTCCTTCTCGGACCGCTTCCTCAAGACGAACTCCCATGCCTACCATCTCGGTGAAGTCACTGGGCGCACTGGCGACCATTCTGTCATAGTAAAATGAGCTTAAGGTCTTTAAGAAGATCTTTGTCATCTCTTTTTCCTCCAGAGGTGGAGAAATCTGAGCGGCAATTTCATGCCATCTTTAAGCGTACTCCTTAAAGGTTTCCTTGTCCTTTTGTGACATTGATCTGAGTTGATCTCTGTCCGGTGCCATGTCCAAATTGTATTTATACTGTTGAACGAAAGCAACGCCAAGATCTCTGAACGTGCCGATCGTAGCGCGGTTTAAACCCATGTACCATTTAAGTGCGGCACCGGTTAAACTATCCTGAAAGTAATGAATTAGTAGCTCCTGGTTCTTTGTCTGAGTTGACATTCGCCGAGCGTACATCACTAAATGACTCTGAGGGCAAGAGTTACCCTTGTACTTTTCAAAGTCGGGCACTTGGAACTTGTGTGGAACTTTTACATTGGGGACCAAGCAGAGGTCTGCGGCGTCCTTTCCAAATAGATCCTGGCCGCGAAGGGCCTACAGTTCTTTCTGCATTTCCAGGAACTGTTCCTGGAACTCATTTATTCTGTCGAACATGTTGTCGTTTCCACCAGAAGGTATCTGTGGAATCTGTCCTTCCGGGACAGTGTGTACCACGGGCAGTGGTATAGTCATTATGGCCTAGACCCTCAGTGCCTCCCGAAGTTTGTAACCTTCAGGAGTTGTTGTCATGCCCTTGGCATCTTCGCTTTCCCGAAGTTTGTAACCTTCAGGCCCAGCGGCTCCTGCTGCAGTTCCCTGATCCTCAGCGATCGGTGGAACATATCCTTCCGGGATATAGTTAAGTGGCATGCCCCAGGGACGATCTTTCGGCATTTTGTACCTAGGATCATACTTCTCCACTATGGGCGTTGATGTGATCTCTGAGATCATAGTCCTTTGTTGTTGCATCTGAGCTTCTACTAGAGCTTGCATGTCGTTATGAAGCTTTCTCAGATCCTCTTTCAGAGTGTCGATATCTTCTCTCAACTCTCTGTTCTCTTCCTCGAGATCATCCATCTTTTTCTGACGATTGGCCCGAGTATTGTACGAATGAGACAATTTGACTCTAGAATCGAGACGCAAACGTGAGATTCCTAGGTAAGAAGAATGTGTTATGCGAGAATGATGAATGCAATGATTATTAATTATTTTTGTTTATTCAAAGTAAACTCCGACAATCGGATTGCAAATATCAAACAGTGGGGAAACCCCGTTTTATTGAATTCAAAGGATTGCGGAAATGGAAATATAGTAGATTACAAAGTGCTGAAAAAGGAAATCTAAACTAATGGATCCTGAGTCCTCTCTGAAGAGAGCTCAAGTGTTGGTTCGGGTGCTTTCCTTTTCTTTGACCGAGGCTCTTGGGCCATTGTCGAGTTGTCATTTCTTTGCCAAGTGAAAGGAGCGAGCAAATTCCTTTGGTCATCCTGATTTTCTACAGCATGTTGCTCTAAAATCTCAATCAGAGCATCTTTTTCTCTTAACAGTTGTTGTATTTTCTTACACTCCACATTGAGAATACGGTACTTGTTCCTCCAAGACCTCTTCTCCTGCTGAACTTTGTTGAGAGTACCCTGAAGTTTTTCCATTTCAGACATGAAATAAAGGGCAGAGTCCCTTAATGGAAGAACTTCCTGACGAGGGTAAGGCATCCTCAGCTTGAGAGCTTTAGTTTGTACCCAGTGGAGATAAGGCTCCATTGAGACACATTCTGATTTTCCTAGAGTCTCTCGTCCTTTCCTATGAACGTGTTTCCAAGCGTGCACTATTTTCGTCTTTAGTGCCCTGTCATTTTCTCCTTCCTTGAAGAAAAGACCTTCCAGATAAGCATTCCGTGGGATGTGCCTCATCGGGTATCCGAATTGACGACGAACGAGAATTGGATGATAGTTGATTCCCCCCTTAGTTCCTATAAGGGGTACATTTGGAAAATTTCCACAACGGTCAATGATCTTGATCTCGTCATAGATTCGATTGTACCAATCGATGGCAGAGTTGGTAAGAGACATGATTCTCTGCGACCAACGTAAAGTATTCTTTTGATCCCAAAATGCAGCAGACTTGGGCAAATGGGAAGTGAACCATTTGTATAGCAGGGGTACACAGCACGTGATCATTCCTCCACTGTATAAATTCCTTAAGTGTACCGAATGATATGCATCAGCGAGTAAGGTCGGTATGGGGTTTCCAATCAGGAAAATCTTAATGCCGTTGATATCTATAAAGTTATCGATGTTGGGAAACAAAAATAACCCGTTGGTGAGCAAAACAAAGATGCTCTCAAAAGCGGCCACGTTCCCTATACTAGCAAAGTACAGGGCTTTCTTTGTCAAGAACTGGGCTGGCAAACCCTGGATGCCACCCTTAGTGGTCATGTGAGTCCTGACTTCTGACTCGTCCAAATAAATTGCTCTTGCAATGGACTGATCCTTTGGAATTTCTTCCAGTCCAGAAAAGGGAGCTCGATCAGTAATATGTAAATCAGTCAGGTGAGAATACTCCTCCAGCGTTGGTGCAAGCTGATAATCTAAAAATGTGAAACAATGATAAACCGAATCGTAGAACTGGATTTATGTGGACAGGATTCCTTGGATTACATGGACCCTTAACAAGGACAGCAGTCCTCCATACTTGGCTCTGAAAGCCTCGTGGTTGGTGATCATTCTCGCCAAACCTCTCAAATCCTCTAACTTTGGAATCTTGAAGGTGTACTTATGAGTTTTCCTTCTACCAAAATCCATTAGCGCAATCTCCTTTCTCTGATATTTGCAATCATTGTCTTAGTTTAATTTGAAAAAGAGAGACTAGAAGAGAAGATTTTCTTTGTCTTAATGTTTTTTAAATGAATGTATGAATGCAGCACACAAAAACATAGAAAAAACATGGGGTCAAAGGGTCGGTGTCACGAAGTCAAGGCTCTACCCCCCCCCCCCCCCAAAGGTTTATACTGGTGATTTTTTGTACCTGTCCGCAAAATCATTGACCCCTTTGGGATAACAACAGCAAGCGGATCGCCAGCGAGCTGATGTATCCTAGATTGATCTCAGATGAGGGTAGTATCGCGTGACAACTATTTTTGATAGCTTCCGCACTACAAAATAGCTTAAGTCTGCTAAAAACCTCAGCTTCTCAGATAACCCAGTCGACCACACTACTTTCAACAACCGAAGTCGTATAGGCAATGTATCTGCAAAGGGAGTCTCCACTGAGTTTGATGGTCGATCGGGGCTTTTAACTTGAATTCACTCCAAGTAAGATTACCCGAATTGCCATCACCTATCTTAGGTGTATACTCAATATTTCCACATGCGGCATCACACGCATTCCCATTAGCAGAAAAATAAACACAGATATCAATTAGGAAAAGCAGTATATATATTTGTCTTAATCATCCTAGACCTCTAGTATTATGATCCTATACAGACAATGACTCCCCAGCAGAGTCGCCATTTCTATGACATTTTGAGAACTCAGGTTTCAACCAGAGAGACAAGAGGGACAAGATGCAGCCCCACGGTGGGCGCCATTTTTCTGTGGCGGCCACCGCCATGAAAATGACTTGTCCAAGGTTTTCACCATAAATTGTAAGAAAGAAAGACGGGCCCCACGGTGGGCGCCATTTTTCTGTAGCGAGCGATTTTGGACGTGGTTCTTAAGCACTGTCACTCTGGGGTACTACAGGTCGATTCATTTTTTATCCTATTGAAGCTGATGAAGGAAGGGAAATAGATGTCTCCAATTAACCCTGCTTGCATACTGAGTTTGAACAGCGGTCTGTTAGGTTACAGATGCTATGTGGATGTGGGGCCTCTCTCTGCTTATTTTGCTAAAAATGAAATGACGGTACTATGCTATTGGTAGGATGTTAGGACTGATGCTTTTTGATTGATGTGTGAAGGTACGGGATTTTGGGTTTTTGATTAGTGTGCTCGCTAAGATTCTTTTGCAATCTTATGCCTACGTATTCCAGTTTAACAAAACAGGGAAATCAGAGCGATCGTAGTTCCTCCTATTCTATGGGAGGAAAAAGGTGTTTTGGTCTTGTTCAAAGCCCAATACGTGAAGCTAAATGGAGTTTGTATCTTGTTCAAAGCCCAAGATATGAAGCTGAAGGGTCTATTTGTATCTTGTTTGAAGCCCAAGATGTGAAGCTAAAGGGGTTTTGACTTTAGAGAGAATTTGTCATCTCTAAAGGGGGTCTGTTTGTCACAACTGTTGGGTGACTGATTATAAAGGAGAATTACTTTAACTGGGATATGTGAATCCAGCAATGCCATAATTTCCTTTATAGGGGATTTTTAACCTGAAGGAGAAGACTTTAACTCAGTTTAGAGCAATGCCATCTTTCCTTAGGAATTTCTCATGCTAAAAGAGGGACAGTGGCGTGGATGTAAATAATCCAGAGGCTTGCCGCTTACAACAATTAGATGGGGAGAAAAGGAGTTGTTGATGTTTGTATACTGTGAGCAAGGCACAGATTTTGATGCTAAAAGGTTGGTCGACTCAACCGGGGTTTTCTTATACAAATCCTAAGAGGAGGATATTGACCCAACAAGAGGGTGTTTTTATGTGTCTCGTACGAAGCCCGAGAGAGAGAGGCTAGAAGGGTTGACTCAACAAGAGATAGCTTTTGTATGTGTCTTGTACGAAGCCCAAGATGGAGGCTAAAGGCGCTTGACTCAATAGGAGAGTCTTTGTACCTTGTACGAAGCCCGAGATGGAGGCTAAAGATGTTTGACTCAACAAGAGAGTCTTTTATACTCAACAAGAGAGTGATTTTGTATCCCGTACGAAGCCCGAGATGGAGGCTGAAAGGGAAGTGACTCAACAAGAGAGTCTTTTATACTCAACAAGAGAGTGTTTTTGTATCTCGTACGAAGCCCGAGATGGAGGCTGAAAAGGTTTGACTCAACAAGAGAGTCTTTTATACTCAACAAAAGAGTTATTTGGTATCTCGTACGAAGCCCGAGATGGAGGCTAAAAAGGTTAGCTCCGCTGGGGAGAATCATTGTACAAAGCCCAAGAGGAGGCTAGGGTGCTGGTGACTATTTCAGTTTAGTGACAGGTCTAGTATGTTGGTTAAAAGAGAAAATTGGTTCTTATATGGGTAATGTTGTACTTTGAGATTGATCAGAGGATCAGGGAGATTTCCTGTTCTTTAAGGAAACGGAAAGTCCAAAGGGTATTGAGATTGTCCAAGTCTATGGGTGTCTTGAGAAATCGATTCTCAGGTAGTGCATGATCTTTGTACGATGCCCAAGAGAAGGCTGGTTTGTTAAGGGATGAAGGTCAACCCATTAACTGGTCTGACACTTGACTCAGAAAGACAGCTCTAGCAAATTGATGACTAGGTTATGTTCCTATACCTGTAGAGGTCTCTGGGTCCTTGTACTAAGCCCAAGAGAAGGCATGAGAGCTTTTAAGAAGCCGAAGGGTCCTTGTACAACGCCTAAGAGGAGGCGGGGATGCTTTTAAGAAGCCTGTGGGTCCCTAAACCCCAAGAAGTTCAAGACAAGCCATTCACCAAGAATAGATCAAGCCAGGAAAGTCTGAGAATTTGGAAGAAACTCAAGAGATGCCATTCACGGAGAAAAGATCATCTCTGGGGAGTAGAGTTTCTTTGACGATTTCTAAGGGTGACAGTCTGAGAAAGGGTTCACCGAGAATACTGCCTTTCACGTCTCCATATTATTTAACCCCAAGAGGAGGGAAGACTGTGTCTGGTAATCCTATGGGGATCTAGTTTTGTTTGTATTTAAGAGTGACCAACAGGGTTTTACCTAGTGCTAGACGTAGTTGTCAGGGAAAAATATAAATAACTATACTAGTATTACACAGTTGATATTTGACAGGTATATAAAAGTTTGTGAAGGAAGACTTACAGTGAGCAGCCCCACAATATAGTTATATATATAAAAGCGGATAAAGAAAGCGGGTAAACACTTACTCGGTTGTAGAGCTTCCATGTTGTTTGGTTAGTTTGTTCAACAAAGAAAGCTTTTATAACAATATTATATTCAAAATCAAAGGAGAAAGTGCTTTGAAAAGATTGTTTGGGGCTTACAGCTCAATGAGAGGCCCAAGGTTTTACTAGTGATTGCACTGTTATTTTGTACATTGTACAGGGACTTATACAAGTGACTGAGGCCCAAAAAGGTTTTCTGTACAAAGGGATGGGTCTTACACTCTCTCAAGAGGCCCAAAGGGTTTTTTTTGTACAAGTGGTGGGGCTTACATCTCAAGGAGAGGCCCAAAAGTTTTGTTTAAAAAGGCGACGATCGCGCCGAACTTTTTGATGGTATCGGGACTTATACAATACATTGTGGCCCAAATTATTTTGGTTTTCAAAAAGGGTTGGGTCTTACACTCTACTAGAGGCCCAATGACTTTTAAAGAATGGGGCTTATAACACGAGGGTAGGCCCAAGGGTTTGATTTTTGAACTGGCGATCGCGCCGAGGTTTTCTTTTAATGCAGATGGACTTATACAATATCTGAGGCCCAAAATTGTTTCGGTTAAAAGGGGATTGGGTCTTACACTCTATTAGAGGCCCAAAGGTGATTTTAAAAGAAAAGATGGGGCTTACAACTCAAGGAGAGGCCCAGATGATTTTATTTTAAACTGGCGATCGCGCCGAGATTTTTTTAAAACACCGTGGGTCTTATACAATGACTGAGGCCCAAAAAGTTTTAGTCTCAAAGAAGGATTGGGTATTACACTCTATTAGAGGCCCAAAAGGTTTGAACAAGTTTGATGAGGGTTGAATTAATCAAAAACCCTAATTTGTTTCCAAAATGTATTTTAATTGAATAAAAATTCAATTAAAATGATCAAAATTGTTAAACATATGGAAAACAAATTGTGACCTTGGATTAATGTTTCAAAAATCAGGTTTTGATCCACACAATGATTGGAAATCACTAAAATTTGAAAAATCAAGAAAGAGAAAATATTTTAAATGTCAAAAATAATTAAAATATTAATTCTTTATAAAAATATCAAGTATATGAAATAAATAATATTTTGGGGATTTTTTGGGAAAATAAAATATTTTAACATTTTTGTGAATTATTAAAAAAAGAATCAACTCAAAATCATTAAAACTCAGAGAGAACTTAATTTTTGAATCAATTAAATAAAATCACAAAATTCAAATATTCAAATTTTCAAAAAAGGGCGCCAAGAACAAGGGCAAGAACACGTGCCACCCTCTGTTTCTGCAGATTTGCATTTTCTATCCAATCTCACTGAATACTTGATTATATAATGCAATCTATATATCAATCTACTCGTTTCAACCTCACGATCATGTCTATGGTCTTTAATTTCATTTATTTTAAACATGGAATAAGAAATCAAAGAGAAACCTCAAGAACCCTAAAATTTGCATGAAGGTTCAAAAATTTCATACACGATTCAAACAATGCAATTGATTGAGGGAAAACACTCTATGCATGATTATGAACATATGGCCAAATTATTGTGCAGCAAAAAATGCATGGATCATAGAGTTAGAAGAGCTCATGCTTACCTCTTGCAGCTGGTGATCGTGTTTTGTGTTAGAGGTGTTACAGCTTGGTTCCAAGGTTATGGATAGCTTCCCTAGGTGCTATGGAGTGTGTCTGGATGCTTGGAATAAATGGAAATGATCTGGAACTGAAGATGGTATCCCAACTGCAACTTGGTTAAAACCTTGAGCAGCTGGCTGGTGATTCTGAGAAATCAGTGTTCTAGATGTTGTTTAAGTGTTTGGATCACTTCTATATGATTTTTATGAGGTGTGTGTGTGATTGGTTTGGTTGGAATAACTCTCAAACTCAAAACCCGATAGTGACTTGCTTTGGAGGGCAATTTTGGAGTGAAGAAGGAGATTTTGAGGAAAGCATCTGTTTGATGGCTTTAGTGTACTCAAACTGATCACAAATGAGCTCTATTTATAGTAGAGCAAGTTTTTTTTACAAGGAATAGTGAATGGCAACTCCTGCATAGGTTTGGCCAATGTTGAGCAATGAGAATCCAAGTCTCCTTTAGCCATTGACTAGAGGTTAGGGCACAGGCTGCTGGTTCCCTTGGTCTTGGATAAGTCTTGACTGAATTCAGTTAGAAATGGCTCATTCCATGCCACCTTGGTGTATGCATTGAATGCTCCAATCCAAAATTGGAGTCTTGTCCCTCTTTTAGGCATTTCTAGGTTTGGCATGCTATTTTTGGTTCCAAAGACTTGGGAGGCTTGGGATCAGAGTTGGTTTCTCCTTGGTCCCCCTTGAGGTGTTCAGATGGATAGAGTTGCTTGCCCTTTGCAAAATTTGAGCAAATCGAGCAAAACTCCCAAATCTGCCTTGCCATGACAGTTTGGAGCAAGGCATATTGGCATTGTCATATCTCATGGCTCAAGTGGAATTTGATGGAGTTCTTGGCCATTTTGGAAAGCCCTCATATGATACAACAACTGTTTGATCATAATTGGTTTTGATACCTTTTGGATCCAAGTAAAAAATGCCCCTACATTTGGAAAAAAGTGAAGGCAGATTCTGACTTAGTGAAAATTTCACTAAGTGTTGGAAAAAAGTGACATTTTCACTTTTTGTGATTTTGATCATTCCATAACTTAAAATCCATGAGGAATTGGAATGAGCTATGTTTGAAGCTTTTGTAGAGGGCCAGGAGAGCTACAAATCCAGCTTTGGATGGGGAAAAATGGCCTTGTGGTTTAGGAATTATGATCCTCCAAAGTTGGTACCCTAGCCACTTTGTTCCATAACTTAGAAAATTTTCTAAGTTTTTATGGTTACCCCTTTTACAAGTTATCCCACTTTTCTTGATTTTTCTTGATGAATGATGATTCCAATCACACATTAACATCATTTTAGGGTTAAAAAACCATAATTGTGAAAAATCTCAAAAAGTCAAAGTTTGACTTTTGTGCACAGTTGACTTTTTATCAGATGAATTCCAAACTGTGTGATCCTCTATGAAATCAAGTCCTTGACCTAAATAAAACTGGATGGATTGATTTCATAGGTGTTATAGGGTGTATTGAATCATGTCCTAGGGTTTGGGAGTATGTCCTGGTCAAAAGTCAAAGATACTGCTGACTTTTCTCGCGAAACCCTAACTGTGGTTCAGATGAAATTGAAACTTGTTGCTCAAGCTTCTTGGATCAATCCATTGTTGCAAATGGATCAATGTGGTGTATTAGAGACCCTAAAATCATGTCTTGGGCTATTGGCTCATGCTTTTCCCTAAAATTCAACTTAGGGGTGAATTAGGTCAAGAAACCCTAATTCCTGATTTTTTGTGAATGCATTCCCTGAGGTTAAATTGACTTGATGATTGGGTCCATGATGTCCCTTGGAGCATCAGAGGTTATGCTTTGAAGCATTGGCTCATGCCCAGAGGAAAATTTCCATCTGGAGGCCCTGGTCGACCAAACCCTAATTTGGTGACACTGGCGATCTCGTGGCTTAATCCACTTGGAATGTTGCAACCTTGTGCTTGATCCTTGATGTGGGAGTCCTCTTGATCTATTGTGGATGTTTGAGAGGCTAGAAAAGTTGAAGATCATGTCATTCTTTGATTGATCCTTTGTCTAAGAGCTCTGAGAGGGCTTGAAACCCTAAGTCTGATTGTAGTGGATGCTCACCCATCTTTGGGGAAACTAATGGTTCATCCATATTATGATGATGATTTGCACAATGATGGGAAATCTTAGTGGTAAAAATTTGGGGTATGACACTCCTCCTTCTGCCACTTAGAAGAACCTTCTCCCTTTAACAGAACAAGAGTTCCATGTTCTCATAGACTTGATTAAACAACCATGTTTGAGTAGATAACCTCCATCCTGCTTAAATTTATCACAGATATTCCATAGAAGCTCACACCTTGATCAATAACTGCTTTGAAACTTCAAAGACTTCACACCTGCCACGTCTGAATCTTTAGAAGATAAAGTAATCCTATACTACACCATTGCCATACCAAAGAATGCCATTTTCCTTAGTAGAGAAGTTTGTAGAAAGTCAGAGATAACTGTCACTTAACCTTGACCTTCAAAATGAGCAAGATCTCATGCTCCCAAGTACCTAGATCAAAAATAAACTGATCCAAGTTGTGCTATCACCAGCACTCCATTCTGGACAAGTCTCTTGCCAGGACACTTTCCAGATAAACACCAGATGCTTCTAGTAACAACTTGAACACACCTGCTGCACTCCGATACTCCTAGATCAGAAATAAACTAATCCAAGAACTATCCATCAAGATTATGATGTCTTCTTCTTCATCTTCCACATCACCATTGTCTAAACCTGTTTCTTGCCAGGAAATTATCCAAAGATCAGATGTTTCTGCCACACCAACTGAAGCAGATTCTTAGGTCAACACCCAAGAGAAATAGAACCAAAAGCTTATGCAGTACCCCTCCCATGATTTTGCACAAACCAGATGAAGAGATGTTCCAACATCTTGTTGAACATCGGCAATCTTGAACTTCACATACAAGGATAATCAATTAAATACTTGTGAGTAACACAAATAGAAATTGATCTTAAATCCTTGTTCAATAATCCTTCTTCACTATTGTAGCTAAGCTCCACTAGATCACTTCATGAACACTTGTCAAGTATTCAATCTTTTGCAAGTATCTTCTATGACACACAACATGTTGAGATACCAAGGTTGCCACCCTTGACTCAAGTAATTAAGATTCTCTCTGAACGAACCATATTTACCTCAATTGGTCTGAAAGTTCCATATAGATTGGATCCACCCTAGGATTAGGAGAGATGAATCCTTCCTTGCTGTTTTGGATAGTGAAAATAAATCACCTCCACTTTCTTCAGGTTGTGTTTCATAGAAACACCTTCTAGTTAGAAGAATAACTAGAAGACTCCAGATGCACGACTGAGATGCCTTTATGAGTGAACTTGAGAGAATTCTCAAGTATATTTGACAACCTAGCCGATCAATAATTTATTAAACTCCCAGAGCAAGAACTTGATAAACCTAAACTCAACTCCTCTCCTCTTCAACTGACTTCAAACTGCACCATGGAACCAAGCTTCCAAGTACCAAGTCACCATAACATACATCTTCCAACCACTCTTTCCATTCCATTGCTCCCGACTTTGGAATAAAAAGATGCAGATATCTTCACATATAGAGGCCGACGATTGAGATCTCCCACCATCTGTCTTCAGCAACAACTCCAAAATACCATAATTCCAGAGCTCTTCCATCAGAAACATATGCAGCGGAACCACCAAGGAACAAATTTTGCTTGCCCTAATAAGATGTCAGGACATCTTATAAGACACCTCAACAGAAGAACAAGCCAATTCTCTTAAAGTTGTTGTAGAACCTCCTCAGCAACACGAATAACCACCAGGTTGTTACCTTCGATCCAGAACATCCATCCCATCTATTAATACCCTTGAGTATATCTGAGTTGATTGATCTGATCTTCAAAACTCCTCCTTGTTTAAATGCCAGAAAGTATCTCCCAAAGATCTCATCCAAAAACAGACAGGATGCCTACTCTGATACCAATTGAAATTTTGGCATAGCAGACAACAGATGTCCTAACACATGTCAAGACATTGTTCTGCATAAACATTTAAGCAAGGAACAGAACAGCGGACTGATACTCTGAATATCAGAACTGCAATAACACAGATGTTATGACATTTGTCCCAACATGTTTATCATGAGCACTAACACAATAATTAAATCTACAGAATGATAAAAGACACAGCAATTGTTAACCCTGTTCAGTGCAATTTACCTACATCTGGGGGATACCAATCCAGGAAGAAGACTCCACTATCTGTAGAATTATTACAAAGCTAAAATCCCCCGTTTACAACTTTATATCCTAATATCAACCCTATGAAGACTTTACTAAAGAACATCATCTTTGATATGAGATACCCCACTCACTTCCCTTAATCACAACCTGTGATGTTTACATCATCTCTGTCAATATAGAATTCTGTCAAGCATTCTTGACCAACACGCTAACTGGAATTTCTTAAAAGCTTCATCCAAGAACAATACACAATCCATTACCTAAAGGCTTCTGGATCTGTGTGATACCTATGCATATCACAGTGCATCAGATGATACACATGAAGGCTTACAAAGCCTAGAGAGCCAACGATTCTCACAACCCTAAACCCTTATATTCTATATAAGTTACAAAAGGTATATCAAACCCTAGTTCTAAATCTACTTATATAGGCTTCAGCAGTCTTGGGCTTCATATCTCTGGTCTTTGATCCATTCCTAAAATGCGCATCAAATCTTCGGCAGATTTGTTACAGATTTAAAACCTGCTAAATCATTACAGTACTTCAGGATGTCATGTCTTCAGGTTAGGACATCTTCTTCGACATCTTTGTTCATGGCCAGATTTCTTCATCTTTATCATTAAATTTGTTTTACCAAAATTTTGTCAAACCATAGGTGCTTTCAATAGTTTTTTAAAAACACAGTGTAAAAAAACACAAATTATGTCCCTGCTATTTGAAGATTCTCTCAATATGATCCTTTAGTAAAATTATCCAGCAAAAAAGATGACTTTGCACTGTCATGTGTCATTTTTTTAATTATTTTTTTTTAAAAATTACGTTGATTGCCACTTTACTTTTAATTTTTTCATTTTAATATTTTTTTAAACATACAGACGTTAATGTAGAAAATGATGCTGCAAAAGTACTACAGTGGCAAGCTCTTTCAATAAAGAACAAATAGAGAAGCTACAGAAAATGATGCAACAAGCACTGCAAAACACTAGTACTTCTTCTTCCATTGTTACTCTTGCCCAAAAAGGTAACTTTTCTACTGTCCTTCATGTTAATCACTAGAAAATAAACCATTGGATTATTGATTCTGGCGCACCGGATCACATGATTGGGGACATCAATGTATTTACCAAATACGCTTCCTGTCAGGATGAATGTTTTGTTTAAGTAGCATATGATACTACCTCTAAAGTGGATGGTAAAGGTTCAGTGATTATCACCAAATTAACCAAAAATTTGGGATGAATTGCTGATTTTTTACCACATTTGGGTGAATTTTAGGATATGAATTTAAGGAAGATGATTAACGATGCTGAGAAGAGTGCAAGACTTTACTACCTAATAGTTTAAAAACAAAATAAAATAGCATACAAGGTTGTCCTTACGTGTTCATCAAAGAATGAGAATGATGTAATGTTGTGGCATTATCATCTAGGACACCCAGATTTTTTATGTTTAAAAAAGATGCTTACATCATTCTTTAATAATGATTTTTTTTTTCAAATTTGAAGTGTGCGAACTAGCCAAACACACCAACTCCCATTATTTCATAAAACCTTAGAAGTCATCTATACCTTTCACCCTTATTCATTGTGATGTGTAGGGATCTTCACGTGTGGGAAATATTATCGGGTCACGGTGGTTTGTCAACTTTATTAATGACCATACAAGATTCACTTGGGTGTTTCTCATGAAATAAAAGCTATCGTTATAGAGTATATTTGAGAACTTCCTTAAAATGGTTCAAACCCAATTTCAAAGCAACATTCAAATCTTAAGAACTGGTAATGGGGGGAGTACTTCCACCATACCCTTGGTACATACCTTTTCAAAAATGGCATTATACACCAAACTTCATGTCCATTATCTCTCCAAAAAATGGAACAGCGGAGAGGGAAAAATAAACACATATTGGAAGTCACTCAAGCCCTCATGTTGTCCATTAATGTACCTTAGCATTTTTTGGGAGATGCGGTTCTTTCTTCATCATCCATAATAAATAGATTGCCCTTCAAAACACTCAACCTAAATACACTTCATCAAACCCTCTTGTCCTTTTATCCTTCGACCAAACTTCTCACAAATCTCCCACCAAAGATTTTTGAATGAACTGCATTTGTACATAATCAAAAGACAAATTCCAACAAGCTAGACCCAAAATCTATCAAATGTATATACTTGGGATACTCTTTTACCAAGAAAGGATATAATTGTTATTTCCCTTAGAATAGACGAATTTATCACACTATAGATGCCACATTTTATGAAGGTAGTGCCTTTTATTCCAAAGTTGACATTCAGGGGTAAAAAGTGACAATTTAGGGGGAGAAAGTGACAATTGATGAACACCAACCTTGGGAAATTACTATAACAAAATATGTCCCATAATTTATTATGAAATCTGAAACTACTCTAGAAATTATACCAAAATTTGTCCTGCGAGAATTTGTCCCAAAATGTGCCCCCACTGGAACCAGGCTTAACCACAAAAAGTTCAGAATTTGTCCAAATAGTACTTGAACCTGAATTGGACCAACATACAACCCCTCTTAAGGTTACCAAACCAACAAATGGATGAAAATAATTATATGTATATACAAGGAAGAAAAACAAGTATCAAACTAGTAAGAAAGTATAAACATGCACTCTTCCAAAGCAGAACCCATACTTTTCTCAAAATTCAGATTCTGAACCTAGTCACAAAGTTAAAATACCATTCACTAACTCGTCTTCTAATTTATTGGATAATGAAACTTATGGCCAAAATTAAACTTACATATTTCCGTAAGAAAAGGAGCGGTGTATTATACCAAACACCCAATTGGGAATCATGTTTCTAGTGAAAATTTGTTGCGGAATACAAGAACTTCATAAACTCAGTGGACAACACCCATATTTTGCAAAACTTATGTGAAGATATCCTAGTTCTAGATTAGAAGGTTACGGTTGTGGAAGAAATCAAGACACTAGAGAAGAATGGTACATGGCAGCTCTGTCACCTACTAAAGGGAAAGAAGCTAGTTGGATAAAAATTAATATTCTTAGTGAAATATAATGTGGATGGTAATGTGAACAGGTATAAAGCTCTATTGGTGGCAAAAGGATTCACATAGTCCCATGGGGTGGACAATGATGAGACCTTTGCACTTGTAACAAAATTAAACTCAGACCGCGCTCTCCTTCCCTTGGCAGTAAATTTGAATTGGCCACGTCACTGGCTAGATATAAAAAATGATTTCTTAAATAGAAAACTCGAAGAAGATGTTTACATGAGAATACCACCTGGACTTGAGACCTCAAAAAACTCAGGCAGTGTATGTAAGCTCAAAATATCACTATATGTGCTTGGTTTAATAGGCTTACATGAGTGGTTAAGATGCAGCGTTTCTCTCAATGTCAAATAGATCACATGATGTTCTTAAAGCACTTAGAGGCGAGCAAGGTAACCATCTTCATTGTTTACTTAGCCGACATTATCATTATAGGTGATGAGTATGCATGAACTGAAGGGCTAAAACTATTACTAGATAAGGAATTTGGAGTCAAAGACATTAGTCAGTTGCGGTATTTTATTTGAATGGAAGTGGCACAATCAAAATTTGGAATTTTTTGTCTCAAAGGAAATATACTCTTGATTTACTTCAAGAAACGGGGATGTTAGGATGTCGGCCAACAGACACTCCTATGGAATCTAATGTGAAAATAGAAGATGAAAAAGATAGTCCACCAACTAATAAAGATATGTATTAAAGGTTGGTTAGGATATTTATCTACCTAACCCATACATAACTAAATATTAGATTTTTTGTTAGCATGGTTAGACGATACATGAACGACCCCAAAGAGGGACACATGAAAGCAGCTAATCATATTATGAAATATCTCAAAAAGGAAATAAGGAAGGGGTTGCATTTCAAAAAGGATACAAGAAAAAATATTCACAAATGCAGATTGGGATGACTGAGTAATTGATAAAAGATCAACCAGTAGGTATTTCTCATTTTTATGGGCCAACTAGTGACATGGAGAAGTAAGACACAATTTGTGGTTGCAATAAGTAATTCTAAAGAAGAATTTGGGTCAATGGCTCATGGGATTTGCGAAGGTATGTGGCTCTAAAGGATGCATGCATAACTACAAGTTCATGCTTACAAAGAAGTAAGTCTATTGGGTGACAATAGAATTGCCATAGGTATTGCCAAAAAAATTGTGCAACACGATATGATAAAGCATGTAGAAATTTATAGGCATTTTATCAAGGAGAAGGTTGACAATATGTTAATTTCTCTTCAACACACACCCTCAAGTCATCAAACATCTGATATCTTGACTAAGAAACCTCCATGAGCCAACTATGAAAATTTAATATTCGAGTTAGGCATGATAGACATCTATGACCCAACTTGAGGGAGAGTGTTGATAGCTAAGTTGTAGTCATTAAGGCAGAATTATACAACCATTAATAAGGAACATCAATATAAAATTTTGTAGTTATATTATATGAATATATTTATTCTAATTTACACAACCATATAGAATATTTTATTTTTTGTAAATAAAAGTTAATTTGAATTAATTAAAATTTAATTAATTTCTTTAGTTACTTGTATTCCCTAAACTATTTATATCCTATTATATTTTGCACACACTTAATAAAGAAATTTAGGTTTTTACAAATTTTAATTATGAAAATAAACCCTATTTAATATATAAAAAAAAAACTATCTTTCTTACCTTTAAATGGATGAGATATTTGTCTGGTAAAAAACACACTTTAAATTGAACTTCTGCTAACACAAAAACAGTTCAAGAAAAAATAATTATCTGGTAAAAATCACACTTTAAATTGAACTTTTGCTTACACAAAAATAGTTCAAATATATTGTTATCACTAGAACTGGTAAAACATATCATGTCCGCCCTTTTATTCTTTCATTTTTTATGGGATGAACTAAAATTTATAGACTTCTCCTTTACTTTTTCTGCCCCTCTCTACTCTTTTTTTTTTTGGTAGACTTTGGCAGATGAGGATATAAGACGAGAGAGAATAAACGTTAACGTGATGGATATGATTCTTTTTACCACTTTTAACTTTTATAGGTAATAGGGTATATTTCATTCGGTTTTTTGGCTGACTTTAATAGGATGGACATGTCCCATTTATCATCCCTAATTATCACTCAAGGAGATAGCACCATAGTTTGAAATTGCGGTCCGCATCACTTGATGTGGCCTCAATATTGCGGTTGCGGTCTGCAACGCATCGGCAACAGATCGCAATTGCGGTGTGAATGGAAATCACACGCAACAACCGCATCATTGCCGCAACACAACCGCAACGTAACGGTATTTACCGCATCAGAACCGTATTTCTACCGCAACAGGCTACAACACGTGATTTTCATACACAAAAAGTAAAGAATCAGAATATTTCATGCAGGAAACGAATCTAGAGACAGGAATCTTACATTATGTCAAATTTTCTTCTGCAATCTGCATTAAGATTCCAATTCCAAATACAAAGAACAAGTTGCTTTATGTCATTCTATCTGCTTCATTAAATTCCAAATGCAAGAAGTTGTATTTATATTGCATTTGCTTCAATGATTTTACATTCATTAATTCACATCTTCAAGATTTCATGTTCATCCTTTTCTTCCTCTGTTGCATTTTGTGAAGCAAAACTCACACTTTCTTGAATTCCAAATGGAAGTGTAACTGTAAGTAATTTATGGAACACGTTTTTTTACTTCATTATGTAAGAGGAAGATGAAAATGTTTTGGTTACATGAGTGAGAGAAAAATATTAAAAAAATAGTTTATCTTTTTGTTGTATTTTATGGGACACGTGGCAAGTTTTAGACCTTGTTTTGCTTTTGAATCTATCCCAATCCACCGCTTTGTCGTTTGTGTCGGTCATTTTCAGAAGAAATATAAGAAATATAAATAATTACAATACTTTACAATTTTATAATTTTTTTTTATATTTAATTCGTGTATAAAATAATTTCACGCTGCAACGGCAGCAATGCGCAACGCAGTGACCGCATTGCCCGCAACCGCAACATCCGCAACCGCAACTGCTTTCGCAACCGCAACCGCAATTTAAAACCATAGATAGCATTATTGGTGATCTCAAAGCTACCACTTGTCATAATTAGAAAAGTATAATTAAAATGAAAAAAAAAAACAATCTAAAAATGTCATAATTTAGAAAAGGCTATAATTATTATTCAATTTTTCAAATATTTATTTTCATTTAAGTGCTTCTTAACATCACCACACACACATTGTACTATATAACCTGTCCCTAAACCATACACAAGACCAGGTGCAAACCAAAGAAAGAAACCGCAAAACCCAAACAAACATCCATATGGCCTACATCACCAAGCTTGATGTTGGCACCAGCATGACCTCAGTAGATTGCCAGAAACAAGTTCGTTCATGGAGGCTTCTACGTTCCCTCATTCAACTACTAATCCCCACTTGCAACTGCACCTTAGTAGAACAACAAGAACAAGACTACAACAACACTTCAAAAAACTGTCACAAAAAATATTCCTCATCATCACATTCACTCATTCCCTCTACAACAATCACCGGCACTATATTCGGATACCATAAAGGAAAAGTAAGTTTCTGTATCCAATCCAACCCCAACTCCACCACCCCAATTCTTCTCCTAGAACTAGCTATCCCTACAAGTGTTTTAGCAAAGGAAATGAGAGGAGGAACTTTAAGAATTGTGCTTGAAAGTGTCACTTCAGGCTCTTGCAGTGGCAGTAATAATAACCTGTTTTCAACTCCTCTGTGGGTTATGTACTGTAATGGAAGGAAAGTTGGGTATGCTGTTAAGCGTAAGCCTTCGAGAAATGATTTTGAAGCATTGAGCTTGATGCGTTGTGTTTCTGTGGGTACTGGTGTTATAAACGGAAAGGAAAATTGTAAAGAAGATGATCAACTTATGTTTCTTAGAGCAAATTTTCAAAGGGTTAGTGGTTCGTCTAAAACTAATTGTGAATCTTTTCATTTGATTGATCCTGAAGGAAGCATTGGCCAAGAGCTTAGTATTTTCCTTTTTCAACCTAGGTGAAGTTCCTTCATGTCTCATAGGTTGTTTTTCCTGAGGTTTTGTCTGTGTTGAATCTTTTTTGATTCATCAAGATATAGTAAGGTTAAAGAGAGAGAGGATGTTTATAAATTGTATTTAGTCTTGATTGTTGATTAATGTTGGATTTTTGTTGTTGAAGTAGACAAGCTTCAATCATTCAACATGATTAATTATCCCTTTTTGAGCTGTGCCAAGCTATTGTGGTCAACCATAGCATTGACATTGCTTTATAATGTAATTGTTTAATAAGATTAGTTTATTTAATTTTTTACAAATTAATTCCATATGAGTGTTTTTTTCTATGTACATATTCTCTATGAATTAGAGATATAATAACAATGGTTAAATAAGAATATGGATCCATAATAAAAAAAATGCTCAATCCAACCCACAATTTTAAGAGTAGTTAGAGATACGAGCATTAGTGCATTAGAGAAAGTGTTATGAGACTTTATAAATGTGTTAAATTATGTCTTTAAGAAAATACTTAATTAAAAAGAGTGGTTGAATAAGAGCCACCAAATGACGGGATAAATGATATTTTGACATATGTTATATTCAAGAAGGTTCTAGATCTTTAAAAATCATAGAATTCACCTATAAAAAGTGGACAAACATCAAATTCAATGTATCTACTCTATAAGATATAAAAATTCCTTTTTGACTTAGATTCTCAGTGACTTGGACATTAAAGTATTTGCATATACCACCCTTTCTGATATCGGACAAGGCTTCAATCATAAACTACGCAACTAAAACTCATTATCTCACAAATACAATCTAAAGACATCAATTATTTCAAGTCCAAAATGGATCATTAGCATTGTCTATGGGAATCGCTTTGAATGTCATTCTCTTTTCTTCATCTCACACTGAGATGGCACGCTCCAATTGTAATATTACCTGTTATTCGTGATAGTATCAAACTCTGACGATGATGAAATGCACTTCAAGCCTAATTCTCCCTTGGACCCTTATCCATTACCCATAAGAGTTTTCAATTGATGAGACGACATTTTCATTGTTTCTTACGTCAATGGGCAGCCATATGTCAGTTTGGAAAGTTTACCTTTAAACTTACACCCCTAAAGACAGAGAAGGAAATCATATTCAATCTATTGTCATTAATAGCAGTCAATCACCCCTAACAAGAGTTTTTTTTTCTTTCAAGGAAAGATCCTCGCAAGAGTTTATATCTTAAAAATGCACTGGCCAACGAGAAAATGAAGGAGGAAAGGGAAGGGATTGGCGCGGGTTAGTGTAAAAAACACGTCTGGAGATGCATCTCCGTAACACCCACTAAATTTTGAATTAATGGTGTTTACGGAGATTTATCTTCGAAATCACTCTTTTGTTATACGAAGATACATCTTCGAATTAAAATTTGACAAAATAAGGGTGGCTCATTCATTTGGGCCAAAGAGTGTGTCAAAAAGGTGTGTCCGGAGATGTATCTCTGGACACAAGGAACGTTTTTGAATTTTCACAGTGGTGAAGAAGTACCTCATGAGGTGTAAAGAGCATTCTCGATTATAAAATTAATTATTTATTCATTAAGGTTGGGCTCGTGTACATATATAGGCCCATTGGTCTAAAGTTGATTAGAGATATTTTCTCTAACAAATTATTACAATTAATCAAAATTAACTAAAATCTATAAGAGGTTGCTTTTTCCACTCTTATATGTGCTCCCCCACCACCGTGAAAATTTACAAATTTCCCTAGCGTCCAAATAGCCATCTCTGGGGGCACCTATTTTAATCCATTTTAGAATCAAATTGATGGGGTGTCCTTTTTATGCCAAAATTTAATCTGGAGATGCATCTCCGTATGCACAAAAGGTAAGTCCGAAGATACATCTCCGTAAACACCTTTATTTAAAAGTTAGTGGGTGGTCTGGAGATGCATCTCTAGACACTTTTGTTTCATATGTTCGAACCAAACTTTTCCTCTTTATCCATCTTCATTTTCTAAAAACTTTATAAAACAAAACATTTGAGTTGTCACACATTCAAGCATCGCATCCATTCATTCAACCTTCTGCCGTTGGAGCTCTTTCTCCTCCTTTCCAACATATCATACATTCAAAGTTCTCATTCTCCTTCTCATCAATTTTAATTGGTAAGTTTTTTAAAAAAATCTCTTTTTATGTTTTGATTTGTAGTTAGTTGTTTGAGCTACATTGATTGTTTTAGATACATTAGATAGTAGTGTAAATGAAATTGATAGCCTACAAGAATATGCATTGACAGATCTTTGGAGGGTTAGGGCAACAATGGTGTTTCTGTCATTGATGAAAATTGCAGGTGTGTCCGGAGATGCATCTCCGAATTTTCTCAGTGCTTTTTTCGGAGATGCATCTCCGAATTGGACTCAGGCTAAAATTTGACTGATTTTGTAGATTTTGTGGATTTGTACTGACATGCTATTTATCTTTGTGTCAGTTTGTAACGAAGGTGCAATGGGTGATAATGATAACGACGCTGAAAATAACCCTGGCAGAGTTAGGTTGGGACTTCCCAAACCGCGTCGGTACGACATGAGAGGGTCACAGCTAAGACCATCAGGCCACGGGTTAATGATAACTCGTTTGATGGTTTGCAACCATCAAGTTCGCATCGCCTAGGTTCTGTTTTTTGTATTCGCCTTTCTCAGGTATTCCCTTCATGGGACCACAAGTCCCCAGATGATGCAGCAGACCCTGGAGTCCCTAAAGGCTAAAAAGAAGTTACTGGCTCATTAGAGAGTTTTCCAGGAGGTCCATTTGAGACCTCCTTACTTCATCTCTCTGCATATCATGTTGTTATTCATATTTGGGAATGAAAGGTATATTTTTTTCTTTTGCAATACATATATTTTTAACTAATTAAATTGATACTGACGGTAATATTTTCCTTTTACGGGATCATATGTGTTTGAAATTAGTAAACCATGGGCAAAAGATATTGGAGTTGGGGCAGCCCAATGCTAATTATTTTCATGATGGTCTCCGATATTCTGGTCTTGTCGGTTTATGTTTTGTTGCGTACATGACCATATCCCACAACATGCAAGTGGTTTTTCTTTAGAGGTGGCATTCAGAGACTTCGTCTTTCCACCTTTCTATAGGCGAGATGACCATCACCTTGGATGAAGTCTCATGCCTCTTGCGTCTTCTCATAAAGGGAAAATTACTTGACCACAGAAGGATCAGTCGAGAGGAAGTCGTCAAGATGATGGCCACCCATTTGGGGGCTAACCCAGCTGAGGCCTCAAAGGGCCACTTCCACAAGAGGTGATCATGATAGGTTTAATTTTTTTGGAAATGCTTTATAAAGAATACCTACATAGGGTTGTGGATGTCGAAGGTGATGATATGCATGTTGAGCGCCATCGAACTTGTGCATTAATGTGTTACCTCTTGTTCTTGGTTGGCACATCCATTTTTGTGAAAAGAATTGCAACCTATGTCGATGTGGTGTACCTTCAGTACTTCATTGAATTGACTGCGATTCAGGAGTATAATTAGGGGTCCACATGTTTGGTCTACGTATACTCGAAGCTGGGCGAGGGTTGCCTTTGGAAGACAAAGTAGATGACAGGGAGTTGTACATTGCTTACAATAATTTACTATTAATAATATTTTCATAATTCATTTGTTACACTTGTTATTAATATTGTATCTGAACCATTTTTTCAAGGATGGATCATCTCCCACTTCCCTCACATCATCGGGTATAAAGTTGTGCCTGCCTACACAGGAGATTGGTTGAGTGTTGTCGTATATATTCAATACAGTGGGGATAATGTGATCGAGCTATTCAAAGTGCATTTTGATCATCTTGTGACATATGGCATTTGCTTCTGCCCATACAATGGTCACTGCAAGACGCGTCCATTTGATGTCATATCCTTATACTCCGGATGGCTAGCATATGGGTCATCTCTTATGTATCATTATCTGCCAGAGTAAGTAATGCGGCGGTTTGACTATCTGCATATTATTCCAAGACTCCCCTATGAGCCCGCTCCTCCCATCTATATGGGGTGGATCTCAGAAAAAACGAAATCTGGTGTGATTTTGAGTGCGTCTGTATATGCATCTTCGGACGCTTGAAGGAAATATTCGAATTTTCAGAAATGTGGGATGCACATTTAAGGGTGTCATGAGCATTTCCCAATCTATATTGTATCTTTCCAAGAGTATGGACATATTGGATATGTGGATTGGATTTAAGTCCAATCCAAAACTCTTTTTTTACGGAAGCTTCTCAATCCATTTCTAAAATCCGGAGGAGTTTATGGTAAGGATCTTTCTAGTAGCATAGTTTAGCATATTTAATCATATAGACCACATGTAATAATGACTTTGAATATCAACCAAACTTCTAAGTTTTATCTGTGTGTATGGTACAGAACCTATTCTATTGCATTCTTCAACTACAATTTTCCAGCATTATGTACCAGATGCCTCAAATATGCTATTAACCCGGGTAAAAGTTATGTCACAAAAAGTGAAGACAAAACCACGTAAAAGCCAATCCAAACAATCCCAGAATGTATATGTTCTGTTTTCTGGGTGAGTTACCTGCAAAACAAACAATCATTTTGTTTAAAATATCATAAATATATCTGCAACTGCAAATTTATGCTTCTTACCAAATTGAAGATACTTCTTCCTAATGTTCCATTCAAAATCCCAGTGCTCCCTGTCATTCTTTATAGTCCAATAACACCAACCAAACGACACTGCATTATACACATCTAACTGTGCCTTTCCATATTCCAGATAATCTGTTTGGGATCCACTCACCACATTCCACTCATTCACCCACTCTCCTGAAACCACGGTTATCGATTTGAGGTTCAAATTGTGAATCATCTGATGCATTCAAGAATTACTATGAAGTTGATTGAGGTTTAAAATTGTCTTACCTATAAAAACCAGCGGGCCATTTGAATCGTTGAAGGCCTGCAACATATTTTCCCTACTTTTGTATATGTATTGTATATTATCCCTGGCGCTCATATTAACAAAGAATGTGTCAAAAAGGTTGTAGAAATGCAAATCCAAAACTAAATTTGTAGATCCTATGTTGGCATGATAAAGCTCCAAAGGATCTGCATTGCCGATTCTCTGGCACACTATCACATAAGCCGACGACGAGTATTTCCGAACAATTTGATAGCCTTGCTTGTAGTAGGAAAGTAAAATATCTAAGGGAACTGTGCCAGCGGATGGTTCATTCAAAAGTTCAATTCCAAGCAAGGCAGGATGCTTCGCATATCTGCAAAGGAGAAAGCCGAATTCAACATATTTAATGATTCTATGTTCTAACACGAATTGTGTTCAACAGATAAAATTGTGACAAGGAATCAACTTTACCGAGAAATTAAAAACTCGATAACATGTAATGACTTTGAAATGTAATCGGGAGAAGTTGGCCATCCCGTAAATCCGTCTCTGCTTGCACTATGTTCCATCCCGTTTTGTGAACCAGGAGCAGCATGAAGATCGATTATGCATTTTATATCATATTCTCTGCAACATAATATTTAGGTATGTTGTTACAGGTAAACGAAGTTTCAATTGCGCCAAAAACAATGAAGATAAATAAGGAGAAATTAAAACCTACTGTGCCCATGAAAATGCATTATCTAAAGCTTCAAGAGTTCCTCCAATAAATGGACTTGGAGGATCAGGATCAAAAGCAATCCACCACCCAACCGGAATCCTCACCGTATTTATTCCATGTTCATATAGAAATTTGAAATCCTCTATTGTAATAAAGCTATTTCTATGCCTCTGCAGTTACAGAAAACTAAATAATTCGCAACAAAAGCATAATTATATAGAGAAATATTTACAAAATAAAATTTTACCCTAAGAACATCCTCTGCGCTATCACGTCCATAACCATTTGTTAGCTGATAATCTCCATGAAGGTTATTTGATACAACTGTCATTTCAAACGTGGCTGAATTATCATCCCATCCCGGTGTGCCTGGAAAGTTTGCTGTGAGCTGATTACCAGTTGTAACCTATAAAGATAGCCGTATAAGCATTCATGTGAAATGATTTGTAGAGAGACTAACATGGTGGAGTGATTGATAGAAACACAGTGCATGCTTTTCAAAACACAATTACTATACTTTTTTTCATTTTATTCTTGTTATGACAAAAGAATTAGGCACAAAAACATCATCACATTTTATGTAGACCTAATCGAATTTCAAGTTAGTAGAAAGCAAAAGGACGAATACCTGCAGATAGGGCCCGTTCTTTATCTTGATGTGAATCCTATTTTTCTCATTACGCTGAACTTCAAATGTCTCTGATGTTGAAGGCGATTTTGCTGTTGCAGAGACAGTGCAGCCTCCACCATCACATGTAAGAAATTGACCTTGTGCGGTACGGAATTGAAATTCAGATTGTGATACTCTCCACAACTGCAACAGAAGAAATATATAATATTTTTATAAAACTTAAAGTTCTTTATGCATCACTCTAACAAAATATCTCCTTAGTAAAGATATATCAAAACCAATGAAAGACTCACAAATTGACTTGAATAGTCTCTTGCTGCATCAAGACAAGCATAGAGCCTTCAAAATTGTGGTACTAAGTTTGAAAAAAGGAGTGTGTTAACCTAGGTTGTTCAATTTAAGGGACTAAATTTCTATTTCAAAAATTTGAGGGACCAAACTGACCAACCCTTACAATTTCAAGAACTATGATGATGTTTTACTCAACATAAAATACTTCCAATTAGAATCATATTCAACTTCACAATCAACAATGAGTATGCAAAACCCCCAAGGGTTGGCCTGTTAGTGAAGAATTGGGACTTGAGAGTGTGCTCCTCTCAATGTCTCAGGTTTGAATAATGCTAGGTGCTAACAATCCTTGTGTTGGGTAAGTGCATACAGAGTTTAGATCTAGATTTAAATGGCCCCTATTAGTGGAGAGTGGGATTGATCCCCTTGGAATAGTCGGTCTAATGGCCGGATACCGTGTTATCAAAACAAACAAAAACAACGAATATGCAATCGTTCCTCCAAAGCATAATTAGAATTGTTGCAATATATAATGCTGAAGAGAAAATGAAAACAAGACAAAGACATCTTACCCTGAATGTTTCCCATGAAGACGGAACGTCTCTATCAACTGTCACATTCATTCCTCCCCCATTGTCTGCAGATACATATTTCTGTAATGTCACTGACTTAAACTGCACCTCTGTCCCATCCTACAATTTTTACATATCATCAACACACCAATCATCCAGATAAGTCATTTTAGTCTCTCAATGTGTGAGACAGTGTCACTATAAAAGAAGTTATTAAGAAAGATCTCGAGATTAATTATCTGAATAGAAACATGGTCCTGGATAGAACACTAAGACACATTCAAAGATCAAAGCGAGTAACAAAGAGAACACAAAGATGTGCTTTTGGAATTTTGATACATTCGAGTTCTAGAGTGACCGCGACTAACACATCAAAGAATCGATATTGCAAATCTCAGAAAAAAATGAGGAAATAAAAGTGAATTAACTCACAAGCATGTCTCCATTGGCAATGCCATCAAACAATGAAGGTTTGATCCAACCTTCAATAACCAGCCACCCACCTAAGTTCACTCCTCTAACTTTGGAATCTCCAAGTAAACCATCCACTTGAAAGAAACAAGAACAATCAATTCAACACAAGAAACATTGTAATGAAATCTTTGAAGTTGAACAGAATTACCTTACCTGAATATTCTCTAGAAGTGATGAGAAAACAACTCAGTAAGAATGTGCATGCCCATTTGGTAAAAACAAGTTCCATCAAGAATGCGGGCTTCAAAAGCACCCAGAAAGCAAAAATGCATAATCCATTTAAAATGGGGTGAGTTTTTGCAATTCTTTCCTTATCACTCAGGTGATTGTGTTTGGGAATTGGTTCACTCAATTTATCAGTTACTGTTTCGGTTACGCTGAAAACCGCAGCCAATGAGGATGAAAGATAAAAGAACCTTGTAGAGTGGGAAGAGTATAAAGATAAGAAGAAAAGTGTCTTAAAAGGGAAATTTTACTTGTGGGGGGTTACGAAAAAGTGCTGAATATTTTACTAAATAAAAAGTTTAGATTTATAGATTTTATTTTAAATAAAAAAAATTAGTGTAGTTTTCGCATTGAGCTCTTTGATTTCGTCGATTTCCCACCAAGGTTTAGATTTGCAAATGCATTAAGTTTTTGGATTACATTTTGGTGTGTCATTCACATTATTATATGTGTAAATTTCAGTTGTTATGGATCGTAGTTGGATGAAAGCCGATAGATTAGGTCTGATTTATGAGAAAGGAGTTCTTGAATACGCTGATAAACATCTTCCCGAAAATAATGGTATCTTTTATTGTCCTTGTGTTCTTTGCGTGAAAATCAAAAAGTGTAGAAAGGATGAAATATTTCATCACCTTTGTTGTGATGGTATATGTCAAAATTATATAACGTGGACGTGGCATGTAACACCCTTTCCTACCCCACAATTATCGCAGCGGAATAAACATAAAATCATAGTAAAATCAGAATCACCTCAAAGGGTGCACATTTCTCAATAAAATCAAATTAACAAAAGTTACCCCGTAAACAACGGGTTTTCCTCAATATAACTCAAAATGCCTTCAAAGGGCAGCAGAACCACCATAACCACAAAAATCCCACAAAAGGGTTTATTAAAATAAAACTTAGTCATCAAATAATCAATAAAATAACAGCCAAATAAAACTCAACATGGTTCGACTCAACGACCCAACCCGATATTACACTATCAGAGCAAGACCCTCTACATCGACCAAAGCAAATAATACTTCAAAAGTCCTCAAAAGCATCCACATCTAATCCTGATCACCTGCACGTTACCCACGTGGAAGCAACATTCAAACAGGCAGGGTGAGTAATACAAGTCATTATAATCAATATAAAATAAGATATGCATAAAAATGGCGTCATCACCATATACAACATCATCAGAGTCATCACAAGGCAAACATCAAAACACATCATCATAGATCACAACAAATGCCACATAAATGCAATGCACAACAGGACTCATGCATGTGGTACCAATCGTCACAATCGATGGACACTTAGGTCATCACCCTCCAAAGATCCCCGTCAATAGGATCGGTTCCACACAAGAACCGGAGCACATCATAAACCACTTCATATCCACACAATGGGATATAAGCCACAATAGACCGAAGTCTAACATCATCATCACCGGACCGAAGTCTAACATCATCATCACTGAACCGAAGTCCTAACATCATCACCAGAATATGCTATGAATGCATGATACACAACGTCAATAATCATCATCATCATCAAAAATATCATTATGTGCATCATCATTCACCAAAACATCATGTTAATCACGTCATCATATATTCATCAAAACATCACAAATCATCATCTCATAATCATCAGTAACATCACAGTAAGCCATCAGAAAGATCACAGCGTCAAACATCAGAACATCACAGAAATCATAAACAAAATTTTGCGAACAACAGGAGTTCGCTGTGCGAACTTGCTCGTTGGGACCTTCGCTTTGCGAAGCTGGCAGGGAAGCCCCATTCCCATACAAAAACCAGAGAGTTCACCAGTCTGCCTCTCCTCGCTCATCTATTCGCTGTGTGAAGCCCTTCGCTGGGACATTCGCTATGCGAGCCCACAAATCAATCTCAGAATTCATCCCAGCATCATCACACAATTTATCCCGCATTCGATGCGCTGCTCGCTTTGCGAGTCTGGGCGAACATTCGCCTTGCGAATGATTTGTTCGCTTTGCGAACTAGCGATTCCTGCAATCGCTGCTACGCACCAGTAGCATCCTAGCCCCAAAAACCTTTACGATTCTAACCTCAGATCACCCTAAAACACTCCCAAAACAGTCCTGAAACATTAAGGCAATCAAAGGCATAAAACCTACGACTATTAGGTCGGTTAATTCTACCATCCTAACTCAAAATCATCTAAACTTTCACAAAATCTCAAGGTTCCCATAAATCCCTTTCTCATACAAGATCCCACATATCATCAAAAGGTTTTGCCTCGAAGGCTTATTTTTACCCGAATCAATTCAACCCTTAATAATTCATCATCGATCCTCAGAAATACCCCTAAATCATCAATAACTCATAAACCCTTCAAAAACCCCAAAAACCTCAAAAAAACCACTTTAGACACATCACTTCCTATATTGAAAACAATGAAAGGCAATACTCCCCATACCTTAGATTGTCGATCCGGAGCTTTTCTCTATTGAGCCTTTGGAAACCTTCACGAATCCTCGCCTTTTCCTTTTTCCTCAGAGCTCTGCACTTTCTCCTTATTTTCACGTTCCAACCAAAATGAATTCTATTCCTTTCCAATTCCTTTTTGTTAAACCTTTGGGCTTCCAAAATGGCTTTCCCCATAATACCCTTACTAATCCTCCTCAAAAGTCCATCTTACCCTTAATTCCTCTAATATTATTTAAATTAATAATATTACTAATATATTCATATTATACTATTATTTAATTAAATAACCGAAACTCCACGAAAATGTCAACATCAACACAAACCACCAAAATTCACCGAAAATTCACAAATATTATATTTAAATAAATTAAATAAATATTCTAATAAAGTTGGGGTGTTAGAACTCTCCCCCACTTAAAGAATTTTCGCCCTAGAAAATTACCTCAAAGAAATAGAGTCGGATACTACTCCCTCATCTGATCTTCGGGTTCCCAAGTCCAACTTTCGCCAGCTGGTCCGCCCCACAACACCTTCACCAAAGTTATGCCTTTACCCCGCAGTTGTTTCATTTCTCGATCGTCAATCTGCACAGGTAAAGCTTCCATTGTCAGATTATTCGTCACTTGTACATCATCCATCTGAATCACATGCGAAGGATCTGGAATGTACTTCCTCAACTGAGACACATGGAACACGTCATGCAAATTCGCAAGCGACGGCGGTAAAGCAATTCGATAGGCTACCTCTCGTATCCTCTGCGAGATTTGGTATGGACCAACAAAACGTGGAGTGAGCTTCCTAGACTTCAAAGCTCGACCCACACCAGTCACTAGCGTCACCCTCAAAAACACGTGATCTCCTTCTTAGAATTCAAGTGGCTTCCTCCTCTTATCGTGATAGCTCTTCTGACGACTCTGCGACGCTCTCATCCTTTCTTGGATCATCTTAATCTTCTTGGTCGTCTCTTGCACAATCTCAAGTCTGAGTACAGCACTCTCGCCTGTCTCATACCAACACAGAGAAGTCCTACACCTCCTCCCATACAAAGCTTCATAGGACGCCATTTCAATACTAGCATGAAAATTGTTATTGTACGTGAACTAAATCAACGGCAAATGGCTATCTCAAGATCCTCCATGATCCAACACACAAGTCCTCAGCAAATGCTCTAAAGATTGGATAGTCTTTTCTGTCTGACCGTCCGTCTGCGGATGATAGGCATAACTCATCCCCAACTTAGTACCCAACGCATCTTGCAAACTCTTCCAGAACCTAGATGTAAATCTTGGATCTCCATCCGACACAATGCTCGAAGGTATCCCATGTAACTTCACAATCTCCTCAATGTACATCTCGGCTAACTTCTGCATAGAATGATTAATCTTCATCGGCAAGAAATAAGGCGATTTAGTTAATCTATCCACAATCACCCAAATGGAATCATTTCCCTTAGCAGTCTTCAGAAATCCCACCACAAAATCCATGGAAATACTATCCCACATCGATTTTGGAATTCTCAACGGCTGCATCATACCTAACGGCTTCTGATGCCCAATCTTCTACTTCTGACAAGTCAAACACGCATAAACAAACTCCGCAATATCCTTCTTCATACCTGGCCACCAAAACAACTTTTCAAATCTTGGTACATCTTCGTAGCACCAGGATGAATACTTAACCTACTTCTGTGTCCTTCTTCAAGTATGCTCTTCTTAATATCTGGGACATCTGGAACACACACCCTGTCTCTGAACATCATCACACCATTCTCGTCAACTCGGAATTCTCCCATGTTACCTTAATTGATCAAAGTTAACTGGTTCACTAACTTCAAGTCAGATTGTTGTCCCACTTTGATCTCTTCCAGAATGCCACTAGTCAACTTCAACATTCCCAACTTCACACTGTCAGGAGTCTCTTCACATACCAAACTCAAATCTCGGAATTGCTCAATTAATTCCAATTCTTTCACCATAAGCATCGACACATGCAATAACTTTCTGCTCAATGCATCAACCACTACAGTTGCTTTGCCCGGATGATAACTCAAATCAAAATCAAAATCCTTCAACAGCTCTAACCACCTTCTCTGCCTCATATTCAATTCTTCCTGATCAAATGAGTACTTCAGACTTTTATGATCACTGAACACTTCAAACTTAGAGCCAAACAGATAATGTCTCCAAATCTTCAGCACAAACACCACAGCGGCCAATTCCAAGTCATGTGTAGGATAATTCCTCTCATGAACTCGCAATTGTCTCGAAGCATAGGCAACAACTTGATCATTCTGTATCAGCACTCCACCAAGACCCATCTTCGACGCATCATAATACACCACAAGAGATTCACTCAGATTAGGAAAAATCAGCACTAGAGCGGTAGTTAACCTCTTCTTCAATTCCACAAAACTCTCTTCACAAGCTACATCCTACACAAAAGCTTGACCCTTTCGAGTCAACTGAGTCAAAGGTAATGCCAACTTAGAAAAGCCCTGATAAACTTGCGGTAATAACCCGTTAATCCCAGAAAACTTCGTATCTCAGTAGCAGACTTCGGAGTCTCGCACTGTAACACAACATCAATCTTGGAAGGATCTACAATAATTCCACCACTCGAAATCACATGGCCAAGAAAACTCACTTCCTTCAACTAGAACTCACACTTTGACAGCTTCGCATACAACTTCTTCTCTTTCAACACTTGCAACACGGTTCTCAAATGTTCAGCATGCTCTTCTTCAGACTTAGAGTATATCAGAATATCATTAATGAAAACTGCCACAAACTTATCCAAATACTCATGAAAAATCTGATTCATATACTCCATGAACACACCAGGTGCATTGGACACACCAAACGGTATCACAGTGACCATACCTCGTTCTGAAAGCTGTCTTCGGAATGTCATCAGGCTTAACACGAATCTGATGATAACCAGACCTCAAATCAATCTTACTAAACAACAAGCACCTACTAACTGATCCATCAAGTCGTCGATTCTCGGAAGTGGATACTTATTCTTGATAGTCACTTTATTCAACTGCCGATAATCAACACACAACCTCGTGCTACCATCTTTCTTTTTCACTAACAGCACAGGGGCACCCCACGGAGAAACACTTGGTCGAATAAACCTCTTCTCAAGCAATTCTTCCAATTGTTTCTTCAATTCACTTAACTCAGAAGCTGACATCTGATAAGGAGCCATCGACACTGAACTCGTACCTGGTATTAAGTCCACCGCAAACTCTACTTCAAGTTTTGGAGGCAAATCATTGATGTCGTCTGGAAACACCTCTGGAAATTCGCATACAACAGGTAAGTTGACACTTGCAACTTCACGATCAATCTGCAACAATGCAAACATTGCAAACACCAGGGCTTCATCTTCCATAAGCTCGTCTACTTGCCTAGCAGACAGGAACATCAACTCTCCACTATCACCAAACTCAGGAAACTCCACAGTCTTAGCATAACAATTGATATGAACTTGGTTGAACTCCAACCAGATCATTCCAAGGAATACATCGATTTGGTGCAAGGGTAAACACACCAATTCCATCACAAAACTCTTCCCAAAAATCGTCAAAGGACATCTCAAACACACAAAAGTAGTAGTAACAGAACCATTAGCAGGAGTCTCTATTAGCATACTACCATTCATATTAGACAACTTCAAACCCAATCTATTAGCACATTCAAGCGAGATAAAAGAATGAGTAGCACCAGTATCAATCATAGCGTCTAACTCAACATCATTAATAAAACAAGTGCCTCGAATCAGGTTTTCCTTCTCTGACACTTCTGCACCACTCAAAGCAAACACTTTGCCGCTGGTCAGAGCAGCAGCAGACGTCTTCTTTGATTTCTGACACTTGGTACTGATGTGACCCTTCTCACCATAATTGAAACAGGTTGGACCATCATCCTTGCAATCGTTGGCTCAATGACCCTTAATACCACACCTGTAGCACCTCAACACACTATTAGTACAAACATCAGCACGGTGACCTTGCTCGCCACACCTGTAACACTTCCCAGAAGCGGGAGCTGCTCCCCCACTTATCCTTTTCCCCTCTGAAGCCTTCTGCTTCCCTTTGTCAGCTGAAGTTGTATAAGGTTACCCCCTATACTGCCCTTTCTTCTCACTCAACTGCTTGTAGTGAGCAGATCGAGCTCAGTTATCCTCATCGTAGATTCTGCTCTTGTCCACCAACTCATCATACCTGTGGATTTGTTGATACCCAATACCCTACTTAATCTCTAGTCTCAGGCCATTCTCGAACTTGAGGTACTTGGACATCTCAGCATCAGCACGGTTGTAGTGAGGACAGAACTTCACCAGCTTCTCGAACTTCGCAACATACTCTGCAACAGTCATGCCTCCTTGCTTCAGCTCAAGGAATTCCACCTCTCTCTTACCATGAGCATCCTCTGGATAATACTTTCCCAGAAATTCCTGCTTGAACACAGCCCAGGTTATCACAGTGCCAACATCTTCCAGTCTCTGACGGGTGTTATCCCACCAATCCTCAGCCTCCTCTGACAACATATGAGTTCCAAACTAAACTTGCTGCGCATCAGTACATCCCATTCCTCGAAAAATCTTCTTGGTCACCTTCAGCCACTTTGTGCACTTGCTGGATCGTGAGTACCTCAAACTCAGGCAGATTGTTCCTCTTGAACTCCCCCAAAGCACGAAACTTATCTGGGACTCCACCATTCGGATTGAGTTACGCCACCACATTAGCAATTGATTCCAAAGCATCAGCAATAGCACGATCATTTCTTCCAGCCATCCGGCGCACCACCAACAAGGTTAGAAGAACTAAAACATCGACAGTGTACACACACTTGTCGACCGACAGGGAACTGACATCATGTAAAAACCTGGCTGGACAGACCGACCTACTCTGATACCACTAATGTAACACCCTTTCCTACCCCACAATTATTGCAGCGGAATAAACATAAAATCATAGTAAAATCAGAATCACCTCAAAGGGTGCACATTTCTCAATAAAATCAAATTAACAAAAGTTTCCCCGTAAACAACGGGTTTTCCTCAATATAACTCAAAATGCCTTCAAAGAGCAACAGAACCACCATAACCACAAAAATCTCACAAAAGGGTTTATTAAAATAAACCATAGTCATCAAATAATCAATAAAATAACAGCCAAATAAAACTCAACATGGTTTGACTCAACGACCCAACCCGATGTTACACTATCAGAGCAAGACCCTCTACATCGACCAAAGCAAATAATACTTCAAAAGTCCTCAAAAGCATCCACAACTAATCCTGATCACCTGCACATTACCCACGTGGAGGAAACATTCAAACAGGCAGGGTGAGTAATACAATTCATTATAATCAGTATAAAATAAGATATGCATAAAAATGGCGTCATCATCATATACAACATCATCAGAGTCATCACAAGGCAAATATCAAAACACGTCATCATAGATCACAACAAATGCCACATAAATGCAGTGCACAACAGGACTCATGCATGTGGTACCAATCGTCACAATCGATGGACACTTAGGCCATCACCCTCCAAAGATCCTCGTCAATAGGAACGGTTCCACAAAAGAACCGGAGCACGTCATAAACCACTTCACATCCACACAATGGGATGGAAGCCATAATAGACCGAAGTCTAACATCATCATCACTAGACCGAAGTCCTAACATCATCACCAGAATATGCTATGAATGCATGATACACAACGTCAATAATCATCATCATCATCAAAAATATCATTATGTGAATCATCATTCACCAAAACATCATGTTAATCACGTCATCATATATTCATCAAAACATTTCAAATCATCATCTCATAATCATCAGTAACATCACAGTAAACCATCAAAAAGATCACAGCGTCAAACATCAAAACATCACAAAAACCATAAACAAAATTTCGTGAACAGCAGGAGTTCGCTACTGAGTTCGCTGTGTGAACCTGCTCGTTGGGACCATCGCTTTGAGAAGCTAGCAGCAAAGCCCCAATCCCATACAAAAACCAGAGAGTTCCCTAGTCTGCCTCTCCTTGCTCATTTATTCGTTGTGCGAAGCCCTTCGTTGGGACATTCATTGTGCGAGCCCACAGAATCAATCTCAGAATTCATCCCAGTATCATCACACAATTAATCGCGCATTTGTTACGCTGCTCGCTTTGCGAGTCTGGGCGAACATTCGCCTTGCAAATGATTTGTTCGCTGTGCGAACTAGTGATTCCTGCAATCGCTGCTATGCACCAGTAGCATCCCAGCCCCAAAAACCTTTACGATTCTAACCTTAGATCACCCTAAAACACTCCCAAAACAGTCCTGAAACATCAAGACAGAAAAAGGCATAAAACCTACTACTATTAGGTCGGTTAATTCCACCATCCTAACTCAAAATCATCAAAGCCTTCACAAACTCTCAAGGTTCCCATAAACCCCATAAATCCCTTTCTCATACAAGATCCCACATATCATCAAAAGATTTTTGCCTCGAAGGCTTATTTTTACCCGAATCAATTCAACCCTTAATAATCCATCATCGATCCTCAGAAATACCCCTAAATCATCAATAACTCATAAACCCTTCAAAAACCCCCAAAAACCTCAAAAATCCACTTTAGACACATCACTTCCTATAATGAAAACAATGAAAAGCAATACTCCACATACCTTAGATTGTCGATCCGGAGCTTTTCTCTATTGAGCCTTTGGAAACCTTCACGAATCCTCGCCTTTTCTTTTTTCCTCAGAGCTCTGCACTTTCTCCTTATTTTCACGTTCCAACCAAAATGAATCATATTCCTTTCCAATTCCTTTTTGTTAAACCCTTGGGCTTCCAAAATGGGCTTTCCCCATAATACCCTCACTAATCCTCCTCAAAATTCCATCTTAACCTTAATTCCTCTAATATTATTTAAATTAATAATATTACTAATATATTCATATTATACTATTATTTAATTAAATAGCCGAAACTCCACGAAAATGTCAACGTCAACACAAACCACCAAAATTCACAGAAAATTCACAAATATTATATTTAAATAAATATTCTAATAAAGTTGGGGTGTTACAACTCTCCCCCACTTAAAGAATTTTTGCCCTCGAAAATTACCTCAAAGAAATAGAGTCGGATACTACTCCCTCATCTGATCTTCGCGTTTCCAAGTCCAACTTTCGCCAGCTGGTCCGCCCCACAACACCTTCACCAAAGTTATGCCTTTACCCCGCAGTTGCTTCATTTCTCGACCGTCAATCTGTACAGGTAAAGGTTCCACTGTCAGATTATTCGTCACTTGTACATCATCCATCTGAATCACATGCGAAGGATCCGGAATGTACTTCCTCAACTGAGACACATGGAACACGTCATGCAAATTCGCAAGCGACGACAGTAAAGCAATTCGATAGGCTACCTCTCGTATCCTCTGCGAGATTTGGCATGGACCAACAAAACGTGGAGTGAGCTTCCTAGACTTCAAAGCTCGACCCACACCAGTCACTGGCGTCACCCTCAAAAACACGTGATCTCCTTCTTGGAATTCAAGTGGCTTCCTCCTCTTATCGTGATAACTCTTCTGACGACTCTGCGACACTCTCATCCTTTCTTGGATCATCTTAATCTTCTTAGTCATCTCTTGCACAATCTCAAGTCCGAGTACAGCACTCTCGCTTGTCTCATACCAACACAGAGGAGTCCTACACCTCCTCCCATACAAAGCTTTATAGAACGCCATTTCAATACTAGCATGAAAACTGTTATTGTACGTGAACTAAATCAACGACAAATGGCTATCCCAAGATCCTCCATAATCCAACACACAAGTCCTCAGCAAATCCTCTAAAGATTGGATAGTCCTTTCTGTCTGACCATCCGTCTGCGGATGATAGGCATAACTCATCCCGAACTTAATACCCAACCCATCTTGCAAACTCTTCCAGAACCTAGATGTAAATCTTGGATCTCTATCCGACACAATGCTCGAAGGTATCCCATGTAACTTCACAATCTCCTCAATGTACATCTCGGCTAACTTCTGCATAGAATGATTAATCTTCATCGGCAAGAAATGAGCCGATTTAGTTAATTTATCCACAATCATCCAAATGGAATCATTTCCCTTAGCAGTCTTCGGAAATCCCACCACAAAATCCATGGAAATACTATCCTACTTCCATTATGGAATTCTCAAAGACTGCATCATACCTAAAGGCTTTTGATGCTCAATCTTCGACTTTTGGCAAGTCAAACACGCATAAACAAACTCCACAACATCCTTCTTCATACCTGGCCACCAAAATAACTTTTTCAAATCTTGGTACATCTTCGTAGCACCGGGATGAATACTCAACCTACTTTTGTGTCCTTCTTCAAGTATGCTCTTCTTAATATCTGGGACATCTGGAACACATACCCTGTCTCTAAACATCATCACACCATTCTCGTCAACTCGGAATTCTCCTCCGTTACCTTGATTGATCAAAGTCAACTGGTCCACTAACTTCAAGTCAGATTGTTGTCCCACTTTGATCTCTTCCAGAATGCCACTAGTCAACTTCAACATTCCCAACTTCACACTGTTGGGAGTCTCTTCACATACCAAACTCAAATCTCAGAATTGCTCAATTAATTCCAATTCTTTCACCATAAGCATCAACATATGCAATAACTTTCTGCTCAATGCATCGGCCACTACAGTTGCTTTGCCCGGATGATAACTCAAATCAAAATCCTTCAACAGCTCTAACCACCTTCTCTGCCTCATATTCAATTCTTTCTGATCAAATAAGTACTTCAGACTTTTATGATCACTGAACACTTCAAACTTAGAGCCAAACAGATAATGTCTCTAAATCTTCAGCACAAACACCACAGCGGCCAATTCCAAGTCATGTGTATGATAATTCCTCTCATGAACTCACAATTATCTCGAAGCATAGGCAACAACTTGACCATTCTGCATCAGCACTCCACCAAGACCCATTTTCGACGCATCATAATACACCACAAAAGATTCACTCGAATTAGGCAAAATCAGCACTGGAGCGGTAGTTAACCTCTTCTTCAATTCCACAAAACTCTCTTCACAATCTACATCCCACACAAAAGCTTGACCCTTTCGAGTCAACTAAGTCAAAGGTAATGCCAATTTAGAAAAGCCCTCGATAAACTTGCGGTAATAACCCGCCAATCCCAGAAAACTTCGTATCTCAGTAGTAGACTTTGGAGTCTCGCATTGTAACACAACATCAATCTTGGAAGGATCTACAACAATTCCACCACTCGAAATCACATGACCAAGAAAAACTCACTTCCTTCAACCAGAACTCACACTTTGACAGCTTCGCATACAACTTCTTCTCTTTCAACACTTGCAACACGGTTCTCAAATGTTCAGCATGCTCTTCTTCAGACTTAGAGTATATCAGAATATCATCAATGAAAACCACCACAAACTTATCCAAATACTCATGAAAAATCCGATTCATATACTCCATGAACACACCAGGTGCATTGGACACACCAAACGACATCACAATGTATTCATAGTGACCATACCTGGTTCTGAAAGCTGTCTTCGGAATGTCATCAGGCTTAACACGAATCTGCTGATAACCAAACCTTAAATAAATCTTACTAAACACACAAGCACCTACTAACTGATCCATTAAGTCGTCGATTCTCGGAAGTGGATACTTATTCTTGATAGTCACTTCATTCAACTGCCGATAATCAACACACAACCTCATGCTACCATCTTTCTTTTTCACTAGCAGCACAGGGGCACCCCACGGAGAAACACTTGGTCGAACAAACCTCTTCTCAAGCAATTCTTCCAATTATTTCTTCAATTCACTTAACTCAGAAGCTGTCATCTGATAAGGAGCCATCGACACTGCACTCGTACCTGGTATTAAGTCCACCGCAAACTCAACTTCACGTTCTGGAGGCAAATCACTGATGTCATTTAGAAATAACTCTGGAAATTCACATACAACAGGTAAGTCAACACTTGCAGCTCCACGATCAATTTGCAACGATGCAAACATTGTAAACACCGGGGCTTCATCTTCCCTAAGCTCGTCTACTTGCCTAACAGACATGAACATCAACTCTCCACTATCACCAAACTCAGGAAACTCCACAGTCTTAGTATAACAATTGATATGAACTTGTTTGAACTCCAACCAGTCCATTCCAAGGATTACATCGATTTGGTGCAAGGGTAAACACACCAAATTCATCACAAAACTCTTCCCAAAAATCGTCAAAGGACACCTCAAACACACAAAAGTAGTAGTAACAGAACCATTAGCAGGAGTCTCTATTAGCATACTACCATTCATATTAGACAACTTCAAACCCAATCTATTAGCACATTCAAGCGAGATAAAAGAATGAGTAGCACCAGTATCAATCATAGCGGCCAACTCAACATCATTAATAAAACAAGTACCTCGAATAAGGTTATCCTTCTCTGACACTTCTGCACCACTCAAAGCAAACACTCTGCCGCAGGTTTGAGCAGCAGTAGCCGTCTTCTTCGATTTTTAACACTTGGTACTGGTGTGACCCTTCTCACCACAATTGAAAAAGGTTGGACCATCATCCTTGCAATCGTTAGCTCTATGACCCTTCTTACCACACCTGTAGCACCTCAACACACTATTAGTACAAACATCAGCACGGTGACCTTGCTTGCCACACCTATAACACTTCCCAGAAGCGGGAGTTGCTCCTCCACTTGTCCTTTTCCCCTCTGAAGCCTTATGCTTCCCATTGTCAGCTGAAGTTGTATAAGGTTCCCCCCTATACTGCCCTTTCTTCTCACTTAACTGCTTGTAGTGAGCAGATCGAGCTCGGCTATCCTCATCGTAAATTCTACTCTTGTCGACCAACTCAGCATACCTGCGGATCTGTTGATACCCAATACCCTGCTTAATCTCTAGTCTCAGCCCATTCTCGAACTTGAGGTACTTGGACATCTCAGCATCAGCATGGTTGTAGTGAGGACAGAACTTCACCAGCTTCTCGAACTTCGTAGCATACTCTGCAACAGTCATGCCTCCTTTCTTCAGCTCAATGAATTCCACCTCTCTCTTACCACGAGCATCCTCTGGATAATACTTTCCCAGAAATTTCTGCTTGAACACAGCCCAGGTTATCACAGTGCCAACATCTTCCAGTCTCTGACGGGTGTTATCCCACCAATCCTCAGCCTCCTCTGACAGCATATGAGTTCCAAACTAAACTTGTTGCGCATCAGTACATCCCATTCCTCGAAAAATCTTCTCGATCGCCTTCAGCCACTTGTGTGCACTTATGGGATCGTGAGTACCCTTAAACTATGGCAGATTGCTCCTCTTGAACTCCCCCAAAGCACGAAACTCATCTGGGACTCCACCATTCAGATTGAGTTACGCCACCACATTAGCAAATGATTCCAAAGCATCAGCAATAGCATGATTATTTCTTCCAGTCATCCTGTACACCACCAACAAGGTTAGAAGAACTAAAACATCGACAATGTACACACACTTGTCGACTGACAGGGGACTGACATCATGTAAAAACCTGGTCGGACGGACCGACCTGGTCTGATACCACTAACGTAACACCCTTTCCTACCCCACAATTATCGCAACTGAATAAACATAAAATCATAGTAAAATCAGAATCACCTCAAAGGGTGCACATTTCTCAATAAAATCAAATTAACAAAAGTTGCCCCGTAAACAACGGGTTTTCCTCAATATAACTCAAAATACCTTCAAAGGGCAGCAGAACCACCATAACCACAAAAATCCCACAAAAGGGTTTATTAAAATAAACCATAGTCATCAAATAATCAATAAAATAACAGCCAAATAAAACTCAACATGGTTCGACTCAACGGCCCAACCCAATGTTACACTATCAGAGCAAGACCCTCTACATCAACCAAAGCAAATAATACTTCAAAAGTCCTCAAAAGCATCCACAGCTAATCCTGATCACCTGCACGTTACCCACGTGGAGGCAACATTCAAACAGGCAAGGTGAGTAATACAATTCATTATAATCAAAATAAAATAAGATATGCATAAAAATGGCGTCATCATCATATACAACATCATAAGAGTCATCACAAGGCAAACATCAAAACACGTCATCATAGATCACAACAAATGCCACATAAATGCAATGCACAACAGGACTCATGCATATGGTACCAATCGTCACAATCAATGGACACTTAGGCCATCATCCTCCAAAGATCCCCGTCATAAACCACTTCACATCCACACAATGGGATGGAAGCCACAATAGACCGAAGTCTAACATCATCATCACTGGACCGAAGTCCTAACATCATCACCAGAATATGCTATGAATGCATGATACACAACGTCAATAATCATCATCATCATCAAAAATATCATTATGTGCATCATCATTCACCAAAACATCATGTTAATCACGTCATTATTTATTCATCAAAACATCACAAATTATCATCTCATAATCATCAGTAACATCAGAGTAAACCATCAGAAAGATCACAGCGTCAAACATCAGAACATCACAGAAATTATAAACAAAATTTCGCAAACAACAGGAGTTCGCTACTGAGTTCGCTATGCGAACCTGTTCGTTGGGACCTTCGCTTTGCGAAGCTGGCAGCGAAGCCCCAATCCCATACAAAAACCAGAGAGTTCCCCAATCTGCCTCTCCTCGCTCATCTATTCGCTGTGCGAAGCCCTTCGCTGGGACATTCGCTGTGCGAGCCCACAGAATCAATCTTAGAATTCATCCCAGCATCATCACACAATTTATCGTGCATTCGCTGCGTTGCTCGCTTTGCGAGTATGGGCAGACATTTGCCTTGCGAACTAGCGATTCCTGCAATTGCTGCGCACCAGTAGCATCCCAGCTCCAAAAACCTTTACGATTCTAACCTTAGATTACCCTAAAACACTCCCAAAATAGTCCTGAAACATTAAGGTAATCAAAGGCATAAAACCTACGACTATTAGGTCGGTTAATTCCACCATTCTAACTCAAAATCATCTAAACTTTCACAAACTCTCAAGGTTCCCATAAATCCCTTTCTCATACAAGATCCCACATATCATCAAAAGGTTTTGCCTCGAAGGCTTATTTTTACCCGAATCAATTCAACCCTTAATAATTCATCATCGATCCTCAGAAATACCCCTAAATCATCAATAACTCATAAACCCTTCAAAAACCCCAAAAACCTCAAAAATCCACTTTAGACACATCACTTTCTATATTGAAAACAATGAAAGGCAATACTCCTCATACCTTAGATTGTCGATCCGGAGCTTTTCTCTATTGAGCCTTTGGAAACCTTCACGAATCCTCGCCTTTTTCTTTTTCCTCAGAGCTCTGCACTTTCTCCTTATTTTCACGTTCCAACCAAAATGAATTCTATTCCTTTCCAATTCCTTTTTGTTAAACCTTTGGGCTTCCAAAATGGCTTTCCCCATAATACCCTCACTAATCCTCCTCAAAAGTCCATCTTACCCTTAATTCCTCTAATATTATTTAAATTAATAATATTACTAATATATTCATATTATACTATTATTTAATTAAATAACCGAAACTCCACGAAAATGTTAACGTCAACACAAACCACCAAAATTCACCGAAAATTCACAAATATTATATTTAAATAAATTAAATAAATATTATAATAAAGTTGGGGTGTTACATGGCATGGTGAAGTGGAGGAAAGTCGTGCGTCACAAAGTCAAAGAGTCGATGAAGATGAATATATGGAAGATCAACTAGATGATATGTTCCGTGATATTGGGGAATATTCTTTTAAGAATGCTCATATTTATGATACTTTATGTAGTGATAAAGACACCCCTTTATATAAGGGATGCATAGATTTTACACAATTTTCGGCAGTGTTAAAGTTGTTTAATTTGAAGGCAAAAAATGGATGGTCGGATAAAAGTTTCACGGAATTACTTGAACTGCTAAAGGAAATGTTACCAAAAGATAACAATTGTCGGATCGTTGTTATGAGGCCAAGAAGATATTGTTTCCAATGGGTCTGGAGTATATCAAAATACATGCTTGCCCTAATGATTTCATATTATACCGGAAAGAGTATGAAGACTTGTATCAATGTACGAAATGTGGTGTGTCGCGTTACAAGCTGAAAGCCAACAGTGGTGATGACAATGGCTATAACAATGTTAGTAGAAAGCATCCTCTTGCTAAATTGTTATGGTACTTGCCAATAATTTCACGATTTAAGAGAATTTTTGCTAATTCGAATGACGCAAAGAATCTTAGATGGCATTCAGATGAAAGGACTTGTGATGGAAACATTCTCCATGTTGTTGATTCGTTGCAATGGAAGAAAATTGATTCGTTGTTTCCGGATTTTGGAGTTGAGCCAAGAAACCTTAGGCTTAGACTTGCCACCGATGAAATGAACCCCTTTGGTAATCTGAGCACTAATCATACTTTGTGGCCTGTTCTTCTCATTATTTACAACCTATCTCCTTGGTTGAGTATGAAGTGCAAGTATATACTGTTAAGTGTGATGATTTCTGGACCAAGATAACCTGGTAACAACATAGATGTTTATCTAAGTCCATTAATTGATGATTTACGACTCTTGTGGTATGAAGACGTTGAAGTTAATGATGCATATTCTGGGGAATAGTTTAAGATGTATGCAATGTTATTTTGCACAATCAACAACTTTCCTGCTTACGGTAACTTGGCTTGATATAGTGTCAAAGGACATAGAGCATGTCCTATATGTGAAGATGATACTTGTTATCACCAGCTTGAGTTTGGAAAAAAGACTGTTTACCTTGGGCATCAAAAATTTCTAAAACCCGATCATCCTTATTGTAGATTGCGGAAGGCTTTTAATGAAGAGCAAGAGTTTGATGAGGCACCTGAACCTTTAATCGGGGAAGAAGTTTATCAACGGCAGGAACACATTAATGTTGTCTTTGGGAAGTGAAAAAAAGAAAAAGGGGCAGTTGCAAAAAATATTTGGAAAAAGAGGTTCATCTTCTTTGATCTTCCGTATTGGTCAAGTCTTGATATTAGACATTGTCTTGATGTGATGCACGTTGAGAAAAGTGTGTGTGATAGTTTGATTGACACACTTCTAAACATTCTAGGCAAGATTAAAGATAGTAAGACTTCCTGTCTTGATATGGAGAAGATGGGTATAAGAAAACAGTTGACTTCAATAGAGAAAGGAAAAAGAATTTATCTGCCTCCAGCATGCCACACTCTTTCTAAAAAGGAAAAGAAAATTTTATGTGAGTGTTTGCAAGGTATTAAAGTTCCACAAGGTTACTCATCAAACATCAAGAAACTTGTATCAATGAAAGATCTCAAGTTAATTGGTTTAAAATCTTATGATTTTCATGTATTGATGCAACAACTTCTACCAGTGGCTATCCGTGGGATCCTACCAAAAAATATGAGAGTAACTATAACGAGATTATGCTTATTCTTCAATGCCATATGTAATAAAGTTCTTGATTTCAAAAAATTAGATGAATTAGAGGCTGCCATAATCTTGTGTCAATTGGAGATGTATTTTCCTCCATCATTTTTTGACATTATGGTTCACTTACTTGTTCATCTAGTCAGAGAAATCAGAATTTGTGGTCCAGTTTATTTAAGGTGGATGTATCCAATAGAGCAATATATGAAGATCTTTAAAGGATATACTAAGAATCATCACCGACCAGAATCTTCAATTGTTGAAAGATACATCACAGAAAAAGCTATTGAGTTTTGTACAAACTATTTGTCATACGCAGATTCTATAGGAATTCCAATTTCTCGTCATGCTGACGCATACAGAAGAGGTATTCAAGGTCTAAATGTTAAGTCAATGACTTGAGATATAGTTATTCAATCACATTTCTATATATTGAATAATATAGATGAAGTTCAACCTTTCATAGATACTCATAAAGGACATTTGAGGAAAAAATATCCCCGAATGAGTGACAAGCTGTTGTTGATAGAGCATAACAAGAGATTCATAGAATGGTTTAATAAAAGTGTATTTAATGATCGTAGTGCATCAGAGATACTTAAATGGTTATCGTACGAGCCAAAATTTTGTGTCATTACTTGGACCGCATACGACATTGGTCATTATACATTTTATTCAAAATCAAAAGATGATCGTAGTACAATGCAAAATAGTGGGGTTATGGCTGAAGCCGAATCGATGTATTTCTCTAGTTCGAAAGATAAGAATTATGTATTGGCAACTACCGTGTTTTATGGTGTCATTGATGAGATTTGGGAGATTGATTATGTTATTTTCAAAGTCGCTTTATTTAAATGCAAATGGGTTCCCAATAATAGTAATGGTGTACACATTGATGACTTAGTATTCACACGGGTCGACCTTGGCAAGGCATCTTTTATGACCGAACCATTCATCATGGCTTTTTAAGCAAAACAAGTTTTCTATGTTACCGACCCATCGGACATATCGGGGAAATGGTCAATCGTTCTCCAAGGAAAACACATTTCTCTTAGTGATGGAAGTCTTGATATTCCATCCACACCTTCTTACACAACACAAGTCTCTACCTCATATGATGAAGTTGATGGAATGTCGTGCACGCTGTTCGAATCGATCATGAAGAAGGCATATGGGAAAATTAACAAGTATGTAATTTACTCTTTACTCATAATATATTAATTGTATATTATAGTTTCTAAATATTTTTACTAACAAGTATAATTATTTGAAATCATAGGTCTTTAGAGTCAAGACACTAAGAGACAAGAAACCAAAACACCAAGTTACAATTATGTGATGTTATGTACTGTGTAAACTGTAGGTTGTTTGTTCTAATAAATTGTAAGATATTTGTTACAATTGAATATGATACAACTATGTGATGTTATGTAATGTGTAAACTGTAGGCTATTTGTTCTGATAAATTGTAAGATATTTGTTACAATTAAATATGATACAAATATGTGATGTTATGTAATGTGTAAACTGCAGGTTGTTTGTTCTGATATATTGTAAGATATTTGTTACAATTGCATATGATACAATTATGTGATATTATGAATATGATACAATTAACATTATTATGATTACTTTATCATAAATGTTAGTTGTATTTTCTACTGTGATATGGTGAACAATAATACATGTTAAAAATGGGATTACTTATAAAATCAGGAATCTTTTTCTTAATTCTGCAGAATACGTAACAAAGATTATACATGATAACCGTAATAATATCTTATGCTTTAACAACGGTTATATTACACAACCGTTATAATATCTCGCGTGCTATCCAGAAAAAAAATCAAAACAGCGCAGCTGGGAATCGAACCTAGGACAATTGCTTTATCACAACGGTTGTTTGTATCAACCGTTGTGATAGGTAGCACTCTTTCCAGTTTAATACAACGGTTACTATTCTGTGATTGTACGTATCATATTGTCATACCCCAAATTTGTCCTACCTGTTTATAGTTTTCATCTGTGCATCCACCCACTGACACTTATTCAGAAAAATCTAAAAAAATTTGTTGTCTTTAACTTCATCCCTCTTTTATATTTATCCATTATCTATTTTTATGTCCATATCCATTTTTCAATTACCCATTATTCATTATCCAATTCATTCCCATTTCAATTTTCAATTCTATCCCAGTCATGTTTCGAGTTCATTCTAAAAATTCATTCATTCGAGTCCAAAGTCTTTCAAATTCCAATTTCCTTTCAAATTCTTTCAATTCATATTCAAATTTAATTCTATTCAAATTCATTTCAAAATTTCAATTTTAAGTTTCATTTCTAATCAATTTCAATTCTTATTCCAATTTATCTCAAGTTCAAATTCATTCAATTTCATTCAAGTATAATCATCTCAATTTCAATTCACAATTTAATGCAATTACCAATTCCATTTCAATTCAAATCAATTTTTTTAACTTCTATTCAAAGCAATTTTCTTTTCTTTCTAATTCATTCAATTCTTAGTAATCAATTCTCCAAGGATCAATTCTAACCCAATTCAATTTTATTTTCAATTTTCAATTCACGTTCAAAAAATAATAGTGTCAAGGTTCATTAAATTTTGTCTTATAATTTTTTTTTTCTTTTTACAAAAGAAGTCGATAACACATACACATTCAAATTCATTACAAATGTCCATTTACACTCCAAAGAGCCCATTGTCCAATTTTTTTTTTGAGCCCACTACATCACAACAAATACTAAAGAAAATAACATGCTGCAGCATAGCAACAAAATTGCAGTCTACCCACAAATTGTTGCAGAATCAACAGCCTCAATACCATTACCTACTAGCCTTCGTACTGCAGCTACATCAATTCATCTCTAGCCATGATCAAGTCACAACGCATCACTCTCCAATTTGGACAAAACCTCACTAGCCACCATCCTACACAAGCAATATACCAGTAGGGTATTCCACAACAGACAAAACCGTACCAGCAAGGTATTCTGCTACTCTTGCTACAACACTCCAAAAGCCAGGATGTACGACCGTAAAGATCTGCTACACAATACTCTAAGCGCCAAGACAAGACTGCATCAACACCGTACCCTGAGTCAACAAAACAAGAACAAAACGCCAAACTCCTTGCTGTGAACCTGCTTGCAAATGCAGAGGAAGAACTGGGCCACTGCTATCACCCTGCTGTGAAAACAACCACACAAGAGTCAAAGAACAAAATTTGAAATTTGGTCTTAAAAAAAGGGAAGTGGTGCGTGAGAAAAAAAGAGAAAAAAACCGACCTTCAGAATTGAAACCGAAATCACTCACTGATATAAACCTCACACCCAGTCGAACCATTAAAAACAACCATCACCCCCACATCAACCCAAACAACTGCTGCTAAAATCACAACGAACCCTCACCACCTCCTCCTTCTTCTTCAATCTTTCTTCAAACAAACTAAACTGCAACCATTCAAACCCCATACACAGAACCAACATCAGAAACAGAACCGTTCACCCTTCTTCCTCCACTCGACCTTCAACGAAACACCTTCAGCTCACTAAACCCTCTTCAAATCCACTCAAACCCATTTACCAAATCGCTACCCAACCACATCAAAACCCATAAATCAAACACGCAGAGAGGGAGACGAAAGAGAGAGAATCGGGTAGATACGTAGTCGAGAGAGATCGAGAAAGGTTGGAATGGATGGGTGTTCTTCGGAATTTGTTTTTTCCTTTTCTTTCTTCCGATTTTTTTTCGATAATAGGTTCTCTGTTTTAGCTTTTGAAGCGTTGAAATGTTGACCATAGAAGTTTTCTTTTGTTTTAAAAAAAATTCTTTGCTTTTTATGCTAACTATTTTTGTAGATGAATGGGGTTTCAAGCCCATAAGGATTCTACTCTTTACTCACCCTTTCAATTACTTTGCGCACCCTGCCTTGTTATTTGGAGAGGTGGGCTTTGATTAAGGCCCATGGTGGTTCTTGGATACACACACCAGATCTGTGTGTTGCATTCCCTTATCCTCTTTCTTTCTTAATTTTTTTTATATATATTCTTTTAGTTTTCTAACTATTGGCTTGTTTTTTGTTATGATATTTTAATAACTTATTTTTCTAATCTTGTTTGATTTTATGAGTCCATACCCGATTTCCTTCTGATTTCATCTTGATTATTTATTTTCATTTTGATTTTCTCTTCTTTTCATTTTGGGCCAATGATAGGATAAAACTCTTGATTTGTTGATTTTCTCTAATAGATCCAAATCTTGATTTATATGAGGCCTACCCTTTTTTATTTCGATTTTCATTTATATTCATTTGTATTCACCATTCATTTTTTTATTTATTTCAATTTATTTATCACTTTATTTAGATTTTATTTCATTTTTAGCATTTTTATTCATTTTGGTCAATGAAAACCAAAATATCAAGATTTATCAATTTTTTATTTTAAATCTTGATAAAGGTGAGACCTTTATTATTTTTATTGTCATTTTCAATTTTTATTTTATTTTATTATTTAATTATTATTTTTTATTCATTTTGGTCAATGAAAACCAAATATCAATGATTTATCGATTTTTTATTTTAAATCTTAATAAAGGTGAGACCTTTATTCTTTTAGTCATTTTCGATTTTATTTCACTTCCATTATTTTTTCCATTATTTTATCAATTTTGGATCAATGAAAGTCAAAAATCCGATTATCGATTTATCGATTAAATCGAGATTAAGACGAGACCAACTTTCATTTTGATGTCGATATTATACCTTGTCAATTCTATATCGATTATATCGTTGTACATATTGTATCATATTCATATTCATTTCATTCGCTCACCCTTAATCGAAAATAATTAACAACTATCGCAACCATAAAAAACGAACATGAACGGACTGTTGATTATGATCATTCACTTGCTCGACGCTTGCTCAAGGTTTAGTTTAGGACACCTCGCACACACACGGCTTTCTCTTGGGCTACCTTACAATGAGACCATTTATTTCTGTCAACACTTGTAATTTACATGTATCCCTTCCCCATTCCGATGTACGCACTTAATATCGTTTTGATTGTGGTTTGTTTACTAGGAGCACCCCTAGGGACTAGCATAGGCAACCCATTTTCAAACCAAACCCTCGATTCGTCGTCGAGTCATCTTCAAACTAAACTCTTTTCACAAATAAACCCTTGATCCTACGTCAAGTCGATTTTCATAATCAAAGTTCAAAAACAATTAACAACTATCGTAACTCTTTAAGGTGAAAAATGGGGGTTCAAGTCTTTGATCTCTCTTCGATTGTTTGGGTGCGAGTTTCCTTACTCGTGTGTAAGCAATTGACGCCTCTTCTCTAAAACTAACCAAATTCTTTTCAACTAATCGAGCGCATACAATAAACCCTTGATCCAACATCAAGCGTATTTTTACAACAAATCTCAAAACGACTAATAACTATCATGACTCTTTCAAGGTGATAAATGGGGGGTTCAAGTCTTTAATCTTCCTTCGATTGTTTGGGTGCGAGTTCTCTTACTCGTGTGTGAGCAATCGACGCCTCTCTTTTAAAATTCAACCACCTTAGATGAAAAAGAGAGAGAGCCAAATCTTTGACTCGCTATCCCGATAACTTGGGCCCGAGGAATCTTTCTTAAGTTCAAGTAATCGTCATCTAAACCAACCCAACTCTCCCTCTTGTTTCGTGGGCGTACCACGAACTACGACTGCTCTGATTCTTTATTCTCGTCCGAATAAAGGTACGTAGGCACAAGATTGCGATGATCTTGGCGAGCACACTTTTCCTTTTTCCCCCGTTTGCGTCCACACTACCATCTTTTTTCGTCAAACCCCGTAGTCGAACTACGATTGCTCTGATTTCTCATTCCCGTCCGAATGAGCATACGTAGGCCCAAGGTCACGATGATCTTGCCGAGCACCCTATCCTTAAACCACGCATTTCCCCTTAGTATCTTTTCCTTTTATCTTCACATTTTCGCATTCATTTTAGAGAAGAAAATAGACAAATTTAGCTAACGAGTATCGCGATTCGAATCAAGAGGTTCTTGTTGAGTACAACGGACGTGAGGGGGTGCGCGTACCTTCCCCTCATGTAACCGACTCCCGAACCCAGAATGTGGTTGCGACGACCATGTTCTTACCCCCTCCTTAAGGGTTTTCTCGATATTTTGCTTTCCCTCTTTTGGGATAAATAAAGTTCGGTGGCGACTCTGTCGAACCGTTTTCCGCGCCTTTCGCGCGAGGGTCGTATTTTCTCGATGAATTTTCGAGGTGCGACAGATGGCGACTCTGCTAGGGAGTACATTTGCTCCATGCAAGAAAGAGTCAAGCCTATCTTGATTCGAATCGCGAGCTTGTTAGTTTTATTTATCTGTTTTCTTCTCGTCTTATGTACTTGTTTTCCTATTCCTTATTTGTGTTACCTTTTGTAACATTGTTGGGTTGTTCTGATATTGGGAACTTTGTGAGATGGCTCTATACCCGAGTCTGAGTATAACCCTAGGATTAGGATGGTGGTTGTGTAGTGTAGGCTTACGTGATCTCTTCCTTGTGAGTTGAAGCGAAAACCACCGCTTCGAGTAGATTCCCTTGGAGATATTATTGTTGTGGTGAATCTTTGCCATGGTGGTAATATCTTCGAGGTGGGTCGTCGATCCCAAGGACCATTAACCCAATTTATCCATGGTGGTTGGTAGCGTTAATTCTATGTGAGTTAATGCGAACGCCCCAATTAGATGAGATCCCTCGAACGTATTACTTCCTGACAGTAATATTTTTGACCTCGATCTAGGATTCTGAGAACCCTGTTTAGAACCTGTGTGTCGACGGTTGTGTAGTAGGCGCCTCCGAGGAATCTTTCTCGTGGGGAAGAAACGAAGACCTCACCTAGACGAGATTATTTCGAGGATATTATAGTCGGATGTCTCTTTGTCTTAGTTATAATGTTTTCGAAATATATCCATAACTCTAGGCACCTACCCCATTTTAGAAACTTACCTGTGGGTTTTCTTGATCCTAGCTGTAGTTCTTGACCCGTCATATCCGACCAACCGCAGAACTGTTTGAAGCTGTCTGATCCTGCGATCCTGGATCTTGCATCTTGCATTGCATCTCATGCCATTGCATTGCATTGCATCTGTTATGCATCTTGCATTGCATTTTCAACCTCGGAATCTCACCTCAACTTCCTTCCTTCTCCAGTAAATCAAGCTGATTCCTCGACACCAGTACGCAACTCGAGCCAACACAAGAAGAACGATGGAGCAGATTCAGCAAGAGCAAGCTGCCTTCAGAGAAGAAATGGATTCTATGAAGGGAAAGATTGATCAGATTCTTGAAGCCATCATGACGGCCAGAAGAGAAGAAGAACTGCATGAAGCCGCTGCTGCCAACAACAATGCACAGGTTCAAGGGTTACCCTCAAGGCTCTCAGCTCCTGTTCCCAACCCATCACTTATGGGATACCAATGAACTCCACTCATGCCGTTGAAGGAGCCACCACTCAACCACGTCCAACCCCTGGAGTTCCTGTTGGTGCTAGTTCGCAAGCCCAACCTGTTGCCACTCAAGTTCCTATTCCCCATGCTGAAGAAAATCTGGTGGATCAATATGATAAAGTACAGAACTACCATGCTGCTATCCCAATTGTCAATCCTACCTCTGCTCAGGATTCTGAAGCTATCAAGATGTGTCGTGATCTAGCTAAGAAACTTCGAGTCATGGAGGGGCGCAACTCAAAATCTCTGAATGCTCTGGATATGTGCTTGGTGCCCGATGTTGTCATTCCTCCCAAGTTCAAGGTATAAGAATTCCCAAAGTACAAAGGTCTCAGTTGTCCTCACATGCATCTAAGGATGTACTGTCGCAAGATGGCTGCCCATGCCAAAGATGAAAAGCTGATGATCCATTGCTTCTAAGACAGCTTGTCTGGGGCATCACTCGAATGGTATATGCAGTTGGAGCGTAGCAATGTGCGCACTTGGGATGATCTAGCTGATGCATTTGTCAAGCAATACAAGTACAACACTGACCTTGCTTCGAATCGTACTCAACTTCAGAGTATGGCTCAAAAGGACAACGAATCCTTTAAGGAGTATGCGCAACGCTGGAGAGAGCTAGCTACAAGGGTGCATCAACCTCTGGTTGACCGCGAATTGATTGACATCTTCATGGGTACTTTGCATGGACAATACTATGAGAAGTTGATTGGTAATGTTTCTGCTGGATTCTCTGATTTGGTAATTATCAGTGAGAGAATCGAAGAGGATCTGCAGAGCGGAAAGATCCAAGGAGGTTCTATCAGCCAGTCTCAAGCCAAGAAACCCTTCAATGGATTCAAAAAGAAAGAGGGCGAAACAAATGCTGTCTATGCTCAGAAGGGGCAAGCTCCACAAGCTCCAGCTCCAATGCCTTATCAAATGCCATACTTCCAGTATCCATATGTTGCTGCTGCGCAATACGCTCCAATGCCTTATCAGCCAACTATTCAAGTTGTTCAAACTCCAACGCCTCAGCAACAGATTCCTCAGCAACAATCATACAACCAGCAGGGGTATCAATACCCTCCTCAACATCAACAACAGAGAGCTACTCAACAACGTCAGCCTAATCAACAAAGGACAAGGAGGCCAGATAGAGACTTTGATCGTCTGCCAACATCATATGCTCATATCTTTGCTCAGTTGATGGAGAAGAATGCAATCGCTCTGAGGGACCTAGCTCCTCCAACTGTCATTCCCCCAGATTATGATGTTAATGCTCATTGCGAGTTTCATAAGGGTGCTCCAGGGCATACGATCGAGAACTGCAGAGCTTTCAAACACAAGGTTCAAGACATGATCGACTCAAAGTATCTCGCGTTCAATGGGAGGGCTCCAAACGTCGTCAAAAACCCTCTGTCGCCGCCAAGCTAGTGCCAGTAGCAAGCCAAGTTAAATCAAATCAATCAAGTCAAGTTCAAGTTTCTCCCCGAAAAAGGCAGTCATGTTGCCATCCAGTCATTTTGCATTCTTATTACATTGTATTTATTTGTTTAAGTATTGTATGCTTTGAACATTTCCGTTTGTATTTGGTTTTCTTAATGTATTGACAATGCATGTTTTGAATCAGTTGTGTCGTATTCACTCATTTTTTCCTTTTACTGCAAAACACCGACACATTTATCCACTTCACTCTCTTTATCAACTGTCGTTTAGCAATGATTGGAGGGAGGATGATGACAACGAAATACCCATAATTGCAAAATGTATGCTTTCGGATAAAATCTCGTCGAGGATGTACAGGCATTGTTTAAATCCCCCAAACACTGGAGAGACAAGGAGTTAATCCCTAGTAAACCACTTCGAGCCTAGAAGTAGCAGTTTCCTTCGGATATTCAAACCCTTACACTCCACCTGGGGCAGGGTAGTGTTCAGTTAATCCAACTACGCACCTGAATCACAAAGCAAAATCCAAAAGACATGTCGGTTGTTCATCAATACCCATGACTTGGCAGTCACAATCATCCAACAAAACAAAAAAAAAACAAAAATCAAAAGCCTGCTAAGTCAAGCACCTCAAAGGAAACTTAGGCAAAAATCAAGACAACCCTGATGGACTCGACAAGCAAAATCAGTCCATGTAAAAGATACGGATTAAAAGCACAATCAAAAGAGGCCCCCGAACCCTCAACAAAAACAAAATAAGAGCTAGTGACCACCATATCAAAATTAAAGGGTCACTGACATCCATCAAAAATAAAATAAAGGTGACTGTCATTTCAAGCATGCCTTGAACCATCAACCCTTTTGGAAGACAAACGTGTGCAAAATTAACTGAACGTAGGACTGGAAGTTCATCACAAAGAAGGGGTGGGTACAAATCATACTTTGAGCCTAATATCCTTTGTTTCATAAACCGTGAACCAGACCACGTTATAACCCTCGAAAGACCTAATTAAGTCGAGGCTTATTCTGAAAGCATACTATCGCAAGGTTGCGTAAACTGACTCCCCATATTTGCTAATCTTCAGCATTGGTGTCATTCTCCTTACTATATCTTTCACACCATCAAAATCAGCACACGTTTGGGCTAACGGTCCATTCCTCTCACAATATCACGACACTCGAATAAACGACTCTTTTTCAAAACTTGCATGAGCATTGTATTAAGATTACCATTTGTGAAGGTGCAATTTTAACTGCAAATCAGTGCTCGACATCAAGACAACTCCAACAAGGGGCAATCAAAAAGGAACTTGAACTTTCAGTGGTGCCGACCCGAAGCAAGACTCCCTCAAAACCCACAAGCTGGGGCAAATCCTTTAACAGCTCAATCAGGGGCAAGCCATCTCAAAGCACATCAAATCTCAACTTTCAAAGATTAAATCACTTCAGAACTAGTTAATCAGGGGAAGGCCATTACTATGTTCAGACTGGGGCAAGATCCATTGCAGCAGGCAAATCCCTTTTAGTATCTTCAAGATGGTCAAGCACAAAAGCAAGCAATCAAACTTGAGGCTTCGAGAGAATCTTCGTCTACTTCAATCATGGCGTCTTTAACAAACTGAGTGTCGAGGAAATCAAGTCCCTCCCACCGCCCAAAAGTCCAATCCGCATTGGCAGCTACCCAACAGTCCACCATGCTGGCACCCTCTCCAAAGTTTTCCAATCACCTGTTTACAATCATACGCATCATACGCATCACATTCGTCATCATAAGCATCATCTGCATCTTATGCATACAAAAATCCAATCATACTTCCCTAGCACTTGCATCTCCACGCGTCAGCATTTGCATTGCACATCATTACAAAATCAAGCATTCACATATGCATGTCAAGATCCAGGATCAATCTCAAGACTGCAAGATGATCTTCAGCCCAGTCAGGGGCATCTCCTTCAAATCCTCACACATTCCTCCGAGTCAGTGGGCGTTCCTCATTGAATCGTTTCTTCAGGTCGAACTACGTCTTCCCTGATTCTTTATTCTCGTCCGGGTAAAGATACGTAGGCACAAGATTGCGTAGATCTTGGCGGGTTACCTTCTCCTTTTTTCACTGTTTACCTTCTCCATTTTTCACTATCTCCTTTTCCTTTTCGTGGGCTCTCCTCATTGTTTTGTTTACTTCAACCTTTGTGTGTGTGCCCTATTATCTAGTCGATAATAGCAGGCTATGTTGTGTGCCCTATTATCTCGTCGGTAATAGCAGGCTGTGTTGTGTGCCCTATTATCTCGTCGATAATAGCAGGCTGTGTTGTGTGCCCTATTATCTCATCGGTAATAGCAGGCTATGTTGTGTGCCCTATTATCTCGTCGGTAATAGCAGGCTGTGTTGTGTGCCCTATTATCTCGTCGATAATAGCAGGCTGTGTTGTGTGCCCTATTATCTCGTCGGTAATAGCAGGCTGTGTTGTGTGCCCTATTATCTCGTCGGTAATAGCAGGTTGTGTTGTGTGCCCTATTATCTCATCAGTAATAGCAGGTTGTGTTGGGTGCCCTATTATCTCGTCGGTAATAGCAGGCTGTGTTGTGTGCTCTATTATCTCGTCGGTAATAGCAGACTGTGTTGTGTGCCCTATTATCTCATCGGTAATGGCAGGATGTGTTGTGTGCCCTATTATCTCGTTGGTAATAGCAGGCTGTGTGTGTGTGCCCTATTATCTCGTCGGTAATAGCAGGCTGTGTTGTGTACCCTATTATCTCATTGGTAATAGCAGGTTGTGTTGTGTGCCCTATTATCTCGTCGGTAATAACAGGCTATGCGTGTGTGCCCTATTATCTCGTCGGTAATAGCAGGCGTTGACCTTATTTTCATCCTTTTGGTGGAAGGGTCTATGTGTGTGTGTTTACTATCATCCTTTTGGTGATAGGTCTGTCATCCTTTTGGTGTCAGATTTCTTGTATTTCAACCTCCCAAGCATTTTCTTTCTTGTCGGACAAATTTGCGGTCTTCTTTATATCTAATTGTCTTTTACCTCGAAAGATTGAGCGCCATAGCAGTTCATCTAACTCGGTCTAAGCCAATTAGATAGGGGCATCTGTCATACCCCAAATTTGTCCTACCTGTTTATAGTTTTCATTTGTGCATCCACCCACTGACACTTATTCAGAAAAATCCAAAAATATCTGTTGTCTTCAACTTCATCCCTCTTTTATATTTATCCATTATCCATTTTTATGTCCATATCCATTTTTCAATTACCCATTATTCATTATCCAATTCATTCCCATTTCAATTTTCAATTCTATCCCAGCTATGTTTCGAGTTCATTCTAAAAATTCATTCATTCGAGTCCAAAGTCTTTCAAATTCCAATTTCCTTTCAAATTCTTTCAATTCATATTCAAATTTAATTCTATTCAAGTTCATTTCAAAATTTCAATTTTAAGTTTCATTTCTAATCAATTTTAATTCTTATTCCAATTTATCTCAAGTTCAAATTCATTCAATTTCATTCAAGTATAATCATCTCAATTTCAATTCACAATTTAATGCAATTACCAATTCCATTTCAATTCAAATCAATTTTTTTAACTTCTATTCAAAGCAATTTTCTTTTCTTTATAATTCATTCAATTCTTAGTAAACAATTCTCCAAGGATCAATTCTAACCCAATTCACTTTTATTTTCAAATTTCAATTCACATTCAAAAAATAATAGTGTCAAGGTTCATTAAATTTTGTCTTATAATTTTTTTTTTCTTTTTACAAAAGAAGTCGATAACACATACACATTCAAATTCATTACAAATGTCCATTTACACTCCAAAGAGCCCATTGTCCAATTTTTTTTTGAGCCCACTACATCACAACAAATACTAAAGAAAATAACATGCTGCAGCATAGCAACAAAATTGCAGTCTACCCACAAATTATTGCAGAATCAACAGCCTCAATACCATTACCTACTAGCCTTCGTACTGCAGCTACATCAATTCATCTCTAGCCATGATCAAGTCACAACGCATCACTCTCCAATTTGGACAAAACCTCACTAGCCACCATCCTACACAAGCAATATACCAGTAGGGTATTCCACAACAGACAAAACCGTACCAGCAAGGTATTCTGCTACACTTGCTACAACACTCCAAAAGCCAGGATGTACGACCGCAAAGATCTGCTACATAATACTCCAAGCGCCAAGACAAGACTGCATCAACACCGTACCCTGAGTCAACAAAACAAGAACAAAACGCCAAACTCCTTGCTGTGAACCTGCTTGCAAATGCAGAGGAAGAACTGAGCCACTACTATCACCCTGCTGTGAAAATAACCACACAAGAGTCAAAGAACAAAATTTGAAATTTGGTCTTAAAAAAAGGGAAGTGGTGCGTGAGAAAAAAAGAGAAAAAAACCGACCTTCAGAATTGAAACCGAAATCACTCACTGATATAAACCTCACACCCAGTCGAACCATTAAAAACAACCATCACCCCCACATCAACCCAAACAACCGCTGCTAAAATCACAACGAACCCTTACCACCTCCTCCTTCTTCTTCAATCTTTCTTCAAACAAACTAAACCGCAACCATTCAAACCCCATACACAGAACCAACATCAGAAACAGAACCGTTCACCCTTCTTCCTCCACTCGACCTTCAACGAAACACCTTCAGCTCACTAAACCCTCTTCAAATCCACTCAAACCCATTTACCAAATCGCTACCCAACCACATCAAAATCCATAAATCAAACACGCAGAGAGGGAGACGAAAGAGAGAGAATCGGGTAGATACGGAGTTGAGAGAGATCGAGAAAGGTTTGAATGGATGGATGTTCTTCGGAATTTTTTTTTTCCTTTTCTTTCCTCCGATTTTTTTTCGACAATAGGTTCTCTGTTTTAGCTTTTGAAGCGTTGAAATGTTGACCATAGAAGTTTTCTTTTGTTTTAAAAAAAATTCTTTGCTTTTTATGCTAACTATTTTTGTAGATGAATGGGGTTTCAAGCCCATAAGGATTCTACTCTTTACTCACCATTTTAATTACTTTGCGCACCCTGCCTTGTTATTTGGAGAGGTGGGCTTTGATTAAGGCCCATGGTGGTTCTTGGATACACACACCAAATCTGTGTGCTGCACTCCCTTATCCTCTTTCTTTCTTAATTTTTTTTTATATATATTCTTTTAGTTTTCGAACTATTGGCTTGTTTTTTGTTATGATATTTTAATAACTTATTTTTCTAATCTTGTTTGATTTTATGAGTCCATACCCGATGTCCTTCTGATTTCATCTTGATTATTTATTTTCATTTTGATTTTCTCTTCTTTTCATTTTTGGCCAATGATAGGATAAAACTCTTGATTTGTTGATTTTCTCTAATAGATCCAAATCTTGATTAATATGAGGCCTACCCCTTTTTATTTCGATTTTCATTTATATTCATTTGTATTCACCATTCATTTTTTTTAATTTCAATTTATTTATCACTTTATTTAGATTTTATTTCATTTTTAGCATTTTTATTCATTTTGGTCAATGAAAACCAAAATATCAAGATTTATCAATTTTTGATTTTAAATCTTGATAAATGTGAGACTTTTATTATTTTTATTGTCATTTTCAATTTTTATTTTATTTTATTATTTATTCATTATTTTTTATTCATTTTGGTCAATGAAAACCAAATATCAATGATTTATCGATTTTTTATTTTAAATCTTGATAAAGGTGAGACCTTTATTCTTTTAGTCATTTTCGATTTTATTTCACTTCCATTATTTTTTCCATTATTTTATCAATTTTGGGTCAATGAAAGTCAAAAATCCGATTATCGATTTATCGATTAAATCGAGATTAAGACGAGACCAACTTTCATTTTGATGTCGATGTTATACCTTGTCAATTCTATATCGATTATATCGTTGTACATATTGTATCATATTCATATTCATTTCATTCGCTCACCCTTAATCGAAAACAATTAACAACTATCGCAACCGTAAAAAACGAACATGAACGGACTGTTGATTATGATCATTCACTTGCTCGACGCTTGCTCAAGGTTTAGTTTAGGACACCTCGCACACACACGGCTTTCTCTTGGGCTACCTTACAATGAGACCATTTATTTCTGTCAACACTTGTAATTTACATGTATCCCTTCCCCATTCCGATGTACGCACTTAATATCGTTTTGATTGTGGTTTGTTTACTAGGAGCACCCCTTGGGACTAGCATAGGCAACCCATTTTCAAACCAAACCCTCGATTCGTCGTCGACTCATCTTCAAACTAAACTCTTTTCACAAATAAACCCTTGATCCTACGTCAAGTGGATTTTCATAATCAAAGTTCAAAAACAATTAACAACTATCGTAACTCTTTAAGGTGAAAAATGGGGGTTCAAGTCTTTGATCTCTCTTCGATTGTTTGGGTGCGAGTTTCCTTACTCGTGTATAAGCAATTAACGCCTCTTCTCTAAAACTAACCAAATTCTTTTCAATTAATCGAGCGCATACAATAAACCCTTGATCCAACATCAAGCGGATTTTTACAACAAATCTCAAAATGACTAATAACTATCATGACTCTTTCAAGGTGATAAATGGGGGGTTCAAGTCTTTGATCTTTCTTCGATTGTTTGGGTGCGAGTTCTCTTACTCGTGTGTGAGCAATCGACGTCTCTCTTTTAAAATTCAACCACCTTAGATGAAAAAGAGAGAGAGCCAAATCTTTGACTCACTATCCCGATTACTTGGGCCCGAGGAATCTTTCTTAAGTTCAAGTAATCGTCATCTAAACGAACCCAACTCTCCCTCTTATTTCGTGGGTGTACCACGAACTACGACTGCTCTGATTCTTTATTCTCGTCCAAATAAAGGTACGTAGGCACAAGATTGTGATGATCTTGGCGAGCACATTTTTCCTTTTTCCCCCGTTTGCGTCCACACTACCATCTTTTTTCGTCAAACCCCGTAGTCGAACTACGATTGCTCTGATTTCTCATTCTCGTCCGAATGAGCATACATAGGCCCGAGGTCGCGATGAACTTGTCGAGCACCCTATCCTTAAACCACACATTTCCCCTTAGTATCTTTTCCTTTTATCTTTACATTTCCGCATTCATTTTAGAGAAGAAAATAGACAAATTTAGCTAACGAGTATCGCGATTCGAATCAAGAGGTTCCTGTTGAGTACAACGGACGTGAGGGGGTGCGCGTACCTTCCCCTCATGTAACCGACTCCCGAACCCAGAATGTGGTTGCGACGACCATGTTCTTACCCCCTCCTTAAGGGTTTTCTGGATATTTTCCTTTCCCTCTTTTGGGATAAATAAAGTTCGGTGACGACTCTGTCGAACCGTTTTCCGCGCCTTTCGCGCGAGGGTCGTATTTTCTCGATGAATTTTTGAGGTGCGACACATATATACAACGACACTCTACATAACAATGCCTGTGCACGCGTGATTACATACATTTCCTAACCGTTGTTAAATGGGTTTTCCGTAGTAGTGAATATGGGTTATCATTTGATGAAGGTTGGGTTAAAGAAGTGTGGAAACTTACAGGAGGTTTTGAGATCATGGACGTTGACAATGGGTTCTTTATAGTTAAGTGTGGTATACTCACAGATAGGGAGAAAATTGTGTCACAAGGCCCATGGATGTTGTTTCTCCATTACTTGGCAATGGCTCGATGGACTCCAGACTTTGCATCTCGTCTCGCAAAGGTGTAAAAGACTCTGGTTTAGATTCTAAAATTTTGTTCCTCGGGAGAAAAATGTCGAACGTGATGTCCTGGACAACTGGTTCGACAAGTTAAACCAGTATGACATCAATGAAAAATGTCTTACCTTTTACAAGATGATGAAGCAGAAAAGGAAAAAGGAAAACACCAGATATTGGTAACCTAGTTTGGTGCAAACAACACCTACATCTGGAGACCACTCTACCCAAGAAAGGGAATTCACTATTAATATTTTAGTACACTTAGTCTTATAAGCAACAACATGCCTTATGTTGTTTAAAGCCTTTTCCTAACATTATCCAATGACTTTCTATTTAGGACTCCCCATAAATATGAGAACCTACTCATTTTCTTCTCAATCACACAGCACATGATTGGTGTTTACAACTCAACTAAGACAAACCTTCTATGCCAAGTTACTGAAACATAGAGGTGTTTACAAAGATTATGCACTAATCTTGTTATGGAAATAACATAGAATAAAAGAAATATAATATTCACAAACTTATAAACTTAACATCTTGGAAACCCAAACTCTATACCTTATGATAAGAAAGAAAGCTCTAGAGTGGTGCACATACAAAGACTCAAAGGATAAACCCTAACACTAGGTATCTTCAAAACATTCACACCTTCTACACCTCAAAAGTGAGGTTTGAGTCTTCTTAAATAGTAATGCAATCGTGGGCTTTTCTTCTTGGATTTCTATTTTAATTTCGTCCAGAATCTTTGAACAATTTGTTGGATAAGATTTGTTCCATAAATACCTCCAATAGAAAGATGTGATTTAGTTTGTTTCAAATTCAAACTTAAATCACATTTAAATATGATTTGGTCTTCACAGTTGTCCAACAAATCATATAATCATATTGCTAAATAAAAGTAATAAAACTAATTGAATCTTTAACACAAAATACATCCCAAAACGTAGCAATCTGGCATGTTGGGCAAGGCCCAAATGTCGTACCCACATGTTGTGACATCGCATCCAGTATGTGTCCCTTCTGCACAAAAACATCCAGAGTAACTCTTATTCATATAAGTCTTCTTTGTAGACAGATATTGGACCAAACCTTCCTTAAATGTACATTCAATCAGTTCTTCTTTGACTAGCAAATCCAAATCACAAACTTCTTCCCAAAAGCAAAAGTCTGGATCAACAGAAGAAGTCTGCACCTCAACACTTCTAAAAGACATCAGAAGACAAACAGAACCCAAACCTTAAGTCAATTGGTTAACTAGTTTTGTCAAGCACTTTAGCCAAACATATCTTCTTGCAACTACTTATGTCAAGCACTTTAGCCAAACATCTCTTGTTCAACTGGTTCTGGCAAGCGCTTTAGCCAATAACTCTTCTTGGAAACAAACTCAGATTCTAGAACTTCGTGTTCCATATGTTGCCTAAAATACATATGTGCAAGTTGTGGCACAAGATATAACAATCATCTGCTTATATATCGATGAACTGTTAGTAACTGGAAATAGCTTGGAGAACTTGTCGAAGTTCAAAGAGCTGATGAAGAAGGAATTTGAAATGTCGGATTTGGGAAAGTTGTTATACTTCATAGGCATGAAATTTTAAATGCGAAGCAAGGTATGGTGCTACATCAAATAAAGTATGTCAAAGATATACTCAAGAGATTCAGGATGGAAGACTCGAATCCTGAATCCTCACATGTCTAACCAAATTTAAAGCTGGAGAAGCATGGAGAGGAAGACAAAGTCGATGTCACTTTGTTCAAACAAATTGTTGAATCTCTGAGATATGTGTGCAGATACATGAGTAAACCAAGGATCGACAAACTATGGAATTCTATTTCAATGAGATTCTGAAAGAAAATGAGCTGAGATTACTTAATATTCAAATGTTGATTGGTGTGGAGATAAGGAAGATCGAAGAAGCACAACTGGTTACTTCTTTAAAGTATTTGGTGCCTCAATCTCATGGTGCTCGAGACACTGATCTGTGGTGGCGTTATCATAAAACTAAAATTTGGCTTGTGTATATTGATAATATTCTTGAGGGCCAATTTAGTGGGGGCATTGGCCAATCCCCTCAAATTCCAATAGATGCACTTCATGACAACGACTTGGAAGCATCCTTATCATAGGTATTTTGTTAATATTTTGTTTTGGTTATTTGCTTCATCTTCATTTTTCTAGATTTAGATAGCCAATTGAAAGTAATGTGGTTCATAGTTGGGATCCCTTTCTGAATCCGTAATAAACTCATCATCTTTCATCTCAGCTATGTTAGTGTTTACTGTGAAATTTGGTAAACAAATACAAGTTTATATTAATACTTAAGGGATCAAACTCGAATATCTCCCTGACATGTTTGTGTGTGTGTGTGTGTGTTATTCGTGAAAATCAATGTAGTTTTCGAAGTTAACATAAACTTCTGGACAATGTTTGAAAATGTTTGTGATTTCTTGAAAATAAGGTAAGTAGTTAAAGGAGGGGGCAAGTGTAAATAAAATGTAAGGTAAAGTAAAGAAACGTTTTCGTCGAAAGGTAAAATGCAAGGGAAATTAAAAGAGACTTGAAAGTAAAGTGCAAGAAAACGTAAAGTTGCGTGAAAGTTAAAGGAACACGGGGAAGCTTAAATGCATGAAAGACAAACTTTTAAGATAAAATGCTGAAAATGTATTAGATTGGTGGAACGCATATGTACATTTTCCTCACTCGTTTCTCACAGCGCATGTATTTTGAGTGTAGCAGAAAGGTGTACAATTTGCGGACCTTTTACAAAATGAACCTAAGTATCTATATATACAATACAAAGATAACTGCATAAGTATGATAAACTACTCTCATGGTGACACATCCTCAGATCGTGTAACAGTTCTCCTCGACGTGTCCCAAGTTTTCCTTGTAACCGTTGATGCTGATATAGTAATTCCAGCCTTGTGATATCATTTGAATTTCTCAACTATTTTTTTGGCACCAAGAACTATATATCTCCGTCGAAGCCTTCGACGTCGACCATGTTATGTTTCGTCGTATTATCCATTGTAATGATGTACTCCACATGTAACACCCAAGTCAACATTGTTTCCATTATAGTGATGTACTCCACATGTGGTGACTAAGTTGACATTACTTCCATTGTAATGATGGACTCCAACCTTAGCCAACATGGCATAGTATTCAATTGTAATGATGGACTCCAACCTTAGCCAACATGACATAGTATTTAATTTCACTAAGTGACTAATATAGCATAATACTCAATTTCACTAAGTCCCCGTGCTTCTCACCTGTTTACTGAGAAAATTAGTAAACAACCTCTGGTCTATCAATTTTGTATAAAATCGAGTAACTTACAGGATCGACCACACTAAATCCTAGGACATGTGCTAATGGTTTTCTTGTGTAAGTTTCTGGATAAAGATTAAGAATACTTCGACAGCGTAAATGAGTAAAAAGGATAGTCTACTTCAAGAAGTATACGGCAACTGAAAGGTAAAAAGGCTTTAAAAAAGGCCTTTAAATCGAAAAGGCAGGTAAATGTAGAAGTTAACTTGCATGAAATGAAAAGAGACTTTAATAAAAGAAAGTTATTAAAATTGCATTGAATTGTAAAAGTGGTGTTACATCAGCATACATTCTCACACACTCTTTTCTCTACGCTGGTACTTTGAGCACACTGAGTTTTTTGTATACAATTGAACACACCAAATCCATTCCTAAGACTTGCTATTTATAATGGTTAAAAATAACTACCCACTAACGGGCTACTAATTTGGGCAAAACACATGGCGTCGTGCATGTCTTCACTTCTTGGATGAACGACACATGTCCTCCTTCAAAATCGGATAGAAATAATTGTTCCCTCCTATTTTTGAATGTAAATCTTTGCGTCGAACGGTACTCCTTAGCCCTCTGTCAAAGAATCTTTCCAAACTCTTAGAAATATTTTTAAGTCTTTCAGACCCTCTCTTCTCTGCAGAAGGACAGCTTTCGACTAGATTTTCTGGTAGCAATACTTCTGCAGAAGTCTCATAGAACTTTAGAAATTCTGTTTCTTAGAAAAACTCTTAACCTAACATCAAACATCAAAATTAGGAGCTAACATCATTGTGCCTTTCGACTACGCCACCTTCGACCGACATCCCCTTATGTGATTCCCGACCTCGAGTCATTTTGATCATGTTTTACCCATTGTATTTTATTTTCCACGTGGCACATTTATGGCTGGTCTCATTGAATACTTGTCATTTATAGTTAAGTCGAAAAATCCAGCGTAACAGTTAGCCCAAGACTTATTCAAAAACTCTGCATCAATCTGCTGAGTCTTGGCCAAGCTATTATTAGACACATAGACTTAGGTGTCTGCTACAAACTCATAGTCACTATGATCATTTTGATCCAACAAGGCCACTTGATGGTTTGTGGTCTTATAAAAAACTTCCTCTAAATTAATTACAAGATCCAAAAGATTATTCTATCGGTTGTTGTTGTTGTTGTTTTGGTTTTTCTGAATTCTAGTTTCCACTTGTGTATCTCTATCCTTGAATACAAAGTTCTCATGGTTATGAACCCCACTGACCTCTCCCAGTTATTTAACCTAGTTATTCCAAACCTCATTATCCTGCTTCTTCGCTCTGCTAGAAGTACCTTCCTTGGGGTTCCCTTTGGTATTTGTCACATTTTTGTTGATTCTTCTTATACAATCCTCAAAAGCACGCCATATTGCATTGTAGTGTGTACAAAAAACAAGTAGCTTCTCATGCTCTATTTCCACAAAAAAGAAAAACCTACCCTCTTAAATAAAATTCTGTACCTTAATTCTTTGATTAGGTCGATGTCCACTAACACCCTGACAAAATGGCCAAAGGGCCGATCAAACGCAAGTTTGCTAGAAGTGGAGTTTATGCAAATAGGTGTTTCTAAGCTACTAGCAATGGCGAAAATGATCTTGGGTCTCCAATATTCCTATGAAAGGCCATGGATTCTCACTCATACTTGAGATGACGTTTGGTTAACATTAGATGGTACGAAATCCTTAGACCAAGTAAAAAGCTTAAGGATTCCTGGGCTTAGGTTCCACGAGTTAAAGGATATAACTCTTTGAACATCTTCAAGACTACAGAAAGAAAACTCATAAAAACACTTACCAATAGAAGCGATACCCCATCTATTGATAGATTTCCATTGAGCTTAAAGCTTTGATCGAATAATTGCCACTATGAGAGGTGTGGAACCTTTAGGCCAGAGGATTCTTCCATGGAGGTTGTGCCTACATGCCTGAAGCCCAAGTTGATATTCCTCTTCTGAAATTGCTATGGCAATGCGGTCTCTTTGATGCAAGGAACTGGGAGTTGGATTGGTGGAATCATGCATACATTTTGCACCGCCTCTGCAAATCATTTGTGGGTTTTATCGATTTGAGGAGGTTATTTGTTTACACTAGGTTTCAATACTATTGGTTGATTCAGTATGCTTCAGGGAAAAGATCACTTGGGTGAAAGAAATCCATGATTGGAAAAGAGATCATGAAAATTAGGTAAAAAAAGTTGGAGGCGCCACTTATCGCTTCTTTCAGTATTTAAAGTTTTGAACATTTGTCTAATTAAATAAGATATGAAATCTTGATCATCACAAATCTAAATTTTTAAGTTTTACTAAGTATAACTATGTGAGATTGGACATCTAGATCAAAAATTAGAGTTCGTAAATCACACTTAGTCTAATTAAATAAGATTGAACAAATAGAACATCAAAATTAGAATTATTAGGTCTTACTTAGTATAACAAAGTAATAATTGACATCTATATCATAAATATTAAATTTTTTAAGTCATAATTTTAATTAAATAAGATTGAATATCTCAATCATCAAAATTAGAATTCTTAAGTCATACTTAATATATACTTAACATATGTAAAATAGAAAATTTAGATCAACAAAATTATAATTTTTAAGTGATACTTAGTTTAATTAAATAAAGTTGAACATATAAATCACCAAAATTAGAATTCTTAAATATTACTCAGTTTTATTAAGCAAGGCTTGTCATCTAAAAAAGGAGAAAAGAAAAACATGATTATAAAAGTTTCCTTAAATGATTTAAGGTTTTAATAGGTGCATTATGAAATACTTTAATGTACAGTATTATTTTAATAGTATACATAGCATGATATGAACACGAGCACCTGTGGCCTAATGGATAAGGCGTTTGACTTCTAATCAAGCGATTGTGGGTTCGAGTCCCACCAGGTGTGTATATTTTTATTTTCATTTTTTAGTCACAATTAATTTTTTTTCTATTTTTTAGTCTCGTAAACAAAACCAATTAAAACACAAACCAGACTCGTCGGAAACCGGAGTTTTTCACTCTCATTCCGATTCAATTCCAATGCGATTTCCGGCCGTCGCACCAAAAAGCAACGTACCAGTGATTGAGTTCCGCCGCACGACGTTTCCCGATTGCGCGTTAAACCCATTCGATTGACAGCATAGGTATTCTGTTAATTTCAATTTACCTTTTTAGGGTTCAAGCTTTCATTCAATTCTTAACATTCGTTTCTTAACCCACTCCAGTAGAAATCTCACACAAAAAAACCGAACAATGCTGGGATTTTCATATGGAGAAATATTTATATTGCTGGGAGCCACTGCTGCTCTGCTTGGTTTGTTCATACTATTCTTACTTATCTTTATCATATCGGAAATTTAGTACTAATCAATCTAAATTGTTTAACCGGAAAATCGACGTGCAATAGGTCCAAAGGATTTGCCAATCATAACCCGAACAGCTGGGAGGATAGCTGGCCGGGCTGTTGCCTATGTACAATTGGCCCGGGGACAGCTTGGATCTGTTATGCAGCAATCTCAAGCTCGCCAGGTACTCTCCCTTTCTTCGATCAAACTTATAATTCATATAAATTTGTCTGTCAATACTAAAACACGGTAAACTCATCATTGCATTGTAAGAAAATTGCAATCTAGTTAGTGACATATTCTGTCTTTTAGCTTCATAGCGAACTTCGGGATATGATGGCACAAGTAGATGCTATTAAACATGAAGTTCGAAGTCTATCATTCATAAATCCTGGCCCTTTAACTCGGAGTCTTGATAATCTCGACCAGCCATCTATGTTAAATGGTATTGTTTACATTGATGCATGATTTAGTCGAAACGTAATATAGCATCCTAAATTTTTGCCAATGCAATTGCTGATATTTTGTATAACCATGTTATCGTTTGTAGTTGGATATACAAACAACAGGAAACCGGAAGGTGCTGGGGTGAATCTCTCAATATCGTCTCTTACCAAGGTTTATTGACCACATAGAGAAACTAATAATTCTATAGAATGTACTCCTCTAGGAACCGTGTTTTCTTACACGTCTAATTATTTATAGGATTCAACTCCATTGCCATCCAATTCATTCAATATGCAAAGCAAAGCAACTACTTATGCCAGGTTGGCCGAGGCCCCTTCCATCAAGAATGGTTCATTGGCAAGTATTGCTGAAGTTGATAAGATTAAAGATGGTCTGCAGCTTATTGTCATGCCAGTTTCCGCTGAAACTGCTGGGCTTTTACCAAATCGTGGTGGTAATAATAATTAGTGTTGTGTAGTTGGTATACCTTATCATGATTTTTATGCAGCTTTTTTATATTCACAGTTCGCATGTACTATGTTATAGAGATTTTATGCAGCGCTTTTTTTTATTTGCTCTAGAATGATATCTGAATTGAAACAAGCTTTGGTTGTATTAGGAGCTGATGTGAAAGGATCTGACATAGTCCAAGAAGCAATTTTGGAAGCAGAGGTAGCTCATAAAGCAAAGGAGTTCTTTTCCCAACCCGAAAATCAGCCCGAAAATCAGATATGATTGATATAGTAAATTAGTAATCCTATATAATACCTTTATTTTTTTAGATGTTAGCATTTGTAGATTCACAATGATACATATTTAGTCTATACTTTATCTTGAAGGTATTGGTTGATGCATTGTCATTTCTTTAACTTTCTATGTCTTGTTCTTCAGGACAGAAAATCTAAAGAATTGTTTGTGCTCTAACTATTTGAAGTTACTAGACCTTCTACTGATGCCATTTCTTGATAACTTCCACCACCATGCTTGACACCAAGGTTATAATTGAGATTTAAATCTTGAATACAAAGAAATATTTTTCAAATTGTTAAGTGAATCTTTTTATGAACCATTAAGATATATTATCAATAAAAATGTGATACTTTTAAATGAGAAATAGTGTTGCTCCATGTCACTTTTTAAATTTGGCCGTAAGGAATTTGTTGATAGCGTCCTTCATCCTGCTATTTGATTATCATTCCCTTGCTTGTATTGTGTCTCTGGTTGTTAATGAAATGTGCTGATTTACTCGCTTAAAACAGGAAAAAATAGTACATATGGAGGAAACCTGAGTTATAGAATGTTAAATAAGTCACAATTTTAGTCATAAATCAAGATGAAAAGGTGGTTTCCTAAATGTTTATGGGCAAGTTGTAGTTCACCAGAGTGAACTAGGATTCATACATTTATTGTCCAAAAAAGATATGCATGGTGATTTATATTGATTGTGTTTAATTTTGTTTTGAATTGAGATACATTTGCATGTATTTTAATATGTTCATGAGTCATAACCATGCGTGATACTATTTGTCACATTCTCAAATAAAACGTACATATACTAGAAGCTCCAAGCTTCAGGAAATCACATTAAATATAGCCTGGGACGAGAGAATCATTGAACAAATGCGGAAACAAATATATGTTCTATTGTTTGGATTTGCAAATAATTGATGGAATGAAATGGAACATGATAAAATCCATTTCATTCAATTATTTATTTTTTGTTGCATCTAATTTGGGGTATATGTGATGAAATGGAACATTTTTCATAAAATAATCAAACAATTGAGTGAGATTTATAATTCATTCGGCTTCGTCATTACATTTTGCTCTGCTTCGGTATATTCATCAATTCAAACATAACCTTTTTACATTAAAAAAAAAAATGACTTAAACGAGTCTCATCTACTATAAAGTAATTATAAGGAAGTGCATTGATTTTCCATTTATGCCCTTTTCACAAAATTCATTTACACTAACACAAGGGCAAAACGGTAACCCAGCATTTCAACACAATTCCAATTCCAAATTGCCAAGTGTCAATCAGATTTTCATTTCAATTTCAAATCCTCTTCCATCTTCCCACACTTTTCCCTCTTCCATTTTCACACTTTTATCTCTCTCTCTCTCCCGTTTTTCTCTTCCCCCCACCCCACAACCCTAACCGCCTGCCACCCTCTTTCTCACTATTTCTCCTCTTCAGTATCTCCCTTTCCTCTTCTCACTCCTCTTCAGTATCGCCCACAACCCTAACCCCAAATCAGATTTTTTTAATTCAAACATAACCATTAATCCATGGTGGTGCGGCGGTTCGTTGTCGTCGGAGGAAGCACCAGCGGTGGGCTTTGTGGTTCGATTCGCGTCGTTTGAAGTGAGTTTGAGCAATTTGAAAAAATGAAGGAGAAGAAAAGTTGGTTCGCATCAACGTTCAGTTGTCCTGCTGAGTTTTCTTTGATTCGCAGGTATGTGTTTTTGACCTTGTGTTTGTGCCTCTGTTCTCCGTGTGAATGAAATCAATCCTGCTTTATAGGCTATGTGTTTTTCATGTTGTGATTTATTCCAGATGATACTCGATTGTGCGCAGATGACATGCTATGTGAGCTTCTTTGAGCACCAGAGCTTTTACGGGTTGCTCCTTGACTTGGGTCCTGCGTGAGAGGACGGGAGGAGGGCTCAGTCTCACTGTCAACAACTGCATCACGACTGCTGCTTAAGATGGCATTAAAATGAAGCATTAAAATGTGCTTTTTTTTTAGGATTTAAATGCTCTATTTTATAACAAACTGACAGTGTGCATTGAGGTTTAATGTGTCTATTATGTGTTTTCATTCATTCATATTTATGCTGAAATTTAATGTGTCTATTATGTCTATTATGTGAAAACAGGTAACAATCAAACAGCTCCTTTGTCACTGATAGTATAATATTTGTTTCAATTTAGTTTGTGTTGTTTAATTTTATAATATCTATGACATGTATTTTATCTAAATTTCAGTTTAAATATTCGTATATGTTTTATAACTGTAAATCTGTGTTGTAAATGATCTGACTATACTTAATGGAGAGTTTTGAAGCTTCATTTGTATAATGGTTTACGTATTCCAAGTTTTCATCGATTTTTGGTACAAATTTAATTGCTTTTATTTTTTGGATGAAGAAATGTTGTCTGACTCTCAATAGCTCAGGTTTTGACTCTGATTTCACAGCAACAAAAGTCATAATTCAAGGAAGCCTATAAGAAGAAGAAATACTTGCCTTTGCATTGGTTATCACAAATTATAAGGTATATCACTTCTCATATACAAAATCATGATCTTTTAAGTTAAAATTAATATTGGCAAATCAACTTTATAATACTTATTATTAAAATGTTATCACTAGGCATAATGAAGGTCTAGATTGAAAGGGAGTATGCCAATAACATGAATCATTTATCAGAAAATATATAAGAAATCCTTATGAATATATTTTACATAGTTTTGTTGACTGTAGCAGAGCTTATCATCATCTGATGATCAACCTTCTTTGAATGGGTTTTGAAGGTTCTTTGAATGGGTTTGTCATCATCTAACGAGTTGTTTTCAATTTTTCTAATGCACATTCCCCATTTCTTAAAGCTGGAAGGAAGCCCCTACTTTTGGTAAGTTCAAAGCACAAAACAACATAACTTCAAATTTTCATTTGCTTATCATCTTCATGTAAGTATGAGTATGATATTCTTATTGAAATATCTTGGTTTCATTAGGCGTCTGGATTGGGATTGGTTGCAGGATGTTTATTTACAGCAGTTTCATTAGGCTTTTGTGCAACCAATTTTACATCTGGCCCGGCAGCAGGTAAGTTTTGTTGGGATCGCCAGGAAGATTACAGTGCTTTCAGAGAGACTAGCTGTGGCTATGGAATTTTCGAGGTACCATTCTCTGCAAACCCAGCCCTTTGTGCAGTACAACATAGCATGGTAGTAGAAAAGTTACATTCAATAAATTGTTTCACAAGTTATGTCCCAGTGTATATTACCTAGAAAAAAGTTAAGCATTCAAACCTATGCTATATCATTTTAGGTTCTGATGCTATGAAACAATACTCATTAGCAACTTACATTATACCATACTTAGATTTATCACAAAGTATAACTTTGGTTTGCATTTGGGCATTGTTTACATATTCATGCATTTAGTGCACTTATTTTCGCATTTTTCAAATCAATGATCTTGTAATTTTACTATCTTTTATTTTCATGTGTGCTAACATCAGGATGAAGTTGCTGCTCTAAAATTGTACGGTTTATCTACTTCATTTCTAGCTGACGAAACACCACTGCCATTTCTAACAGCAGAAGGCCTTGGGAACATGAGACGATACTTATGACGACCAAATTTTAGTTATTTGTTAGTTGTAAGGTAGAACCAGGTATAATAATTTATATATGATGTTTCAATTATAAGTTTAGACTTTATTTTGGGAACATGAGACGATACTTATATTTGGTGGTATATGCTTTTTACTGTCTCCTTGATTATGTAACCAGTGGCTCCCTCAAAGAGGAGTTCAATTGGTTGGAACAACTCATGGAACAACCATTGACAGCATAATGATAAACCCTTCTATAATTTTGACATTATTATAAATTTTGTTGTATTCTTATGACAGGAGGTTCGGCTAGCGATAGAGTACATAGTGATTCCTGGTGGAAACGCCGTTGAACTTCTTCCGAGACGTTCTGAGATTATTGACCGACAGCTTGAACTCGTGCAAAGCTATCAGTTAGCTGCTGAAAAGTCAGGTACCGATCAAAACTAGAGGTTGCAGATTCTTCCCTTGAGGGTTAGTGCCAAAAAATCCTCGAAAACTGGTTCCGTCTCGCGCAAGAAAAGAAGTTCTACCTCAGAAGCTTCTGCTGGTGGTGGCAATGGTGGTAGCACTGTCTCTAGGCTTCCTATTTTACTAGTTTCCCTCCATTGGTTTGTACATATATGTATGTAATAACATGTACAATCATTACAAGAGGAGGAATAAGCAAAGCATCTAAAATAATTAATTTGAGTGAAGGTGTTTTTGCTGGTAGGAATTGATGACTTTAACAACATTACATTATTTCTAACCACATGTTGATAGTCAACAGTAGAGATAACTTCATGATCTTTATGTATACAGGATTTAATTGTACTCTAAGAAGGGGATGTATTTCCTACCATGAATACTTGCAAATTGGAAAAGGCCGCGAGGTAAGTCTCAAATCGATATCAAAATTTGAAGCCAAGGTTGCAAATGGAAACAGTGAGCAAACTATAAGCCATTAGATAGGTAAGTTGATGATATGAAAACTGTCACTTTTGTCCTAGCTGTTAAGATTTAGGGACTAAAATGACAGATTTTCATATTCTTTAAGGACAAAAATACAGATCTTATATACTTTAAGACTATTTAACATTTGTATATGGTTTAGGAACAATGTTCATGGTTTACTCATTATTAATTAGATGCTTTACATATGATATGATAATTAACAGATTTGAACCACTTCTAACAGGAATGTATTACTCTTTTAAACCACTTATATAGCGACCAGATTTGAAAAATACAATTTTAGTGTAAATATTATTTAGTTATTATTTTATGGATATTTGAAGCTTTTGCTTCCTTTTTGGATAAAAAAAGGTTTGATGTGGCTGGTGCCGGAGCATGTCTGAAGCTTTATTCTGATCCATCATTCTTTAAAGCAGAGCCTACTTCATCTGTAAGTGTAACAGCAACAGTAGAAGTTCACAGGGAAAGGAAAATTCGTAAAGTCAAGGTACTAAAGGACTGATTCTACCACTTGATGACATAATTTTTCTCGAATTGTTTTAAGATTTAATAAAAACACAATTGTGTGCAATGGAAAATTGAATATTTGCAATTTTGGATATTAAATATGTATAATTTGTATTTCCAGCAAAAGAAAGGGGAATGGCGGAGGGATGGTGAGACCCCTGGAGCTGTACTATGACATTCAAAGTGAGTTCCATTAATTTTACTGTGGTGCATAAGCTATGCCTTTGATTTGTCAAATGCAAAAATGTCCTTATAATGTCTAATCAGTTACTCAATTCATTTTCATTATGATATTGTTGTAAACATTCAAGGTGATGAACCACTTATTGAACCTGAAATAATAGATGGTGTTGTCAAAGCTTTACAGGTACAATTTGAACAAAAATAATTATTCTTTTCATGTCAGAAAATGAAAGTTCTATGAATTAATTATTATTTACTTTAAGTTGTAATCAATATGTGCACTTTAACTCTTGAAATAAATTGTGAATCCACTTTTTCGAATTGTACATCAAAGTTGCATCAGGTTATATTGAGGATCATTACATGTAAGAATCATAACTTTATGTCCAAGAGGAAATATTATATTCTTCCACGAATACTGTATTTTATCTTGCTCCTTACAGGCAGCGCCAGATGCAGTTTTCAGCACTGCAGTTACCTCTTTAAAGCCTGAAGATGCGCATGATCCAAACAGAGTGAAATGTGTGGTTGATCATCGTGGTTATGCCATCTATTTTTCACGAGGATTAATCCCATTCAATAAGTAAGCTGGAACTAATTGAAATTTCTGAATTTGAGTCTTAATTGATCCATCATTCACAAGACATCTTGCGAAATTTATGTTAATTATTTTTTTTGGTATTGTATACATTTTTTATAGCTGGATAAATATCTGCATTCTTCCTACAGGTCAGGGAAAGTCAATCAAGAGTTCCCTTATTTGCTTCATCTTGGGATTCAGGTATTAACGTTCAATTCCTTTAATTGGCAGGCATAGCAACCATTGCTCAAAATTAGTCTGCTTCTTCAAGTTCCTTGTGAGATAATATTTCTGTCTACTCATCTTCCAGAGTTATGATACAACGTTTTTAAAGATATACACATATCTTCGACCTACTCCATATCAACTTGAGCAGGACTTGGAGCAGCTTAAAGTTCTTGAGAATGGCTATAAGATGAAGGTATTATCGGCTTTCATTCCTCTTAGAACGTTCAAGTTTTTACTTGGTTATTTTTAAACTGAACTTATATAAAGTTATTTCCTAATTTTTACTCTTCAAATCTTAGTATAAACTCTGGTTGCCAAGTTGCCATTAGATGTGGTTTCTTAAAAAATTAACTGATGGCTGACCAATTTGAGAAAGGATGAAAAGGATATAAATGCGGTGCCCACCCCGTCATATTTCTACATTGCTTTTTTGCTGATCAACTCACGGGGTTTATGGATCCCTTGCTACAATATACAAACATGTAAGTTTACTAATTCATTAAAGTTCATTTTATTGCAGTACACAAACTGGTAAAATTATCATGAGGCCCTCTTAAAATTAGATGTAGATTCAGGGGACCATCACTTTTCATATACTGGTGTATATGACAAACACTTGGGGCAGCAAGATAAAAAAACAAGAGTTGATACAGTTTCTTCGACAACAATAATAGGATCAGGTACAGATTTAAACCTTACCATTTATGTCCCAGATGGAGGAAGAGAGATTCTTCCGAAAGAGAGATTTCTCCTTAGTAATTGCATTGGTTTTCACTTGAACAATGGACTGATAATCTTAGATATAGTGAAAACAGAACTGAAGAAAAATACACTTCCAGTGTACGATTATTGTAGAATTGAGATGGTTACTTTGAAGCTTTGGTATGGTTCATGATGTATACAAATGCGGTGGATGTGAAATTTTCCAAACTGTATCGTGAAAAGTGGTTCTTTTATTCTGCTGTGAAATTTTCTAAACCAAATTGATGCTTTCTGATAGTCTTATTTTTCATTCGTTCTCCCTGCTTTATTGATGATGTTCAACCACATTTGCATGTGAAATACAATGAATATTCATGTTTTTAAATAAGGATATTGAGTGTATTCTGTTTATCCATGGCTCTTGGTTCTGAGGCACTGATATCATTTTCTTTTCTTTTTATACAGCTAAGAAACAAAGTATGGTTGTGAAGTCAGATTCCAGTATACAACCGAATGCATACAACATCTAGCCATTTTTTTACCCTATGTTGTTGGTTGTTGCAGGCTTCAAAATGAAGAGAACAGGAGGCTTTCAATTAGTTGGCTTCTGTGAAAAATTGGAATTAGAATAGTTTTAGGTTTATATAATTGAGGAAAACAACAATAATTTGATGTATGTAGTGAATAGGTCTTTAGTCGTTTTAGCCTTAGTCCGTAGTTTCTTTTTATTTGGTACGCCTGACTAATGTCTAAACAATGAAGGATATCAATCATGGTTGTCAAACTGTGTCGCTGCGGCAAAGGATGAATGTTGCGTGAGATCGTTTGATCTCCCAATCTGTTGCACTCACCTAACAACCATGATATAAATGCTGTTGTAGAGTAGATTGTACCAAGGTTATTGGAGATACTTCATTTTGACTCCTGTTGTAAACCCAAATCAAAATCAATGCCCTGAGTCACCTGAGTTTCAAGTAGTACTCCACTATGTTATATTGACCGGGTGGACCAGTTTTTCAGAACAATGGTGTTGGTGCAATACTGATTTTCTTTTAAAAAATCTATTTAATGTATATTGTATTCTGATCATCAATTTCTTGACATTCAAATGTGAGGTTATTGTTGCCAATTTGAAAGTTAAGCTACCACTTCTCAATTTCTGTGTGCTGTATACTTTTGTTTTTCTACTCGAATTTTTCATTATTAGTAAAGAAGTTAGTGTTTTTCTACTCGAATTTTCCTTTTATTTTGAATCCATCCTATTGTTGATTGTAGTTTTTTAGTAGTAGAGTTTTATTTTCTCGTGCCTGACACAAATCATAGTCCTTAGTTTCTTATTTGGTGGATTTGTCCGACAAAACCAGTTGTGTGTTGTGGCTTTGTCCAACAAAATGAGGTCTGTGATTGTTTGAAATCGGTAGTGGAAGTAAAAATAATCCATCAAGTTCACGGGTTTGGTCTCTGTCTTAGTCTGGAAAATTAAGATTTAAATTAGAATTGAGTGAACTGTTTACATTAATGATTGATTGTGTTTTGAATAGTTATCTCCTAACCAGTGAACTTATGAAAGTAAGCGTTAAGAAAAGGTGAGTTAAAATTGATGGTGGGCATGTCCAATATAAATACTCGACCTTGCAATTATACAATTTTTCGTTCAACATTTTCCATCCTACGCCATTTGATTTGGTTTTGCAATCACTGGTACTGTGCACACATGGTGCCATTTTTGGTCTCAGAAATATTATCACCAGAGTAAATAATCCATCTAAAATGCTTATTCAAATCCTTACGGGTCACTACCATAACAATACCTGTTTGTGATTAAGACCTGAAGAATCTGTTGGATTGCAGTGAAAACACCACGCTATCAACTCTTGTAACTTTTATCATTGAAATTCATTATGTTCACGGGACACTAACACGACAATACCTTTTTTTTTTAATCAACAAAATATTTGTAAATATTTATATTTATTAGTGATATTTGTACATATTTATAGTTATTAAGCATATTGGATTTATTATGTTGGTGATTTGCTACATATTTATTTTAAATTTTTGCAATTATTAATGATTTTATAAAAACAATTATATATCAGCAATGATCAAGCCTTATCGAATGATTTAAGCCTTATTGTATCATAATATTGTTTTTTTTTTTATATTTTAATTTATAATTTTTTCGTGTACTTTCTCAATTAAAATGACCTTTTAAGAGGTATATCTAAAATAATTATTTTTGCAATATCAAAATTAATTTACCCGTGCGGGAGCACGGGTCTCTTACTAGTTATCTTCTAAAAGATATCAATTAAACTTTTTTGGCTTTGTTTGGGACTCTGGAGGAGAGACCTTTGAAAAATAGGAAGAATTGAATGAAAATAATATAAGAATTTTGGTTGGGAGGGTTTTGGAGAGTTTGTTTTTATTTATAACACAAAAAAAAACCCCTATTATGAGGAATTGAAATTTTTTTATTGAGAATGGTTTTGAAGGACTTAGACAAATTATTCAAATACTCCCTCCGGTCACAATTATAAGCCAAAATAATTACTTTCACACTAATTAAGAAAATTAGTTAAGTGTAATTAATTTTCTTGGTTTCATATACAATTAGAGTAAAATTTACTATAATGTCCTTATTTATATTTGATTACTCAACTACCAACATTAAATGCTATTGAATTAAATTAGGGGTATACTAGTAATACAAGCATTAAGTACTTTGAAAGTTAAATGACTTTTGCTTATAATAGTGACCAAAATTTAAAGCCATTTTTTTTTGCTTATAATAGTGACCGGAAGGAGTATAATTTTTACTGATGTAGTATTTTAAAAAATAAAAATATATTAATGATAAGTATTATTTTATCATTCTAAATGTTTTTGTTTTTAAATGTTGAAGGTTTTTCTATATTTTAAAAATATATATATTTCGAAGCCCTTCTTTTTCCTTCCATCCAAACTCCCAAACAAAACTTTGAGAAATTATATATGTTTTTGTTTTTAAATGTTGAAGGTTTTTCTATATTTTAAAAATATATATATTTCGATGCCCTTCATTTTCCTTCCATCCAAACTCCCAAACAAAACTTTGAGAAATTATATCATTGAAATTAAAGTGTTTGAAAGCTTACTTACAAAATAACTCTCAAAAGTGAGGGTGTGAAATAAGTTCAATACACATGATTAAATTTCGAAAGGAAGAATTTGAAATAAGTTTCACTTGATCATAAATGTTTATGAGAACTTTCTCTTTTAATTTATTTCTTCTAAATTATTGCAAATAATGACTTGTGAATTTGCAATTTGATTTGTAGTCTTGAGTTGTGTATATAGGTGATCTTGATTATATTATTGAAGGATGCATTCTTTCGAATTTGAGCTATCATATGACATGTATTATGGGTATGCAATGACACACACAACTTATTTATTTATGGTAAAAGCACTTCATTAAGCAGGGGAAACAAGGTGGTGGTTAATAGGGAGCCCATCAAAGTCCTAAATCCACCTGAATAGGCAATGCCTACAAGATCATGAGTCTCATAGTTTAGCTCATGACTAACAAAATTTAAACTAGACATAATACTTAAATAGTCTCCAACAATGAGGGTCATTGTTGCCACCATAGAGTGTCCTTGGATGCAATCCGTTACCGTTAACGCATCAGTCTTTATCAGGCCATTGTCCTAGTTGAGATCTTTGGCCATTTCCAAGCACCATCTGACCCCAGGGCCTGTGTAACACAAGAATCCACTGAAATAGTTGCCTTTTTACAAGCAGGCATGATTGTAGCACCCTCTCTATCTTTAACCAGAAAACCACAAGTTGTTTGCCTATCATGAATACAACCTGCATCAATTGCAGCTAGAAAATCCAACTCAGAATCGCCCCTATGCTAGGCCTCAACACCACAAAAGCCATCTGTGTATGAAAACTTGGTAATAAGATTGTATTCCTCAATCAGAACACCTGCATCCTTCACAACCTCCAAGGGATTGAAGGTCTTCTTCTGGAAAAGAAAGAGGTTTCTTCCTTGCCAAGTTTTCCATAAAGTGGCACACACCTTTTAAGCTCAACTCTGATCCTTGCATTGAAACCAATTAAGCAACCACATTCTGATGTCAATGTTATCTGGGATATGAAATCCTACAGGAAACGCAAACCAGACCTTCTTAGCCATATGGCATCAGAGGAAGAAGTGGTCCTCCATCTCAAACTCAGAGAAACAAAAAGGACAAATTATGTCAATGTTCATACCTCTCATGCAGAGATTAGCTTTTAAGGGAAGAATACCTTTCACCAGACGCCAGAAAAAGTTCCTTGTAGCGCTAGTTCCTCTGTTTTAATATGTCCATGAAGATGTTTGTTTCAAAGTCTATGGCAAATCCTGGAAGAAAGTAATGGAAGTGTAAGTTTTGGGGTAAAGAAGATGATTGTCACTTATTCCATTGGGATGATGAGTTTTTTGGTGAAAGAGAAACAACATACTCAAACGGAGAAGTCGTAGATCTGATGAGTAAAATGGAGAAATATTTTGCCAAGAAGATGGAAGAAATGAAGAAAAAGGTTGACGGCTTAAGGAAGAAGATGAATTTTGTGATAGTTGTACTTATTTCTACATGCTTTTTATTTCTTCTAGGTTCATGTAACAGATAGTATGTTCATGAATCACTATTACGTAAAACCCATTTAACAACGGTTGAGAAAGATGTATCATCACGCGGGCGCAGGCGCTATTATGTAGAGTGTTGTTGTAAAATGATACTTACTATGACGACCCATTAACCGTTGTAAAATAACCTAAAAAAAGCGCACCCTATCACAACGGTTTTTAAAACTAACTGTTGTGATAAATATAATGGACTATGGTTCGATTCCTAGCTGGGCCGTTTTAATTTTTTTTTTCTGGATAACGCGCGTTATATTATAACGATTATGATGTATAACCGTTGTTATATATCTGCTGGATTAACAAATATAATTCTGCTTTTCTATATAATCCCATTTTTTAACCTATTTATTGTTCATCATATCACAGCAGAAAATATATTCAAGGTTATGCGATGAGTTTACCACATATGTGATAAAGTTGTCATTCAAGTTCATATATTCAAGGTTATGTAATGAGTTTATCACATATGTAAATATTTTTAATAAGAATAAGACAACAAAATGCAAGTTTCATATAAAGTAAACTCCAACAAAATGCAAGTTTATATTTAAAATAACAAAATTAAAATCTTGAATATTGAAGACATTAGAGACACTTTTAAGTTTTAATTATCAAATACAAATGCCCTAGCTGACATAAAATTACTTCAACCAAACGGTGCTTCGTCCTCATCATCTGAATCGACCGTAGCGGTTCTTCTTCTCTTTCTTCTTGATCTCCTTCTTCTCCTCCTAGATCGTATTTCTTGTAAGGCGACCGCCTGTTGGATCTGTACAGCTTGTTCGGGCTGGACAACTGGTTGGACCTCTGAAGCCTATGCGACCTGGACAACTTCTTCGACATCTATGACCTGGTAACTTCTTGAACATCTACAACATATTTAACCACATGCGCAATTTGTTGGACTTCTTGGACAACTTCTTCTTGAACATCTACAGTTTGTTGGACTTCTTGGAGTGCATTGTTGGAATTCATTTTGATTAATTCTCTTCAATGATGTTGCTTATGTAATGGTAAGAAAAGGGATAACGTATTTATAATTATTTCTTTGATTCTTCATCTTCTCTTTACATTGAAAATCTAATCGTTTTAGTTGAAAGTCATTATTATTTCTTTAATTCAAAAACCATTGTTGATTCTTCATCTTCCTCATTCATTTTTTATTATATTCTTATTTCAGATGGGGCATTGGAAATTAAAACATTAAATAAACTAATATAGGCCCTAATACTATTTACATAAGAAGTGGTAATGTGTGTTAAAGGAATAATGGGCCCTAAGATGCCACACCATGATGTTCCTATAAATTTTTGTTATGTATAAAACATTACTAAAATAACCTGTCACAAAACATTAAATAATGATGATATAAAAACATTCATTGATGATGCATGTGCATGGTTACGATGACAAAATTTAGATTAGAAGTTTTAGTACACAAACATCAAACTGGACTAGATTACGAATAAATTAAGTTTGAATAAAATAGAATTGGCATACTTATTTTCAAGACTGCTACCCAACAAACACGCACGGTCTGCTTTGATGTCATTGTTCCATTCAATCCCTGAATAGCTTCCTCAACATTCTTTCTGTTACAAAAATAACTTGAAGGCATTAAAACATAGCGTATATGGCAAGCGAGGCATAAATCATTTACATTTTATTTTTTTAATAATTGGCTTAAGTGACACAAGCGTTAACAACGGTTGTTTAAACTAATCGTTGTAAAATAATTTACATTTTATTTTTTATTTAAAGGACTTACGTGACACACGCTTAATGTACTCTAAAAAAATGGAAAAAATGAAGTTGCTGAGAATCGAAGCTTGTCACACATCATTTATTACTACAGTTTTTAAAGACAACCATCATTAAATCACTGTTTATATATCCAGCTACTCATTGGGAGCGAAAATTTAATTTATTACAACGGTGTATATTTCTTCCGTTGTAAACCTGGCGTTGTTGTTTGCACGTTTTGTAGTAGTGAATAAGTTTTCGTGTTTGTTGTACAAGGTTGTACTCCATCTGTCCCACAATGAGTGACCCAGTTGACTTTTCACATAGATTAAGAAAAAAGAATAAATGAAAGAGAGAGAATGATATTTTTACTAAAGTACCCTTATCATGTATTGGGAATGATGAAAGTAATATTAGTTAGAGGGTAAAATTGGAAAAGATGCATTGGAAATTGAAATGAGTCATTCATTTTGGGACACTCTTTTATTCCAAATGGGTCACTCATTGTGAGACGGAGGGAGTAATATTTTGTTGTTGAATTAATGAAAGATGTTGAAATTGATGTGTTTCTTGTACAAGGTTGTTATACATTACTTTTGAATAAATGAAAGATGTTAAAGTTGAAATGTTTGTTATAATGACAAAATATTGTAATGTTTTACTGTTATATAATTACAACATAATGGCAACCAAAATTGGTGCATAATGTGCATAACAAGAACATAAACATTCACTTTGGATTGAAAGCAAATTATGTGTAAACTGTCATTAAATTGGAAAGCACAACAGAGTACAAGATATGTTTGATTAATGAAAGATGTTGAAATTGATGTGTTTGTTATACAGGGTTGTTACACATTGCCGTTGAATAAATGATAGAGGTTGAAGCTGATGTGTTTGTTATATAATGACAGAATGCTGTAATGTTTTACTTTTATATAATTACAACATAATGGCAACCAAAATTGGTGCATATTGTGTATAACAAGAACATAAACATTCACTTTGGATTGAAAGCAAATTACGTTTAAATTGTCATTAAATTGGATTGAAAGCACAATAGAATACAACATATGTTTGATTAGCATTACAACCAACATTAGTAGGTACTCAACTAAGCATTACAAAAGAAGTAACAAAATGACACATAATGTGCATAACTGGAGAAATTTCAAAACATGACACAAAATGTGCTTAACAAAAGTTGGCAGATAATAGCATAACAGAATTGTTTTGACTACCAAAATGACACCTAATAACAACTTAATTACTGAGTCATTCTCCTTGCAATTTCTTCCCACTTGTTTGATGTCTTCACAGAAGGCTCCTCATCAAACACCAATGATGCATCTGAAGTTGAATCAGGCCCATCAATTTTTTTTTGCATTCGTAACAACTTTCAACCTCTCACTGCTCCTCTTAGCTTTCAAATTTTGAGTATTCTTCTTATCAGCACTTTTTTCTTCTCAACAGTTACATTTTTATTCTTCTTATTTGCCTTGTTGACTATTTGCTCAGTATGGCCTGTTGGTGCAGCAGTTGGTGTAGTAGTTGGTGCTGCAGGCTCAATTGGTTCAGCAGTTGTTACAGCATGCTCATTTGGTGTAGCAATTGGCTCCTGAGGTGTGGGATTACACACTTGAGATTCCCGTTGTTCAAAGTCATTCATCATGTTGTCAAGAAATGCATCTAACTCTGAGTCGTTCATCTCGTGGACACTTCCACCAACATTTGTCTCAGCTTCTCCTTCAGTTGGTGCAGCATATGTAGAGGGTTTGGTCCTCGGTGTTTTTCTATGCACATAGTTAAGAAGAGTGTTAGAAGACTAATTTAAGAACATATTACAAGAATATTTAAGAAGCATGAATCATTACCTTTCTCTTCAGTGCATTAGAATCTTGTTCCTTGCTCTGACACTTCCTTGAATTGTGGCCAAAAGCAAGGTCCCAAAAGCAACATGTACAACTTTTTTTCCGAGATCAACAACAAATTGAAGCCCATTATATGGATGAAGAACTTGCCACGACTCACCCATACTCCATGTTGGCAGCCATTTACCACTCATCAGAGTTTCCTTATCTAATCTTTTCCTAGGATTAGGCATAACATTGTGTTTTCATTTGTCAAGCTTAACTAAACTATTGGCAACCCTATCCATTAAATAGTTCCTAATCCACTCTACCATTGTGAGGATTGGTTTATCCCTAGCTTGTAAAATTGTACCATTAAAAGACTCACTGAGGTTATTCATCAACACATCACACTTAGGGTAAAAGTTAAAGGAATGCTTACGCCATAAGTTGGTAGGAACTCCCATCAACCACTCACATGCCTTCTTGTCTAGTTTCTTAAGCTCATTCATCTTTTTCTCCCAAGCCTGAAAGTATGTAGCTTTGTCAGCCCCCATCAATAGGCCCCTTATCTTGAACACCATGTTCTACCCAGATATGCTCATCAACATTACAAGACATGTTGTGATTAGCAATTTCTCCAGCTTGTACGTCATCAATGAAATGGGTAAACCCTTCATCCAGTCCTGAAATCTTTCTCCAAATCCTAAATCCTTCAAAACCCCAATCTTTAACCAAGCTAACGGCTTCAAAAAAACTCCACTTATCAGAGTCTTGACCTTGTACAATGGTTTCGCTACCTCCTATGTAAAACATGTGTTTATCTTGCACAAAGTTTCCCCCATGGTGAAAAATGACACCAAATACCCCCATTTCTGCAAATACACAGATAACCAAATATTAAAATTTGCAGAGAAAACGAACACATGAGACCTAATCAAACTTACAGAAACAATGCATTAGGACCACATAAAAGTCGTAACCGAGCATAGTAATCGTACCTTTTTGAGACCACAAAATCTTTTCCTGGTAGCACTGCAATAAGGAATCGAAGCGAAAACGTGGCCCTTGAAGGAATTAGGGTTTAGGTTACTCAAACTGAACGAAGAACACTTAGGAATTAAGGCTTGAGTTTTTGCAAGTTTTGAAGTGAACACAAACAAATTTGGTCCCAATGGTTGAAGATTTTGTTTTTAGTTCAAGGGCATTTTCATCCTCCCACAACTCATTAAACACATGTGGCATTTATTTTAAATAAAAAATAATTTAAAAAAACGATGTCACATCATCATTTTTGATGAGTTGGCCTGGCAAAGATTGAAAGAAAAATATTTTTCAAATGTTAGGGGAATCCATGCAAGTTTTTTTTTTTTTTCAAAAGGCACCTATTTAACAGAGGGGAGAATAGGTATTAATCCAAAATTAAAAAACAAAGATGCATAATGAAAATACATTACTTTGGTTTATTTTGTGACCGTGGTAAGAGATTATTACAAAAATGTGTCTTTTATAATAGTGATTCTTTCTTTTGATGTGCTGTTTGTTGGGTTTTGTGGCTTTGTAGTAACTCAATTATATTTAAGGACGGATTTTTAGTTAAGGTGGATATCGTTAGGGCTATTAAGCGTTTAATCTCTATTAAGTGTTTAATCTGTTTAATCTCTAATAAGCATTTAATATGAGATGATACTAAACTAAATTTGAGTGTTCTAATGTTCATGTGTGGGAAAAGTGAGATTCTAATTCATAGGCCTGCTTCGCTCCTTAGCTGATTTGTAGTTTGTTTTGTTCCATTTTCTATATAATTGAATTGAATATTTTTGTACTCATTCTAATTTTTCTTATCAAAAAACTAGACTTTCTAGAAAGCCCAATTTGTTTATGTAAATAGCATTTTTAAAATGCTCAAATTTACCTGATTTACTATACAAATTAGACAGAATTGAATTTTTTAAAAAGTCCGAATATAAACCTCTATCCATCCAACCGTCTGATTTATTCTCACCTTCAATTGTTGTAAAAGGCAAATTTGAATTTCTAACCCGAATACTTTAACAAACTTAGATGAAAGCATTAGTTACTTTATTATTCATCTAGCATTTTTTTTTTTACTTGACATTATTCTTTGAAAAACAAAAAAAAAAACAAAAAAGATTAATCATTAGTTAATCATCGTTTTTAAATATATACATTGTTGAGTTTTTCAGTATCATTTTCAATAAGACGTATTTCCAAATTTAAAATGTATTGATTATTTTTGCGTTGTAAAAAAATACTAATACTAATCATTATAAAAAAAATAGTAATACTAATTATTGATAAATTATTTATCAAGCTTTTCATCTGAATGAACTATGTTTAGGACAAAATCTGTAGGTGCTACAGAATTTTCATAAAATTAAATTAATCAAATAATTTACATCCATGAAATTATTTGTAAAAATAAAAGTCGTTGAGATCAGATGAGAATCACACTATATATCCTCTTATTATTCAAATGAAAATTGACATAAACACCATAATAATAAGTAATAACCAAACACACTCACATAACTTATTCATAACAAACATAAAGGAATATATTAATAAACGTTCCTATTCCTAGCCACTCCCACCAAACACAGTCTTAAGCTTCTTAATTTCCGAAAAATCAAGAAGAATAGACTGTGCAATGATAGAACTTGTTAAGTTGTTTGCAAAGAGTAGATGATCAAGAAACTGAAAGCTAGGGTTTGAATTACTATAAGTAGCAAAAGCAACGGCTTCTTCACCTCCAGAGTTCACTACAAAATGCACCTGTCCTTTTGGAAAAGCCATAACATCACCCGGCTTAATATCTTTCACATAAACATTCTTAGGTGTTACAAATCCAGCTCTTAACTGACCTTTAACCATGATTAGCAACTCAGATGCATCAGGATGAGTGTGCATTGCTATAGTTCCATTTACACCGACCTCGACTCTTGCCGCAGAGATATCAAGTCCATTGAGACCCGGAAAATTATCGACGGACGCAACGGTTAATGTAATATTGAAAGGGTTTATTGGTTTTCCGGATACAAAGTTAGAGAATACAAAATCATCGACGGTTATGTCTTTTGGTGATTTGCATGGATAGCCTGAAGGAGTGAATGGAGAGGATAGGTCTGCTACACAGAAATCAGGATTGGAGTTTCCATAAGAAGAGACATGGAAGGTGTGTGATGAGAAGAGAGCAAGAAAGAAAAGAATAACAAGGCTCATCTTCGTCTTTGAAACTTAGAGTTTTGGTTATGGAAATGTGGGATAGGGCTCCTGCTATTTATATAGTGATTAGGTACTCATTTATTATGAATTATTAGAAAAATTATTTTAATTAATATTTAATAATTCATGTATTAATGTTTAAAAAAAGGTTAGTTTATTATAATGAAAATTATTTTAGAATTTTAAAATTGATTTTTTAAGCTATTCAAATTAATTTTTTATTTAACATAATTTTTTATAAAAAAAAAAAGAAAAGAAAACTCTATAACAAACAGATAAAAGTGATTAGTTTATTATTTAAAAACTTTTTTTTTTCACAAAATAAAATATTGTAATAAAAATTCTTGAGTGTTGATTACTAATAATTGGGTTGGATGGATACTTTATATGAGCATTTCAATGACAATATTAAAATAAACCATCTAATTATTACTCTATTTTTCATTTTTCAAACAAAAAATTGAATTTAAATAATTAAATTCCTATGCTTAACTTGTGTTTCATGATCTGGAACTTGTTTTTTTATATATAAATGATAACACTTTTCTACTATAGTTAACACGGTTTCTTTGAGAAGTATATATATATATATATATATATATATATATATATATATATATATATATATATAAGACAAAGAATTTAGATGGGAAATTTATATATTAATTTAGATGGGGAATTTGCATTATATTGGCTATTATGTAGGTTAGAAATGTATAGGAGGATTTGGAACTTTCTAATAACAAAATAGAAAACCATCTCACAAGCAAAAGCATGAAAATATTCCTTTTGTTTTTGTTATGACCATATTAGAAAAGATTATGGCTTTAGTTAGACAACATGTATTACACTCAACCGGTGTTAATTATTAAGTTTTTGTTTGTTTTATTTTTAAAATTTGTGTTATATTTACCTATTAATAAGAAGATATTAATTTTTTTTAACTCAACAATCACATGTATGTAAAAAAAACAGTAAAAATGCTAAAAATTGTTTTTGTTATATTCAAAACGCATTATTCACAATGACATTTAATTTCTTTTCCTTTCATTTTTAATTTTAAGCGTTTCATATCTTTTATTTATCAAATTAAGATAAATTTGTATTTTTTAAAAATAATAATAAATATCTGTACAAAATAAACTAACTTTAAGTTTTTGTGTTCATTTTAATAAATCATGTACTTAAGATTGATTTGTAAATCCGTCCCTTTGTTTTTAAGAGCATTGTTATTGTTGTAATACGAATGAAATGTATAATGGAATGTATAATGGAACTGGGTTGAGACACTCCAAGTGCCCTGTAGAAATAAAAACTTTGCTTATAAAAAATAAAATAAAAAACTTTACCACCAAAATTAAATATATCTAATTTCATATTTGTCAAATATAAAAAGGCTAACTTTTAATGTTACTAATGAAAAATGTTAACATATTTTCTTTAGACAAGCTCTAATAAATTAAATATTAACATATTCCTTATGAATATGTGAATTCAATTTAATTTTAATTTTTAACAATTTCACAAAAAAAAAAATCTTATAAGATATGCACTTAAGACATGTAATATAAAAATGAAGAAAAATTAGAAATTCTGTGTATAATCAAGAAAATTAATACATAAAAAGAAACCCGTGTATGTTATTATATAATACTCTACATGATGTTTTTTTTTCTATTTTATAATAAGTGATATATTTAATCATTTCATATATATATATATATAGTTCTGGACTGGGTCGGGGTCCGCTCCTCAATCGAGCAGGCCCAACCCACACGTCCTGGGATGGCCCAACAAAGGCCACTTAGCACGACCAATTTCGAGCACATGTCCACCTCAACAGTGTCGGGCACACACCACACCTCGGCGGTATTCGGGCACACACGGCATAAAGCATCGGGCAGAGGCGCTAAGCCTCTCCGGGCTCGCTCCTCCTCGACACTCAGGTGCTTCCCCCTCGAGGAGCCATCTCCTTCTGCATATGAGAATCCTCCCCGCGAGGACACGTCTCTCCCCGACACGCAAGACTCCTCCCCGCGAGGACACGTTCTCATGTAACCACCCACTCCCGATGGAATCGGTCTGCCCTAATTCCAGAGATCTAGGAACGGTTACCCCAGGGCGAAGACCACATGCTGGTGTTCACTACGCCACGTAAGCCCTGGCAGTTACTTGGATTGGGCCTCGCAATCCAGCCCAGTGCTAGTGACCGTTGGCCCCGCGCTGGGGGCTCTCTATAAATACCCTCTCACTTGAGAGGGTCAGGTGACGCAATCTCATGCACTCTAACCTCTTTCTGTACTTGCTTTTACTTGTGACATTTGCCTTACTTGAGCGTCGGAGTACCTTGCAGGTACACCCCCCCCCCCCGGTCGTCTTTCAACCTCACCGGAGCTGAAGTCCATACGGCGTTGCTGGCCACTGAACAACTGTCTGATCCAGGTACGATCATATATATATATATATATATATATATATATATATATATATATATATATATATATGTGTTTGTGTGTGTGTGTGTGTATGTATTAGAAGAGTAACTTATAGCATTGCATCATAGAGTTGTCAAAATAGGCTACTCAATCTTAAACTGGCGGTTCTGGCGAGTCTCGGGCTTTTCTAAGTTGGATCCAAAAAGTCCATATTAAATGTGGGCTCCATTTTTACTACCCAGACTCAGTCTTGTCTGGGTTGCAGGCTACCCGCCCCTATACTGGTCTATTTTTGGAAGAAAAAAAATGTAATAAAATCTCCTTATTTTGTAAGTAGTAACATGTAGCATATTATCCTTATTTTGTAAGTTACCTATAACAATTTGTATTAAACAAAAACTTATCCAACATAATACAAATTTAAATGTTCATGTTCAACATATAACCTAACACAATTATCCACCATGTAACATCCAACAAATTACACACAAAATACATGTTTAAAGGTACGTGATAACACAAATATCCAACAAGTAACTTCCAACAAATTATATAGTTTTAAGTTACATGATAACACAAAATAAGGTGTATGAATCATGATAACACAATATCCAACCTGTAACTTCCACAAAATAACAAGTTTTAAGTTATCAAACCTAACACAAAAATCAAATAGGCCTAACTCGACTCGCAAAGTCACTTGAGTTTTCTTCAAAGACATTCACATGTTCAAATGTGTTGGATGCTTGTCCACTTAAACCATCTTGATTAGTATTAATGTCATTATCAAATTCTACAAAACAAGAAAAGTAGTAGTTAAAAATATATATATTATTTATAACATAAATAAATAACATGCAACATTATGAATCTATGATACACTTGAAAAAATTTAACAAGTTTACCATCAAAACCATATAACCAACTTTGTGTGCACATGAGAGCTTGAACGGATTCCTCTTTCATTGAACTTCTATACTTGTTTAAAACTCAAGAGCCAATGCTAAAAGCAGATTCAGATACCACCGTGGTTATTGTAATGCTCAATATATCACAAGTCATGCTTGCAAGATTGGGACATCTACGAATTTTTTCCTTGCTAAAATCTTATTTTGCAACTTCCTAGTCACATCAATATAATGAGTTGTTAAAGAAATATAACCTCGTTAGTGCATGCAGTCCAACAATCAGAAGTCAAACAAACTCTCCCTCGAATTTGAGTCAATTGTGACTTATGCTTTCGTTTCTCATCCTCATAAGACTTCATAAAAAGAAGTATTTCTAGTAACAAAGATACACTCATCATTCAAAAAAAATTATATTTCCTAAAACCCCTATATTGAACAAAGTTAAACGGTACATCATGTGTAATCATCATTTCAGCTAATATCTAACGATTGACCTTCGACATCAAGTATCATATCACTTACATCGCGAAATTTTGGGATAAGCTTACAACTGTTCACATGACGAGTTAAATGAGAAGTTCCATTAGTTGCAGCACAACTCATTAATCTTTACCATCTACAACTCCAACCTTTAAAAATTGTTTCCACACTTCAGATGTACGGGCCTTTTTTTTTTTGTAGTTGGTTCAGAAGACTCTTCTTGGTTAATTTCAGTGTCATCAAATAATGGCACGGGTGTGTCGCTCCCGAGGATTTGCATCCAAGGTACAAACGCGAGAGTGGCGCAAAAAACACAGAGTCACCAGCAATGTATATTTATCCCGAGAGAGGGAAAGGAAACACTGCGTAAACCTGAAGAAAAAAGGGGAAGGACATGGTCATCGCAACCATAGTCAGGGTTCGGGAGTCGGTTTTGCGAGGGGAAGGTGTTAGCACCCCACGCATCCATCGTACTCGATGGGATCCACGCTTGTTGTCTAAACGGAGGGTGAGCTATCCTATATCTATGGCTGAACAAAAGAAAACGGGGATGAGGGTGACTAAGACGGACTCGGTAGGACATATGCAATGCCCTAGGCCTACGTACTCCCTCAGTGCAATGGGAAAGTCAGAGTCAATGTAGTTCGACTTAACGAGATCGGAATGGGTGAAGGGTGCTCGCCAAGACATCGCTGCCTTGTGCCTACGTATCCTCAATCGGACGAGAGAGAGGAATCAGAGCTAACGTAGTTCGTGGGTACGACCACGGATGGGTAAATGTTTTTTACATGAGTGACGAGCTCTTTTCTGAAAATAAGTTTGAAACCCAACGATCCCGAAGGATAAAAAAGATTTGAATTGGTTTTGTGTTTTTTAGACAGAAGTGTCTTTTAAGTTGTTTCGTAACTTGCATTGAACCAAAGTCTTAACTATAGGAACGAATACTTCGTGCATCGTCCCCAACAGGACGTACACTAGGTATCCTAGAAGAATGAGGGGAAGCCCCTCATTCCCCACTTCCACATAGAAGGCTCAAGCGCAATACACGTTAACTTTTATTACGTGATTTGAAGAAGTTTTGAGATGAGAAGAGAGACGACCCGAAGGAAACTCTATCATGCAAAAGAGATCCTATGGTTAGTGAGGCTTAGGAGAGACGACTACCTAAAACCTAATGCTAATCCTACTCCAAGCTTAATCAGAAATTAAGTTGGACTAGGTAGCCCTAAGGGGAAAGGAGTCCAAGACTTAAACAAGTCTTGAGATTCATGGGAAGAGAAAGAGTGAAAGAGATGAAGAAGAGATACAAACAAAGCATATCAAATGCTAAGGCAAACACATATGTGAAAGCATAAAAGAGAAAAGTAGAAGCTAGAATGTGAATGTTCATCCACATCCCATTCATTTACCATTAGCCCCTACATGGTTAGCAAAAACAAGCATATGCAAAGGTAAGGTAAACAAGACTCCAGCAAATCACAACTCAAAGAGAAAAGACTATAAACCAAACAAAATCAACCAAGTCAGAATGAACACTTTAGAAGTGACCTATAATGTTTACCAAACAAACTCAAGCAAAAAGAATGCAAACAAGTGGCAAAACAACCAATAAGATCATCAAAGAAGGAGTAGAAGAAGAATGAATGGATATGCAAGGTGATCATGCAATAATGCTTCAAGTAATGTAAAAGTCAGAATGTGGATGACCTAAACATGTGCCTAAACATGATGTACACATGTCATATGAGGCATACAATCAAGCATCCAAGCATTAAGAGTGATTAGGAGAAGAAGTGAGAAGATATGAACATGAATTTAACATGGAAAGAAGTTACTTAAGGCATAAGTCAAACTTAAAAAGGTTCAAGATGAAACTCAAGTATCAAAGTCAGAAGTGATATGACATATTATGATGAAGATAAGATGCACAAACCAATCACGTTCAAGCAATTACAAGTCATTTAGAAGCTAGAAGAAATAGAAACATGCATTTGGATGAAACATGTTCAAGTATGCAAAGTAAGACATGAATGGCATATGGGATGAATGCAATGCTTTAAAGTCAGAGGCATACATCATATGAAATGCAAATGGATGGTATGGCATGGCATAAACAAACCAATTACAAGTCAAGTTGGAACTTAGATGAAAAAGGATGAGGAATTAGGTCAAAAGGAGACATGTGAAACAAGTATTGAACATGTACACAAAGAAAGCATCAACTTCAAACCAATGACCTATAACTTCATTCAAAAGACCTATAATGATCTAAACATGGCTCAAGAATTCAAATAAGTGATCTCATACAATGGCACAAGTGTCTTGTCAAGCAAGTAAACAAAACATGATCAAAGAAGTTCACAAAAAGGGACCTCAAACAAGAGTCATCAAACAAATACCAAACATGATTTAAAAATCATCAAATTAGGTCTTAAGAGACCTCAACCAGAGGCAAATATCATACCAAAAGGTCATGCAAATAATCACAAAGAGACTCAATCAAACAAGCATGGCAAAGTAATTAGGGTTTCACATGATCATGCACAAAGAAATGGCTCAAAGAGGATGCAAAGATGATCTTAAAAATATGACAAAAAATTTTTTAAATGTTTCAAAGTGTCCTCTGAAATATGCAAAAAGAATGAGGATCAAACTATGTACCAATGATGATAAATAAAATCAGCAATGTAAAGTGTTCACAAATGAAACATTTCAAAAAGAAATTCAAACAACAATTAATTCAGATGCAAAAAATAATAGAAAAATGGAAAATAAAATTTGTAAAAAATTTATAAAACTATGAAGATGATTCATGATTTTTTTTATGATTTTTAAATGCATTAAACTAATTTTAAAAATTAAAAATGAAAATGATATGCAAAATAAAAAAAATAAAATGACATAGCATGGGCCAGGGGGTGCAGTCAGAGTAATTTCCACGTTTAAAACAGAATGGGCTCAGATAAAGGGGGTGGGAAAAGCAATGAAAATCCAGACCAATCCAAAGCGCAGGTCAACATATTCATATAAGATCCAGTCAAAAATCTTGACTCACACACACCCTCAGATTGATCTAGCGTATGATATTCAGTCAATCACAACACAAAGTAAGCAATATCAATGGTCAGGATCACGCGCACACCACAACACACATAGGGAGGCACACATCAGATCAAAACCACGAATGGTCATGATTTCATCTTCAACCTTGAAACCCTGTATCACCTGAAAATGAACCAGACGCCAGAGCCCTAGCTCCGGTCGTCTTCTCCGGCAACACCAAACATAAAAGTCTCCAGAAATCAAAAACTCCACCATAGTCTCACTCCAAATTTCATGTTGATCTCAAATATCACATCAATTTCATCATAACATGTATAGTTTGTGCAAATCGAAGACAAAAAGCCTGGATCTAAAAAATTCAGATCCACAATACTCTCATGTTACACGTCCAAATTTAAATCTAAACATATCAGCATGATCACAAGCACACAGAGAACACAATGCACACAAGAAAATCAAGTTATAGAAACACGAAAAGTGAACCAACCTGAGACTTGCAAAGCTCAAATTACACCAAGAAAACCCTCTAGAAGCTGCAGATCAACTCCTTGGAACCTCTAATTGCAAAATAAATGCAATTAGAGCTTGGAATCGTGCTAGATCTTGAGATTTGAAATGGAGTTTTCCAAAATTGGATCTGATGAAATCCTTTGTATGAGCTTCAAACAATGGATGATTTGTGTTCTATGAAGTTCACTGATCAAGAAAATGTGAAGAGAACTCAATGAAACCCTAGGAGAGTGGAGTTTCGAAGAGAAGAAACTTTTGTGCAAAAATTTTAAATCCGAGCAAATGAGAGAGAGTCCCCCTTAACCAGAGGAGTTGGGAGCTTATATGTGATTGTTTTTGGGCCTGATCATGGTTAGAAATCCAGTGGAGCCTTGGTTAATGAGATATGTGTGATCTTGCAAATTTGCAATTTCATGTGAAACCCTTCATTCACACGTGCATGGTCATGCCTATGATGATGGATCACTCTCATTTCATGTACTGATCACCAATGAATTGAAATTGGGCCTTGTGGTTGATTGGTTTGTGAGTTTTGGATCATCTTGCACATTTGCATTTTGTGAAATAAGTGAGAAATACTTCATGTAATGACATGATTCCAAGACCAATTATGCACTAAATGAAGTGTACTTTGAGTTTATGAACTGAATTTGTCAACTTGAAACCAATACAAGTCATTTGGAAGCTTTTTGCACAAAGTGGAAAAATTGAACCATGTGAAAACCCTAAAAACCACCCTTGAGTCTTTTGATCATAACTTGAGAACCACAAATGGTATGGAGATGATCTAGTACTTTTTGGAAAGGGGAGAGAGAGATCTTAAACTTTCATGTTTGAATTAAAATCATTTGAAGCTTCCTTGATGATGAAAATTCAAGTTGAAGATGGTTTGAAAAGTTGCCAAAAATGGAAATTTCACATTATAGGTCATTTTCCAAAAATAGTAACTTTTTACAAACTCTTGATTCTTGATGAATGATGCCATCCATGCCATTCCTTGACCAAATAAAGGTACATGGACTTGGGAAACATGATTTGAACCTTTGAAAACCTATGATTGACTTTCCTCTCCACTGTTGACTTTTTCTTAGTTCACAAGTAACTGATCCACTGAAAAAACCCTCCACAAAGAACCAATAGCCAAGATTCCATCCATGAACACTTGTGAGCATATGGAATACTATGAGAACAAACAAACCTCAATAAGAAGCCTTTTGAAACCAAAACCCTAATTTGCACAATCAGTCTAGGAGAGTGTGGTTCACTTGAAATCTCTTGCCAATCTTGATCTTATGATGATATGATGAACCCAACAAGACACCTTGAGGATTAAAGCTCCTTTGTGTTGAACCAAGTACCTTGATCCCATGCTAAGAGCCAATGATATGCACAAATGCTAATGCAAGAATGAAATGAAACATAAGCCAGTTAGCATCAAAACAAGAGGGCAAATTTTGGGGTGTTACAGGGTGGAGTTTCCCTAACCTCACTATCACTATTAATTTCCATAATTATAGTAGACACAAATTACAATCCCTACATGTAAATCAACACAATACTAACAACAAGCATCAGATTCATTATTAAAATCCCTATAACATTATAAATTATCAACAATAGAACAATAATTCAGCAATAAAATAGACCATCATTACTACAGGAATAGAACAACATTACTACAGGAAAATAGAACAGCAATGCAGTAATAGAACAACATTAGAACAACAATTCAGCAATAGAAAGACATTAGAACACAACTATGCTACATTTGTACATGTCATAAATAGAATACCAACTGCTGGCCTGCCAAAGTTTCAATCTCCTTATCATGCCTTGTACCATAAGTTACCTAGTTATGACACTTTCAAAGTATTTGGTTGTGCATGTTTTCCTTTCACTAGACCTTACAACAAACACAAACTAAAATTTAGAAGTTAAAAGTGTGTGTTTTGGGGAGTTTCATCTTAACATAGAGGGTAAAAGTGTCTTAACAGGTATGGGAAAATATTCATCTCCAAAGATATCATTTTTCATGAACACTCGTTTCCTTTTCCTATCATGTTTCCACTGATCCTAAAAATCTTACAGACACTTTAGTCACTCGGAGTCTCTTTATTTTCCCTAGTTAAACTCTCCTCAAGTACCTCCCACATTTGACATTATTCCAATGGATAATGAATCATATCCTCTAATGTCACTTGACATCTTGTCTTCAACTCAAACACATGTTGCTCAGTCAAATTCTAGGACACAACATATTCCTGAACCTAGTGCACATTAGAATACTTCTAACAAATTTTTTCAAATGTCTCAATCCAACAATACAACTTTTACACCTCAAATTATTGAAGTTAGTTCTAATAACTCTTCCACCATAAGTAATATCTCTCATGCTTCCCCTAATGTCACTTGTTCTGAAGAGTCATTATAACCTTTTATACATAGTTCAACACTCCCTCCATTCCTTCAGTCCAATGACCATCCTATGCTAACTAGAGGCAAAACATATCATTCTAAACCTAAGGCTCTTCTTACACATGTGAAACCAGCATCTGTTAACAAAACCCTATCTCAAACAGTTTCATTTTAGGATATACAACTTGAATATGATGGAATCTTGGCTAATCATACTTGGACCCTAACTAGTCTCCCAAATCATAAAAATCATGTGAGATGCATGTAGTTTTTCAAGGTGAAATAAAATTCTTATGGCACTACGAATAAATACAAAGCTAGGCTTGTCGCCAAAGGGTACCACCAACATTTCTTAATGGATCCTTACAAGATGAACTATATATGTCTCAACCCCCCTGGATTTGAGAAGTAAGACTTTCACTAGTTTGCAAATTTCATAAAAATTTATATGGTATCAAGCAAGTCCTCAGGGCCTGGTATGAGAAGTTAACTGAGGCACTAGTTCACTTTGGTTTCATTCATCGCAAATGTGATCACTCCATTTTTATATACTCACACCAATAAATTACTTTCTATGTGTTGGTCCATGTAGATGATATCTTGACCACATGCTTATCCTCCACACTAGTTCACAAGCTCATTAATTCTCTTCATGCTACCTTTGCTCTTAAGAAATTGGGCACACCTGAGTTTTTTCCTAGGTATTGAAATGAAATATATGTGTGTTGGTGGCCTTCTTCTTGTTGGAACAAGTTTGATTCTACAACTATCCTTGAGTTTTAATGATAACAAAGTATAAAAGAACAATTTTGTTTTCTAATAGTTTGTTGAGTGTGCAGACTTTGAGCATACTTAAAGTGAAGTAAAGCTAAATTTGATCAAGAAAGAAACTGAGTGATAATAGCTCTGAACAAACCAAGATGCTGGACAAAGCTAATCAAATCATGTTTTGAGTTGTGGTCCTAAGAAGACTATGGATATTGAGACTCTCAACTTTGATATTAAGATATTTTGAATATTGGACATCATCAGAATCTAAAACAAAGCAATACTTGAAGAAGTTTTAAAGTTATAGTCAACTCTGGTTGTTACCAGTCAACACTTCTGAAATAAATGTCTCAGATGCACTCTATTTCATTCAAGCCTCATTTACTCATTAGACTCTAATTTATATTCTCAAGGTTCTGAACTATGAACATTTGTTAAAAATATTGTATGCAAAAACAATGTTCTAAAGTATTAAAATGGGCAAATAATTCTTATGTACTGTACTAGTCAAACATCAAATCAATAGTATTATACTTCAAATGGTTATAATAGTTTTTTTGCCTACTACCCAAGATTTACAGCTGAGCCTACCTACTCTATAGATGTAGTGTATCTTGAAGATTATTCCAACCCTATCCTCCAACGGTCTTATTTGTTATCTATAAAGAGGTAAAAGGATTTGTGAAATAAACAGAGGATGGTTGATTAAAAAAAGAAGAAAATATACAAATAGAAACTTTTCGCACAGAAGAGGTTTCCATTGATTTCCATTGCTTACTCCCCTCTGTGATAGTGTCAATTTGTCGGCGCTTTCCATTGCTAGCTCCCTTATCTTCGTTGTTGGTCCCTTTCCATTGGTCACGACATCCACAGCTTTTGAGGGGGATGATAAGTGATTTTCGTATCATCTTTACTAGTCGCTTTTACTTAGAATTTTACCGTTTTTTGTCTGATTTGTTTCCATTTATTGTATTTTATGCTTTGGTTGTGTGTTTGTACTATTTTTAGGGTCTAGTTAGTGTTCGAGGTGAAAAAGGATAAAAAACGAGCAAAGTGTGGAAAACCGTCAAAAGTCGGAAAATACTCATACAAAATCCAGGGGCTATTATTGCCACACGTAGCAGGTGCTACGTGCCATATCGGTAAATGTATAGGGTTCCTAACTTTTGAAGTTTCTAGTACATAAAGCACGTGTCTGCTACGGACACCCATAGCAGCTGCTACGGGTCTTAGCAAGAGAGCGAAACACGTTTTATTTTTTTCCTTTTTTAGACCGATTCTCATGTTTTTGGCTTTTAGCCTGTTTAGATTGATATATTCTGATGTAATGATCATTGAACATGGGAGATATTGTGTCAGGTATAGGTTTTTCTATAAAACTCATAGTTGGTTATGAGTTTAGTGTCCCTAGTTTTTATTTTGCAAGAGTTTCTACGAATTTTATTTGTCTCTATACTCAAGTCTCCATTAGAGCATTGGATTCAAGCATTATCAATTCATGTTTTTTCATTACAATTGCTTGTCTAATTCAATTGTGTATTATGAATTCATCTGTGAACATCGATTTGATTATGCTTTCCCTCACCATGAGTGGGTAATCCATTAGGGACTAGGGGTTATGTGGATCATCTTATGATCGTTTGTATGATCTGTCACAAGTTGATTACGAGAGTATTTTGTCTAAATTTATTTCAATAGATGAGTTCATGCATTCTAACTCTTGTGTGAAAGTAAAGTGTTCTCAGGTACTAACCGTAGTCCGAAAGGATATGTGTCAGTACCAGAGTGCAGGTTTGTAAACAAACAAGTCCAATACAGAGAAAGTGCTTGATTGAATTTGAGAAAGTTTTATAGCTAATCAAAAGTAATCAATCTTTGACGAATAATTCGGTCGTACAAAAGAAGAAGAATTATTCGTCATCGATAGGACAACGTGCAAACGAAATCAGGTGTTGCCCATATTTATCTATTTTCTGTAAATTATGTCGAAACTCTCGTAATAGAAGTGACTCGGATTATATGAACGTGTTAGAGTGAGAACCATAACCCTAAGCCGTGTTTGCCTCCATTGTGATTTAAGTGATTTTATAATTAAGTTGTTTTCATATAAGTGTTTTTATTCAAGTTATTTTTAACAAATCTCAAATTATTAATTTCTCTTTATATACATCGAAATGATGGAATTTGTTACTTAAACCATTGGTCTCTGTGGTTCAATAACTTTTTACTACTTCACACAATCGTGCACTTGCGATGTGTCAGGGGACTTGCTCATGGGAAACTCTTCTCTATCTCTTTTGCTTCCCTTGACATATTTGGACAATAGGAATGTCTTTATCAATCCCTCATTGCATCCTTCAGTTGGATGCAGTCATCGATGTTGTGGTTGTGACCCTTATGGAAGCGGCAGTATTTTTTCTTATATATTATGGACGAATATCTAATAGGGAAAATGTTTTTGACTTCATCCTTCTAGAACTTTGTGTTGGCGCACTCCTAGTAAATCTTTTTTCATGAGGCATTCAAAGGATAATACTTATCATAACAACCATAAGTCGTACGGTCGGATTCATCTCTCCGCCTGTGAGAATTTTTGTTGAATGAGCGGCCAGATTTTGCATTTGTTCCGCCCGGGTTATCAAACCAGGTGTTAAGCTTCTCCTCAAGGTTGATGAAAGGTTGTGCCCTATTCATCAGCTTCTTTAGAGTACGAACCTCTCTTTTCCCCAACTTCAACCTGAAGGAGTTATCCCGTAATAGTTCGTTCTCAAATATCCAACATTTTAGACCCTCTTTAACCCCTTCTACTTCCACGGTCACTTGCGTGAAATGGTTGATGTAAGACCATAATCTTTCCCGGTGTTATCCAGCTTAGGGTAGTTATCGTTACTAGTTTTCTTTTTTGTGTCGTGAAATGAGTTGTGAAACTCTCGCAGATGTTAGTCCATGATTCATTTCTCACATCCTCCAAAGCTTTAAACTACAACCTGGCAGATCCCATTAGAGTTAGTGCAAATAGTTTGCACTTGGAAGCTTCATCGGCATGGAAATATTTTAAACCGTCATCGACGAGTTACACGTGCTCGTCGGGATCTCTTTTCTAGCTATACTCTTTCATCTTAGGAGGCTTTTTATGTGACTCTAGTATCTAACTCTCCAAGATATGGGCGTAGGAAGGATGCTTCTCTAGATTCTTCTTCAGTGGTTTCTTACCTACTTTAAGGGCGAATATGGCTACCTAGGTCTCCCTTGGGGCTCTGAGTGGGAGTTTGACGCCTCTTTATCTTCTGGTGATTCTACAATTTTGGAGCTTTGTTTCTCGTTGACGAAATTTCCTCAGGAACCACAACTTGAATTCTCTTTGAAAGAGTTCATGCACGGTGTTTCCCTTCGGAGGTGCATTGTGCATGTTTTCTTCAAGGCAAATCAAACTTTCTTTTATCACTTGTGATTTTTGTAGTCGGGCGATGTTATACATACTAATCACTAACCCATTAGCCCCTTGTAATTCAAGATTAACCTGTAGTAGTTGTAAATCAGGCAATGTTTCAGGTCGTAAGGCTGGTGGTAGTACCAGAGGTCTGAGCAGAGGTACCGGAGTAGATCTTGTGATCTGAGGAGGTTGGAGTAGATCTTGATGTAGTGGAGTGTCTATAACATCTTAATATAAAGTACCTTGAGGAGGAGGAGGAGGAGAAAAAGATAGAGTTCCCGCGACTTGAGTGGCAGTAGCAGCGGCAGCTGCTTCGCGTAAGGCGGCGGAATGAGTAGCTTTAGAACCAACCATCGTTGGACGAATTAGAGGTCAGGAATTTGGAAAATATGTAAATCAAGGTCGGTTTGTTACTTGAATAGATTGAGAATAATGGATCTGACATTTGATTTTGAGAACTCTAATCTGGTAGGTTGAGGAGGCTTTGAACCGATGGATCAAAGAGAGGATGTGCAATCGTGGAAAACACAGTAATCAGAAGTCGGTTCTCACAGACAAAATCACTATTCTGTTATGAAACCAGAATTGATCGGAGAATCGATAGTTGCGAGGGAAAATGGTAGACCTGGGCCTCAAATGCGGTGGAGGAGGGGCATACCTACAAGGTTATCACTTCAACGATAAAATCAGTATGTAAAGGAGAAGAGAGATTAAAATATAAATTGGAAATTGTATACCTGAAATTAGCGTGCGTGGTCTTCATATAATGGAGGGGTTGTAATAATCCGTTATTCTCTAGGTGTGTGATGCGGAGAGCTATTGGATATATCCTGCCTCTGGATCTCCTATATTCTTTCATATGGTAGTTCTCTTGTGCTATGAGAAATTTGAGCAAATTATTACTTCTTTTGGATCGACGCCCGATAGTCATTCTTGTTGACCCAAAACAAATTCTATTAATGTGATTATTAGAAAAAACACACAAACTCAAACCGCAACTTCTTGCCCAACTTAGTGAGCAAAAATATAATTTTGTGATGATAATTTTACAAGTAATTTAAAAAAAAAAAAAGGTTTATATGCAATTACCTCGTGAAATTTCTATTGATAATTCTAATCATGCTTGTAAGTTGTAAGATTTTGAAATATTTATATGACCTGATATAATCAAGTTGTAAAACGATTTGCAAATTATTTTCTCCATTAAATTATGTAAGATATTTTTAGTCTGCATCCCATCCTTCTTTATTCATAATACAATCTGATCAGTTTGATGCATTATTAATATATGTTGATAACTTTATTGTTGCAGGTAATGATATTGCAGAAATATAATCCATTAAAGATTACCTTCACAAAACATTCAGAGCTAAAAACTTAGTACACTAAAATACTTTTTGGAACTAAACGTGGCTTGTATTTAGATTCATATGATCATGATAAAAAGTATCTTTAGAAGCTTGATCATTTAAGAAGATTTAAGATGAATGCATAAAACGTTGTATACACAAAATTTGTAAGACATCGTCTAACTAATCAACTTATAAACATTAACTAACTTTTATATTCAATTAGTTCCACAAACTCGTGTGTTAGAAAAGCAACTAGTATAGTATAGAAGATTAAAGATTAACGAAAATAAAAGATAATGGATGCGATTGATTTTTATTAACACCGTTTTGTCAATGATATCTGCCTCTGCGACTATAGAGTAACTATAGTTCTCTTTATTTCTATCTTATGAATTTGATTGGATTACAGTACTACACACCCTAATTATATATATTATACTAGAGTTCAATTTATCTAAAATTCTAATCCTTAAATTCCCTCAACAAACACTTATCTCTACCCATAGTTATCTCAACAAGATGAATTATACTCTCAACAACCCATAGTTATCTCAACAACGCATAATCATCTCAATAATATGAGTTATACTTCTAACAATTCATAGTTATCTCAACAACTCATAATTATCTCAGCAATATGAGTCATACTCAACAATCTCCACCTTCGCGAATATCAAAGCCCTATGAAGACTTCCTACGTAATGATTCATCTTGGAAACAGGAGAGGTGCACCTCTTGCTTAACATTGAGAAACATGTAACAGGTCCAAGCAATGTCTAAACTTATCACTGATGATTGGCTTGGTCAACAAATGAGTTGCATTCTCTGAAGTATGAACATTTTCAAGTAATATTTGTCCAAATGCAAGTAACTCTCTAGTCTTGTGAAACCTCGCACCAATATGTTTTGTCATGGCATGATACACCTGATTGTTTGCCAAATAAATGGCACTCTGACTATCACAATGCAATTGAACTCCACATTGCTCAACACCTAATTCTCTCACCAATCATGTAAGCCATAAGGCTTCTTTTGCAGCTTCGCCTGCCACCATGTACTCTACTTCAGTTGTCGACGTGGCCACTATGGATTGAACCGATAATTTCCATAAAATATGTCCTCCTGCTAAAGTAAAGACATACTTGTTGCAAACCTCCTATCATTCATATCACCAGTATTGTCTGAATCAACATATCCTACAACTGAAGGATCACTTTGTTCACTGCTAAATGTGATACCATAACTTACAGCACAATTCAAGTACTTAAAATCCATTTGATTGCTTCCCAATGATGATTTGTTGATTTTGACATAAACTTACAAACTTGACTTTTACTTTATTCCAAATCTGGTCTAGTGCAACCCATAACATACATTAAACAACCAATAGCACTGTCATAAGGGATATTTGACATAAACTCAACTTCCACATTTGTCTTTGGACATTGATCCAATGAAATCTTAACATGATTTGCCAATGGAGTACTCACAACTTTCGAATTACTCATGTCAAACTTGTCTAAAATCTTTCCAACATAGTTTTTTTGAGAAAGCCATAATTTTCTAGCATTCATATCCTTATGAATTTCCATACCAAGAATCTTCTTAAAAGCACCTAAGTCTTTCATGTCAAACTCCTTCCCCCAACATGATTTTTTGTTCATTTACATCATGTAAATGATTAGTAGCAATCAATATATCATCAACATACAATAACAGAAAAATAAAATAGTCATCATCAAGGATGCTAACATAAATGCAACAGTCATACTCACACCTTCTATAGCCAATATTAAGAATTCATGAATCAAAGGGCTTGTACCATTGCTTTGGAGACTGCTTTGAACCATACAAATACTTATTTAATTTACAAACTAGTCTGCCTTGTCCAGTGACACTGAACCCCTCTCTCTGGCTACTCCATGTAAATTTTCTCATCTAGATTACTGTGAAGATATGTTGTCTTCACATTCTTCTGCTCTTAATGCATGTCATGGATATCAAGGCTAATACTTGGGAAACAGTGTCGTGTTCGGTTCAAGACCGAAAAGCGTAAAACAAAGGGAATTTTATACTATGTGCATTCTGACGTGTGGTGGCCTACCAAAGAGGTATTCATGGGTTAATCTTGATGTGTTAAAACATCAGAGGATTTAAAAACTATTTTATTTTTCATCTTTAAAGAATGATCAAAGATAATGATGTTAAATCAAATTTGTGTTCTTGTTTAGATGTGTTCAAGAAATACATATTTTAAATGGTCTGGACATTGTATTTTCGTTCTCTAATTTGACTGGCTTAATCAATTTGATAATTTGTGATTAAAAACCTTTTTGACACTTCTAAATAACAAAAATAATACAAACTAATATTAATGCTCAGAATTCAACTTAACTATAGAATTTAGTGTTTAAGGGTTAACCAGTTTAATCAGAGAAAAAATATATTCACTACAAGAAAAAATAGGATTTTCAACAAATAAGTTGCGACAGTTATAGTAATATAAAAAATAATACTATAACTGTAAAAAGAAATACTATAAATAAAAATATTTTAATTGATAGTAATTTAAATTGAAAAAATAATATTATAAAAAATAATAATTATTATAATTAATAATGGTCTAAACGGTTGCTAAAAATATAAATTTAATAATAAGTAGCACTTTAAATTGTCGCAACCAGGATATAACACTCACAACGGTTTGAAACTGTCGCAACCAGCATTGAAAACAAAACTCAAACTGAAATTCACAACTGTTTGAAACCGTCACAACTTGTAATTTATGTCAGTTACCTACCCGTCACAACTTTGAGCGACAGTTGGAGTGGCGGTTTTAACAACAGTCGTTATACCGCCTGGCGAAACACGCTTTTGTAACATGACAGGAACCTTCGTGACTTGCCATTTGTGGTGGTTCTAATTGTCATAACCTGCCAAAATTAACTGTTGCAACTTGCCAACTTTCTTGTAGTGTTAATGTTATGTTTGTAACAACCCAGTTTTTCATTTATTTTATTTTAATTGAGTTTAAAATACTTCATATTATTTTCTTTGAATGCTCTATTTAATTTATTGGTATTATTGAGGATGGGTAGATTTTTATTAGAATTGTCATTAATTTTAATTATGTAAATAATAGAAATAATGAGAAATTGAGTTTTGGGAGAAAATTGAATTTAAACTAAAATTAAGGAAAAGTGTGGAATTAGTGATAATTGAGGAGAGTTAGTGAATTAATAAAACTAGTAGGATTTTATTTAAATAGAGAATGAAATTATAGTTATGTGTTGTTTGGGAGAATAAGTTGTCAGCGGAGTCAGAGAGAAATTCTAGGAGAGCTTTTGGAAGGAGAAGAGAGAATCCCCATAACCAAAGCTTCAAGCTTTCTGCAAATTCGAGGTAATGGGGGACTGTTCATGATATTAGTATTTAGGCATGAAGGATAGAGAGGATTCCTTATCCTCTTTTCCTTTTCTTTCTATTTTCTTTCAATGATGAAATTGTTGAATCTTGAGATGGTTTGTGCAAAAACTTTCTTGATTGATGTGTCTGCTGTGAATTTTGTGATATATTGGTGACTGATTTTCGTATGAAATTGTATGTACAATTATGGGTTTTGATGTTCATGTTGATATGCTTTTAATTGATGAATATGTTAATGGTTTTGTGGTCAATCGATGTTATAAATGATTAATATGTGCAAAATTGATGTGTTTAATGTTGTATAAGTGATGTACGATGATTTTCTAAGAGTTTTTGGTTTTTTGGAATCGAAATTGAAGCTTAGAAACTGCTCCAATGGAGAAAATGCAGAAATCTGTGTTTTGCATAGCGGTGACTGGCGTCACCTTCGAGACGAGCAAACCATCACTGTGTTGGTATAAGCTGACAGGCATTAGCAAGGTGACGGACCGACCGTCGTGGCCTCAAAGACAGGTTCTTTGCCCAGGCCTCGACATGATGATGGGTTTGTGGGGAAGAGAGGTGATGGGCAGGTGTCACGGTCGGCATGCCTGGAGAGCTAACCATCATCCTTTGTTTGATGGATTTTGGGTCGTTTGGCTCGATTTTTCGAGTGGATTCTATTTTCGATGTGTATTCGATGATGTTTTGATGTTTTGATGTTGTTGATGAGTATTGTCAATAAATTATATAATTTAATTATTATGCTGAGTTATGATAAAAGTGTTGAGTTATGATGAGATGTTTGGTTCAGAGAGCAACCATTGTATTGGCGATGTTCATGCTGAATTTTAGGTTCATAGAGAAATTAGTGACGAGTATTGAAGTTGGAGATTTTGAGACGAGTATTGCATTTGTTTGTTGCATTCATGCATCATGTATATTGGAGAATAGGTAGGACTTCGATCTAGTGACGAGTTAAGACTTCGATCCAATGACGAGTCTCAAGTTCAAAAAGGAACCATATTTAAAGAAGAACCAGTGATGAGTGGATGAATTAGTAACATATCTCTGATATCCAAAACTTTGGTACCACGTACATTGGAGTAAAAGAGATGAATACATTGCACATATAACTGTATTTGTGATCGATTTTTGTTGTGGATGATTTACGTAATTGATAATTTAGATTAATTACACAATTCTTATTATTTTATACACCACTAATTTATACGAATGGATTTTCATCCAATATTTATTTGTCTATATTATTCTTTACGCCTGTGATTTTAATTAATAAAAAAAATTAAAGTGAGGGATGCAGCTTCTCTGCCTGCCACTTTAAATGAGAATACTTCTATACCCTAACTAATATTATTTGAAAATATGAGTAAAACCTTTTATAATTCATAATTATAAATACCACATAGTCTAAAATCGAGTATATATAAATTTTGAGTTTTTCAAAGAAAATATAATATTTTAAATCTAATATAATAAAGTGAAATATTCCTTTAAAAAATATAATACAGTGTGTAATGATATTGTATGGAAAAGACGGAAAAAAGTGGTACAATGATAAGATGTGATCGAATGATAATTGTGTAAAACTTTCGTAAAATAAAAAAGAATTTTCTTATTTCCTTCCCCTTTATATCCTAAATCTAAATCATTAACAGCCAATGGTATCCATCTTAAAAATAATAAATAAATAAAAAATAAAAAAAATTATTATACACTCGAATATTACACCATTAAATTGACATTGACATTTTAATTTGTTTATAGCAATAGATTCTTCAAAAATGTATACTACTTCAACATAATTTATTTTTATAATAATAATTGATACCGTAAAAGAAAAAAGAAATTCAATGATTAACAAATTTTGGTTCAATTTTTCAAAGTCCAATTTTACACAATACCTAGTCAAATTATTTCATCATTTTTATGAATTAAAAGAAAGAAAAATGAGGTTGAAAGGATGAAAACATGTGGCATGGTGTTAGTTTTATAATGAGGTTGGAATCTCTCTAAATTGCATTGATGCAAACTTGCAAGCAAGGTATTTCTTGAAGCATCAAAATCAGTTACTTAAAGAGTAAACTAATTCCTAATCACTAAAATTACTGCCTCTTCATCACGTTTTCTTCTATGAATTCTATGATCCCAAACAACCAAAACCTGCCACTTTTTTCCCTTCCACACCTCAACATGCATATTTTCCTTTAAAGCCTACAATTTCATCATTCATCATAAAAAGATTTGATTTTTAATGGGTGGCCAACAAAAGAAGATTATGGGTTTCAACGTTTCTCATAAGCCTGTAGGGTTTGACCTTATGCAGAACTGTGATCTTCCTCCACCTTCCAAGGTTTTTTTAGGTTCAGATAAAACTGTCATATTATCTATGAACAAGGTCTGTAATATTTCTGGCAGAGAAAAAGAGCGAGATAGCAAACACGATGGTGCTTACCAGCTCGAAAATGGTGATGACGAAAAGGATAAAAGAGAGCTTCTTAAGGCGCTGAAAGCATCTCAAACACGCGTTAGAGAGGCAGAAAAGATGGCTGCTATTCTAAACAAAGAAAAGGATGGTCTCTCTGTTGCTTTGTTGGAAGAGGCCATGCAGTTGTTTGCTTGTCGCCAAAGGGTGAGATTGCTTGAGCTTCAAGTTTTGAACCTGCAGCAAAAGCCAGCAATGTTGATGCCTGCAGAGGAGGCTGTAGCACTACCCCATGAAGAAACAGTTAGTGTCTCATGGGTTCTGGCTTTGATTTTTTCATTGGGAATTGGGATTTCAACTGCCCTTGCTTGGGGTTACTAGTCCTGCCTATATTACAAATATGTAGTTGATACATGAAAGATAGACAATCTGCATATAGAAATTTTTGTATTATTATCTGTTTTTGTTTATTTACTGCAACAACATGATCGCCAATCTGTGCAGCAGTAATGCCGTTTTAGCAGTATAACTTTAAGTGTTTTAATAAATTTAATGATATGAACATTCGAAAAGACCCAAATGATGCAACTTATATATTAAAGAAATCTCGTGTACAAGATGGGTACAGAGTAATGTAGAACTGCTATTATATATACATTAGTTCACACATCTTTGCATTTTCCAACGCCTATGCACATAATATTATTTACCACTACACTAAACTTACAAACACCACACAAATAGCAATTTATATGGTTAAGTGTATAGTTCTCATATGATCATAACATTCATCACTTTCTGAAAAGATTTCCAAGCAAACCCAGCAGACATGTTTTCCACACTTGCACTCAATGTGATTGCACCCATCAACTTTTTCAATTATTTGCCCACAAGCTGAACAGCTCTTTACTTGTTCTTTCCCTTTACACCACTCCCTCAGAGATGAGATCTCCGGGTCATCTTTAAGTTCTCGGTATCTCTCGCATGAAACGAATGGATGATACTCTAAGTGGCACTTGGTACAAGTGTCTGAATAACATGCTCCACAAGTAAATGGCTCACTACCTGTGTCGGGATCTGCAACTCGATAAATTGAGGGGCAGTCGGGAGACGGGCAAAACCTATAAGTTCCTGAACTCGAAGCTACAAAAGCTCGCATAGAAGCCCTGAAAAGTTCATCCAACTTGTCATTTGACAGGAGAGTTCTGAAATCTGTAAGCAGAATAGGATCTCCACAGCCCGTGTAAGCACAACATATTGGGAAACTGCCTTGGTTTCTTATAGCAGATTCACACTGCTCAACCAGACACAGCCGGCAGAACAAATGACGACAGCCTTCAAGTTGATATCCATCCTCAACCTCACACAGGCAAACTGGGCAACTAGGACCTGTTTCGAGTCTCTCAACTAAATGAATGCTTGAATGCGCAATCTCCAAAGTTATTTCCTCTACTCTTGATTTCAATTCCTTGTTACCATTAAGAAAAATTGCCTGTTGACGTGTGTTAAGTTTGAGATCAGCCCCAGGTACCTTCTCTTTTAACCCATGAAGATCTGGCCCAAAAGTCTTAACCACTTGTTTCATCAAGTCAGGAGGTAGGTCCTTCCCTCTCAGAGGGATTACTAACTGCTTTTCTTCATGGAGGGAGAGTAAAGATTGAACTAACTTCTGCTGAGCCAAAGCAATCTTTTCTGGCGAACCAAAAATTCTTAAATTCAGGCTGTGCTTGTCAAAAACTATGTATGTTTTTGTCTCTTGCTGTATGGAGCATTTAAGACTAATGCCCTCTCTGGACAACATGAGTTGTAGAGCTGCGGGAGTAAGGCTTCCATGGTCAAAGATTTTTCCTCTCGACAGTTCTTCCAGAGGTCTCCTAACTTCTGCCACTGTCTTGGTGGCATTGGCTGTTATCTTCAATCGGTGGGAACCATTAGCAGTTCTGTTTAGGTTCCACTCAAGACCTAACCAAAAGACCATTGATTGTCAGCAGGCAAAAAAGATGGCAATAGATGACACGACAGAAACTAAGAACCAAAATAAGGGTGGGATTTATTTTGGACAGAAATATCCTTAAAACGCAATTTCAAAATACAGGGCCTTTTTATAATTGCGACCAAAATTATTAGTTTCCATTTTACAAGAAATTTCAAAATGAAAGTAACTATGTACACTCCCTTAAATTGTGTACATCTTAATCAATTAGTGCCATAAATCTACATCCTAACAGTATAATACATCAACTGCTAAGAAACAAGTAAAATAAGGAACCAAAAAAAACCTACTGCTCACTTCTCTCGTTTTTCCAACCTGTTTTCTTTGGGAGGGAAAGGGTGCAAAAACATACTCCTGAAGCTTAACTGGATATAAGTTATTATTTTATAAAAAAAAACAACACAATTGAACAAAATACATGGTGAAAGTCAACATTTTTTAGGGGGAATATTAAGTTGCAGCCATGTAAATAAAAGGCTCGGCTTTTGAAAAAACATCAACAGAAGAATTACAAGCATCTATAAAAGAAAATGAGCATAATGATGAAATACCTTTTAAATTGTTGAAGTTTGCAAGTATTTTTTCCAATTGTTCCGCAATCACGTGATACACTGGTGCAGGAAATATCAAGGAGCTATGAAACAACTGTTCACACATTATCTTTTGCCATGAGAGACATCCGGGTAATACCTTTCCTTCAATTTCTTCCAAAGCTTTAGCTGCTTCTAAATGTAATCTTCCATCAAAATTAATTAAAGCTCTCATGTAAGAATCCTTTGGCTCAGGTGGAAATACCTGAACACGGCAAGAACTTATATGAGGGTCTACCTTGGGCATTAAGGGGGAAATTACTTTAAAGAGTGCCTCTTCACAGGCACTGCATGGTGGATTTCCAACAGCCTCTCCCCTCACCACGAAAAAGTCCAGAATCCTTCTACTTGTAGCATTTCTTAGTACATCCAAAATCTCGGTTTCTTGAAGCTCTCTGTCAAGCCCACTTATCATAATACCGTCCATAGACTTATTACTAGGTGCACAACGAACATACCTCCCTCCAATTGCAAGGTTATAAAAATCTTTCAACATGAAATTGACATCATTTTTATCACATTTAACTATGCCAAATCCTCTGCTAAGTCTGCGAGGCCAGAAAATTCTTGCTTTAACTTCAGGAAATAAAAATGCTTTATCCCCTCCCATAGCTGATTGTGAAGGAAATATTTTCAAGTTCGAGCCACAGAACACTTCTCCATCCAGATCAACGGCTCTTTTGGCAGCATCAGGGGACAAAAATGTTATCTTGCCCCACTTTTCTCTATCTTGAAGATCCTTCCCCATTCCTGGGAACTTGTACACAGCACATATAGAACCTGAGGTATTCTTTTCAAAAAACATCAGGAGCTCCTTGTCATCAATTGTATTTATGTTTGAGTGATACACATCAACACTCAAGGAATGCTTCTCGAGTTCCAGATGCTTTATCTCAGCACCAGACCCAAACAAAGCCATAGGTGATGTAGAACCAGACCCGTGATACAAACATTTTTCCATACATTCTGTGTGTAACCTCTTTTTCTCGTATTCTAAAACATCACTCACCAACATAGTAGCTGTATTCATATCGTGTGAAGCGGCATATAACTGGATGAGATTCTCGTCGACATTCACTTCAACAAAGATTCTTTCATCCAAACAAGCTTTCCGAATACGTGAAACATGACTAAGCAAATTACTGTTGGATTTCCCACAAAATCTTTTGAGAAGAATAGTGCCAAAACCAGTCAATGTCTTAGTTTGCAACTTCCGTTCTTCCATCTTGGATACATCAAACGAGGGAGGGGGTTGAAGGTCGCATAATGATTGAAACTCAACAGCACTAACACAGACCAGATATTCATTAGACACTGAGAGAATGTCACCGAAAACCACCCAACTAGGCTTCTGAGCAAATACGAGCAAGGAAGAAGATGGATGCAGTTGAACATGTTGCCCAGTTTGCGCTACTTCATAACCAAGTTGATTGCGTCCAGAAAACATGGCTACATTTTCAGAAAGTGAGGCCAGTATAACCTTTTTCATATTCTTATCATGAACAGAAGGTGTATGAGGATCCCAACGCCAGTAACTTGGAACAACAAAGCCATGTTCACGCTCTAGAAAAGATTCGAACTCGAAAACTGTGTCTTGGCATCTCCTCAAACATTTAGCATTGATGCTATTTTCCCAACACCATTTATTCCTCCTCTCTCGAGGCAGAGCCTCCCATTCTTTGTACACAGAGAGAAGTGTAAAAAGGTCACCATCAGAATGGCAAAATTGCACTTTGAGACAATCAGATCTTTGCTTATCACCTTCATTACCAAATCTGCAAAATATGTTACTAGCATTGGGCATCATGGCAGCAAGGACAACGCCTTCTCTGCCCAGGGCAAGTTGGAAACAGCCGAGAATAAGTTTGCCATGCCTAGGTTCAATCCCCATTCTTGCCAAGTACCTACCTTCATAAGTTAGTTCATGAACATTATTGTTCAGTTTAATGAATCCTAATTGAATTAGATTCCTGATTGCCATCTCAATAGAACTAGGGCTTGGAGCATCCACAAAATCAAAATCCAGCACATTCTTCACCCCTAAAGCAAGGATCTTCAAAACTGCTACACCAAGATGAACTCTCCGAATCTCAGGTTCTTGATTTAGTTCCATAGAATGATAATCAGCTTCTGAGTACATTCTATAGCATCTGCCAGGCTCAGTCCTCCCAGCACGACCAGCCCTTTGATTAGCTGAGCTCTGGCTGATCCGGCAAACCTTAAGTACATTCATCCCAGTGCAAGGATCAAATCGGCAATCTTTAACCAACCCGGAATCTATCACATACTTAACACCAGGAATTGTAATTGATGTCTCTGCAAGATTGGTTGAAAATATCACTTTTCTTTTTCCAGGATAGTTCTGGAAAACATGAAATTGCTCTTCGGATGTAAGTTTTCCATGCAAGGGCAGAGCAACAGCAGATAGGACTTTAAACTTTTCACAGGCCCATTCTACTTCTACCTGTGAGGTCAGAAAGGCAAGAATAGTTCCTTCCTTCTCAGTTTTGTGAACCTCTGTTGCCATTTTGACAACATCAACAACATAGGATTCCACAGCAGCAGAGCCAGATTGATCTCCATAATCAGAAGAGACATATCTCATCTCAACCGGGAAGTTTCTCCCATTTACATGAAAAACTCCACAGCCATAGAAATAATCCGATAGCTGTTTTGCATCAGCTGTGGCAGACATAATGATAAGGCGCAAATCAACCCTCTTACAAAGTAAATTCTTTATCAATGCCAGCAGTAGATCTGTATTTAAGCTCCTTTCATGAGCCTCATCAACTATAATGCAAGACACCCCAGACAAATTTCTATCGCTCATGTACCGCTGCAATAAACAGTGATCTGTCATGAATGATATCCTGGAATCAAACTTCTGACTGGATGAAAATGTAGAAACACACTGTATTGAATTTTCTTCATAACATCCACTACTTTCCTCCTGCACCCTTTGAGCCAATGACTTGGCTGCAATCTTGCGAGGTTGGGTGCACACAATTGACCCATCAGCCCCAATGCCAGAATCAGCTAGAAACTGCACTATTTGAGTACTCTTCCCAGAACCAGTCTCTCCGATCAACACAGTTATCTGCATAAACTCTACTCATAAGAACAACCACAAAAATTTAAAAAATAAAAATAAAAATAAAAAATAATTAATAGTATGCATTGGCAAAAAAAAGTCTTTTTTGTTGCACAACCAACAAATACAAATGCTTATATCTCTTCCCATGATCAGATGAACGAATTACAACCAAAAAAAAAAAACATTTTTTCAAGCACATAAGATACCTGCTGGACGAATTACAACTAAAAAAAACATTTTTTCAAGCATATATATGAAGACACCTGTTGTTGACCGAATTACAACCAAAAAAATAAACATTTTTTCAAGCACATATAAGAGGATATCTTTTGTTGAACGAATTACAAAAAAATAAAAAAAATTCAAGCACATATAGGAGTATACCTGTTGATGATGTATCTGCTGAAGAATTTCCTGCCTATAAGCATAAATAGGCAATCCTTCTTGAAGCCTTCGGCATTCCCTAACAATGAGACTGTGAATCTTCTTCCAATCAAAACTTCCATCAAACCTTAACACAGGAACAAAATCTTCACCACCCTCCACGTTGTTACTCTCTTCCAAGTGCTGTAAAATGGACTCCATTGCAAACTCAAACTCCTTCAACCTCCTTTCAACCAAACTCTTCTCATCATCAAGCCCTTTCTTTCTCTCAACATGCTGTTGCTGCACTCTAACAGGAAAAGGCTTCCCCAATAGCCCCTTAACACGAGCAATCTCCTTCGACAAACCATCCCACTCCTCCACCCACTTCTTCACTTCCTTCCCCTCCATCAACTCCTTCACATGGCTCACAAAAAGGCTCCTGAGCCGACCTTCAAGCTCCACCCTGTCAGACGGCACCATAACATTCGAAATCAACTCCGGCGTAAAATCATGCCCTACAGCAAGCCGCGACTCCCAAAACCAAACAACAGCTTCACGCGCATCCGTCCACTGAATAAAATTCAGCGAAGCAGCAACACCATCGCAGGGGTAAAAACAAAAATTATCAGGATTCGGCTTACATTTGCTTATCAAACACTCAACATCATCCCGGTTGACAGAGCCACACCCAAAGTGAAGCTTAAGGATGAAATTAGGTTGACGAGGAGAATTCCGCTCGGGAGGACGGTCAACACGGTGGTTATGGCTAGAGTGGAATCCAGGTTTCCGGTAACGATAAGCAGGGCACGGTGGTAGACGGTTGAAGTTAGGGTTGTGGTTGGACGGAAAAGTCTTCTTCATGGCGAAACGATTATCGGAGAATAGCAAAACCCTAAATGAAAAGTGGAAAAAAAGTAAAATGTTTTGTTTGTGATTTATGGTTTGATAAGTAGTATTTAAATATTAATAAGCGTTTCGTTTTTCTTTGTAACTACGCAATCCCACTGGTTAGTATAGTGTGAGTGTGACCCTAGGATTACTTTATTTCCTTTTTTTCAATTTTTGTTTTAAATGCACATTTCTCAAAAATTAAATTTTTTTCGTATTATGTGCTATTTCTTTATTATTATTTATTTATTATGTTAGAATATTAATCATTTTTTTATTAATTTACTTATATATTAATTTTACTTTTTTAAAAATATATATTATATATGAATTTACTAAATATTTATTATTGTTAATAGAAATACTCAAACTTGCCACATTCACACTATCAAAAATATTATAAATCGTTTGATCTTATCCTAAAAGTTTACAAAAATATTTAATTTTTAAAATTTATCAATTTTAAATTAGAGCCGTTGGATCTTGATCAGATAACAAACTCTGTTTGAATACATGAATGCAATTGTAGCAAAGGGTACTATTTCAAATTCAGTTACAAATCAAAAAGGAATATGAAACTAACCCGATTCAAATATTAAAAAAATGAATATTTTATGTGCATTTAATGCTATTATTACAAAAAATATTATTATACTGATATTTTGAAGTTACTAGAAGGCGAATATAATAGTAGGGGTAGGCTGGGAAATGTATTTATTTTATTTATATGTAAAATTAAATAAAATTAATAAAATAAATATAAGATAATAAAATATTTAATAATTATATAAATAAAAATACACATGGGAGTAAATGAAATTATCCCTTTAAACACATAATAAAATAAATTAATTAATAGATTATGTTGGAACAAAAAATTGGTTTGTCTCATATCCATTAAGTTTTGATGATAACAAAATATTTAAAGAACAATTTGATATATTAATATTTGTTCAAGTATATAGGATGATAGACTAAAATCTCATGGATAATCCAAGTATTAGTTCTGATTATGAACATATAAAGAGAAACTTAAAGACCATAATCTGATGGATCAGAAACTAAAGACTAGACTCTAAAAAAGTCAATTTCGGAACAGGTCAACGTCTGAAGGTCAGAGTTTGAGGGAGTCAGCATCTGAAGACCGAACCTTGAGTAAGTATGCTTCTGAAGATCAGAACTGAGTCAGTCAAAGCACAAGGACTAAGGTGACTCTTATAGGGCACTATTAACCTCTGAGCCTACTTTGTCAGGTGAAGACCTAAAGCTCTATTTTTCTCATAGAGTCAATTGGGATGCAACTAATCATCTCGTTTATAGCAAAGAGATTTCAAACAAACTTTCAACGACATCGCCTATTTGAAGAAACATCTCAATGTCTATATTCAAACTTCTCAAAGACTCTCTAGTGTTGGATCTTCATATATTTTTTCCTTGTTTATTTAAGAAGCTGAAGACTTGAAGAATAATAGCCAATGAACTATTGACATTCAAAGAGCAGTTACTCTATTGAAACACAAGCATAATTTTAACTTAGAATTTCTTACCTTTGTATATTCTATAAATCCCTAAGTATTAAAGAGTTCTTTTTAGTTGTATTATGTCTACATCTCTGATTGTATATCAAGTGTATTACCTTAAACAATCTTCTATCTAGGAGGTAGAATGTTAGAAGTCTCTTACTTAATGTTTGAGCATTTGAAGTATTTACTTGTGTGCTTGAGCATAAAAGTCTCTTGCTTGTGTACTTGAGCATTAGAAGTCTCTTGCTTGTGTGCTTGAGCGTAGAAGTTTTTTACTTTGGGTCTGAACATTTGAAGTCTCTTGCTAGTGTGCTTGAGAAAATTGTAATCTTGTGTGATTATAGTGAAAATCTCTTGCAACTACGGGGGAATTGGATTACTCTCAAATTGTGAGAGAAACCAAGATAATTTTGTGTGTCTTTCTTCTTTCTTGCTTTATTTATCCGTTGCCTACCTCTGATTGATTCAGATTTTATACCTTGTGTTTAGAATCTAACAAAGAGTTTAAAAAGAAAGAAAAAATCAACATAATTCACCCCCCTTATGTTTTTCTCACCTTCAGTTGGCATCAGAGCATGGTTTGTGATAAACACTTAATAGTGGTGCAGAAAAGATCCTTTGAAAAACATATTGAATCGCGTCTGGAGTTTTTTAATTTGATAGTGATACTCTTAATCCATATGCTGTTATTAATCATGATTATTGCACTTCAAAAAAAACAATTATATAGCCAGGCATTCAACTTTCAGTGGAGACTCTACCGAGTTTAAATTGTGAAAGAGAAAATGTATACTCATATCATAGGTTTTGATGATGAGTTGTGGGATATTCCAGAAGATGGCATTGATTTTCCAGTCAAATGAGTTGGAATGGTGTCTGACAGAAAAACTCTCACACCTGCTCAGAAAAAGATTTATAGAAAAAATTAAGATCATTGATAAATCTACTACTAAGACCATTTTTAAATCCCTATGTGCTACTCATGAAGGGAATCAACAAGTTCGGGAAGCTAAGGTCAACCTTCTTATTCAACAGTATGAGTTGTTAAGAATGAAGGAGGGTGAAGACATTGAAACCATGTTCTCAAGGTTTCAAGTTCTTGTATATGGACTTTAGATTCTGAACAAGAAATATACTACCTTTAATGATGTCAATAAGACTTTAAGGACTCTTCTTGTCAGATACAAACCTCAAGTCTGGGATTCTGAAGAAGTTTTTCATATAGAAGGTGCTGAAGAAGATTTAGATGATGAGAAGATGGCCTTTATCATTAAAAGATTTTAATACTTGGCAAAGAAGAACAAGAGATTCTCTAGTAGAAGCAGTGGCTTTAGAGGATCAAGTTCAATAGAAAAGGAGGATGATCAGAAGAGATGCTTCAACTATAAGAAACCTGGTCACTTCATTGATGACTGTCTAGAACTGCAGAAGGACAAGTCGAAGAAGGGGAGTTTTTAGAAAGACAGCCTCAGAAACAAGTTCAAGATCAGTCTCATGGCAACATGGGACGAACTTGACAATAAAGAAGACTCTTAAAAGGATTAAGAGCAACCCGACCTTACTTTGATGGCTCTTACATCTTCTGAAGCAGAATTTGACTCAGATTCTGGTTCAGAGTCTGAAGAAGAAGATGAGGTATTTTATAAATTATCTCATTTTGATTTAATTACTTTCATTCAAGACCTCAGGGGAAGGTATTAATAAAACGCCAACAAGATGAAAATATTGAAAAACCAATATGGTCTTTTGAATGATGAATTAAAATATTCTCCAAGCAAAAATAAAGCTCTAGAGAAATAACATATTGCACTAGTAAAAGAAGTGTTTGATAAATCCCTTGATGAGCATGAAATGACTATTTAGGAGTTTATCAAAAATGGTTTTAATATAACTAAACTCGCATCCATGATTTATGGTGTAAGTAGAAGCAAAGGGGGAGGTCTTAGATACTCACAAAAATCTTTTGATCCAAGGTTTGAAATCTTGAGTAAACCAACATATCTTTCTTCTTTAAGCTCTGCTCAGAAAGGCCTTGACTCTTATTTTATACCTGCTGCTGACAATGCAAAGGTTCTGAACAAGTTAGACCCTAAACACGTTGGTCAAAGGTTATGAAGAAACCTGACCCTAAGACCCTAAAGTCAAAGGTTCTAAAGAAACTACAACACAAGACATCAGAAGCTAATGTTCTGAAAGGTTCAGAATCTAAGGCCAAGATCCATTTAAGACAGCAAATGATAATGTGAAAATATATTGTTTATTTCGACTCGATTCGCATGCAATTTAATTTCGAAATACTTGCTTTTCGTATTATTATGGTGTGTCATGTTTGTGTTTCAGGTATTTGTCGAATAAGAGCATCCGTGCGAGAAAACCGGGAAAAGAGCAAGAAAATGAAGAAAAAGTGCAAATTCTACAATTTTACTGATACGGTGTTCGCCGTGAGAAAATGGCATTCGTCGTGGCAATGGCGTTCGCCATTACCCCGCGGCGTTCGTCATTATGTCGCAGACAGCAGTTTTTCAACAGCAGCAGTTTTAGGGAGTTTTAATAACTCTTTTTCCCTCATTTCTCTGATTTTGAAACCAAGGGGAGTTAAGAGCCATATTTCTCTATAAATGGGACCTTGGAAGAAGTGCCATGGGATCCAAGTTCGTGCGCGGAAGCGCTGTCGAATTTGTTCATAGTTTTAGGCAGAAATCACTATTGTAAAAGGAGTAGTTTTCTCGCATCGAGGAACTACTCCACCATTAGTATTTAGGTCTGCAATTTATGTAATACTTGGATCAATCTTGCCGTCATCTTATTGAAGCTTATTTCCAGTTCTGTTTATTCAAGTCTCCATTTATTTTCCTGCAATTTACAGGTTCTTTATTTATCGCCTTATTATTACTACTGTTATGTTTTTACAATTGTTAAGCATGATGTCCTTTATTATAATTATCATATTTAGTTTGTTTTCGTTTAATTCCATGTTTTTCTAAATTGTCCTGAGTCCGGCATATGAGGACAGTCGTTACCGATGGGACTCGGTAGAAGTTATAGGCGCGAAATTGAGAATGTATGTCATTTTGGTTTTAATTTCCAAGTTTAATTTAAGTAGCTTTGTCACGAGAGTGAGAGGTTATTTAACATTGTTTTGTCACGAGAGTGAGAAGCAAATTAAGGTTTAAGCCGAGATCCGCGAGAGCGTGAGGAGTGAACCGGATAGTGAGAATTAGGCATCATATCTAAATACAGCGAGAGCGCTTTAGATAGCGATTAGGATATTATTGGCTTTTAAAGTGTGTTTCTTAGTTACCGGGCAAGCGAGAGCAAAATATTGGGATTAGGAAGTATGGCTTTTGTTAAGACTGCGAGAGCGTGAGGCGGAGCCTTTAAGTAGGTATATTCTACGGAATTAAGATATAGTCGTAATCAGTACCCGTTTTCTATAAGTCCCTTAGATGCGCGAAAATCATATTTCAGGCTCGTTTTAGCATTATTTTCAAACCTTTAGTAATTAGAATTTATATTTCCGTTCGTACCTTTTTAATCATAGCCTTAGCTTTACAAAGCAACGATAGATTACAGTAGGTTGACATTGGTCTCTGTGGGTTCGACAATCTTTTATATTACTTTGATAAATCCGTGCACTTGCGAACGCATCAAGTTTTTGGCGTCGTTGCCGGGGACCAACAAGAAGAAACATGTTAGAACTAACCCTAAATAACCCATAAGACTATGGGCACCTAAATCTCAAATTATTTTTACTACAGATATGCTCCAAGGGAGAAGCAAACCAGCAATCATGGTACTTAGATAGTGGTTGCTCACTACATATGACATGATAAAAACATATGTTCCAAACCTTAACTCTGAAAGAGGGAGGAACTACGGGCTTTGGAGGAAACCATAAAAGAAAGATCATTGGTAAGGGTATTATTGGTAACTCCTATATCTCAATTAATAATGTTTGGCTTGTAGATGGACTTACACATGACATACTGAGCATTAGTCAATTTTGTGACAGTGGTTATGAAGTCATGTTCAATAAGAACAATTGTATAGTCATGTATGAATCTGATAAGTCCTTAGTGTTCAAAGGTAGGAGGAAGGGCAATGTTTATAAAATTAGTTTTTCTGAATTGGTTGATAAGAAGGTACTTTGCCTTCTATTAGTGAGTTATGAAAAATGACTTTGGCATAGAAGGTTAGGTCATGCTAACTAGAGATTAGTCTCTAAACTTGGCAAGTTGAAACTTGTTAAAGGATTTCTAGAACACAATTATCACTCAGATGCTCTTTGTGGAGCATGCCAAGTAAGGAAAATTAGTAAAACTTCTTTTAAAACTATAAACATTGTCTCTACCTCCAGACCCTTAGAACTGTTTCACATTGATTTGTTTGGTTTTGTTAGTATTGCATTAATCAATGAGAAGAAATATGGATTAGTCATCATTATTGATTATAACAGAGGGACTTGGGTTAAATTCCTTAGAACCAAGGATGAATCATATGATGTGTTCAACATCTTTTGCATACAAGTATAAACTGAAAAGGAATCATAAAATTTGAAAGTAAGAAATGATCATGGAGGAGAATTTGAAAATAAGCCATTTGAAACTTTTTGTGAAAAAACATTGAATTCTCCATGAGTTCTCTTATTCTAGAACTTCACGGAAAAATGGAGTTATAGAGAGAAATAACATGTATTTATAAGAAATAGCCAGAACTATGATCCATGAAAACAACTTACATAAGTACTTGTGGGCAGAAGATGTAAACTCAACTTGTTATGTTTAGAATAGAATTTATATTAGACTTATTCTAAACAAGACTCCATATTATCTTTTCAAAGGAAGAAAGCCATGCATTTCTTATTTTCATCAGTTTGGATGTACGTGTTACATCATGAACAATAAAGTCTATCTTAAGAAATTTGACGCCAAAGCTCAAAAGGGTGTCTTTTTAGGATGCTTTGAATGCTCCAAGGCATACAGGGGGTCTAACTCTGAAACCAATATGGTTGAAGAGTCATTACGCATCAAATTTGATGAAAAAGAGCCTGATAATAAAATGTCAGAAATCTGTGTGACTGAAGACACCTCAGGAGCTAGAGGTCCAGAAGCTGGAAGTTCATAAGCTAACAGTCTATCAGAAGTTTGATGTTTAGAAGTTATTTGAACTTCAGAAGCTAGTGGTCTAGAAGTTTGAACTAGCCTCAGAAGCTCATCTAGATATTAAAGATACTGAAGAAGCTCAAGATGGTTCCTCACATGCATCACAGTCCAATAAGACCTTTAAGTACAAGTCTTCTCATTCAGAAAAGTTAATTCTTGGAAACAAAGGTAGTCCTATAAATACAAAGTCTACCTTCAGAGAAGAACGTTCAATCTTAGGACTACTCTCCATGATAGAACCCACTTCTATTGATGAAGTACTTTCTAATGATAGTTGGATTGTGGTAATGCAAGAAGAGTTTAATCAATTTCAAAGAAATGATGTATTGGATATGGTACCCAAACCTTGTCAGAAGAACATTATTGGAACAAAATGGGTATTCAAAAATAAGTTCAATGAGCAAGGAGAAGTGGTAAGAAATAAGGCTAGACTTGTAGCTCAAGGCTACAGTCAACAAGAAGGTATAAATTTCTCTGAAACCTTTGCACATGTTGCAAGGTTAAAGGCAATCATGTTACTTTTCTCTTATGCTATTAACCATGACAATATTTTATACCAAATGGATGTTAAGAGTGAATTTTTAAATTGAGTCATTTCTAAATAAGTATATGTCAAACAACCACCCGAGTTTGAGGATTCAATTCACCTAGATTATGTTTTCAAAATTAAGAAGTCACTTTATGGACTCAAACAAGCTCCCAGAGCTTGGTATGAGAGACTGGGTAATTTTTTGTTAGAAAATAGTTTTCATAAAGGGCGAGTAGACATTACACTCTTCAGAAAAGGCACTTAAAGTTGATATCTTAATTGTCCAAGTATATGTAGATGATATTATATTTGGTTCTACTGATGCTTTCTTTTACCAAGAATTTTCAAAGACAAAGCAGGCTGAGTTTGAGATGAGTATGATGGGAGAGCTGAAATTTTGCTTTGGTATTCAAATCAATCAATGCAAGGATGAATTTTATATTCATCAAACAAAATACACAAAGGAGCTTCAGAAGAAGTTCATGCTAGGTGATTGCAAGATCATGACAACTCTTATGCATCCAACCTGCAACTTAAGCAAATAAGAAAGTAGCACCATGGCTTGTCAGAAGTTGTATAGAGGTATGATTGGCTCTTTTAGTTTATTTAACAGCTTCTAGACTAGATATTTTACCAGTGTCAACTTGTGTGCAATATTTTAGTCATATCCTAGGGAGACTCACTTAACTGTTGTTAAGAGGATCTTTAAGTATCTGATGGGAACAACCAATCTAGGGTTGCTTTATAAAAAAATCCCTAAATTATAAGTTAGTTGGATTTTGCGGTGCCGACTATACTGGGAATATAATTGAGAGAAAATCCACTTGTGGACACTGTCAATTCATAGGTGAAAACCTAATATCCTGGGTTAGTAAAAGACAAACAGTTATTTCTTTGTTTGCAGTAGAAGCAGAGTACATATCAACTACAAGTTGTTGCACACAACTACTCTGGATGAAATATCAGTTAGAAGACTATCAGATAAGTGGAAGTAATATACCTATTTATTGTGACAATACTCTTGTTATTTGTTTGACAAAGTATCCTATTCAACATTCTAGAACCAAGCACATAGAAATAAAACATTATTTTATTAGAGATTATATTCAGAAGGGCGTGATAGATATACAATTCATTGATACTGATCATCAATGGGTTGGTATATTTACCAAACCTTTTACTATTGAAATATTGTATTTTATTAAAAAAGAATAAGAACAATAAAATATAATCCAAACCATTTGAACCTCAACCAAATCTTATTCAATCTCATCCTGACATTGAAACTCAAAATGTGTTTGAACAAGTAACTCAAAACCAACCTCTACTAGATTCCACTGATGACCAAACTGTTACAGAACCACACTTTGACTAACAAACTGAACCATCTGACAATCACTTCTCACCTTCTAGGGAAGCAGACGTTGTGTCGAAATCTGGCACAACAGCTCCTCCTAGCCCATCTACTCCTCACCCCACGATGAACCTAAACCTTCCACCTCATATAAAATACCAAATGGAAGAGTTTATGAATGTTATTTTTCATTGAGTTCAGAACATGGTTACTGAGAGGCTTATTGCATCTGATCTCATAACTTATGCATCTAAATGGGACACTCTCAGAACCTCTATGGATACAACGTTGTAGAATCTGAAGTCTTTCTCATCTGAGTTTGTAGCTTCTTCTAGTCAGAAGCATGGCCACTTAGAAGAGAAATTAGCTTTTGTTACTGCTAAGCAAGAAAATATGTATGTTTATTTGAAGACAGTGATTGCAAGACAAAATGATATGGGTTCTGATATAAAGGTTATCTTGGAGCTTCTGAAGCAAAAATGTTAGACTTTAGGATTTAGCAAACCCTTTTATTTTGTTTTATCAATTATTTTGAACATGTTTTCTCAATATGAATCTCTTATTCTTTGCTGAATGAAATATTTTTCTTCGGTATCTTTTATATTTCGTTAATTTATTTTTATTGATGGCAAAAAAGGAAGTGGGTATAGAAGTATTTAAGCACCTGAAATTTGATAGTTATTATTCTTGCTTAAATTCCAAAGAACTATTTTGTGCTTTAAATATTCAAATTTAATTAACTTGGATAAGACTTGGGGGAACTCACAAATCTCACTCGATGGACTGTTAGACTCAGGAAAGCTTACAAACCTCGAACCATGAAGCCATCTTGTTAATTAAATTAACAACCATTGTTCTTAAATACTTATGTTTGCCATCATAAAAAGGGGGGAGATTTTTGGAACAAAATTAGTTTGTACCATATCCCTTAGGTTTTGATGATAACAAAGTATTTAAAGAACAATTGGGTATACTAATATTTATTCAAGTGTGCAGGACCATGGACTAAAATATCATGGATAATCCAAGTATTGGTTCTTACTAAGAACATATAAAGAGAAGCTTATATACTAGAATTTGATGGATCAGAAGTTGAAGACCAGACTCTGAAGAAGTCAACTTCTAAAGAGGTCAACGTCTGAAGGTCAGATTTTGAGGGAGTCATCCTGTCAAGATCGGACCTTGACTAAGTCTGCTTCTAAAGATCAGAACCTGAGACACTTAAAGTGCAAGGACCAAGGTGACTCTTATAGATCACTGTTAACCTCTGAGCCTACTTTGTCACGTGAGGACCTAAAGCATTATTTTCTCATAGAGTTGGCTGAGATACAACTGATAATTCATTTTGTAGTAAAGGGATTTCAACACAAGCTTTTAACGAGCTCAACTATTTGAAGAAACATCTCAACGTCTCTATTCAAGCTTCTCAAAGACTCTCTTGTGCTGGATCTTCAACGACTCTTTTCCTTATCTATTTAAGGAGCCGAAGACTTGAAGAATAATAACCAATGAACTATTGACATTCAAAAAAACAATTACTCTATTGAAACACAAACACAAGTTTAAATTAAGATTTCTTCCCTTTGTATATTCTAGAAATCTCTAAATCTTAAAGAATTCTTTTTAGTTGTATTTTGTCTACACCTATGATTGTATATTAAGTGTATTACGCCACATAATATTTTATTTGTTAGTTATATTGTTAGAAGTCTCTTAGTATTTGAGCATTTAAAGTCTCTTTCTTGTGTGCTTTAGCATAGAAGTCTCTTGTTTGTGTGCTTGAGCATTGGAAGTTTCTTGCTTGTGTGTTTGAGCATAAAAGTCTCTTACTTTGTGTTTGAGCATTGGAAGTTTGTTGCTTGTGTCTTGAGCAAATTGTAATCTTGTGTGATTATAGTGAAAAAAATTATAAGTACAAGGGGACTGGATTAATCTCAAGTTGGGAGAGAAACGAGGATAACTCTGTGTGTCTCTCTACTTTTCTGCTTTATTTATCTGTTGTCTACCATTGATTGATTCAAATGTTATACCTTGTGTTTAGAATCTAACCAAGAATTTAAAAATAAAGAAAAAGTAAATATAATTCAACCCCCTCATTCTTGTCTTTTTTTAAACCTTCAGATTCTACAAAATTTTTGAAAATAACGTATGTGAATCAAAATACATTTTTTAGTAAATAATAAATTATATTTTGATTTTACTTTTTTAAAGTGAATCAGACATATTTAACTAAAGTGTGAATGAATACTTGTATAGTTTTAGAATTAGATTTGTTTTGATTGAAGCTAAAGCTAGATCTAATTTAGATTTTATGTAATTTGTATCCTTCAATAGTTCTCTCATGTCAAAGATTTGAAGTTTTCATGAAATATGTATGTATGCCCTTCGAATCTTGAAAATAAATTTACCCTAGATTTGACATCTAGTATGCACGATTTAAATCATCATCAAAAAATTATAGTTCAATATTTCTCTCTACATTGATAACTTAAATCACATAATATGATTATTTGAATCATGAATTAGAAATTTACACTTTGAAAACTATCGATCACTAATTATTTGAATAATATTATAGGTTGATTTAAATCACATACAAAATTTAAAATTTCTCGTCCAGTGATTTGAATCATGTTAAAATCATTTTAATGATGATTTGTATCATGTTGTAAAAATTAATTTTTTATTATGAAAATCAACAAGGTAATTTGATGAACAATTTTATTTGAATTAAACATTAAACTTCCCTTAAATATAATACTCATATTTCAAAGGAAATGCATAATGCAAAATGTATGAACTAGACATATAATAAAATTCAAACTTGGTGATAAATGAATTGATGATATGCACGAAGTAGGACGGTCTCAACCTTTAGGCCAGTAAAAATCCTCGTTTTAAATCCCAATATTTTTATTATTTTAACAGGAATATATATATATATCAGGATTTGTTTGTAAAAAAATATATAAATATATAAATATTACGATTTTTAAATTTCTAAGAAAGAGTTCACTTCTGCGTAAAAAAAAGTTAGTCAATTATTATTAATTAAAATAAATAATTAATTTTGTTAATTGCACTACTTAATTATCGTTGTCGATTGTCATACCCTATATGTTGCAATTTTCCAGCCTTAGCATTTGTAATTTCTATTTCATCCTTTATTAACATTGTTATTCACATCACACCTTTTTATTAGCGTTAGCGCGCACATTGTCTTTCTCTCTTCCTCTCTTACTCCCAGTTTAATAGTTTTGCTGTCAAGTCTTTTAAACTCTTTATTTTATTAAGTTGTTCTCCCCAAATCCTTAGTTCTATCTTTTGTTACTCCACTATTTACATATACGTGTTGTTTATTTTGAATTATTCAATTTGTTAAATTTGTTTATTTGTTTGCAGCCTTGTGTTTAATTCAGTTCTTTTAATTATCATTTTCATTTCTTTCAAATTTTTATTTGTTTGCTAATTTAATTCTTTCAGTTTTAAAATTTTAAAATATTTGTCATGTATTCAATTTGTTAGGTTTTAAATCAACCAACAATATATTTTTGGTGGAACGTGAAGAAAGATAAGTAACAATGTAACACCTAATTTTGTCAAAACCAAGTTCTATTGTTCTAATTTTCTTCAATTAAAAATTGTTTTAAAAGTTATTTACTATGGCAAACGAAAGCAATTCTGGATCGACAATCGTCTATCTCGAACCATTATCGGAAGAATCGGATATGTATACTAAACCATAACAAAATGTATTACAATGATGAGAAAACAAATCAATATGGTTTTCAAAAATAATGTTTGAACTATGTAACACTATGATAATCAATTTCCAATGAAATAAAAAATAACGGTGACTAAGACAAATAATCAAACATTTAGCGTGCAATTAATTTATCGAACACTTGGTGTGCAATAAACACCAAGTTGGTTTTCCTTTGTGTTGATAATATGAAAAATCAATTGCAATTATGTTACAAAATAGTTTGAATTACTTCAACACAAACAAAATTTTCAGCATAAGAAATTGCACACTAAATGAATTATCAAATTTTAAAGAGACTGAGAGAGAGAACACAAAGATTTGTTTAACCAGTTCCCAATTGTCCTCACTATGGGTACGTCTGTCCTAATTCAAAATGGAATTGAGATATTCAATTAACCTTTGCAAATGTTGTATATATAAATAATAATTAGAATTTTAAATTCCTTTAATTATTCAGATTTGTAAATCTGTTATTTACTCATTATATAATCAAAATTAATTGCTTAATTAGTGGAGAATCAGTAGGAGATTAGTTACCTTGATTCACTCCAAATTAGGTTTATAAAACTTGTATATATTTACACTGCTGTAAACTAATAGCAGCATCAATTTGATCCACACTTTATCTCCCTATATGGTATCAGTTGGAAACGATCCAGCCCTATCCTTCTAATTCAGAACGTTGTTTCTCATTCTTACTGTCAAACTCGCCTCCCATGGCCACCGACAGTTCCCACTACATCACCAACCCCTATGAGCCATCCAAACCCTTTGTGTGCATCACTCTTAGCAGTGTCACCAAGCTTCTTCCCACTAATTATCTTAATTGGCAACTCCAAGTTGAAGCTTTTCTTGATGGCTTTGATCTCCTAAAATATCCAGATGGATCTTTCCCTGCGCCGCCGGCAACGATCTCTACCACTGCAACATCTTCAGTGACGACACCAAATCCTGCTTATCAAACTTGGCGTCGACAGGATCGCCTCATCTATGGCGTTATCCTCACCACTCTCTCCAACGAAATGGCCTCTCTGGTGTCTCAGACAAAGACATCGCATAATCTTTGGACTCTCCTCAAGAACACATATGCCAAGGCATCTCGCAGCCACCTCAAGCAACTCAAGGAGCGTCTCCGAATGGCTTCTAAAGGTACCCAATCTATCACAACCTATATGCACTCTCTGAAGCAAACAGCTGACCTTCTCGCTTCACTCGGATCTCCTGTCTCGGTTGAAGACATGACTGATCATGTTTTATGCGGCCTCGACGACGGCTACAGAGCAGCCATTGATGGGATAAATGCAAGGGATACCCCAATTAACTTTGATGATCTCCTCGAGAAACTACTCATCCAGGAACTCTCCATTGTTGCTGCTCAGAGACAAACTCCTGCCCCGGTTACAACCTTGAATGCTCAGACTCGACCCAACTACAACAACAAGTCTCGGTCTGGTCAATTCCCTGCACCGTCTAATCAACACACCAACCATCGCAAATTGTTTCTCGGACGCTGTCAGTGGTGCAATGTCAAAGGACATGTTCTATCTCAGTGCCAAATCTTCAAGCAGCAACATACCAGTATCCCGCCATCGTCTCGACACTCTCTGGCTCACACTGGACTGGCTCAGGCCAACACTGCAGCTGCTGGTCCATCTCATACTGATTTCTTGGTTGACAGTGGAGCAACACATCACATAACCAATGATCTTGCAAATATGGCACTTCATCATTCGTACACTGGTCCTGACTCGCTATTCATGGGTAATGGTTCAGGTTTAAACATCTCTCATTCTGGAACACTTTTACTTCATGATTTATCCTTGTCTAATGCTTTGCGTGTTCCTTCCATGAAACAACAAATTATTTCTGTCTCCAAACTTACCAAACGAACTAACTCTACTGTTGTTTTCCTGCCAAACTCTTTTTATGTAAAGAACTTGCAGACAGGCCAAACAACCCATAAGGGCTCATGTGTGGATGGACTTTATCTCTAGCCCACCACCTCACCATCCGTTCATACCGTCTGCGCGGAATCCTCTGCATCATGGCACCACAGGCTTGGGCACCCTTCATCCTCTATCTTCAAATTTATTCAATAGCATTTTTTTTTGGGTTCAAATAAATTCCTGCAATCTGATTGTAATTCATGTCAAATTAGTAAGAGTCACAAACTTCCTTTTCATGAATCCACTCTTAAGTCTTCTTATCCATTAGAAATAATTTTTTCAGATGTATGGACTTCTCCTGTTTTATCTATTGATGGCCTTCGTTACTATTGCATGTTTGTTGATCACTTTACTCGTTATATCTGGCTATATCCAATAAAACACAAATCTGATGTCCAAAATATATTTCCCAAATTTAAATCACTAGTTGAAAATTTCTATCACCACAAAATCAAAATCTTATACACAGATAATGGTGGCGAATATATTGGACTTCGTCCATTTTTAAGCACCCATGGTATAAGTCATCACACTACCCCACCTCATACACCTGAACACAATGGAATCTCTGAACGCCGGAATTGTCACATCGCCGAAACCGACCTTTCTCTTCTTCACCACTCAGGCATGCCCCTCACCTATTGGCCTCACACCATGACTACTGCAGCCTACCTCATAAATCGTCTCCCAACTCCAATTCTTGGGTACAAGTCACCTTATTCCAAATTACTCCACATTAGTCCGGATTATCATAAATTAAAATGTTTTGGATGTTTGTGTTTTCCCTGGATTAAACCATATGCTAACCATAAACTTGCGCCAAAGTCTGCTATGTGTGTTTTTGTAGGTTATTCAGCTGATCAACACGTGTATCTGTGTCTCGATCCCACAACCGGACGGATTTATACCTCTCGCCATGTGAAGTTCGTCGAATCCAAATTCCCATTCAGCTCTCTGGTAGCTCAATCTAATTCACATGTAGAACAACAAACAAGCCCACTTCAAATCTCTATTTTACCGCCCGTAGCTCAACCCACTGACAATACCATTCTAAACCCACCAGAAAATTTATCCGCTGCCCATCCCTCTCCATCAGTCACCCACTTACCAGACTTGGCTCAACCATCAACCTCAAATGAACCCACCAATAATACTCAAACTCCCTCTTCACACTCCCAACCCTCCCCCCAACCTCCTCCATCCCCCCCGCCCCCATCCACCATCAACCCAAACCCGAGACAGCAAATCAATGGTGGTGGGATCATCACCCAGTCTAAAAACAACATCGTCAAACCTCTTAAAAAGCTCAACCTACATGTTTGACCCTCCTCTCCCATTGAACCCAACACCATCACCCAGGCTCTTCGTAACCCTGATTGGCGCACGGCTATGCAAGCCGAATTTGATGCCTTACACCACAACAACACTTGGGATCTTGTAAGTAGGTCCTCTGCTCAAAATTTGGTTGGCTGTAAATGGGTTTTTCGAATCAAACGGAATCCGGATAGATCGATTGATCGTTACTGAAATTCTAGTGCATGTGCAGAATTCAGATGTCCTAGAATATGCCGTTCGACATCTGGTCTGACATGATCATAAATGGAAAGGTATAATCCAATAAACATGGTACTGAAAAGAAATAAGAGCAAGACACACAGAATTGTTAACCCAGTTCGGATCTAACTATCCTACATCTTGGGGCTACCAAGCCAGGGATGAAGTCCACTATTAGTAGTATTAATTCAAAGCTAAACAACCCGTTTACAACTTATCACTTAATCACTACCCAATGACCCTTCTACCTAGATCCTCTCTAGATATGAGAAACCCTTCTCACTCCCAATCATCGCAATGATGTCTAGCAGATGACATCTCAGCCACTGCATCAACGGCTCTTTACCTATACAATAATTCAGCAAGGAAATTATCCTTTAGGACACAACTTAGAGTTACTTAAAAGCTTCCTCCAAGAACAATACTCCTCTTACTTAACAGTTTCGAGGATTACACTAACAAACTGTCCAACTCACAGGTCGAGTGGTACAGGAACCAACCCCAATAATAGAACTTTACATCTTTGGTTGCGTTACCAAACTAGGTTACAAAACATATATATATAGCCTATTCCCAACTGGATTTGGGCCTTCAAAAACGCAACAAATAAGCTGCTACATATCAGCAGAAACTTCTGCTACAAATCAGGTCTTCAATCAAATCATTAACTTCCTAAAATATCTCCAGATTTAGAAAGTTTTAGTTCTTCAATATTTTCCCTCCATCTTGAATCTTCAGACCTATAAATCAGCGCCTCATGATTGCATAATATTCCAGAATATTCTGCATCAGTTAGAACCTAACAGAATTAACAAACCACTTCAGTTCTGGCGCGATGTCGAATGGACCTGCATGGGACATCTCGATAGGACATGTTGTTCCAGATGTTAACACTACTTCAGCTCAACATGTTCCAATGCACACTAGGACTTCTTGCTCAACCTGTTCTTCTTTAGCAAGATAAACCAGACTATCTAACATATTGCTGCTATTATTTGTTTTACAAAATTAATGCCAACCCTTAAAATTAAAGAACTAACATTCTCCCCCTTTGGCAAATTTTGGCTAAAACAAATACATAAACATTACAACTCAGATTTCAGCAGCAATATACTACTGTCAGTAGTCATCAGCAACTAATGAACCTACCAGTAACCATCAGTAGCTACTGTGAACAGCAATCCTGGAGAATCATCTTCTAGGGAATATTTGAATGATGTTAGGACATCATGTCTGACAACTCTTTTGGCAGAGCATTTCTATGAGCTCCATAACATCACCTTCGAGCATCCCACCACAATCACTTCAGGCAGCACATCAGGAGGTAAGAAGTAGAAAGTCCCGAAGTTATGCACATGAGGAAGAAGATATCCAATACTCCCCCTCAAATCAGGAATCTGAGGAACATTCTTCTACACATTTCTTTTTCCTTTCAAGAAGGATCCAGCTACATAGTAGAAGACTCCTCCAGAAAAGAAGCGTTTGTCTTGACACAAAGGACCAATGGTGGCATGAGAGATTTCTGCACACCTTAAATGATCAGACGCCCCCAGTCAACCTGTGGCATAAGATAAAACTTAAGAGGTATCAATCTATCAACCCAGGTAACTCAGAACACAAGTCACAACTGTGTTCATAACTCATGACACAAGTCACAATCGGAACTCAACACCAACTCAAGAATTTTAACACTCTCTTCACAAACAATTGGAACTGCAGACTCAGTGCTGACTCATAACAAGGCATCTGCATAACCCATTTCACACACCCTTTCTCCCCCTTTTTAGCCAAAACTTGGCAAAGAAGGCCCTCACAGAACCAAACCCAAGTGACACTTACCCAAATACTAACAAACACCATAAGACTAGTGAAACAAGACACTCACTTGGCAGGAGGAGAAGAGAGCAGCCCCTATAAATAGCTGACCAGTCACTTAGGAATTAACGAGCCTTGAATATGTCAAGATTCTTGGTCAAAGAAACGTTATTTTAGGTATCAAAAACTCCATTCAACATTCAATGCCTACCTTCCAAAAACTGCCTTGACTGCCTTAAATGTTTCTTAACAGAATGTTACCATAAATTAGGCCAATAATGCTTCATGCATAGGCAGAGACACGTGTTTTGCCTTATCCTTATACCACCGTCCAGAGTAATTCCTTGTTTGGCTCAAGAGAGAAAATATGTCTTGTACCATGTTCTGACATCTTATCAGACAATGTCTGCTTGCTCACAACATTATCAGCCCAAGACTCCACAGACCCCTATACAAACCCATCTTCTTATCAGATGGATACTGAGACGACTTCTCTCAATCCCTTCTATATTCCTTCAAAGCAGCAGAGTAAAAATAAAGTCACCCAAAACCACCAAATCTGCTTTTCAGACCTCTTCAACACAGCTATGATGTATCCCATCATGAAGTTCGACATCACACTGCACAGACTTGACCAGCACACAAGCTGCAATAGGCTATAGACAACAGCCTTAACTCCCTTTGACATGAACAACCAAAGCTCCTTAAGAAGATGAACACTTGACACCAGATGATAGCACAATGATGTTGCCACATTCTCAAAATCAAGAACTGCCACTTCTTGTATCTGTTGAGCATAATCTCACCAGGTGTATGCCGTAGAAGCCCACTTGATTCACACATTCCATAACAAATGTCTTGCAACACAAGATAAGGATTACCACCACCTTTTACTTGTATTAGAAGACCCTTCAGCCATTCTGATCAGATAACACCACTGACAACAACCTTCTATCCTTACATTCACAAGCACTTAAGAAGTCTTTATCATGAAAGTAGTCATGTATTTCCAGAACAAACTATTTAACATCAAGATCAGAATCTGCCCATTCTAATCCACCTTATGTCAGAACTGTCACTTTAGACAATAATGTTGCTTCTTCCAGCTCCACAAGCACAGTCCCAGACCTTCATCCAGGATACACAACAACCAATGATGTTGTAACATTATGTAGGACATCAGCCTTGGATAAAAGATCACACATTCTGCATTTTATTCAGGTAATCACACCCACCTGATCACAACAGTGAGAAATACACTCTCACACAATTCAAAAATCTGAATTGCATCCACACATCAGATAACTACCAAGCTCCCAACAAGGTCTTTACCATCAGTCACATACACATCTTCATCAGACTCATACCTAGCTCCCGACAAGGTATTTGTTATCCAAGAAAGATTCACAAACAAACAGCAGATGATGCTCACTTCTTCATTCACTCACTTTTGATACAGTCAGCTGATAAGGCACCTCATGTTGTCATCAACCACGACCACTCAGAAAGAGTAAATTCCTGAACCATAATATCCAGACTGCAGACTTGCATAATTCTCTAGACAAACACTTAGTCTCCCGTCAAAGTATTTACCCTTATGCATAACATCAATAATAGATAAATACTAAGTCTCCCGTCAAAGTATCTACTATTAGTCAGAAAAATATTACCTTCTCACACAAGGTATGACAATTTGTTTGTAATCTTCTGCATACGTCTGACAACTTCTGATTCATGACATATATTCACAAGTTACTTTAACTTGGATCAGTGGCTTGATCTTGGACTTCTTTCTGCGCAAAACAATCTTGGCTGAACAAGCAACCACCTGAATTGATGTTCCAACATCAATCTCAGTCACACATCTTCACAGAGTTTTTCTTAAGATATCGTCTATAGTAAGGCTCTAGCACACGTGGATCAACTATCAGTAGCTGATCAAGCTTCCAGGTCATATCTCATTCAGCAGCAGGAACAGCTCAAGAGTCTTCTCCTTAAATCACAGCATCTTGCCTGACTTTGAGATATTGGATGTCACCAACATTCCACAACCAATTTGCCTCTTCTGAACCATCAGCCAAACTCATCCAAGCGTATAGTCACCAACCAACCCCACCGGTTGATTCAACTCCACAGTGCTTAACCCTTGAAAGTTCTCCACTACACCAGAATAAGAGTTCCATGCTCTCATAGACTTGATAAATGTCATCAAGTTTGAGTAAACAAACTTCATCCTGACTCAGAGAAACATTATCCAGACAGCTTGAGATAATAAATTCTTAATGCATCAGGTCAGAATCTGCCAAGAACACTTCAGAGAATCATACATTCTCCCTTTTAATAACAGCACCGACTGTGATTAGATCATATCAATCCTAGGCACACACAGTCAATACTTATCTAGCTTCACAAGATCATTCAGAACATGTTTCCAAAAAACATGACCTTTTTTATCTTTGACCTTCATGTTCAAGAAGTCTGCTAGAGATAATACTTCTTGAATCTCAGGTTCTCCATTCCTGCAGCAAGGACCAGAAATAAGCTGGCCTCAGGATTAACATGTTGATCACACCTTGACCAACTCACACAACTAAGATAAGTTCCAGGGCCAAAACCTTCTTAGACATACCACCCAGATGCCTCCTCTTCCAGATCAGGAGTAGGCTCCAAACTCATGTGATCAAACCACATTAGTTTAGCACCCAGAGCATCTGCTGTGCCATTCCTTCAGACAACAGAATTCACCACAATTCTGGCGTGATGTTCTAACACAGGATAGGACATCATTCCAATGAACACATCAAGAGATCAAAGACTGGAGATTAGTCCTTTTAGGAGTAGAAGCAAAAAGTAAATTACTTCTCTTCCTCACACCTTCACTTATCAATGCCTTTATGAGTGGACTTGAACAATAATCTTCAAGTATCGTTGACACTGTAAGTTGAAGCAGTCTTGCATAAATCCCATCACCATAGGATATACATTCAGAGAGGAACAACCTTCTCAGTTACAACCTTAGGAGTTTTCAGATAGATTCGCAGCGGATCAAAATACAAACTCCTCAAGGCCTTCAGGTGTCACATATCAGCTCTAGCAATATAATTCAGGTGACATCACTATACCACAGGTTTGAAAATAAATCAAACCTAACAAAGCCACAACACAACAGTTTTTCAATCAAAACTCTAAGCCTTCAGCACATGCCACGAACAGTCCATCCTCCACTTCTAGGGACCATTCTCACAACTATATGAACTACTCCAAGTCAAACAACTTTTTAGTAGAAAGCTTCTACCTTGACCATGAACCAGAAAGTATCTTCCCTGGGATCTCATCCAGATACAGAACAGAATGACCTGCTCTGATACCAATTGAAATTCTGGTGCATGTGCAGAATTCAGATGTCCTAGAATATACCGTTCGACATCTGGTCTGACATGATCATAAATGGCAAGGTATAATCCAATAAACATGGTAGTGAAAAGAAATAAGAGCAAGACACAAGAAATTGTTAACCCAGTTCGGATCTAACTATCCTATATCTGGGGGCTACCAAGCCAGGGATGAAGTCCACTATTAGTAGTATCAATTCAAAGCTAAACAACCCGTTTACAACTTATCACTTAATCACTACCCAATGACCCTTCTACCTAGATCCTCTCTAGATATGAGAAACCCTTCTCACTCCCAATCATCGCAATGATGTCTAGCAGATGACATCTCAGCCACTGCATCAACGGTTCTTTACCTATATAATAATTCAGCAAGGAAATTATCCTTTAGGACACAGCTTAGAGTTACTTAAAAGCTTCCTCCAAGAACAATACTCCTCTTACTTAACAGTTTCGAGGATTACACTAACAAATTGTCCAACTCACAGGTCGAGTGGTACAGGAACCAACCCTAATAATAGAACTTTACATCTTTGGTTGCGTTACCAAACTAGGTTACAAAACATATATATATATATATATAGCCTATTCCCAACTGGATTTGGGCCTTCAAAAACGCAACAAATAAGCTGCTACTTATCAGCAGAAACTTCTGCTACAAATCAGGTCTTCAATCAAATCATTAACTTCCTAAAATATCTCCAGATTTAGAAAGTTTCAGTTCTTCAATATTTTCCCTCCATCTTGAATCTTCAGACCTATAAATCAGCGCCTCATGATTGCATAATATTCCAGAATATTCTGCATCAGTTAGAACCTAACAGAATTAACAAACCACTTCAGTTCTGGTGCGATGTCGAATGGACCTGCATGGGACATCTCGATAGGACATGTTGTTCCAGATGTTAACACTACTTCAGCTCAACATGTTCCAATGCACACTAGGACTTCTTGCTCAACATGTTCTTCTTTAGCAAGATAAACCAGACTATCTAACATATTGCTGCTATTATTTGTTTTACAAAATTAATGCCAACCCTTAAAATTAAAGAACTAACATTCTCCCCCTTTGGCAAATTTTGGCTAAAACAAATACATAAACATTACAACTCAGATTTCAGCAGCAATATACTACTGTCAGTAGTCATCAGCAACTACTGAACCTACCAGTAACCATCAGTAGCTACTGTGAACAGCAATCCTGGAGAATCATCTTCTAAGGAATATTTGAATGATGTTAGGACATCATGTCTGACAACTCTTCATCTCGGCAACTGCTCCGCTGAATTTTCATGCATACTCGGATGCGGACTGGGCAGGTGACAAGGATGATTATGTTTCAACCACTGGTTACTTGTTGTATCTTGGCAGCACTCCCATCTCTTTGAGTTGTCGCAAACAATGTTCTGTTGCTCGATCATCCACGGAAGCAGAGTATAAAGCCTTGGCTGACACAGCTAGTGAACTACTATGGGTCATTTCCTTATTTACAGAACTTGGTCACACTCTAACCGCTAATCCGGCTATCTATTGTGACAATCTCGGTGCCACACATCTAAGTGTTAATCCTGTATTTCACTCTCGAATGAAACATATAGCCTTGGCCTATCACTTTGTCCGCGAAAATGTTCAACACGGCAAGTTTCGCGTATCCTTTGTCTCTATTGATGATCAACTTGCTGATATTCTAACAAAGCCTCTGCTTCACCCTCGGTTCGAGTTTCTACTGTCCAAGTTGCATCTCTCTTCCAAGTTATCCAACTTGCGGGAGGATATCAATAATAATTAGAATTTTAAATTCCTTTAATTATTCAGATTTGTAAATCTGTTATTTACTCATTATATAATAAAAAATAATTGCTTAATTAGTGGAGAATCAGTAGGAGATTAGTTACCTTGATTCACTCCAAATTAGGTTTATAAAACTTGTATATATTTACACTGCTGTAAACTAATAGCAACATCAATTTGATCCACACTTTATCTCCCTATAGTATACAAGAGAAAAAGTAGCAATCCAACCCCCAAATCCTACATTTGGTGTTGATCCTAGCTTATTCGCTTCCCTTAATTTATTGTAATTTTTAAATTCTAAGAAAGAGTTCACTTATGCATAAAAAAAAGTTAGTCAATTATTATTAATTAAAAGAAATAATTAATTTTGTTAATTGCAGTACTTAATTATCGTTGTCGATTGTCATATCCTATATGTTGCAATTTTCCAGCCTTAGCATTTGCAATTTCTATTTCATCCTTTATTAATTTTGTTATTCACATCACACCTTTTTTTAGCGTTAGCCCACACATTGTCTTTCTCTCTTCCTTTGTTACTCCCAGTTTAATAGTGTTGCTGTCAAGTCTCTTAAACTCTTTATTTTATTAAGTTGTTCTCCCCAAATCCTTCGTTCTATCTTTTGTTACGTTACTATTTACATATATGTGTTGTTTATTTTGAATTATTCAATTTGTTAAGTTTGTTTATTTGTTTGCAGCCTTGTGTTTAATTAAGTTCTTTTAATTATCATTTTCATTTCTTTCAAATTTTTATTTGTTTGCTAATTTAATTCTTTCAATTTTCAAATTTTAAAATATTTGTCATGTATTCAATTTGTTAGGTTTTAAATCGATCAACAATATATGTTTAGTGGAACGTGAAGGAAAATACGTAACAATATAACACCTAATTTTGTCAAAAACAAGTTCTATTGTTCTAATTTGTTCTTTATTTAGTCTTTATTTATTGTAATTTTTTTATATTTTATGAATTTTTTATGCTTTTATCTTAAAGTATATAATGTCAACTCGAAAATATGAATCAAGTTATTCAAAATTACAAAAAAAAAATGAAGCTTTTATTGCATCGCAAAAAAAAAAAGACTCTAGATAAATTTATTAAAAAAAAAGAAAAAAAAAAGAAAATATAGGTGATTGTTATGATTATCTTTTTCATTATATCAACATATATCCTTAGGATTGTAAGTTTCTTTCAATTTGTGTTGTTAAAGAGGTAAGTACCTACCAGTTGGGATCAAATCTTTTGATTTCTAACTCACATCTCTTTTAGATGTTAAGCCTTACGATTCATGTTCTTGCTAGGATGTTAAACTTAAATAGAACGATTCATAATTTATTCATAATGTTAAGTCGTTCCAAATAAGGGGTGAATTGTAAATATGCATAATAATAATGATATACTAAATAACATTACTTTGAATCGAAAGACTCGAGGTAGATTATAGTGTATGAATGTAATGATGCATACATAGACAAAAGAACTGATGTATGTATAAATGAAATTATAGGAATGAAGATAGTGTTAGACGAGGGCAACGATCTAGAAGAGGGTTTGAATAGGTCGCAAATAAAATTTTCTTTAATTAAAAATTATTTTAAAAGTGATTTACTATGGCAAACGAAAGCAATTCTGGATCAACACTCGTCTATCCCGAACCATTATCGGAAGAATCGGATATGCGCACTAAACTGCAACAAAATGTATTACAATTATGAGAAAACAAATTAATATGGTTTTAAAAAATAACATTTGAACTATGTAACACTATGATAATCAATTTCCAATGAAATGAAAAATAATGATGACTAAGACAAATTATCAAACATTTAGTGTGCAATCAATTTATCAAACACTTGGTGTGTAATAAACACCAAGTTGATTTTCCTTTGCATTGATAATATGAAAAACCAATTGCAATTGTCTTACGAAATAGTTTGAATTACTTCAACACAAACAATATTTCCAGCATAAGAAATTGCACACTAAACAAATTATCAAATTGTCAATTGTGTGTGTGTGTTTGTGTGTGTGTGTGTGTGAGAGAGAGAGAGAAAGAGAGAGAAAGAACACAAGGATTTGTTTAGGCAGTTTCCCAATTGTCCTTACTATGGGTTGCCTGCCCCTAATTCCAAATGGAATTGAGATATTCAATTAAACTTTACAAATGTTGTATACAAGAGAAAAAGTAGCAATCCAAACCCCCAAACCCTATGTTTGGTGTTGATCCTAGCTTATTCTCTTCCCTTGATCTTAAGTAAGATCAAGTGATCCAAGATTTCTAAGTCGATCCTCTAGTTACTGTTACTCCTTTGACAAAACTATGTTCTTCAAAGCTTTCACTCGACTGAATCCTCATTGTGAAGTCTTGTCCCAAGCCTTTCAATTGATCCTCTGGTTAGTGCTACTCCTTTGACATAAACTTTTTTCTTCAAAGCTTTCACTCGGCTGAATCCAAATTGCAAAGTCTTGTGCAAAACTCCCAAATCACCCTTGATCTTGGAGGGAAAACCGTAACTGGTTTTATCAATGCAATCCCCACAATATACTCAATCCAATTTGATTACAACAATCCTAAATTTGATCTTATCAATTTTGTATCTAGATAACACCCAACAAAAATGATTATGTGTAATTGTTGTGTGTATGTATAGAAAAAGGATGAAGATGAAGAGAAAAATCTTTGTATGTTCATGGTATCAATTACACTTCAAAATGATGCATGAATGCATATATGTGTGTTTGTGTGTGTGTGCGCGTGCACGCGTGTGTGTGTGTGTGTGTGCATGCACGCGTATGTGTGTATGTGTGCGTGTATATGGGGGTGCGTGTGTGTGTGTGTGTGCATGTGTGTGTGTGTGTGTGCGTGCGTGCGCGCGTGTGTGTGTGTGTATAAGAAACAAATACCATAAAAACATATTTTTAGCAAAATTACAAGTGTGGAAGAATTAAAGCAGTATGTATTGATTCCAAAATCTTATGTATTGACACATATTGTCTATGTATTGACTTTAAAATTTTATGTATTGATACATACTAAACATAAGCAAAATCAGTGTTGACACATATTGTCTATGTATTGACCCATACGAGTTAGGAGTCGACCCACAAATGTTATGTATCGATACATAGAGGGCAGTAACTTTTATTTTAAAAGGCCTTCAGTATGTATTGACTCCTTAATGTTATGTATTGACTCCCAGATGTTATGTATTAACTCCCATATGTTATGTATCGATACATAGAGGACAATAACTTTTATTTCAAAAAGCCTTCAGTATGTATTGACCCATAACTTTGTTTTTCATGTAAAAGCATAATTTTGACTTGTAAAAATCTATCTAACCTGATTTTAAGTGTCCTAATATGAAAATGCACATCTTGACATAGAGAAAGGTCCAATTTACACAACCACTAAATGTCATAGTTTTGACATCATTCAAAATATTTTTACGAAGATAGTGCACTCATAAATAGGTCAGACTGACTAACAAGGGCCTACAACTAGAGTTGCTCATGGTACAGTTCAGTGAGAAAACCAAACTGAATTGAACCGAACCATAATAAAAATCTACTCAAACTGAACCGAACCGTTTCAATTTACTTAGAACCGAACCGAACCAAAATCATTGGTTTGGTATACCGTTTAGAAATTCTGAACCGTACCGAACCGTTAGAAGACAGTTTTTCCAAACCGAGTCATTTATTAAAGAACCGAACCATTAAACTATTTTTCAATTTTTTAAAAAAATAAAATTTAAAACTTATTTTTAGTATTTTTCATTTTCAGTTTCGGTTCGGTTCAGTTACATTTTTGTTTCGGTATGGTTCTAGAACTGTTTTGTACAATATAGTTTTGTTCACTAACCAAATATAACGGTTCGATTATTTTAACTTCAGTTCGATGGTTCAATTCAGTTCATAGTTTTTTTGAACAAACCTACCTACGGCCTAGCCTACACAAACTTAGGATATGCCATATTTTTTTTAATAGAAAATACCTAATTTTTTTTATAAGTCTACTTGGTTAAAAAGATTGAGCCATGTGTCATAAAAAAAAACTTTTAAACATATTAGGTTGACCGATTTAAATAAATATACACATTTCTTTCATTTTTAATTTTTGTTTTAAATGCACATTTCTCAAAAATTATGGTTTTCGTATCATGCGTTATTTCTTTATTATTACTTATTTATTATGTTAGAATATTAATCAATACATTATTAATCATATTTTTTTTATTAATTTACTTAAATATTGATTTTCTTTTTTAAAAAAATATTGTATATGAATTTACTAAATATTTACTATTGTTAATTAAAATACTTAAACTGGCCACATTTCAAAACTATTATAAATGTTTGATCGTATCCGCAAAGTTTACAAAAATATTTAATTTTTTAAAAATGATCAATTTTAAATTATAGTCGTTGGATCTTGATCGGATAACTAAGTTTGTTTGAATACATGAATGCAACTGTAGCAAATGGTTCAAAATTCATGAGTTTAAAATTGTACTAATAGGTACTATTTCAAATTCAGTTATAAGTCAAAAAGGAACATGAAACTAATCTGATTCAAATATTTAAAAAAATGAATATTTTATCTGTATTTAATGTTATTATTACAAAATATATTATCACATTGATATTTTGAAGTTACTAGAAGACGTACATTAATAGTAGGGGTAGGCTGGTAAATGTATTTATTTTCTATATATGTAAAATTAAATTAAATTGATAAAATAAATATAATATAATTAAATATAAAATAATTATAATAAATAAAAATATACATACGATAAATAAAATTATCCCTGCAAACACATAATAAATAAATAAATTAGTAAATTATGTTGGAACAAAATTGTTTATTCCCATATCCCTTAGATTTTGATGAGTATTTAAAGAATAATTGATATATTAATATTTGTTCAAGTGTGTAGGACCATAGACTAGAATCTCATGGATAATTCAAGTATTAGTTATGATTATAAACATATAAAGAGAAGCTTAAAGACCAAAATTTGATAAATCAAAAGTTAAAGATCAGATTTTGAAAAAAATTAACTTCTTAAGAGGTCAGTGTCTGAAGGTTAGAGTCTGAGGGAGTCAGCCTCTGAAGACCAAACATTAAGTAAGTGTGCTTCTGAAGATCAGAAAATGAGTAAGTCAAAGCGCAAGGACCAAAGTGACTCTTATAGATCATTGTTAACCTCTGAGCCTGCTTTGTCACGTGAAGACTTAAAGCTCTATTTTCTCATAGAGTCAGTTGGGATGCAATTGATAATTCCTTTTGTAACAAAGAGATTTCAAACAAGCTTTCAACGACCTCACCTACTTGAAGAAACATCTCAACGTCTCTATTTAAACTTCTCAAGGACTCTCTTGTGCTAGAACTTCAACGACTCTTTTCCTTATCTATTTAAGGAGATGAAGACTTAAAAATAATAACCAATGAACTATTGACATTCAAAGAGTAGTTACTCTGTCGAAACACAAGCACAAGTTTAACTTCAGATTTCTTAGCTTTATTTATTCTTGAAATCCCTAAGTCTTAAAGAGATATTTTTAAGTTGTATTTTGTCTACACTTCTGATTGTATATCGAGAGTATTACCCAAACAATCTTTTATCTCTTAGGTAAAATGTTATAAGTCTCTTACTTAGTGTTTGAGCATTTGAAGTATCTTGCTTGTGTGCTTGAGCATAAAAGTCGCTTGCTTGTGTGCTTGAGCATTGAAAGTCTCTTACTTTGTGTTTGAGCATTGGAAGTCTATTGCTTGTGTGCTTGAGAAAATTGTAATCTTTTGTGATTGTAGTGAAAATCTCTTGTAAGTACAAGAGACTAGATTACTTCTCAAGTTGTGAGACGAACTAGGATAACTCTATGTGTGCCTCTTCTTTCTTGCTTTATTTATTTGCTTCCTACCTCTAATTGATTCAGATTCTATACCTTGTATTTAGAATTTAACAAAGAGTTTAAAAAGAAAGAAAAAGTCAACACAATTCAACCCCTTATTGTGTTTTTCTCACCTTCATTTGGCATCAGAGCACGATTTGTGCTAAACACTTACAAGTAGTGCAGAAAAAATCCTGAGAAAAACATATTGAATCATGTTTGGAGTTTCTGAATCTGATAGTGGTACTCCTAATCCATGTGCTGCTATTAGTCATGATTATAATACTTCAGAAAAGAACAATTATATAGCTATACCTCCAACTTTCAATGGAGACTCTATTGAGTTTGAATGGTGAAAGAGCAAAACGTATACTCATATCATAGGTTTTTATGATGAGTTGTGGGATATTCTGGAAGATGGCATTGATATTCCAGCCAATGGAGTTGGAATGGTGTCTGACAGAAAAACTCTCACACTTGCTAAAAAAAACTTATAGAAAACATCATAGAGTTAAAGGCATCTTAGTTAATGCTCTACCTCATTATGAGTACATCAAGATCATTGATAAATCTACTACTAAGATCATTTTTAAATCCTTATGTGCTACTTATGAAGAGAATCAACAAGTTCAGGAAGCTAAGGGCAACCTTCTTGTTCAACTGTATTAGTTGTTAAGAATGAAGGAGGATGAAGACATTGAAACCATGTTTTCAAGGTTTCAACTTCTTGTATCTGGACTTCAGGTTCTGAACAAGAACTATACTACCTTTGATCATGTCAAGAAGATTCTTAGGAGTCTTCCTGTCAGATATAAACCCAATGGAGATGAACCTACCAAGAAGTCAAAGTCCTTGACTTTAAAATCTACTGCTAAGTCTGCAAAGGCTCCTCAAGTCTGGGATTCTGAATAAGCTTCTCATGTAGAAGGTACAGAAGAATATTCAGATGATAAGAAGATGACCTTTATCATTAAAAGGTTTCAATACTGGGCAAAGAAGAACAAGAGATTCTCTAGTAGAAGTAGTGACTTTAGAGGATCAAGTTTAAGAGAAAAGAAGGATGTTTAGAAGGAATGCTTCAACTGGAAGAAGCCTGGTCACTTCATTGTTGATTTTTCAGAACTGCGGAAGGACAAGTCAAAGAAGGGAAACTTTTAGAAGGACAACTTCATAAACAAGATCAAGAAGAGTCTCATGGCAACATGGGATTAACTTGACAATAAAGAAGACTCTGAAAAGGATTAAGAGCAAGCCAACCTTTCTTTGATGGTTCTTACTTCTTTTGAAGCATAATCTGGCTCATATTCTGGTTCAGAGTCTGAAGAAGAGGATGAGGTATTTTCTAAATTATCTCATTTTGATTTAATTACTTTCATTCAAGTCATCATGGAAAGGTGTTAATAAAAAGCCAAACACATTAAAATATTGAAAAAAAATTATCTTTTGAAGGGTGAATTAAAATGTTTTCAAAGAAAAAATGAAGCTCTAGAGAATAAATATATTTCTCTAGTAAAAGAAGTGTCTGATAAACTCCTTGATGAGCATGAAATGGCTCTTCAGGAGTTTATCATAAATTGTTTTAATAGAACTAAACTTGCATCCATGATTTATGGTGTAAGTATAAGCAAAGGGGAAAGTCTTGGTTACTCACAAAAATCTTTTGATCCAAGGTTTGAAATCTTGAGTAAACCAACAGATCCTTCTTCTTTAAGCTCTGCTCAGAAAGGCCTTGACTCTTATTTTTTACCTGTTGTTCACATTGCAAAGGTTCTGAACAAGTTAGAACCAAAATCTGTTGAGTCAAAGGTTCTAAAGAAACCAGACCTTAAGACCCTAAAGTCAACGGATATAAAGAAACCATATCACAAGACATCAAAAGCTAATGTTCTGAAAGGTTCAGAACCTAAGGCCAAGATCTATTCAAGACAATAAACTTTTAAATCAAAAGCATTGAATGATCCTAGCCTTATCATATGAGAGCAATCGTATGGTTATGAAGTCATGTTTAATAAGAACAATCGTATAGTCATGAATGAATCTGACAAGTCCATAGCATTCAAAGGTAGGAGGAAAATAAATGTTTATGAAATTAATTTTTTCTGAATTGGTTGATCAAAAGGTATTTTTCCTTCTATCAGTGGGTGATGAGAAGTGGCTCTAGTACAGAAGGTTAGGTCATGCTAACTGGATATTAATCTATAAACTTATCAATTTGAAACTTGTTATTGGATTTCTAGAACCCAATTATCACTTAGATGCTCTTTGTGGAGCATACCAAGTAGGGAAAATTAGTAAAACTTTGTTCAAAACTAAAAACATTGTCTCTACCTCCAGACCCTTAGAACTGTTTCACATTGATTTGTTTGGTTCTATTAGTACTGCATCAATCAATGGGAAGAAATATGGATTAGTCATTATTGATAACTATAGCAGATGGAATTGGGTTAAATTCCTTAAAACTAAGGATGATCATATGATGTGTTCAACATCTTCTGCATACAAGTACAAACTGAAAAGGAATCAAAATATTTGAAAGTAAGAAGTGATCATGGAAGAGAATTTGAAAATGAGCCATATGAAACTTTTTGTGAAAAACATGGAATTCTCCACGAGTTCTTGTAACGCCCAATTTTGTCTTATTTATTTAATCGAGTCGATTTAATTATTTTTGTTATTATATTATTTCCTTCTTGACTTTTATTTGACAATATATTAATTTTCATCGTTATTATGTTCTAGGCTTAATGACACTTTTGGTCCCTATGTTTTGGCCAACTCACGAAATTGGTCCCTATGGTTTAAAATTGAACGAATTAGTCCCTATGGTTTAATGTTTTGTGCAGTTTTAGTCCCCCATCCCAATTTTGATCCAACTGTTCGTGCAATGTTCATGTACGGTCATGTATTGTTCATGTACGAACATGCACTGTTCATGTACGGTCATGCACTGTTCATGTACATTTTTGGATCAAAATTGGGATGAAGGACCAAATTGTTAAAAAAAACAAAGGGACCAAAATCGTGAAAACCCCAAAATAGGGGGACCAAAAGTGTCATTAAGCCTATGTTTTATCGCATTTTGAGAGCGTTTGGGAGATATTTGAGCGTAAGGGCAAAATGGTCATTTTGGATGTTAGATATTTTTAAAAATAGATATTTTTATATAAGTAGAATTAGAGGGGAAAGAAAAAGAGAGAAAAGAAAGAAAAAGGAAAGAAAGGAAGAGGAAGGAAAAGAGAGGAGAAGAGGAAGACTTGAAGTTTAAGAAATCATCCGTTCAAGCGCGATTAATTGGGTAAGGGTGAGAAGTTTCGATTATATCTTGCTTGTGTATGTATATGTGTTGTTTGTTGTAATTGTTTTGGTTGTTTCACAACTTTTTCTCTTTGATAAATTGATGAACAATGAGTGGGAATCGATGTTTTCACGGATGAATTTCGATATAAACTGCGTAGAATACTTGTTGATTATGTTGGAACATGTTTTGGTTAATATATTGTGATTTGGAAGTGTTTGGATGGAAGAAATGATGAATTTTGGTCCCATATGACCTATATTGACGCTGCTGTGAATTTTTGGGTTCGCAGGTTCTCTTTGCGAACCCCAGCGAAAGGGAAAGCGAAGGTTCGCCCAGAAGTTCGCATTGCGAACTTTATGCTGTTTTTTCTCTGCCACGGTTCGCTGGGGGTTCGCATTGCGAATAGAAAAGCGAACGTGACAGATTTTCCATTTTGTTTCCTTCATAACTTTTGATCCGTAACTCGGATTGAGGCACGATCGGATGCGTTGGAAATCTCTTTCAATGCTCTTTATGATAGTGGAATAGGAACATATGTTTATGCCATGGATTGATATGGTAGAGTTAAATATTGTGATGAATGTGATAAGTGTAGATTATGTTTCCACCAAAATTCATGAATCGGGAATCCGATTGATATGGGACTTGAAGCCTTGGAAAGAGAATCCAATGTGCTAGTAATGGGTTATGTGATACCATATGTTAACTAAGAATAGTTGGTAGAGGATGATTAGTGGTTTATAGGTTTTGTGGTGTTTGTTGGTGTTCGATGCGATATGCTATCGTCATATAAATGTGGGGCTTTTGTGCTATTTATATGATGTTGATGCACGTGATGATGATGTTGTTGTGTGGTAAAATACATTGTTTGATTGAATGTTAATGTATGTTGTTATGATGTTGTCATGGGAAGCCTTCGTGGCGTGAATCCTAGTGTTTTGAATATTAACGAATGATTGTATGATTGTTGTGGTTTGTGGTTTATGATGAAATGCATTGTTTATGTGAAATTTAATATATGTTGTTTGGTGGCCTTTATGGTTTGAAATGCATTGTTTGAATTGGTTTCCAATGCATGAATAATGATATGAGATAATTCATATTGTTGAATTGTGAATGTGCATTTGATTGTCATGAGTCATTGTATGCCAAGCATCATGATATGCATTCTTGTGATGTCGTGTGCCCTAGTGGGTGTGAGCGACGAAACGATTCCAGAGGGAATCTGCTGTAACGGTCGTGTGCCTTATACAAAGAGGACCTAAAGCGACGTTATAGATGATCGTGTGCCTTATACAAAGAGGACCTAAAGCAATCGGATCGTGTGCCTTATACAATGAGGACCTAAAGCGACAGGGAACATCGTTTGTCCGACGGGGAGTTACACTAAGTAACAAGCGATGATTCCAATAATTCCTGAGTGAATTAATGATGAGAATGATGGATGGATGGTACCGCATTTGCATAGAGTCGTTGTGTCGGTCTCTTTGCATTTGCATAAATCATGAATGGATTGATTATGTGTGGAAAATCATGAATGGATTGATTATGTGTGGAAAATCATGAATGGATTGATTATGTGTGGAAAATCATGAATGAATTGATTATGTGTGGAAAATTGTGAATTGATTGATTATGTGTTGAGCTTGTGATAACATTGGTGATTTGATATGCATTCGTGATAAATGTATGGATTATGGATGATATGTTTTATGTATAGACATATGCTATGTTTTGTGGGGATGTTGTACATTACAATGATTATATTAATTATCTATGATATGCTATATGTATTAGTATGTGATGCTGGTGGTGAGAATAATTATGCATGTGAATTTATATGTGTTTGCATATTATTATGCAATCTTGATTTAGTTGTTATTTCTCACCATTCTGCTGTGGTTTGTTGCTCTATGAGGAAATTGCAGATTAGTAGTCTTGGAGGCTTTTGTGAAGATTAATTCTCCATCCGTTTGTCAGTCAGTCTGGTCTAATACGTAACACGGGAGTCGGGGAACGCTTTTGTTATATATGTATACATTTGTTGGATCTATTTTGTATTACCTTTGTATGAATATTTTGATGTTATAAAACAATTTATTTTTGTAAAACAAGTCAGTTATGGATCTTTCCGCTTTATTCCATAATTGAACTTTCCTTTTGTTGGATAAAGCTTCCTGAATTATATTTATTCCATTTTGTGTTATGTGTCAAATTTATGAGCGGGGATTATGTTTTCTTTCTTCAAATGTGGCATCCTTGTTTCTGTCTAAAGATAAAAAAATTTGTTTACTCTGATTTATTTATGTATTATTTATCTGCGATGGGAATTGAGGTGTTACATTAGTGATATTAGAGCAGGTCGGTCCGTCCGACCAAGTTGTTGAGTCAGTTGGTGTGATAGTTGAATACTGTCGATGTTGTTTGTTCCTTAGTATGAGATATGTGTGTGAAACACTGTCAGTACTTTCTGGTTTTTCTAATTCCTTGTCTGCAGGATTTAGAATGAGATAAGTGGGGGACAAGCTTGTGCTTCTCCAAGTTGCTTCGGTTGTGGAGCGTTGGTGGCAAGATTGTAAGTGTTGTTTGGAAAGTGTCATTCCCTATTCTGGGGGGAATAAGGAGGTAAGGTTTATGTCAACTAAAGATTTGTGCTTTAGGTAGTTTTGTGCACAAGATGCAAGAAATGCTATTATAGTTTGGTAAATACGGTTTATGCCCCATCATGATTGTCGGATGTCTATTGACAAATTGATGAACTGATCACCCTTAATCTCTTGTTAAAAGTAGACGAAATTATGTTGGATGGAATAGACGTGTCTTTCCGGCTTTGATAGTGTGTGCAATGAATTATTTGGAATTAAGAAAATGATTATGGATTATTTTGATGAGTCGATGAAGATTCTTATATCGGAAGATGAGACGGATTAGAGGTTTTGGTACGTTGGTCTAGTTGGGAAGTCATTGAGAGAGAATGATTGGGTATTATTAATGGCTGCTTCTCAGAGAGTAGAGAGTGAACTCAAAATTGGACGAAGGTGAATAGTTGAGGTTTATATCTGCTAAGTAAGTAGAAAACTCTCAGGGGATGGGACTAAGATGTTTGTTATGTTTGTGATGATAGTTTTCTAGAAATTGGCAGAAAGGCCACAGTGATGGGCTGCCAGTTGTGCGTGATTCCAGATGTGTTTCCGGATGGAATATTGGATGTTAGCGTTAGAATTACTCAGATTGAAATAGCAGTTGGAAGATTTATTGGAAAAAGGGATTTGTGAGACCAAGTGTGTCGTCTTAGAGAGCTCCAGTATTGTTAGTAACAAAAAGGAAGGATGATTGAACGAAATAACAAGCATGATGTGTATAATGGTATTGAGACTATGGAAAGTAAAACTTAGAATTTTGGTGAGTTTTGGAGTTTTAAAAGTTTTAGAGCATTAATAGAAATCTTGAGAAAACCCTAGGTGTGGATGTAATATTTGAGAGTTCTTTTTGGTTGGTTGTTGCTACATGTTGGGATTTATGGAATTTGGATTGTTAAGAGAAGAAATTGTGTATGGATTACTAACAGTTAAATAAGGTAACGATTGAGAATAAGTGTCCATTTTCATGAATAGATGACTGGAATGGTTTGGTTGAGTTTGAGTGAAATTACAATTGTTTGGAATGTTTGATAAGAGTGGTGAATTGTGTGAGTTGAGGCTTTGATCGATTTAATGTGACTGGTTATGTTTGTTATCATCGGGATAGGCTGTTATTTACTCGGTTAAGCTTGTATGTGAGTAACCAGTTACCCAAGGAAAATTTTTGCAAAAGCTTTAAGAATTTATATCTTTTGGAATTTGGTTGGGCATTACAACGTACAGTGATGTTATTTGGTGTTAGTAATGCATCTGTAATGTTTGTGGAGTAGAGGAATCGTATCTTCCATATTTATTTGGATAAGTTCATAATGGCTTTGATTGAGGATATTCGGATCTGTTATAAACTCAGAGGAAGAACAGGTAGAGTGTTTGAGATTTGAATTACAAGTGTTGAAAAGAGACAAAATTTTATGCTAAGTTATTCAAGTGAGAATTTGGGTTGAAAAAGGTTAGTTTTCTTGGATATGTTATTTCAGATGAGAGTATGGTTATGGATCCATCGGAAGTAGATGCAGTTCTATAATGAGAGGCTCCGGAGTTGGTTAAGGAGATTATAAACTTTTGGGCTTAGTTGGTTGTTACTGCAGGTTATGGAGGACTTTGCTAAGTTAGTGTTTCTGTTATCTTAGTTGACTTGCAAAGGGTGAGTCATTTATTTTGGATGTTCGTTGTGAGTAAGTTTTGGTGAGCTGAAGTAGAAGTTGTCTACGACTCTAGTTTTGATTCTGTGTGATCCTAATAAACCGTTTGTGAGGTATTGTGATGTGTCTTTGATGAGTTTAGTCTGTGTGCTAACGCGAGAGGGTAAAGTCATTTCTTATGTTTTACGACAATTGAGGATTCATGATTTCAAGATGGCTTTGGTTACTTTTGTGTTGAGAATCTGGAGGTATTATTTTGAGGGTTTTAGGTTCAAGGTGTTTGGTAATCACAAGGGTTTAGAGTACTTGTTTGGTCAGAAGGAATAAGGTAAGAGACAACGAGGATGGTTGGAATTCCTGATGAGTTATGACTTTAGCTGGAATTATCCTAGTGGTGAAGTTAATGTCGTGCCTGATGAGTTAAGTCGAAAGTTTTTATGCATGTTTGTTTTGATGGTCAGAGGATTAGAATTATTTGAGCAATTCAGAGACTTGTGTCTGGTGTGTGAGATAACTCAGTGGAGTGTAAGGTTAGGTCTATTAGAAATGAACTATGCTTTTTCTGGTGAATATTAGAGAGAGTCAGAAGTTAGATATGGAATTGGTAGATTTGATTGTTGCGAATAATCTGAGTGTGCATCAAAAGCGTGATGTGGCACATTTCGTATATGAGTATGTGACTTGTAAGAGTTCATAGGTTGAACATTGAAAACATGTAGGAATGATGAGACCGTTGGACGTTTCAGAATGGAAGTGTTAGGTGAAAGGTTTAAATATTATTCATGGGTTACTATATAGATGGATGTTTTGGTTATATGTTCGATTGGTGAATCGTAGCATTATTGTAATATTGTTGTTTGACAAGGATGTTGGTATTGTGGTTATATAGAGGTTGTTGAAACGATGTTGGGTCGTGGAACTTTATGTTCTTGTTTGTGTTGTTACCTCGTTTCCATCGTGATGGTTCGAGTGCGAGTAGCTAATTCCTGTGTGGGAGATTAGGGGAGTGTTACCTGGGTGTTGGTAACATGGTTTTCTTTGAGTCGTGAGTTAGTCGTCAAGTGCATTGTATGGGCTTTGCATCTTGTCGTTGTAGTTATCGTCGTTGTCGTACCGTTGTTGTAGTTGCTGTTAGCAAGGTGGTTTGTCAGTTTGTGTTATTCGTGGTGTGCCTTTTGTTGGCATGATAATTTGTTAGTCGGATGCGAGAGTCGTATCCGGAGTTGTTTGTACCAAGTATATTTTCGAGGACGAAAATGTCTAAGTGGGGGAGAATTGTCACGCCCCGTTTTGTCTTATTTATTTAATCAAGTCGATTTAATTATTTTCGTTATTATATTATTTCATTCTTGACTTTTATTTGACAATATATTATTTTTCATCGTTATTATGTTTTATCGCATTTTGAGAGCGTTTGGGAGATATTTGAGCGTAAGGGCAAAATGGTCATTTTGGAGGTTAGATATTTTTAGAAATAGATATTTTTATATAAGTAGAATTAGAGGGGAAAGAAAAAGAGAGAAAAGAAAGAAAAAGGAAAGAAAGGAAGAGGAAGGAAAAGAGAGGAGAAGAGGAAAACTTGAACTTTAAGAAATCATCCGTTCAAGCGTGATTAATCGGGTAAGGGTGAGAAGTTTCGATTATATCTTGCTTGTGTATGTATATGTGTTGTTTGTTGTAATTGTTTTGGTTGTTTCACAACTTTTTCTCATTGATAAATTGATGAACAATGAGTGGGAATCGATGTTTTCACGGATGAATTTTGATATAAACTGCGTAGAATACTTGTTGATTATGTTGGAACATGTTTTGGTTAATATATTGTGATTTGGAAGTGTTTGGGTGGAAGAAATGATGAATTTTGGTCTCATATGACCTATATTGACGCTGCTGTGAATTTCTGGGTTTGCAGGTTCGCTTTGCGAACCCCAGCGAAGGGGAAAGCGAAGGTTCGCCCAGAAGTTTACATTGCGAACTTTATGCTGTTTTTTCTCTGCCACGGTTCGCTGGGGGTTCGCATTGCGAATAGGAAAGCGAACGTGACAGATTTTCCATTTTGTTTCCTTCATAACTTTTGATCCGTCACTCGGATTGAGGCACGATCAGATGCGTTGGAAAGCTCTTTCAATGCTCTTTATGATAGTGTAATAGGAACATATGTTTATGCCATGGATTGATATGGTAGAGTTAAATATTATGATGAATGTGATAAATGTAGTTTATGTTTCCACCAAAATTCATGAATCGGGAATCCGATTGATATGGGACTTGAAGCCTTGGAAAGAGAATCCAATGTGCTAGTAATTGGTTATGTGATACCATATTTTAACTAAGAATAGTTGGTAGAGGATGATTAGCGGTTTGTAGGTTTTGTTGTGTTTGTTGGTGTTCGATGCAATATGCTATCGTCGTATAAATGTTGGGCTTTTGTGCTATTTATATGATGTTGATGCATGTGATAATGATGTTGTTGTGTGGTAAATTACATTGTTTGATTGAATGTTAATGCATGTTGTTATGATGTTGTTGTGGGTAGCCTTCGTGGCGTGAATCCTAGTGTTTTGAATATTAACGAATGATTGTATGATTGTTGTGGTTTGTGGTTTATGATGAAATGCATTGTTTATGTGAAATTCAATATATGTTGTTTGGTGGCCTTTATGGTTTGAAATGCATTGTTTGAATTGGTTTCCAATGAATGAATAATGATGATGAGATAATTCATACTGTTGAATTGTGAATGTGCATTTGATTGTCATGAGTCATTGTATGCCAAGCATCATGATATGCATTCTTGTGATGTCGTGTGTCCTAGTGGGTGTGAGCGACGAAACGATTCCAGAGGGAATCTGCTATAACGGTCGTGTGCCTTATATAAAGAGGACCTAAAGCGACGTTATAGACGATTGTGTGCCTTATTCAAAGAGGACCTAAAACGATCAGATCATGTGCCTTATACAAAAAGGACCTAAAGCGATCCATAAACGTTGTGTGCCTTATACAAAGAGGACCTAAAGTGACGGGGAACATCGTTTGCCCGACGGGGAGTTACACTAAGTAACAAGCCATGATTCCAATAATTCCTGAGTGAATTAATGATGAGAATGATGGATGGATGGTACCGCATTTGCATAGAGTCATTGTGTCAGTCTCTTTGCATTTGCATAAATCATGAATGGATTGATTATGTGTGGAAAATCATGAATGGATTGATTATGTGTGGAAAATCATGAATGGATTGATTATGTGTGGAAAATTGTGAATTGATTGATTATGTGTTGAGCTTGTGATAACATTGGTTATTTGATATGCATTCGTGATAAATGTATGGATTATGGATGATATGTTTTATGTATAGACATATGCTATGTTTTGTGGGGATGTTGTACATTACAATGATTGTATTAATTATCTATGATATGCTATATGTATTAGTATGTGATGCTGGTGGTGAGAATAATTATGCATGTGAATTTATATGTGTTTGCATATTATTATGCAATCTTGATTTAGTTGTTATTTATCACCCTTCTGCTGTGGTTTGTTGCTCTATGAGGCAATTGCAGATTAGTAGTCTTGGAGACTTTTGTAAAGATTAGTTCTCCATCCGTTTGTCAGTCTGTCTGCTCTGATACGTAACACGGGAGTCGGGGAACGCTTTTGTTATATATGTATACATTTGGTGGATCTATTTTGTATTACCTTTGTATGAATATTTTGATGTTATAAAATAATTTATTTTTGTAAAACAAGTCAGTTATGGATCTTTCCGCTTTATTCCATAATTGAACTTTCCTTTTGTTGGAAAAAGCTTCCTGAATTATATTTATTCCATTTTGTGTTATGTATCAAGTTTATGAGCAGGGATTATGTTTTCTTTCTTCAAATGTGGCATCCTTGTTTCTGTCTAAAGATAAAAAAAATTATTTTCTCTGATTTATTTATGTATTATTTATCTGCGATGGGAATTGGGGTGTTACAGTTCTCTTATCCTAGAATTCCACAGCAAAATATGTTAGATGAAGGTGACTTATCTAGAGGGGAGTGAATAGATCCCCAATAAAAGTTTCTTTACAAAAACTAGTTTTCAACAACGATGGCCAGTGGAAGTGAATTAGATTGATTCGTCTAAACCAAACCGCTATCGAAAAGCTCAGGTATGCGTATATGAAAACCAATCGAAGATAATGATAAAATATTCAACCAATATGATTCAATCACAATCTCTTGAAGGCAACTTAACAAGCAATGCTATATCCTATGATAATTCACACAAAAATCCAATGAGGCAAATTATCGAACACCTTGTGTGCAATTAATGTTGGTTTGGAAATTTGTATAGTTTTGTTGATCTTAAATTCCAACCACGATTTAAAGGATTGCGATCAACTCAACAAAATGTTTTTCAAATGGATATCAAAAGAATTTTCCAAATGAATTAATCACAAAAATGATGAACTCGACAATTTGCAAATGAAATGTAAAAGAGATAGAGAAAGAAAAAGAGTACACAAGGATTTGTTTAGGGAGTTCCCCAATTGACCTCGCTATGGGTACGTCTGCCCTCAATTTGAACTCGAATTGTGATAGTGAAATTAACCTTACTTTGCAAATTGTAGTTTACAAGAGAAATGTAGCAATGCAACCATACAAACCATATGCTTGTTGTTGATCATAACACTTTATCTTCCCTTGATCAAGGCACCCAACAATGCCAATTTGATTCACCGTGTCACGTTACTCCTTTGCAAGAACCGTAGCTCTTCAAGTTCAAAGCCTTCACTAGATCGAATCCAAATTTTGAATTGTTGTAACCCAAGATTTACCAAGATGATTCACCATCTCACGCCACTCCTTTGCAAGATCCACAACTCTTCAAAGCTTCCACTCGATCGAATCCAACTTGAGTAATCTTGTCCAAAATCTTCAAATCCCCACTTTTATCTTGAAGGAAAACCCCATCCTGGTTTTATTATTTGAAACCCCCTAAGATCTCAACCCAATTTACAATACCACAGGCTAAATTGAACGTTATCAACTTGATTCTAGATGGCACCCAAACAATGAATGATTATGTATACTTTATTTATGTGTATGCATAAAACCAAGGTTGAAGATGAAGAAGACTTTTAGTATGTTCCAGGTTTCATTTATGATTTAACCAAAATCATTGAAAAGAAATGATGTATGTATGAAGTATTTTATATGCATGCATGTTTTGAAGGCAAACAAATGCAAAAGATTTGAAAAAATTGTGAAATTTTTGGAAAATTTCGTTGCACAGGTCGACCTATGAAAGTCATGTGCCAACTTGTTCAACGTATGTGCCAACCTATATAGGTCATACGTCAACCTGTGAAGGTCATGTGCTGACCTGTAGAGGCGGCACATCTAACAAAGCCTACTGACTTTATTAATGCACTAAATGAGCCGACCTATGAAGCGGGTGTGTTGACACATAGAAATTTTTTTCTTCTATGTGTTAACCTGAAATATGTAGGTGTCGAACTATAGGTCATTTTTCACAAAAATTGTTTTTGATGCATGAAACCTTTTCCAACTTGTTTCCAAATGCTTTTATGCTTTCTAATGCTAAGATGCACATTGAGAATCAGAGAATACCGTCTAATATACAGTAACGTTATAATATCCTAGTTTTGACATCATGCAAAATACATCTAACGGAAAGTTGCACTCACAAAATAGAGTTGTATAGAGAAATAACAAATCTTTACAAGAAATGGACAAAACTATGATCCATGAAAACAACTTACCTAAGTATTTGTGGGCAGAAGATGTAAACACAACATGTTATGTTCATAATATAATTTATATTAGACCTATTTTGAACAAGACTTCATATGAGATTTTCAAAGGAAGAAAGCCAAACATTTCTTATTTTCATCAGTTTAGATGTATATGTTACATCTTGAACAATAAAGTTTATCTTATGAAATTTGATGTCAAAGCTCAAAAGGGTATATTTTTAAGATACTCTAAACCCTCAAAGACATATAGGGTGTCTAAGTCTAAAATAAAATATGGTTGAAGAGTCAATACACATCAAATTGGATGACAAAGAGCCTGACAATAAAATGTCAGAGCTAGTTAAAAGTTTTTCAGAAATCTATGTGTCTGAAGACACCTTAGGAGCTAGAGGTCTAGAAGCTGGAAGTTTCTATGCTAACAATCCATCAGAAGCTGGATGTTCAAAAGCTATCATAACTTCAGAAGCTGGTGGTCTATAAGTTGATCCAACCTTAAAAGCTCATCCAGATATTGAAGATTTTGAAGAAGCTCAACATGGTTCCTAAGATGCATCACAATCCAAGAAGACCTCTAAGTATAAGTCTTCTTATTTATAAGAGTTAATTCTTGGAAATGAAGATAGTCCTAGAAATACATGGGCTGCCTTCAGAGAAGAGCATTTAATGTTAGGACTACTCTCTATGATTGAACCCACTTATTTTGATGAAGCACTTTGTGATGATACTTGGAGTGTGGCAATGCAAGAAGAGTTGAATCAGTTTCAAAGAAATGGTGTATGGGATCTGGTACCTAAACCTTGTCAGAAGAACATTATTGGAACAAAATGGGTATTCAAAAACAAGTTCAATAAGCAAGGATAAGTGGTAAGAAATAAGGCTAAACGTGTTGCTCAAGACTACAGTCAGCAAGAAGGTATAAATTTCTCTAAAACATTTGCACTTGTTGCAAGGTTAGAGGCAATCAGGTTAATTTTTTCTTATGTTATTAATCATGAGATTATTTTATACCAAATAGGTGTTAATAGTTCATTTTTAAATGGAGTCATTTCTGAAGAAATGTATGCTCAACAACCACCTGGGTTTGAGGATTTAGCTCATCCAGATTATGTTTTCAAACTTAAAAAATCACTTTATGAACTCAAACAAGCTCCCAGAACATAGTATGAGAGTCTGGGTAATTTTTTGTTAGAAAATGGTTTTCAGAAAGGGCAAGTAGACACTACACTTTTCAGAAAAGACACTTAAAGATGACATCTTAATTGTCCAAGTATATATAGATGATATTATATTTGCTTATACTAATAGTTTCCTTTGCCAAGAATTTTCAAAGATAATGCATAATGAGTTTGAGACGAGTATGATGAGAGAGTTAAAGTTCTTCCTTGGTATTTAAATCAATCAATGCAAGGATCGAGTCTATGTTCATCAGACAAAACACAAAAATGAGCTTCTGAAGAAGTTCAAGCTAGGTGATTTCAAGATCGTGATAATCCTTATGCATCCAACATGCAACTTAAGCAAAGAGGAAAGCAAAACCAAGGTCTGTCAGAAGTTGTATAGAGGTATGATTGGCTCTTTACTTTATTTAACAGCTTCTAGACCATATATTTTATTCAGTGTTTACTTGTGTGCAAGATTTCAGTCAGATCCTAGGGAGACTCACTTAACTGTGGTTAAGAGGATCTTTAGGTATTTGAAAGGAAGAATCAATCTAGGGTGCTTTATAAAAAATCCCTGGATTATAAGCTAGTCGGATTTTATGATGCTAACTATGTTGGGGATAGAAATAAGAGAAAATCCACTAGTGGAAACAGTCAATTCATAGGTGAAAACCTAATATCCTGGGCTAGTAAAAGACAGACAACTATTTCTTTATCTATAGTAGAAGTAGAATACATCTCAATTGCAAGTTATTGCACACAACTACTCTGGATGAAATATCAGTTGAAAGACTATCAGATAAATGGAAGTAGTATTCTTATCTTTTGTGACAATACTGATGCTATTTGTTTGACAAAGAATCCTATTCAACATTCTAGAACCAAACACATAGAAATAAAACATCATTTTATTAGAGACTATGTTCAAAAGGGTGTGATAAATATATAGTTCATTGATACTGATGATCATCGGGATGGTATATTTACTAAGCCTCTTACTATTGAAAGATTTGATTTTATTAAAAAGAATCTGACTAAGAAATTCTAACCCAAACCATTCCTGAACCTCAACCAAATCTTGTTCAATCTCATCCTGACATTGAAACTCAAAATGAGTTTGAACAAGTAACTAAAAACCAACCTCAACCAGATTTCACTGATGACCAAACTATTATTAAACCACACCTTGACCAACAAATTGAACCATCTGACTATCACCTCTCACCTTCTAGAGAAGCAGATGTTGTATTAGAATCTGGCACGATAGCTCTACCTATCCCCTCTACTCCTCACCCCACTATAAACCTAAACCTTCCACCTCATATAAAATACCAAATGGAATAGTTTAAGACTGCTATTTTTTATAGAGTTTATAACTTGCTTGCTGAGAGGCCCACTTTATATGATCTCATAGCTTATGCAGCTAAATAGAACACTCTCAGAACCTCTATGGATACAGTACTGCAAAATCTGAAGTCTTTCTTATCTGAGTCTGTAGCTTCTTCTAGTCAGAAGCATGACCACTTGGAGGAGAAATTGGATTTTGTTGTTGCTAAGCAAAAATAGATGGATGCTCAGTTGAAGACAAGATGATATGGGTTTTGATATAAAGGCTATCCTGGAGATTTTGAAGCAAAAACCTTAGGCTTTAGGATTTAGCAAACCCTTTTGTTTTGTCTTATCAATTATTTTGAACATGTTTTCTCAATCTGACGCTCTTCTTCTTTGTTGAATGAAATGTTTTTCTTCAGTATCTTTTCTATTTCTTCAATTTATTTTTGTTGATGACATAAGGGGAAGTGGATATAGAATTATTTAAGCACCTATAAAATCTGAATTCTTACTTAAATTCTGAAGAATTATTTTGTGCTTTAAAATTTCAATTTTAATTAACCTGGATAGGACTTAGGAGGAGCTTACAAACCCCACCATATGTACTGTTAGACTCATGGGGAGTTTACAAACCTCAGACCCTAAAGTCATCTCATTAATTAAATTAACAACTATTGTTCTTAAATACTTATGTTTGTCATCATCAAAAAGGGGAATATTGTTGGAACAAAATTGGTTTATCCCATATCCATTAGGTTTTTATGATAACAAAGTATTTAAGGAACAATTGAGTATACTAATATTTGTTCAAATGTGCAAGACCATAGACTAAAATCTCATGGATAATCCAAGTATTGGTTATGACTATGAAAATAATAGAAGCTTAAAGACCAGAATCTGATGGACCAAAAGTTGAAGATCAGACACTAAAAAAGTCACACTACTATAAAATATGCCTTCGACAACACTAATTCTACTACACTTATGCATCCCACCGTTATAATATCACAAACTGTATGCGCTTGATATATTTTTTATTTTTTTGAAAGTTATTTAATCACGGTTGATATAAACAACTGTGGTGATAAAGTAATAGTTACAAGTTTCAAATCCTAACAACTACATTTTTTCCATTTTTCCTATTATAAAAAGTGCGTGTCACTTAAATTCAGAAATAAATAAAAAATTAAAAACTATTTAACCACGGTTTTAGTCTACAACCGTTGTAATAATATCTATATTTCATTGCGGTTGTAAAGATCAACCGTGATTAAAGTTTTCCTGATAAATTTAATACAGAACAGATTCATTATTTCCTTCATAACATGCCCTAAGCAAACTAGCGAATCAGCGAACCAGAGATGACAGCGATAACGATAGCGGAATCTTCATCTTCACAATCTTCGTTCATTTGAATCTTCATTATTGATAATATTCACTATCTTCATTCTTGGTCTCTTTGAAGTACGATATGTTTCGTGCAAACTTCACTCTCTTCCTCATCTTCCTAATTCTTGATAATCTTCACCATCTTCATTCTTGTTTGATTTTGGGGTCTGTTTCTTGCAAAGCTCATATGCTTTATCCACATGCTTAATATTTAGAGTTGTATTATTTTACTGAATTTGCTTTATGTTTTATTGTTGGATTTTGTGGTCTATTTATTTCAAAGTTCATATGCTTTATCCATATGCTTAAGATTTAGAGTTGTATTATTGTTACTGAATATGCTTTAGTTTTTCAACATGCTTTAGGTTCATATTTTGTTGTTCCATTCACAATATTGTTTTGATATAAATTTCAGAATTTATTATGGATCGTAGTTGGATGAAAGCTGATAGATTAGGTCTGGTATATGAGAAAGGAGTTCTTGAATTCCTTGAATATGCTGATCAAAATCTTCCTGACAATATTGGTATCTTTTATTGTCCCTCTATTAATGGGTGGTCGGATAAAAGTTTCATAGAATTGCTTCATTTGCTAAAATAAATGCTACCAGAAGATAACAATTTGCTTGATCGTTGTTATGATGCCAAGAATATATTGTTTCTAATGGGTTTGGAGTATATCAAAATACATGCATGCCATAATGACTGCATATTATACAGGAAAGAGTATGAAAATTTTGATCAATGTTTGGAATGTGGGGTGTCGCGTTACAAGCTGAAGGACAACAATGGTGATGATAATGACAATGGCAATATTAGCAGGAAGAGGTCTCCTGCTAAAGTGTTATGGTACTTGCCAATAATTTCAAGATTCAAGAGACTTTTTGATAATGTGGATGACGCAGAGAATATTAGATGGCATGCAGATGAAAGAAAATGTGATGGAAACATACATCATGCAGTTGATTCTTTGCAATGTAATAAAATTGATTTGTTGTTTCCGGATTTTGGAACTGAGACAAGAAACCTTAGGCTTGGGCTTGCCATTGATGGAATGAACCCCTTTGGTAATATGAGTACTAACCATTCTTCGTGGCCTGTTCTTCTCACGATTTACAACCTATCTCCTTGGTTGTGCATGAAACGTAAGTATATGTTGTTAACTATGATGATTTCTGGACCACGATAACCTGGAAACGACATAGATTTTTATATAAGTCCATTAATTGAAGATCTAAGACTTTTGTGGGAGGAAGGTGTTGAAGTTGATGATGCATATTCTGGTGAAAAGTTTAAGATGCGTGCAATGTTATTTTACACAATCAACGTCTTTCCTGCATATGGTAATTTGGCTGGATATAGTGTCAAAGGACACAAAGTGTGTCTTATTTGTGAATCTAATACATTTTATCACCAACTTGAGTTTGGAAAAAATACTGTTTACCTTGGGCATCAGAAATTTCTAAAACCCAATCATTCTTATCGTAGATTGCAGAAGGCTTTTAATGGAGAGCAAGAGTTTGATATCGCTCCTAAGCCTTTAACCGGGGATGAAGTTTATCAATGAAAGAAATACATTAATGTTGTCCTTGAAAGAGAAAAAAAGAAAAAGGGTAAGTTGCTGATAAAATTATATGGAAAAAGAGGTATGTGCTCTTTGATCTTCCATATTGGTCAAGTCTCGATGTAAGACATTGTCTTGATGTGATGCATGTGGAGAAAAATGCGTGTAATAGTTTGATTGGAACGCTTCCAAACATTCTAGGCAAGACTAAATAAAGTAAGCAATCTCGTCTCGATATGGAGGTGATGGGTATACGAAAACAATTGGCTCAAATAAATGAATTAGAAGATGAAGCTGCCATAATCTTGTGTCAATTGGAGATGTATTTTCCTCCATCATTTTTTGACATTATGGTTTACTTACTTGGTCATCTAGTTAGAGAAATAAGAATTTGTGGTCTAGTTTATTTAAGGTGAATGTATCCAATAGAGCGATTGATGAAGATCTTTAAATGATATACGAAGAATCATCACCAACCAGAAGCTTCGATTGTTGAAAGGTACATCACAGAAGAAGCTATTGAGTTTTGTAAAATCTATTTGTCGGAAGCAGAGTCTATAGGAATTCCAAAGCCTCGTCATGCTGACACTGAAGGTAGAGGTATTAAAGGTTTAAATGTTAAGTCAATGGCTCGGGATGTAGTTATTCAGGCACATTTCTATATATTGAATAATCTTGAAGAAGTTTAACCTTATGTGGCTACTCACAAAAGACTTTTGAAGAAAAAATATCCACGAATGAGTGAAAAGTTATTGTTGATCGAACATAACAAGAAATTCCTAGATTGCTTTAATAAAAGGATACCAAAAGATCATAGTGCATCTGAGACAATTAAATGGTTGTCTTTCATGCCAAAATTTAATGTGATAACTTGGACTGCATTTGACATTGGTCATTATACCTTTTATACAAAATCAAAAGATGATCGTAGTACAATGCAAAATAGTGGGGGTTATGATTGAGGCCGAATCCATGTATTTCTCCAGTTCAAAAGATAAGAATATAATATTGGCATCTAGTACGTTCTATGGTGTCATTGAGGAAATTTCGAAGATTGATTATGTTATCTTCAGAGTGCCTTTATTTAAATGCAAGTGGATTTCTGTTCTCGACCGGGCAAGGCTATTTGCCCTTAAGGACCAGGCCCAATCCATCATGTTTGGCGAAGAGGCCCAATAGGCACATTATAGCCGTTGGGCACCATATAGCCGTTGGGCACGTCCTCTTCACGCGTAGGATGGTCCACGCGACCAACTACCTCCCCGGATATAGCGGAAACGGTTAAGAAGGCCACGCGCTTGACCTCCCATCTGGCAACACCACATTGGTCTATCAGACCCCTTTGTTCGCCATCAATCTCCCTATAAAAACCCCTCGCTTGAGAGGGGCAGGTATCCCAACTAATATACTTGATTTCTCTTACTTACTCTCCCCTTTCTTTTGACCAAATACTTACTTTGGCATCGGAGTACCTTGCAGGTACCTCCACCCCTCTTTCTCCTCTCCTACGAGCATCAGCATCAGCATTTTCTCCTCTCCTAAGACCAAAGCTTTCATCTCTTCAAAATCCCAGATCATCATGGCTTTCGTTAAGAGTGATACCCACCAAGAACCAGTGGCCACCGCCACCAATGTCGACAAGAATGCTTTCGTCGGGAACATCCCATTCGAAAATGCCCAGCGCAACGATGGACCAGCCTCCCCGAAGCCCGACGAACAAAGGCCACGAGCACAAGCCGTGGAACTTTCATTCGAACCCATTTTGGTTCCTCAAGGTGCTGATCCGACCACCGCAGCACTCATCACCTCTTTGAACAATTCCAACCGTTTCATCATCCAGCAAGGAGAAAAGATCAGCGCCCTCGAGCACGCTCTTCAAGAGCACCGTACTTCGGAGACACTGGATCTCTCCCCACCTCCACGAAGTCACTCAAAGCGGGTACGTGATAGTCCCTCCCCGGTCAAAGAACGCTCGAGATCATGGAGCCCAACTCCCGACCGTGCCCGCCGACATCGTCGTTCTCCTAGGAAAACTAGGCACTCCCCTGTTTCCAAAAGACCTCGACGCTCGGACAAATACGAGCACAGGAGCACCCGCGGATATTCTCCTCGCCGCAGTCAAAGCCGCGACCACACTTTTTCTCCGTCCTTCTCTCACAGCTCCAACAGTGATGACGAAGCTCAAGGACCGTTCACAAGGAACATCGTGGACGCCCGGATTCCCCGCGGGTTGGAGAAACCTCCCACACTAGCAACGTACGATGGCACGTCGGATCCTCACAAGCACCTGGAGAACATCGAAGCCATGCTCCAGTACCACGGTGTCTCCGGAGCCATTCGGTGTAAAATATTCCCCATCACGCTGAGGAAAGGTGCGATGACATGGTTCAAAAGGCTCCCCCGAGGATCCATCTCCTGCTGGCGCGACCTCAAAGACCAATTCACCCGCCATTTCACAGCCTCTCGACGACATCCGAAGACGGAAGCAACCTTAGAAGCCATCATACAGGGCAGGGAAGAGCCCCTGCGAGAGTACATCGAGAGATTTAATAAGGAGGCAGTGGAAGTCAGAACTTCCGATCACATGAAGAAATACCTCCTCGAGAAAGGGCTCCGACCGAAAAGCGACTTCCGTAAAGCTGTCGGGATCAAACCTCCTCGAACGCTGACGGAGCTTCTCGACATGGCAAAAGATTACATTCGCTACGAGGAGAAAGAAGCTGCGTATCACGCCCGGGACGCAAGAGATTGGGAAGCACCCCGAGCATCCAAAAAGGAGGAGCCAGAGCCATCTCGTAAAGGCAAGGAGAAGCGACGGGAGGAACGTCCTCGTGAAGGCAAAGGGCCAGCTGGCCGATTCAATGAATACACGGTGCTCACTACCTCACTTGAGCGTATTCTCACCGACTGTATCAATACCGAATTCAAACAGGGAGGTGTCCGGTTCCCTAAACCAACCACGTCCAAAGGAAACGTAGACAAAAGTAAATACTGTCGCTTCCACCGTAGCCACGGGCACGTAACAGAAGACTGCGTGCACCTCAAGGACGCCATAGAAATCCTCATCAAAGAGGGCCATCTGAAGCAATACGTTAAGAAGGGAGAGTCTTCCCGACGAGACACGTCTGATCCTAAGAAGGAAGCAGAATCAACCCCCTCCAGTCCTCCCCCGCAGGTCGCAATGTCCATCAGTCGACCAGAGGACTTCCTCATACCTGATCACTTCTGCCCGACCTCCCAGGCATCCATACACAGCACCTGGGAGGCCTTTCCTACGACCATGGTTATCTCATGTGGGGGGTACCATGAACTCATGATAGGATCCATCAAACGTAAGTTTGAACAGCTAATCGACAGCAGCCCCGACCAGCTGTACACGGTCGACAAGGGTAAAGAACGGTCACAGCCGATCGCGTTCTACAAAGAAGAACTCCCCGGAGGATCGCCGAACTCCCACATTTCTCTGCTGATCCGGGCCAAACTATCATCAACTGACTTGAGGAGAATCCTGATCGACCAGGGCAGCTCCGTAGACATCATGTACTCCAGTCTGTTCCGCGCACTAAAGCTAAACAAGTCTAATCTCTCCCCATATGTAGGGTCTGATCTCCAAGGATTCAACGTAGCAACGACCATACCATGGGGTTACGTGGAGATCCCTGTCACGTTCGGCGAGGAGGAGGCGTCACGGACAATCAAAACACAATTCTTAGTCATTGATTGTCCATCACTCTATGCATCCTTGACAGACCAGCCCTTGCCGAACTCGTCGCTGTCCCATCAACAGTCCACCTCAAACTCAAGTACTACACTGAGAAGGGACACGTCGCCACTCTGCACGGTGACATCGAGGCTGCTCGCAGATGCTTCGAGGTCGTGACGAAGGGGCAAAGCCAGATCGCGACAATAGCAAAATCGGCAAAGTGCACCAGAGAAGACGAGGATCCGACCGAAGACGGCCAGCCAGGGAAAAAACCCACGCTACCCGTGCACACCATTGATCTCGACAGCAGGATTACGGAAGATGTAAACGAAGATCGGGACGGGGACAAAAAATCAGGAGCAACAAGCTCCCAGTCTCCCACACTTCTGCGACTAATCTCAGACGGAGAGTTTGAGATCATCACCTTCGGCAACAATCCCAACAGGGGGGTGAAGATAGGCGCCGGTCTACCCGAGGAGGTAAAGAAGGAATTGAAGACATGCCTCGACGACAACGCGGACCTCTTCGCCTGGAGTGCAGCAGACATGCCCGGCCTCAATCCAGAAACTGCCTGCCACCACTTGACCATCAATCCAGCTACCCGCGTCATTGCCCAACGACGAAGGAAACAGTCCGAGGAAAAGGTACAGGCTGCCGAAAAACTTGTACAAGACCTCTTAGAGGCAAAGTTTATTTCTGAGGCCAAATATACGACCTGGCTCTCAAACATTGTACTTGTAAAGAAAAATAATGGAAAGTGGCGCATGTGCATTGACTACACTGATCTCAATCGGGCGTGCCCGAAAGATGCTTACCCACTACCGAGCATAGATAAGCTCGTAGACAATTCCGCAGGATTCAAGCTCTTGTCCTTCATGGACGCCTATTCGGGATACAACCAAATCCCGATGGCCGACGAGGACAAGAGATACACGGCGTTCATGACCTCCTCGGGAAACTACTACTATAACGTAATGCCCTTTGGACTGAAGAATGTCGGGGCCACATACCAACGCATGATGAACAAAGTATTCCGATCAGAAATCGGCGATATGCTCGAAGTGTACATGGATGATATGATCGTGAAATCCCAAGAGGAATCCGATCATACCACCCACTTGCGCAAAGTGTTCGACCAAGCTCGAAAATGTAAAATGCATTTTAATCCAGAAAAATGTACCTTCGGCGTGCGAGCAGGGAAGTTCCTCGGGTTTTATCTCACCGAAAGAGGAATAGAGGCAAACCCGGACAAATGTCGGGCGCTCGTCGAATTCCCCATGCCTCAATCAAAGAAGGCAATACAATCCCTCAACGGGATGCTCGTGTCCCTTGCTCGCTTCGTGAGTAAGTCCACCCAGCACGCTCTGCCCTTTTTCAAACTACTCAAGAAGGAAGCGAATTTCGAATGGACGGACGAGTGCGAGCAGGCCCTCGCCCATTTCAAGCAAGGACCAGACCGCGGCGAAACAATATACCTATATCTCTCCGTGGCCAACGAAGCAGTAAGCGCAACACTTATTCGAGAGACTACCAACGGGCAGAAACCCATCTATTTTACCAGTAAAGCCCTACAAGGACCCGAAGTCAGGTACACGCAAATAGAACGAGTGGCCCTTGCTCTCATAATTGCCGTGAGGAGACTCAGATACTACTTCTTGGCATATACCATCATCGTCAGGACCGACCAACCAATCAGGTAGCTGTTAAGTCGACCAGATATGGCGGGCAGGATGCTAAGGTGGTCCCTTGAACTAGCTGAATTTGACATTCACTACGAAGGAAGAAAAGCCCTCAAAGCACAAGTTCTGGCCGACTTTGTGGCAGAAATGACTCCGGAGTCGCCCTCCCCGGGACAACCACAGGAATGGGTCATTTACGTGGACGACACGTCAAGCCCCTCGGGCAGCGGAGCGGGAATTATCCTCGAAAACGAGGAAGGGACCCTAATCGAAGTATCCCTGATCCTTTCTTTCAAAACGTCCAACAATCAAGCCGAGTATGAGGCCTTCCTCACAGGTCTACGACTAGCCAAAGACGTCGGTGCGAAGAAAATAAAAATCCACACTGATTCCCAACTCGTGGCATCACAGGTACGAGGGGAATTCCAAGCAAAAAATGACCAACTCGCCGAATACTTGACCATGGTAAAAGACAAAATGACGGAGTTCGAAGCATGGGAGGTTCAGCACGTCCCACGCGAACAGAACACCCGGGCAGACATCCTCTCCAAACTAACCAGCACCAGAAAAAAAGGTGGAAACAAATCCATCATTCAAGAGATACTGCCTTGCCCGAGCATCACAAAGCCCGACCTGCCTGATGTTAACGTCATCGGAGAACCCCATTGTTGGATGACCCCAGTATACAATTACCTCGGCAAAGGGGAACTCCCCGAAGACAGTAAGGAGGCCGGTGTGACTAAGCAACGAGCCTGCTCATACGTGCTGGTCGAGAACAAGTTATATCGGCGAGGATTCTCTATCCCCCTATTAAAATGTGTCGACGAAGCCCAGGTCCCCAAAATCTTACAAGAAATCCATGAGGGCATCAACGCACAGCACCTAGGGGGGAAATCACTAGCTCGGAAAGCCCTGCGCACGGGATACTACTGGCCGACCATGCAGCAGGACGCCAAAGAACATGTACAGAAGTATGACAGTTGCCAGCGCCACGGGGACATGCATTTGGCACCACCCAACGAGTTGAAGACCCTCTCCTCGCCGTGGCCCTTCGCCTGGTGGGGGATGGACATCCTCGGCCCCTTCACAATGGGATCATATCAAAATAAGTTCCTAATCGTGGCCGTCGATTATTTCACAAAATGGATTGAAGCCGAAGCGCTCGCCAAGATCACAGCCTTCAACATACTGCGTTTCTACAAAAGAAACGTCCTCGCCAGATTCGGATTTCCCCAGGCCCTCGTAACCGACAACGGAACCCAATTCACTGACAGAAAATTCCAAGACTTCGTCGCCAAATTGGGAACAAAACAACACTTTACTTCGGTCGAGCATCCCCAAACCAACGGGCAAGCAGAGGCCGCGAACAGAGTAATCCTGCGCGGATTGAAACGAAGGTTGGGCGAGGCCAAGAAAAGGTGGGTCGAGGAACTCCACAGCGTCCTGTGGGCATACAGGATAACACCTCACTCCACCACCGGGGAAACCCCTTTCCGACTAGCATACGGGACAGAGGCGGTAATACCAGTGGAGATAAGGGAGCCCTCCAGAAGGACTGAAGCTCCCCTCGACGAAGAAATTAACGATGAGGCCCTACGTGAGGAACTCGATCTGGTCGAAGAAATAAGAGCAGGGGCTGCCCTTCGCGAAGCCACATTGAAGCAACAAGTAACAATGCGACATAATGCCAGGGTCATAAAACGCGACTTCCCCGTAGGCAGTCTGGTCCTACGTAGAAACCAGAAAGATTCTCGCGAAGGGAAACTGGCGGCGAACTGGGAAGGACCCTATAGGGTAAAATCCAAAACGGGCACGGGAGCGTACTACTTGGAAACACTGGACGAAAAACAACTTGCTCGACCATGGAATACTGAAAAGCTCAAGCAATACTATAGCTAAGTCCTTAACCACGAGGACATACAAGTCGCCAACACAGTCATCCCAAAACGGGGAGATCTGCGCGACCATCGTATCGTGCCTTGGTGAAGCACGACACGCACTACAACGCCGGCCAGTTTCTGCTCATTGGACGAGCAGATCCTGTGCACAACGGGGATACCTCAACCGAGTTCCGCCGTTGCCACACTATCCAGGCAGGACACCCAGCTCGCGATGGGAACAGTCCAAGCCTATGAGATTAGTACCTCAAACGAAGTCCTAACCTCATCATGGGCGGAACTACTTCGCCCTCCTCGTTAGGCCTTGCACCTAGCAGGGGACACACACACACATAAAACGAGCAAAAAACCATGACAAAACATTCACAATCCAAGTATATTAAAAGTACCGACCATGTTCTGGCAATGTCACAAATACAAGAAAAAGGGGCAGCGCCCATACACTGAAATACAAATTAATAAGGGCACGCAGGCCCACAAAACATGATAAAAACAAGTCCTATCCTACGACTTCGCTTTCCTCTTCGGCAGGGACCACGTGGCCGTCCACCACTCTATTAAACAAACCCATACCGTCCATCTGGAGCTGCACGTCAGGATTAAGAGCCACCATCTATTCCTTGGCCGCATTGAAACCGAACTCAGCCGCCTTCAGGTTGTCTTCGCCAAGAATCCTGATCCTTCCGATCAAGTCAGTCCGAGATTTCAGAGATTGCTCGTCATCATTTTCATCCGCGGCAGCTGAAGTCAAGCGGTCCAACTCAACAATCCTCTCCTGCAGTCTTTTCTTCTCCTCGTTAGCCTTGAGCGCAGCTAACTTCAGCTGAGTCACCTCCGTTTGGAGCAGCACCTTGGCCTCCTCGTGACCTTCGAACTGTTTTAAGTTATTGAACAGCTTGTTGTTCTCTGCCTCCAGCTCGGCTATCCTACTCTGGTAAGCCACGAGACTCGCCCGGGTAGTGGCTTCATCGTCGGCGAGGACAAGTGCAGCTTCAAGGATTCTGAACATGCCCGCCGCGTCTTGACACAACTGTTTCCTCCTCACTTGGGACTTGGCATTCAAAATAGCTGTGGCTTCAGAATCAGAGACTTCTATCGAATTTCCTTCAACGAACAGGTCTCGGTTCTTGGAGCAGGCGGGCAGGATGAAAGGACCAGCCCCGGTCCCCCCAGGACCAGCGGCCACAAGAGTCCCCGCAGCATCCCTCTTCCTCTTGAGAGAACTCTCCGGGGTCAGCGGGGTCGAAGCTCTCTCCGGGACGGGGGTAGGCCCAGCGGTGAAACTCTCTATCACCGTCTGCTTGGGCGCCCCGGCCTTGGTAGTGGTGGTCGCCTTCCTATGAACCTTCGCGGCCTGCAACTTCATCAGACGCTCTCGCATGTCAGCCATCATACCTGCGAACACACGCATCAAGTCAGAATCAAAAGTATTTAAAGAAAGAAAACCAAACAGTGAAGCATACCAAGCAAAGTCATAGCGTCATCGTCATTATCACACTCAAGGAGAGCTTTGACATTTATGTATCTAGCTGCTCGGACAGCCCCATCCTCCCCGATCAACTAATTTCCGTCCCGGTCAACGACGTAGGCCGGAGAGAAACTCTCCACGTAAGCGTGGAGGATCCTGTATGATTCCTTATCCGCCGGGCAAAGCGGCTCATGCTTCACCAAGAACTGATCTGTTCGGCGTCTAAAATGGGTGTAGACCCATTCTAAAGGAAAAATGGAGACCACGCTATCCCTCTCCCGACCATCCACCATAACCCTCTCAACAGTCGAGATGCTCCTCTTCGCCTCTTCGGTCATAGGCCTCACGACCAGAAACCTATCCTTAAAATTACGTATCGAATCAGAATACGGCCAGAACAACCTATTATGTTGCTTAAACGATACCCAGCTCTGTTTCGACCCCGCCGTGCTCCGCTGAATCTGAAATAGGCAGAAGAAGAGATTCGTGGTCGCCCCGATGTTAAGGTAACGACACACCAACTCAAAAGCTCTTATAAAGGCCAAGGCGTTCGGGTGAAGCTGGGACGGGCACAGCGCCAGGTGAGTGAACAGGGAGGTTTGTAAGTCAGTGAAGGGCAGACGCATTTTGGCCTCCGTAAACGCAAATTTGTACATAGGAAAGCGAAGTCCCGGGTACGAGGAACAGATCCTATTATTCTCCCCAGGACGGAAAGCTTTCCATGCCCGTGGAGCACCCTCATCGCATCTCTCCAGCAAATCGAAGTCCTGTATCTCCTCCTCGGAGAAGGTTGATCGAAAGTACAAAGGCTCGTGTCCAAGCCACTCAAGGTCCCCTCCCGCGACCTTGATGTTCGAATAATCGGCGGACACACCGGGCCCCTCGGGTACTTCCTGTACGTCGGGTATAACTTCATCGTGGGGTTCAGCCATTTTCACCTAAAAAGCAGAGGAAGAGAAGTGAATTCGACGGCCATGATCAAATCCACCCTTCCACCACTAATCAAGTGAAAGGGCGTCAACGAATCCAAGAACAACCACGTGCTCGCAGCAATTATCCACTAATAGTTAAGAAAGGTCCCCACGACCAGGACTCATAGAGGCGCATACGAAGACGCCTGTCCGTCCCGCACTCACACCAAGATCCCGAACAGGCCTAGTGCCCGACTACAAACTAAATTCTACACCTAACCAGATTCTACAAAGATCTACGCTAACAATTTCTACAAACTTATAGAACTTCATAAAGTTCATCATGTTCTTCATAAAATATCATGGAATTCATGTGTTCATAAAGGAACGCATGAAGTTCAACCGAAAAACATGAACATCTACCGGAAAATTCATAAAAATATACAGAAAGGAGGAGAGAACTTACAAGTAGAAGAAGAAGTTGACGGTGGCGAAGAAGAGCTCCGGCAAAGACTAATTGTAGAGCAAACGAAAGCGAAGAGGGAAAAATTTGTGAAATTATGAAAATGAAACCTTCCCCCACCCTTTTATAACCATTTGATCGTGGGGAATCGTGAAGGTCATCATAGCCTAGACGCCCCTAGGACTGACAAAGGCCATAAATGCACACCACGTGTCACAGACTCTTCGCCTGGTTCAGTGCAGAAAATACACTAACGTGGCACATGCGAGCAAGCCTCTTCGTCAAAGTGAACACATCCGGGCAGAAATGCCCGCCAAAAAACCCTCGTTTCTCCGAAGACGCTATAAATCCTGGTCAACGTTTCGCGCTAATGGCTAACGACCATGTCTGGTCGGGTACAAAAGGAACATTCCAAGCGAGCATTCACCTCCCCGGCAGTACGGTCGAAATCGCAGCTACCTAAGTCATTACTCTCCAACAGAACAATGACTTAGGGGGCTCCTGTTCTGGACCGGGCAAGGCTATTTGCCCTTAAGGACCAGGCCCAATCCATCATGTTTGGCGAAGAGGCCCGTTGGGCACATTATAGCCGTTGGGCACCATATAGCCGTTGGGCACGTCCTCTTCACGCGCAGGATGGTCCACGCGACCAACTACCTCCCTGGATATAGCGGAAACGGTTAAGAAGGCCACGCGCTTGACCTCCCATCTGGCAACACCACATTGGTCGATTAGGCCCCTTTGTTCGCCATCAATCTCCCTATAAAAACCCCTCGCTTGAGAGGGGCAGGTATCCCAACTGATATACTTGATTTCTCTTACTTACTCTCCCCTTTCTTTTGACCAAATACTTACTTTGGCATCGGAGTACCTTGCAGGTACCTCCACCCCTCTTTCTCCTCTCCTACGAGCATCAGCATTTGCCCTACACGAAGGCTTTTAATGGAGAGCAAGAGTTTGATATCGCTCCTAAGCCTTTAACCGGGGATGAAGTTTATCAATGAAAGAAATACATTAATGTTGTCCTTGAAAGAGAAAAAAAGAAAAAGGGTAAGTTGCTGATAAAAATATATGGAAAAAGAGGTATGTGCTCTTTGATCTTCCATATTGGTCAAGTCTCGATGTAAGACATTGTCTTGATGTGATGCATGTGGAGAAAAATGCGTGTAATAGTTTGATTGGAACGCTTCTAAACATTCTAGGTAAGACTAAATAAAGTAAGCAATCTCGTCTCGATATGGAGGTGATGGGTATACGAAAACAATTGGCTCAAATAAATGAATTAGAAGATGAAGCTGCCATAATCTTGTGTCAATTGGAGATGTATTTTCCTCCATCATTTTTTGACATTATGGTTTACTTACTTGGTCATCTAGTTAGAGAAATAAGAATTTGTGGTCTAGTTTATTTAAGGTGAATGTATCCAATAGAGCGATTGATGAAGATCTTTAAATGATATACGAAGAATCATCACCAACCAGAAGCTTCGATTGTTGAAAGGTACATTACAGAAGAAGCTATTGAGTTTTGTAAAATCTATTTGTCGGAAGCAGAGTCTATAGGAATTCCAAAGCCTCGTCATGCTGACACTGAAGGTAGAGGTATTAAAGGTTTAAATGTTAAGTCAATGGCTCGGGATGTAGTTATTCAGGCACATTTCTATATATTGAATAATCTTGAAGAAGTTTAACCTTACGTGGCTACTCACAAAAGACTTTTGAAGAAAAAATATCCACGAATGAGTGAAAAGTTATTGTTGATCGAACATAACAAGAAATTCCTAGATTGCTTTAATAAAAGGATACCAAAAGATCATAGTGCATCTGAGATAATTAAATGGTTGTCTTTCATGCCAAAATTTAATGTGATAACTTGGACTGCATTTGACATTGGTCATTATACCTTTTATACAAAATCAAAAGATGATCGTAGTACAATGCAAAATAGTGGGGGTTATGATTGAGGCCGAATCCATGTATTTCTCCAGTTCAAAAGATAAGAATACAATATTGGCATCTAGTGCATTCTATGGTGTCATTGAGGAAATTTCGAAGATTGATTATGTTATCTTCAGAGTGCCTTTATTTAAATGCAAGTGGATTTCCAATAATATTAATGGTGTACAAACTGATGACTTAGTATTCACCTGGGTTGAACTTGGCAAGGCAAATTATATGACCGAACCATTCATCATGGATTCACAAGCAAAATAAGTTTTCTATGTGACCGGTCATTCAGACACATCGGGGAAATGGTCAATAGTTCTCCGAGGAAAAGACATTCCTAGTAGTGATGAAAATTTTGATATTTCTTCTACTCCTTCTTACACAACAAAAGTGCCTATAACTTATGATGAAGTTGATAGATATGATGTGCATGCTATTCGTATTAATCATAATGAAGACATATGAGAAAATTAATAAGTAATTAGTATTTTATTCATAATTTAATTAATGTAAGTTATTATTTCTAAGTGTATTTACTAACAAGTATGATTATTTGAAATTGTAGGTGTTTAAAGTCAATACACCAAGAGACAAAGAAACCAAAACACTATAAGATACAATTATGTGATGTTATATAATGTTTGTAGGTTGTTTTATGCCATTTTTCTTTTGATGTAATATATATACAATGTTTGTTTCTTAATCCAATGTATGGATTTGATGTAATACAATACAATTCTTCATTATGATACAATTTTTGTTTCTGTTCTGATATGGTTAAAAAAAATACAGGTTAAAAAATAGAAAATTTTCAAAATGCAGAAAAATTATTTTTAAAAAGCATATAATTTAATGACGGTTGTAATATATAACCGTGGTTGTATAGTGAACGTTGTCCAGAATAATATATTACACCAAAAGATGCGCTGCTGAGAATCGAACCTGAGACCTTTAATTTATTACAACGGTTAGTTATAGCAACCATGATCATAAATAACACGCTTTCAAATTTTCTACAACGGTCATAAGACCGTGATTGTAAGTAGCGCATATACAACCATACCCTACGTAACAACGGCAGGTCACACGTGATGTTATCCTTTTTCTAACCATTGTTGTATATATTTTCCGTAGTAGTGTCAACTTCTGAAGAGGTCAACCTCTGAAGAGGTCAACCTCTGAATGTCAAACCTTGAGTAATTCTGCTTTTGAAGATCATAACCTGAGGCAATCAAAGCGCAAAGACCTAGGTGACTCTGATAGGTCAGTGTTAACCTCTGAGCCTACTTTGTCACATGAAGACCTAAAGCTCTATTTTCTCATAGAGTCGGCTGGGATGCAACTGATACTTCCTTTTGTAGCAAAGGGATTTCAAACAAGCTTTCAACGATCTCAACTATTTGAAGAAACATCTCAACGTCTCTATTTAAGCTTCTCAAGGACTCTCTTATGTTGGATCTTTAATGACTCTTTTCCTTCTTTATTTAAGGAGCTTAAGATTTGAAGAATGATAACCAATGATAACAACCACAAGTTTAACTTAGAATTTCTTACATTTGTATATTTTAGAAATCCCTAAGTCTTAAAGAGTTCTTCTTGAGTTGTATTTTATCCACACCTCTGATTGTATATCAAATGTATTACCCCAAATAATATTTTATATGTTAGGTAGATTGTTAGAAGTCTCTTACTTAGTGTTTGAGCATTTGAAGTCTCTTGCTTGTGTGCTTGAGCATTGGAAGTCTCTTGCTTGTGTGCTTGAGAATATAAGTCTCTTACTTTGTGTTTGAACATTGGAAGTCTTTTGCTTGTGTCTTGAGCAAATTGTAATCTTGTATGATTATAGTGAAAATCTCTTGTAAGTACAAGTGGACTGGATTACTCTCAAGTTGTGAGAGAAACTTGGATAACTTTGTGTGTCTATCTTCTTTCTTGCTTTATTTATCGATTGTCTACCTCTAATTGATTCAGATTCTATACTCTGTGTTTAGAATCTGACAAAGAGTTTAAAAAGAAAGAAAAACTCAACACAATTCAACTTTCCCCTTCTTGTGTGATGCCAAAATTTTAAAAATAACATAATAGAATAATAATAAATTCGACTTGGATTTTATTTTCTTAAAGTGAATCAGACATATTTAACCAAATTTAGACTCAATTAAGTCTATTTTCACATCTTAATTATAAATAGGAAAATACTAACGAGTGCCCTCGAGACACTGGTTAAAAGATTAAAATGGTTAGTTGAGCATTATTTAAAAAATTAAAAAGACATGTTTTTTTCTCTAAATATAATGTATTCAATGCACTGAAAAGAGAAATAATCAACTTTTTAAAAGAATATTGTGTGTATTAAATGAACTAAACATAAAATATTTTTTCTTATTTGGAATTCTTAAGCCGTGTCTGAGTCATTGATTAGCATGACCCTTATACATATTATCTTCAATCAAATCAAATGAACTTAGTTTTAATTTTCTAAAAATAAGCACTACATTTATTTTTATCATAGTATTTTTTTATTTTAAATGATTTTTGCGTTAATGTGTCCCAAATCTTCTTAATTTAGGTGATTTATTATTTTCTTTAGTTGGTTTCAAGCTTATTTATCTCGATCTTATAAGTTTATTGTTAAATTATGTCTTTAATATGTTGATTTTGTGTTTATTCTATTTGAGAGATTATAATAAGTTTTTATGGGCTTGGTTTGTTTCTATTTATAAATATAAAAGATTTAATATAGTGATAGTCAAATTATTAAAAAAGGAAATGCGGATATTTTTTGATTCAAGAAACTAAATTAGTTTCTATGCCGGAAGCAGTTGTGAGAAGTTTTTGGTCTAAGGAGGATATCGGGTGAACTTGGTCTAGTGCCGAGGGTCTATCTGGAGGTTTACTTATTCTTTGGAAGATGAAATCGGTGGAGGTTTTATGTAGATTTAAAGGTGTAGGTTTTGTCGGTATCAAAGTTAGAGGGAGAGATTCTATTTATTATGTTGTGAACATTTATTCGTCGTGCGAGATAAGTAAGAAAAGAATGATTTGGAAGAGTTTGTTGGATTTGAAATCCAAATTTACAGACGGGGAGTGGTGTATGGGTGGAGATTTTAATGCTATTTGTAACTTTTGGGAGAGGAAGGGAAGAAGTGCTTGTCGTCCAAAGTTGGAAATGAAAGAGTTTTCGGAGTTTGTTGTGGAAAGCGATTTGATTGACGTTCCTTGTAAAGGGAAGAATTTCACTTGGTATAGTGGCGATGGATCCTCAATGAGTAGAATCTATCATTTTTTATTATCGGAGGTGGTCATTGATTGTTGGAAGGTAATTGGGCAATTCATCGGATCGAGGGATATTTTCGATCATTGTCCGGTGTGGCTTGTGGCGGATTCTTTGAATTGGGGTCCGAAACCGTTCTTATTCAATAATGAATGATTCTCTAATAAAAACTTCATCCCTTTTGTCGAAAAGGAGTGGAGGGAGTTTCGTGTAGTAGGGAGAAGTGATTATGTTCTAAAAGAAAAACTTAGACTCCTAAAAGGTAGCCTTAGAAAGTGGAATTTGGAGGTTTTTTTGAAAAATTGATTTGGAGGTGGAGAATTACGTGAGGGAGATTAATGAGGATGATTATATGGCGGATTTAGTGAACGAAATGTTGTCATACGATTCCATGGCTAAACGGAAGAAGAAGACTAGTCGTTTTTGGATGAACATGAGAATAAAGGATAACATGCTCATTCAAAAGTCCAAGTTAAAATGGCTTAATGATGGAGATTGCAATAGTAGGTATTTCCATAGTGTGATGAAGGAGAGAAGAAGGTGTAACCATATTGGTTCTATTAACTCGGATATATGTGTTTTGGTGTCGGTCGAAGAGGTTAAAGAGGAAGTTAGGAATCATTTCGCCAACTAGTTCGTCAAAGTTGATAGAGATAGGCCCATTTTGGAGGGAATTAATTTCAAAGTGCTTAGTCATGAAGAGAGGGAGATGCTTGAAAGTTCATTTTCGGAGGAGGAAATTAAAGAGGCGATTTGGAGTTGTGATGGGAACAAAAGCCCGGGGCTGGATGGATACACCTTTTTGTTCATTAAGAAGTGTTGGTCCTTTATTAAGGATGAGTTTATTAACTATTTCAAAGGTTTTCATGGAGGGGCCATTTTGTCTAAGGCGATTGTGTCCTCTTTTTTTACTTTGATTCCAAAGTGCGAGAACCCGTTAGGCTTGGATGATTATAGACCTATTTGCTTGATTGGTTGCTTGTACAAAGCACTTTCCAAGCTTTTGGCGGCTAGATTAAAGAAGGTATTCCATTCTTTAATATCCCCATGTCAAAGTGCTTTTGTTCCGGGGAGACAATTACTCGACGGTGTTTTGGTTGCTAATGAGGTGGTGGATTTTGCTTGCAAGGAGAAAAAAATGCACTCTATTCAAGGTGAATTTTGAGAAAGCCTATGATAAAGTTAGTTGGGATTTTCTAAGGTATATGATGAGGAGAATGGGGTTCGGGGAGATTTGGATGAAGTGGATGGAGGCTACCATTTTCACTAGTAAGATGTCTGTGTTGGTCAACGATAGTCCTGTAATACCCTAATTTTGGCCCCTAAGATTCTTTGCATTTCATACCACAAACAAGATCACACATTGGTTCCCTCTTCTATAGGATTGTGCCTTGCAGGGATCTTTGGGTTTGTGTATGTTTGTTAGTTGTTTTATTGTTTAATTGTTTATGTTTACTAACCTTTAATCAAAATCCAAAAATATTTTGTTTTCTTTCACTAACATTTTCAGGGGAAGAACAGGTTAAAAAAACCAAAACATCAGTCCCTCAGCTCGAATGGATTTCATCTGAATAAAGTCAAAGTTGATCTGCGATTAATTCAAAAATTATCTGATCAAGAGTTTCCAAGATTTAATTGATTATTATTCAAGGAACTCCAAGGTTCATGAGTTTATTTTCATGCCTTCTTTGACAAGCGAGAAAATCGAGCCAGAGCCAAGACAACACATCAAAAAGCCATTTTTCCCATTTTTCACTGTGTTAATCGATTAACCTAATTGCACTGTGAAGTGGTTAATCGATTAACACGTGCAATTTTTGAAAAAATGTGCCAAATTCAAATTCTGCAGCAATTGGCACCAATTTTCACCATTTTGATCACATGTGGAATATTTTAGACCATCCCATTTTAATTACCTACATCATCATAATTAATTCCCACCATGTACCATCACTAATCACCAATCTTTTGTGATTTCCCTCCAAATTTGAATTCCAATCCTAATTTTGATCTTCCAATCCTAATTTCAAACCACCAAATTTTCCAAGCCTAAATTCTATAAATAGAGGCTTCATTTCATTCATTCATTCAAGCGTTTGATAGCCAACAAACCTCTTGCAAATTCTCATCCTAACCACAAAATTCATCAAAGCTCACATTTCTTCTTTTGAAAGTTAACAAGAATTCACATTTAATCTTGTCCAATTTTGAGCTAAACCTTCATCCATTCTTGTTTTTGTTTATCAATTGTAGTATATCAAGGCTTTGGAGTGTAGATCTTGAAGCAATTTGAAAGAATTTTCAGATTTGAAGTGGTAATTCATCTTTCACCATTGTTGAAGCTTCGTATTCATCTTCCATAATGTAGATCCTTTGTTGATCTTGTTTGCTTGATCTTTGGATCTTGCAATTTGTGTTTGATTGTTGGCTTTGGCTACTGTTTTTACTCAAAAATTTGTGCACAATTGAATCCTTGATCCTAAGATATTTGAAGAAATGAGTGATCAAGGATTTGGCAATTTTCAAACTGATTTTCTGCTATTTTTACAGTGTTAATCGATTAACCAAAACCAGTACAATTAGGTTAATCGATTAACAGCTTGATTCTGCGCAAAAAATTGGAAGTTTGCACTGGTTAATCGATTAACATAATTACACTGTGAAGTGGTTAATCGATTAACCAACATCCAGAATGTGATTTTCACTTATTTTTGGGGTTGTTTTGGTTTTTCTTCCTCTTTCTTCTTATTTTAGCCTTGAAACACATTGTTGAGATTAATTTCTCTTCAATTTCAATGGACTTTGGATATGGTTAGAGTAATTAAACATTCATTAGTTCAAATCTATCTTTAAATGAATTGTTGAATTCATTTGAGGTGCTTTGAATTAGTGATATGTTTTCACACTTAAGTCTATAAATTAAAGGTGATTGAACTTGAAGATGAAAGGTTCTTGACTTTGTAATTTAATTTGGCTTTCTCTTCATCTATTTCCTTTTTTATTTTGATCGATGAAAGTCTTATGGATCTTAGAATTTCTTTGTTGAATTCTTGATCAAGACTAGATCGTTGCCTATTTTCTTTTCGTGCGGTATTGCTTTCGGATGACGATTTACATATCGTTCATCTAGCATGCATTAGCACAAAGATCTATTGACCGGCCTCATTATAGGGTAATTACTCTGTAAATTACTCGGCGATTGCTTAACATAGCGCAACATTTGTCCCTCTTTATCCAATTCGGAATTTGAACTTTCGTGGTCCGAACCTTGAATGGTCGTGTCAACCCAATGTTGATTAATTTTTTGCATTAGGTCCATAATCTTTGAAACTTGGCGTTGTAGAGGCTTTGGTTCTACCAATCTTCTGTCAAGTTCATCAATCTTGGCCTAAGTGCATTGTTTAATCGCTATAGTTCATAATGCGAAACAGAATAATCAGTGAAGGCTTATGGCACTAGAGCCCTGTGCTACTAACCACTAACTTCTAACTTCTTTACATTTCCTTCCCGCTCCATATCTCTCTTTATTTTTTATGCTTTATTGCTTATTTTATCACATCATGTTTATGTTTATGTCATTTTTCTTTTGTCCACTTGGACCATATTATCTTGTGCTTTGTTTTTCTTTTGTCCATTTTGGACTCAAAAACATTAATAAAGGATTAAATCACTAAAAGATTTGTGCTCTTAATTGTTGGACTATGGCCACTATCCCTTGCATTGGAGGACATATACTCTTGATTATGGACTTTGGACTTAGAATTAGGATCCCAACCTATGCTTGAGAGCTTGTGATGGAAAACCTTAGATTTTGATACTTGAGGTCCTCTTTTGAAGACTTATTTTGAATCAAGACCAAATCAAAAAGGAAAAATGCTTATGCTATGGAGCTTGTACATGTGGTTAGATCTTTCTTATCCTTATCTTTTATTTTATGCATTAGGATAATCACTTCTTCTCCACCCCTTCTTCAATTTTCAAAATCTCCTTTCTTTTTCAAAACTTTCTTGTTTTCAAACTTAAAACCGCTTTCATAATAAAACCTTGACTTTGGTCAAGCGATTTTTTTAAAACTTTTTTTCTTTAATAAATGTCAATCCATGTTAATCATATTTTGACCATTTCATAAAAAAACCTAAAAAACACCTAAACTCATCAATCTTTTTTTGCGCCTTATGCACTTTTTTTCCCTTTAAAACCTTTTCATAAGTTTAGACATGATTCATTTCTTTAAGCGGAATTATTCGCTTGGAAATGACGACTTGTCTTTACACTTAAAATCAACCAAAACAAACAAGTTTCATTCTTTGTACCACAAACTACGGGGTTTTGATCCTACATTGCACATCGTGGGTACGTAGGCATGAGGCGATAAGTCTCTCTAAACACAAAAATATTAAAAAATAATTCTCCTCTCATCCCCCCAATCTCTTTTCAAGCAAACCATTTTTAGACCAAAAAGCGGTAGATATTTCAAAGGGTTCCTATAGAGTACTATAGACGTTTTGGGTGCTAACACCTTCCCATTGCGTAACCAACCCCCCTTACCCATTTCTCTTTGTCTTTTTTTATCTTTTGCTCTTTTAGACTTCTTAGGATTTATTCGCTCTTTTTTCCTTTTCCTTTGTGGAATAAATAAAAGCGCGATGGCGACTCTTGCTTTATGAGTTAAGTTAATCAATATCTTACACTCACAAATTTTCCCGCTACAGAAAAGTGGCGACTCTGCTGGGGAAACCTCCCTTAAGGGGTTTAGCCTACTTTGATTTATTTACTGCTTTTTGTCTGATTTGCTTGTTACTTGTTTGTTCTGTTTGGGAGTTCCTCTGTGTGTGAGATAGGTCCTATACCCGGACCAGAGTGCACTTTGAGATAGGAGGATAGTATAGTCAAGGGAACTTTGAAGGAGTCGAATCCTAAAAAATAAGAACTTGAGAATCTATCCACTCGGTGGTTGACTCTTTGGAATTACTGATGTCGATCGAGCGATCGAGAAGGCATTACTTTTTCCATAGAAGCCTATAACACTGAGGACCGTAGTAACCCTTAACCCATCCTAGCCTTTTTAGGATCGTAGCGCGAAAGCTATGAAGATGCAAATCTGACTTAGCTGTCACACGATGCTACACTCAGGTTAGATTCTCTTGAGGATAACTACCAGCCTCTGAGCAAATCGATGTGCTGGTGTGTCTGATAGCGGATTGTGGACCCTGGGCACTTTGTTAGAACCACTGTTTTCTGCAGGTACAATGAAGACAAAACCTTAGTACATACCTTTGTGGGATTGATTCTTACCCTTGGCTTCATGCTCATGACTTGAACCTTGACCCGTGTGCTTTGTGTGATCTTGTTTGTGTTTGTTGCATTCATTCACTCATACATTCATGAGCATTCTTCTAGAAAGGTTTCAAGGAACTTAAAGGTGTTATTGCAAACATTGTAGGAACGTTTGTTATGGATTTTGGAAGGAGAAGTACAAAGAAGTACACTTTCAAGAGTCCTAAGTTAGGGGGTTTGAGAGAGCTAGGATCTTTGGTTGCTGATACCAAGAAGTTTAAGTCCAGATATGGAAGGATTTTATCTCTCTTGAAGGTTGATATGGCTGAAGGATTGCTTGCAACTTTGGTTTAGTTCTATGACCCTTTTCTGCATTGTTTCACCTTTCCTGATTATCAGTTGGTACCTACGCTAGAGGAGTATTCTCTCCTGCTTGGTTTGCCTGTTTATGGTCGGATTTTCTCTAGTTTGGATCCCGCTCCCGAGCATCACATTATTGTGAAGGCTACTCACTTGAAGGCTTCTGAGATTAAGGCTCGCATGGATACCAAAGGAAAGATTCTTGGGTTACCCACTAAGTTCTTGATGGATAGAGCTCATCACTTTGCTAGTGTGAAGAACACAGTTGCTTTTGAGGCTATTCTTGCCTTACTTATTTTTGGACTGTTCCTTTTCCCGAATGTTAAGAACTTTGTCGACATCAACGCTATTCAGATCTTCTTGATTAGGAATCCAATTCCCACTTTTCTTGCCGATGCTTACCATTCTATTCACCTCAGGAATTTCCATGGTGAATGGATGATTATCTGTTGTGCGCCTTTGCTTTACAAGTGGTTTATTTCTCACTTGCCGAAGTCTGCAGCTTTCTGGAATCTCAAGGATGGTTTATATTGGTTGAGGAAGATCATGTCTCTCACTCATTCTGATATTGATTGGTGTAGCCATGTTCCTTCTGAGCGATGATTATTGATAGTTGTGGTGATTTTCCCAACGTACCTCTTCTTGGTACAAAGGGAGGAATCAGCTATAATCCAGTGTTGGCCCGTTGTCAGTTGGGATATCCTTTGCGAGAGGTGCCGAAGAACATTCATTTGGCCGGTTTCTTTTTCAAGGAAGATGAATCTCAGGTTGCTCTCAAGAGAGAAATTGTAATACCCCGTATTATCTATGTGCTCTATCTTTGGTAAATTGGATTAATGGAATCCTCTAGGTACTTTACGTATTATCAATTGGGATCATTAGAGCAACTAATGAGCTCTGAAGAGATCAAGTATTTTAATTAAGAGACGGATTAATATTTATTAGTTCAAGAAAGGATTTTAAGGTAACCTAAATAATTGATCAATTGGGTTGAGACGACAAAATGTCAATTGGAGATATTTTACTCTATTGGATTATATTATATAATATCGGTATTATATATGTGTGTGTGTGTGTGTGTGTTAGTGATCGCGACTTTAAGAGTCAAATGAGGGTTACTGCAAGTATACAGTTGTATCGCGTAGTTTTAAAAGATTATCGATCCCATAGAGACTAGAAATCGAACGCACCGTTATCTATCGTTACTATATTTATCTAAGGCTAATCAGAATTTGGGTTTTTAGTTAAAACGGGAAATTAAAGGGAAATTAAAATTTGGGAATATTAGTTATGAATAAGTTATCGGTATATAATTCGGTAACCTACGTAGAATTAATTAAACCTAAGCCTATAGAGATTTATCACCCTATTCACCTGTAGGAGAAACCGGTTTAAAAGCCCTCGACTCACACTCCCGTGGTTCTTGCTTTGGACTATACTTCTAAGTCTGTACGTCTGCTCTCGCTAGCCCGTATGAGGTTAAAAATACTTTTTGAAAACTAATTAAACCTAATTAACTTTAAAGCGCTTCCGCTGTTTTTAAAATTAATGCCCGATTTCAGCTATCCGGGTAAAGCCTCACACTCCTGTGGTCTTGACTTTAACTTATGTTACTTCTTTACTTTCGTAATAAAAGTTGTGTTTATATTAAGAAATCGAAGCCAGAAGAAGGATTGATTATTGATTTTAGCTTAGAGAAAATTACTTCATTTTAGTTACTTCATTATACACCGATAATATCGGTTTAGCTCGACATAATTAGGAAATTAAACGCGAAAGCAAGGAAATAAACAAACACAGACATAATTAAGAAATAAATAAACAATGCTTGAATTAAATAATGAAACCTGGAATGCAGTAATAATGTCAACAACAATTCCTCCACAAGTCGGTAGGTTCTTGCTTTAATGTAATAAATTACAAAGGTTGAAGGCAATGAAACAAAGAAATCTAAAGCTAAGTTGTAACAGTTCCTCAGTGTGAGAAACTGTCACTTTTGTTCGGTAATGGTTAACAAGGGAATGGAAATGCAGAGTAAAAAGAAATAACTAAAACTTCTGAAAATAAATTGGCAGCAAGACGGTACACTTCGAAAGCAGAATTGGCCACCCTTTGTTCTTCGTGAATGTCTCTATTTATAGGCTCAGCTCAGGTGGAAGTTGGAGAAAAATCAGCCATTCATGCTAACGGTTATCCCACGTTGGACCTAGAAAACTTCGGAGGTAAATGGCATCGTGTGAAACTGCTTCTCTGAGAATTCGTAGTTGAGTCTCTGCATCCAACATGCAATTTAAACGCATGACGATCGTGATGATATGTGACGGTCGTGGTGTACTTTGGAGCTGCCACGGTCGTGGCACTCCCATGACGATCGTGATATCAGCAAAAAATGGATTTCTTCAATTTTTCTTCTCTTTTCTGCTCTTTTCTTGCATGTTTTGGTTCTTTTCCACATTCAACATACTTTGACTTGTGAAATATGATTACCTGCAAAAACACTTAAATAATCTCGAGAAAATCGGATATTAGACGAAAAACGAAATAAGAACTAACATAAATCGAAGTAAAAATATGATATAAATTCGTGTTATCAAACTCTCCCACACTTGAATCTTTGCTTGTCCTCAAGCAATCAATCTATTAAAATGGACAAACTTTATCAAATGCACGTACCTAGCATACCAATGGTGTTGAAAAGAGTTTCTTGTTAGTCAGACGGGTAGTAGTGCAAAACACTATGGATACAATAACGACACAAAGCAACAAGCTTGTCATAGACCTCTCTTTTGTACAATCCAGTCCAGATCATTATATTACAGTTCAACCATAAGTTTTCCTATCCATTACGCCCGATTTCATTCTAACGCAATCACATTAAGCCCTTTGCCTTATTCACGCGCGTAGTGGAGTAACCGGTTAGTGACTTTGATCCCATTTTCTCGCACGGGGCCTGATACACAAATGTGGTAACCCTTTTTACATCCCATTCGTAGATTGCGGGGGATCGAATAGTAGTTCGCCTTACCAAGTTCAGAATCAGGTACCTCTGAACCAATCAACAACCGATTTTCTTTCTTTCTTTTCTTGCACGTTTTCACAACTGAGTTGTTGCATAATCTATTTTTTTTCAGCATATAGATAAGAAATATTTTTTTTCTTTTTCTTGATTGGGCATCAAACACTTATATTCATCGGTTCCCCACGTGGTTTGTGATATAGACGGTGCTGACTGCTAATATAAACTACTAAGGGTTACTTTAGAACTGAACTCAAGGTATCGTATAATAAATATTGAAACTGATATCGCATACGCAAGAGGTCTAAGGTGTCAAGACAGTATCGATTATGTTATCACTTCCCATGCTTCCTAACATAGTTTAAAGCTTGGTACGTCACAGACATGCATTAATCGTAAAAAATTTTTTTTTCGTTATGGCAGAATAAAGTGAGGAAATCGGATAACTGAATGAAAATATTCATATATTACTTTGATAAGGAAATAGAAAGTACAAGAAAGGGAAATCTACGGAAATAAATCTAACTCTCCCACACTATATCGGACATTGTCCTCAATGTTGCGATATAAAGGGGAAATGGAAAACTAAAAGGGAAACAAACTACAAAAAGCAAAATAAAATCAAGGTGGACCACGTCCTCTGCCTCTAGATCGTCCTCTTCCATGCTGTGCGATGTGATCAGGAATGCCCACGTGGTGGATGTACTCGTGTAAGCCCTGCACTCGCACTGTCAATGCACCCATCTCCTCAATTACACCGTCAAGTCTTTGTCCTTGGTCAACTTGCCCTTGCTGGATTTGACGCATAAGTGTCATCATTTCATTCAGTTGCTGGGTTTGTTGCCATATAGCCCTCAGGATTTTATCATTAGTAACTGGGTCTTGGTCAGGGCGGCGACGACGTCTGGAGGTCAAAGGAGCATCATTAGCTGGTGGTGGTTGGTTCTCAGGGGCATTTTCCATTTCTTGCTCCATCTCATCAACAGGTCCATGTCCTTGATCATCTGGAGCAAACGCATTTTGCTCAGGAGCATTAATATCAAAAATCCAATTGGCCATATTCTGAGGGTCAATGCGACTCCTACAAGGCATGATGATACTTCTGACGGTTTTGGCTCGGACCATAGGATGGTATTTTCCATCTCGTCGTAACTTGATGAGTTGTGAGTTTCTGCAGTAATCTATATCAAGGAAGACTGAAGGCAAGAAGGGTAGTCTAGCAAGGTCATTTTCCAAATTCAAACTGAGTGCAATAAAGGTGACAATCCCTCCAAAGTAGAAGGGTTTGGAGCCTCTAGCACAGTTTGACTGTATGTGTGCTAGTAAGAATGGTGCGGCATTGATTAGCTCCGGGTGAAAAATGCAATGAAGGAAAAACAACTCTTTAGAATTCACCTTATGGTTACTATCTCGTGCAAAGATGGTGCTTCCAAGTGTGCGGTGGACGTATCTGACGGCTGGGTTGTGGATAAATGTAGCGTTAAGGCTATCCCAACTGTCAACTGTGATTCCTGTTAAATGATTCCATAGTTGGAACGCTACTTGATAAAAAGTTTCCTGCGGTACTCGGCGATGGACATTCTCACCATGTTTGAAGCCAAGCATCTCGACAAGACGATCTTGTTCGATTGAGTACTCTTTACCAAACATGCGGAACTTTGCGACTCCGGATAATTGGTTCGTTTCGCCCGAAGGGGTTATGTAGGTAAAGGAGCTGAGGAACTCTAAAGTGAGGTCTTCGTAAGTGGGCCGACCTTGAGTGCAAAGCTGCCAAAGACCGGCATTCTGTAACATCCATTGAACTCCCTCAAGCATTCCGAGTTCTTCCAAGCATGCAATGTCGACATAGCGGGTCGGTTGAACAGAACGGCGGTAGAAGTCGATATACCGAGCTCTTTGGTGTTCTCCCGCCTCTCCATCTCGGAAGTTTAGTGTAGATAGGTCTGGAATTTCACGTGCCATTGTTTTGTTAAAGAGGGTTTTGGGAAGAAAGTGGGTTATGGAATCTTGAAGGTTTGTGAAAAGAGAATTGTGTATGATGTGATTATATAGTGTAATGGGAAGTTGAATGGTTATCGAAATGAGTAATGTGGTGCAAATAATAGTGGGACGGTTTGGAATTTCAGAAGGTAGTGGACGGCTGGGGTTTGAATGGAGGAAGAAGAGGGAACGAAACAATTATGTTTTTACGCAGAATTCGTTTCAGATCCGCGTGACGGTCGTCACGGGGTTGTCACGATCGTGACGCCCGCAAAATCTGGGTGGTGAATTAGTTTAATGACAGACACGGTTCCAAACATTTTAATTCAATAGCAGGTTATAAAAAGCACATGGAAATAGCAGTAATTTCATACACATAGATAAGTAACAATATAACACAAATTAATATAGAATGAAAAGAATAGGAATGGAATTTGAAATCACAAGGATTGAATAGCAGCAGCAAATGGAATTATTATTTAAAACCAGAAAGGTGCTAGTTAAACTACTAGCACTGTATCAAAAAATGTATGAAATCAAATTATTCCCAACATGAAAAGATGAAAACAGAATTAATGTAAATTGTTCTAAAGTAAAATGCATAAAAAGTAAGTCTTGAAAATAAGGTGCTTCATAAATCTAGCCAAGGCGTTTCTTCAAAGATGCGATGGCTTGATTTAAATGATCAAACTGTTCAACGGTCATGTCCATAAGTCTAACAATATTTTGACGCACAGTGTTAAGCTCATCCTTCACTGAATTGATTTCTTTATGATATTCATCCATGGTCTTTAAAATAGAATTTAGATTAGAAGCATAATCAGTGGCATCAGCTTTAGGAATGTCAATATTTTCTTGGAAATCCATATAGTCTAGATCATGGTAATGAGGGGGTGTTTTTGGGTCAATCTCAGGTTCAGGAAAGGTTTCTTCTGGTTCAGGCACAGGTTCATCAAGGTTATATAGCCAGTTATGTTGATCATGCACACTTGTACGTTCATGATTTGGAAGTGTAAAGTGTGGTACGACAACATTGTTAACTAAAAGTTGGAAGTGGTTCGGACCTTGGTCCCTAATCATAGCCCTATTGAAGCAAAAGGTAATATTCATGGGTCTAAATTCTCCAAAGGGGTTAATCTTAGAGAGCCGGGTTCTGAATCCCATAGCATTAGCTATCTTAGTAACCAGGCTACCTATCAAGATTGGACTGTTTTCATTATTGATAAGTTTGCAAAAGTTATTTAGCATAAAAGTAAGTCCGTTAACCTCTCTAGACTGAGAAGCAAAAAACATAATAAAAAGCTCGTCCCTCGAAACAGTGTTATCATTTTCGGGTTTTCCAAACAGGGTATAGGCCAGGATCATATGAAAGTATCGGGAAACGGGGTTATGTATCTCGGTTGAAAGCATAGGGTCCATGTCAAAATCAGGTTTCCCTGAAATTCTACCCCAAAAGTCACTCAGCTCTCCAACTAACTCTAAGTCTTCTTGAACCACAGAGAAAACATGGGGTCCTTCAGGAAATCCCAAAAGATCCGACAGTTCCTTTATGGTGAACTGGCAGCTGTATCCAAATAATCTAAAGGTAATTCTTCCCCTGGTTAAACCTTTTCCACCGTGAGGGTTATAACTTAGAGAACTCAGGAATTCTAAAGTCAGCCTACGGTAACACTTATGTTTCTTATTGGCAAAACCCTCCCAACCTAACTGGCTAAACAGAAAGTCTATGCTCTCACCTACACCTAAGGCGGTCATGGTGGGTCTGTGGGCGAATTTTGTCAAAGCAAAAGGTCTAAGAGACAAAGCCTCATAGCGACGCCACTGTGTTCCATCTCTGAATTCTACTGGCATGTTATCCTCGTTTGCCATTAGTTAGTACTTTTTGCAAAAATGAAAGCAGAAGAGGAGAACAGAGAGTAGAAAGACTTTATAATCCTGTAGTTTTTTTTTTTTTAAGATCAACACAATATTTCCAAATTAAATTTAAAATGATATAAAAGAAACTGAAAATTTGCAAAATAAAAACAAAACATAGAAAGCATAAGGAAATAACAAATATAATGCATGAAAAATAAAAATCATGGGTTGCCTCCCATCAAGCGCTGTTTTTAATGTCGAAAGCCTGACGAATTCAATTGGATGCTTAGTTAGGAGGTTCTGTGGGTAACTCTAAAAGTCTTAGGCAGTTCAAATAATCTCTATTTTAAATGCTGTGATAGTGTTTTAGACGTTGTCCATTGACTAAAAATGGATTACTATTCCTCCCCTTTATTTCTACCGCTCCACTTTGTAGAATTTTTGTAATTTCAATAGGACCGGACCATCTAGACCTTAATTTCCCAGGAAAGAGTTTTAATCTTGAGTTAAAGAGGAGTACAACGTCTCTCACACTAAATTCTTTTCTAGATAAGCGCCTATCATGCCATCTTTTAGTTCTTTCTTTATATATCTTGGCGTTCTCGTAAGCGTCTAATCTTAACTCTTCCAGTTCATGCAGATCTAGGATACGTTTTTCACCTGCGGAATCATACCTTAAGTTCAATGTCTTAATAGCCCAATATGCTTTATGTTCTAATTCCACTGGCAAATGGCAAGATTCACCATAGACAAGCCTGAAAGGTGTAGTTCCGATTGGTGTTTTGTAGGCCGTCCTATATGCCCATAAAGCTTCGTTGAGTTTTGATGACCAGTCTTTCCTAGAGGTGGCTACGGTCTTTTCTAGAATTTGTTTTACTTCTCGGTTCGAGACCTCAACCTGTCCACTTGTTTGTGGGTGATATGGTGTTGCTACGCGGTATCTTACTCCATATTTTGATAGTAATTTATCAAATATTTTTGATATGAAATGAGAACCACCGTCCTTATGACAAGTCTCGGCACACCAAATCTGGGAAAGATTGTGTTTTTAAAGAGCTTTATGACTACTCGTGCGTCATTTGTAGGAGAAGCTATTGCCTCAATCCATTTTGAAACGTAATCGACGGCTACGAGTATATATTTATTTCCAAAGGATGATGGAAAGGGTCCCATAAAGTCAATCCCCCATACATCAAAGACTTCTACTTCTAATATACCTTTTTGAGGCATCTCATCGCGTCTTGATATGTTACCAGTGCGTTGGCACCGGTCGCAGTTTAGTATTGCGATGTGGACATCCTTCCAAAGGTTGGGCCAGAATAGGCCGGATTGCAAGATCTTAGCGCATGTCTTTGAGGTACTAGCATGTCCTCCATAAGGAGCAGCATGACATTGAGAGATGATGTTTTCTATTTCTTCTTTTGGGACGCAACGACGGAAGATACCGTCGGCTCCTCTCTTAAACAGCAAAGGTTGATCCCAATAATAATGTTTTAGATCATGAAAGATTTTTTTCTTTTGTTGATAAAATAAGTCTGGTGGAAGTACTCCAGCTGCTAAGTAGTTGACTATGTCAGCATACCATGGCAGGGTTGTGTGCATGTTAATTTCTTCCACGACTTCTTCCATCTTTGGGTCATTTAACCGTAGAGTAGACATATCACTTTCTAGTTGGGCTATGAGCCGTTCATAAGGGAAATCCTCATTAATGGGTACTGGCTCTGGTTTAATGCCTTCTAATCTGGATAAGTGGTCTGCTACTACGTTTTCGGTTCCTTTCTTATCTTTGATCTCTAAATCAAATTCTTGTAGAAGTAGGATCCACCTTAGCAGTCTAGTTTTTGCATCCTTCTTGTTAAGTAAATATCTAATAGCTGCGTGATCTGTATAAATGATGATCTTAGCTCCCACTAGGTAGGAACGGAATTTGTCAAGGGCAAAGATCACGGCTAAAAGTTCTTTTTCTGTGGTAGCGTAGTTCATTTGGGCGGAATCTAAAGTTCTACTTGCGTAGTAAATGGCATGAAGTTTTCTATCCCTCCTCTGTCCTAAGACTGCACCTACAGCATAATCTCTTGCATCACACATAATTTCGAAAGGTAATCTCCAATCTGGTGGTTGCATGATAGGTGCGGTAATAAGAGCTATTTTCAGCTGTTCAAACGCTTTTAGGCATTTCTCATCAAAGATGAACTCAGCGTCTTTCATTAATAGACCGGTAAGAGGTTTAGTTATTTTTGAGAAATCCTTTATGAATCGTCGGTAGAATCCGGCGTGTCCTAAGAAACTTCGTATTTCTCGTACGGTTTTTGGAGGTTGAAGATCTTTTATAATTTCTATCTTGGCTTTATCAACTTCAATTCCTCTATCGGACACAACGTGTCCAAGTACAATTCCTTCATTTACCATAAAATGGCATTTTTCCCAGTTTAATACGAGATTAACTTTTACGCATCTTTCCAATACCATTTCTAGGTTCGATAGACATCCTTCAAAACTCTGCCCACATACGGAGAAGTCATCCATAAACACTTCCATAATGTTATCTATAAAGTCAGCAAGGATTGACATCATGCATCTTTGGAATGTGGCAGGTGCGTTACATAGTCTAAACGGCATTCGCCGATAAGCAAATGTACCATAGGGACATGTGAAGGTCGTCTTTTCTTGGTCGTCAGGGTGAATAGGAATTTAAAAGAATCCTGAGTAACCGTCTAAATAGCAGAAGTATGAGTGTTTAGCCAATCTTTCCAACATTTGGTCAATGAAAGGCAATGGGAAATGGTCTTTACGAGTGGCTTTATTCAATTTCCTATAGTCGATGCACATTCTACTTCCAGTTACAACCCTTTTTGTTATAGATTCACCTTTCTCGTTCTTAACAACTGTAACACCCCCTTCTTTGGAACGACATGTACTGGGCTAACCCATTGACTGTCTGATATCGGGTATATGATTCCTGCTTCTAAAAGTTTTTTCACTTCGTCCTTGACTACAGTGCTCAAGATCGGGTTAATCCTTCTCTGATGTTCCCTAGAGGATTTACAGTCTTCCTTCAGTATAATGCGGTGCATACAAATAAAAGGGCTTATTCCTTTAAGATCAGCGATGTTATAGCCTAACGCAGTTAGATATTTTCTTAAGACATCTAATAGTTTCTTCATTTCGGTCTGTCCTAGGTCTGCGTTGACTATTATAGGTCGTTCGAGAGCTTCGTCTAGGAATTCATACCTTAGATTTTTGGGTAATGTTTTCAGTTCTAGGGCTGGGTTCTTTGGGCAAGGTAGATGATCTGGTGTAAGTGCTAGGCATTCGCTTAGGCTATCATCTTGATAAGGTTCACGCCAGTTATCATCTTCGAAAATCGGAGGTATAGGAATTTTTAGAATATCTGAATATATGGTCGGTTCCATCTCGATTTCTCTTACGCACTCGTCAATAACATCTAGTAAATAACATGTGTCGTCTATGGCTGGAGCTTGTAAGAATTGTGTCAAGATAAATTCAACTTTCTCTTCACCAACTTCAAAAGTTAGCCTGCCTCTCTTTACATCTATAATTGCTCAAGCAGTAGCTAGGAATGGCCTTCCTAATATGATAGGAGTAGTAGAGTCTTCTGTAATATCCATGATTATGAAATAAGTAGGGATATAGAATTGTCCTATACAAACGGGGACATTCTCTAGTATACCAACTGGGTATTTAACAGAGCGGTCAGCTAATTGCACAGACATCTTAGTTGGTCTTAATTCTCCCATATCAAGCTTCTTGCAAATGGATAAGGGCATAACACTGATACTGGCTCCTAAGTCGCATAGAGCTTTGTCTATGACGAACTTTCCAATGACACAAGGTATTGAGAAACTACCTGGGCCTTTTAGCTTAGGAGGCATTTTGTTTTGAATTATTGCGCTACACTCAGCAGTAAGCGTATCTGTTTCGTTTTCCTCAATCTTTTTCTTATTGGATAGGATTTCTTTTAAGAACTTAGCGTACGAGGGCATCTGGGTGATGGCTTCTGTAAATGGTATCGTGATGTTTAATTATTTTAGAAGTTCAACAAATTTCTTAAATTGCCCTGCTGTTTTAGAATTTTTCAATCTTTGAGGATACGGAATAGGCGGCTTATAAGGTGGTGGGGGCACATAAGGTTTTTCTTTGTCTACATCCTCTTGGTTATCATCTTCCTTTTCCTTGGGTTCACTCTCCTTCTCAGTTGTTTGGTCGTTAGCAGACTTTTGGTACATGGCTGGATTTTGAAGTCTTGGGTCAGTGGGTCCATCTAATTCTTTTCCACTTCTCAGTATAACAGCGTTTGCATGTCCTTTAGGATTAGGTTGTGGCTGTCTAGGAAATGTTCCAGCAGGAGCAACAGTAGGTGCTTGTTGTTGAGCCACTTGGGAAATTTGTGTTTCAAGCATTTTGTTGTGAGTGACCAAAGCGTCTACTTTGTTTGCTAACTGCTTAATCTGTTCACTAGTGTGTACGTTTTAATTTAGGAACTCTTTGTTTATCTGAGTCTGGGTAGCTATGAAGTTCTCTATCATCAGTTTGAGGTTAGACTTCCTAGGAACATTTGGAGCAGCTGTTGCAGCCTTTTGATAACCTGGTGGTGCAGCAGGTGCTTGACCAGGTGCATACAGTGCATTGTTGTTTTTGTAAGAGAAGTTGGGGTGATTCTTCCAACCAGGATTATAGGTATTTGCATAAGGGTTTGCTTGAGCATAATTCACTTGATCTGTAGAGGCTCCTGCTAAAACTTGGCATTCAGGGACAGCGTGTCCAGCTGTTCCACATAATTCGCAGTTTGGCGCTACAGCAGCCACGATGGCTGTGGGTGTCATGGTCAAGTTGTCTATCTTTTGAGCTATTGCATCTACCTTAGCACGGACGACATCTAGGCTAGATACTTCGTACATTCCTCCTTTCAGTTGGGATTTCTCCACTTGAGTTCTTTCACCTCCCCATTGGTAGTGATTCTGAGCCATACTCTTGATGAGTTGTTGGGCTTTATCATAGGGTTTATCCATGAGTGTACCACCTGCGGCGGCATCTATCGTCAATCTTGTGTTGTACAAGAGACCATTGTAAAACGTGTGGATAATTAACCAATCCTCAAGGCCATGATGCGGGTATATCCTCCTCATATCTTTGTATCTTTCCCATGCATCATATAAAGACTCGTTGTCTTTTTGTCTGAAGCTGTTGATTTGGGCTCTCAGCATAGCTGTTTTGCTTGGCGGAAAATATCTTGCCAGAAAGACCTTCTTCAAATCTTCCCAAGAAGTAATAGAATTTGATGGCAAGGATTGCAACCAAGCCCAAGCTCTATCTCTTAATGAGAAAGGGAAAAGACGTAGTCTTATGGCGTCTGCGGTTACACCATTCGCTTTCACTGTGTCTGCATACTGCATAAACTTGGTTAGATGTTCGTTCGGATCTTCTGTCGAGTTTCCAGAAAATTGATTTTGTTGTACAACAGATAACAGCGAGGGTTTCAACTCGAAATCGTTTCGGTTGATAGCTGGAGCGACAATGCTGTTGTGAGGTTCTTGTTGAGATGCGGCAGCATAATACTTAAGAGGCCGGTTCTGTGGTGGATCGTCCATGTCTGGTTCTGATTTAGAATCTGATTCAGATTCGAGTTCAGGATCTGATTGAGATTCAGGTTCTGATAAAGGAAAAGGGATATCGTGAGTTAAGCAGTATTCTTGGATATGTCTTTTTACAGTAAGAAGACGCTCAGGTTCGTCTGTTGGTCGTACGAGGTCTTCGCTAGGAGAGCGAGTACTTGTCATACAATTCAACAGAAAGGGAATTTTGGTTTTTGCCTTAGTCTATACGACGTAACAAAGGAATTACGATGTCGACTTAATTAGTCCCCGGCAACGGCGCCAAAAACTTGATGCGTCCGCAAGTGCATAGAAATATCGAAGTAATATAAAAGATTGTCGAACCCACAGAGACCAATGTCAACCTACCGTAATCTATCGTTACTTTGTAAAGCTAAGGCTAATGATAATTGATAAAAGGGAAACTAAGACTAGAACTAAAATAAAACTAAGAAAATATGATAATAAAGAGAGGCCGGAATATGGATTCCGCGTTCCTAAAGGACTTTGTAGAATTCAGGTACTAATTATGACTATAACTTAGTTCCGTAGAATATATCAACTTAAAGACTTCGCCTCACGCTCTCGCGATATTAACTAAAGTCATGTTCCCTAATCCCAAGATTTTGCTCTCGCTCGCCCGGTAACTAGAAAATATATTTTGAAAGCCAATAATATCCTAAACGCATCTAAAGCGCTCTCGCTGTATTTAGACTTGTTGCCTAATTTCCACTATCCGGTTCGATCCCCACGCTCTCGCAGTGCCGACTCTAACCTTAATTAATTTCTCACTCTCATGACAAAATCGTGTTAAATAACCTCTCACTCTCGTGACAAAGTTATTTAAATTATACTTGGAAATTAAAACCAAAACAGGATTTTTAATCATAAGTTCGCACCTATTTTTTTCTACCGAGTCCCGTCGGTAACGACGGTCCTCATACACCGGACTCTAAACATTTAGTCGGACATGGAATTAAAGGAAAACAACACATAAATGGTAATTGAATTTGAAAGCATCACGATAATTAATTTATGAAAGTGATAAATAATAATAATAATAAGCAATGCGATAAAGAACCTGTAAAGACTTGAAGTAGAATGCGGAAATAAAGAACTTGAATTAACTTTAATAATGACGGCAAGCTTTGATCCAAGCGTTACAAATTAAAGGCCTAAATACTAATGGTGTGGTAGTTCCTCAATGTGAGATAACTACCACTTTTACAATGGTAATTTACTGCCTAAAACTATGAATAACGCTTTCGCACCCAGAAACTTGGATGATCAAAAATGACAAGGGAAATCCTATATATAGAGGGGGGTTTCGTTTTCTAACTTCTATGGAGCATAAAAGAGTGGTGGAGAAAATGGGAGAAGTGGGAAGTTAGAGAAGTAGTGGGCGGTTGACTTTTTGAAGTAACTTCCAAGTAATGATGTTAGTGGACGGTGGTTGATAGTGGATTTGTTGAGTTACATCCGTTGAGAGAGGCCACGTAACTTAAATTTAATATCTGAGAAGGTTGTGCGTGCCGGTCGTGACAAGGGGTGTGACGCTCGTCACCCTTAAGCAATGTGTTACGGTCGTGATGAAATTTGTGTCTGCCACGGTCGTGGTGGACCTGCCACGGTCGTCACACCAGCAGAATTTGGATTATGCTATTTTCTGCTCTTTTCTGCATCTTTTCTTCCTTGTTTTGCTTCTTTTCTCCACTTTGCATACTTTTAACTTGGAAATAGAAATACCTGCAAAAACACTTAAATATTCTCGAGAAAATCAGATATTAGACGAAAACGATATAATAATTAAATGTAAATCAAGGCCAAAATACGATACATTTTCGTGTTATCAAACACCCCCACACTTAAACCTTTGCGTGTCCTCAAGCAAACCATGACTCGTAAGAAAAATAGTGCATACGGATACTCATCCTAGGCTACCAACTCTACTTCGGTTGAGTTTGTGTCATAGGTACTAGCTTACACACTAAGGATATCGTAACAACACAATTCCGCTTTTGCGGTCATCAACCTCCCTCCTATACAAACCAATCTGAATCATGTCATTATACCTAAACCTAACTAACTCATCCTTCTTTCATCCCTTTTCATTCTGGCGCAATCACATTAAGCCCGTTATCCTTTCACACTCATGGTAGGATAACCTGTTAGTGACTATGATCTCATTATTATTATCAATTTTTTTTTCTTTTGCACATTGGCTTAAATATCAATAAAATAAAGAAGTTTACACCGTTGGGCTAAATGATCGGGTGAGGATCACCTAACTTAGAAGGAGCATTTCTTTTCATTCATTTTTTTTCTTTTCAATTTACCATTTAAACATGAGATCATACACTTATTTGCATCGGCTTCCTACTTAGTGCGTGCTTAAGATGGTGCTGACTGCTAAATAAACTAATTAGGGACTACTAAAGGGGTGAGAACTTAAGGCTACGGCATAACAAGTACTCAAATCGATTTCCATAATATGGAGGCTCACGGTGTTAAGACAATATCGATTTTGCGGAATTTTTCCCACGACTCACAATCTAACCTTAATTTCGTCTGTAACCTAAGATTTTCAAAAGAAACCCTATTTTTAACGCAAAAATTTTCAAAATATTTGGTGTGGCTCAAGGGAGTGGGAAATCGATAAACACAAAATCGCATATAAAGACTTGACAGCACATGCAAAGACGCAACGAAAATAGAAAAAATTTTAAAACCATGCCAGAAAGCAATAAATCTAACTAAAATGCGTTAAAATGAAAGCGGTAGAGTTCCTCCCCCACACTTAAACCAAACATTGTCCTCAATGTTTTGATAAAAGGTGGTAAAGGAAAGATAGAACCTGTATGACTGCCAATGCGTGCTACCATAGCCAAATTTACTCTGATTCTTCCCTTGCTGTCCTTGTCTTTGCTGACCACTTCTACTCCGGCGTCTTGTACTACGAGATATCTGAATTTGCTGAAACTTCACTTTCTTGAAGCCGCTCATTATATGGCTTGTTTCCGAAGGAAGTACCTTCTCCTATCATACTCATCATCGGTGTCACCACCAGCAGCGATATTCGTAGGAATGTGCATGGGCACCAACTCATCTTAAGGGATTGTCATCAAGAGATTGTTCGCCTAAATGTAGCTAAGACGTGACAAGAGATACAATTCTTTATTTTCTGCAAACACAAACAATGAAAGGAAAACATTTAAATTAAAAACTTGTGGGTTTCCTCCCACGCAGAGCTTTGTTAACGTCGATAGCTCGACGGATGAAAGTGTTGATTTTCGGTTTCCATGGCCATTTATCAAGCCATCTCACATATCCCTCACCTTTTCTTTTCTTCCTTCTGTGGGGTAGTTCATTCTTTTGAACTTGTGGTGGTGGTTCTGGATCTATGCTAAGTATTAGCTTTTCAAGTTTGGGTTTAGTTATTTCATCCATCACCTCAAAGTTTAACCTTACCCTCTTAGCAGTAATGTTTTCCTTAGTTTGGTCTTCAAATTTTCTTTTTTTATGCAAGACCCCGGACAAGGGTGCGTGGATAATTTTCCATACATGCACATACGTTTTGGAGTCTGCAAACTTATACGGGAAAGGATATGATGGGGTATATAGAGGGTGATCAACAATTCGTGCTTCATTCTCTACCTCTTCGATAACCTCGTTTGTGGATGGTGTTGGTGAATTTGTCTCAATCTCAACTCTTTTCTCACCATAACTCTCATCAACCTCATTATCACTCTCCTTAGGATTTTCGAGTTGTCCTTCACTACTGGTTGTTATAACATACGCATTCTCCTCAAGGGAGGGACCTATAGGTGTCAGTGCAAGCAGTAAGGTTTGGGTCTCCAATGCCTCAGTGTGAGTCACAAGGGACTCGACCACGGTGTTTAGCCGCCTAAGGGTCTCATGATTATCGAGATGTTGTCTTTTAAGCTCTTCATCCTGGATAGTTTGTGCGTCCATAAAGTGCTCCATCATAGATTCTAGTCTAGCATTGGTTGATGTTTCAATGAAATCCTCCATTAATGTTTCGAGGTTAGACTGAACGAATTCTTGCGGTTCTTCAAAATATTGAGAGTGGTGATTTGGGCGGAAATGAGATAGCGTCGCGTGGAAATCTTCCATTAGTATTTCAAGATTGGAATTATGTGATTCTTGCGGTTCCTCAAAATTTTGGGAATGGTAATCATAGGAAAAATTTGGTTGTGGTTTCTCAAAATTTTGGGAATGGTAATCATAGGAAAAATTTGGTTGCGGTTCCTCAAAATATTGGGAGTATTGCGGTTGATAATCGTAGAAAAAATTTGGGTGCGGCTCCTCAAGATATTGTGAGTGGTTATCATAGAGAAAATTTGGGTGATACATAGTTTTTAATTTTTTTAAATTTTATTATTATATATATATATATATATATATATATATATATATATATTTTATAGGAGTGCCTTAGTCTATACGGTGCAACAACGGAAAAACAATATTGACTGTTGGTCCCCGGCAACGGCGCCAAAAACTTGATCGCGACTTTAAGAGTCGAATGAGGGTTACTGCAAGTATACAGTTGTATCGCGTAGTTTTAAAAGATTATCGATCCCACAGAGACTAGAAATCGAACGCACCGTTATCTATCGTTACTATGTTTATCTAAGGCTAATCAGAATTTGGGTTTTTAGTTAAAACGGGAAATTAAAATTTGGGAATATTAGTTATGAATAAGTTATCGGTATATAATTCGGTAACCTACGTAGAATTAATTAAACCTAAGCCTATAGAGATTTATCACCCTATTCATCTGTAGGAGAAATCGGTTTAAAAGCCCTCGACTCACACTCCCGTGGTTCTTGCTTCGGACTATACTTCTAAGTCAGTACGTCTGCTCTCGCTAGCCCGTATGAGGTTAAAAATACTTTTTGAAAACTAATTAAACCTAATTAACTTTAAAGCGCATCCGCTGTTTTTAAAACTAATGCCCGATTTCAGCTATCCGGGTAAAGCCTCACACTCCCGTGGTCTCGACTTTAACCTATGTTACTTCTTTACTTTCGTAATAAAAGTTGTGTTTATATTAAGAAATCGAAGCTAGAAGAAGGATTGATTATTAATTTTAGCTTAGAGAAAATTACTTCATTTTAGTTACTTTATTATACACCGATAATATCGGTTTAGCTCGACATAATTAGGAAATTAAACGCGAAAGCAAGGAAATACACAAACACAGACATAATTAAGAAATAAATAAACAATGCTTGAATTAAATAACGAAACCTGGAATGCAGTAATAATGGCAACAACAATCCCTCCACAAGTCGGTAGGTTCTTGCTTTAATGTAATAAATTGCAAAGGTTGAAGGCAATGAAACAAAGAAATCTAAAGCTAAGTTGTAACAATTCCTCAGTGTGAGAAACTGTCACTTTTGTTCGGTAATGGTTAACAAGGGAATGGAAATGCAGAGTAAAAAGAAATGATTGAAACTTCTGAAAATAAATTGGCAGCAAGACGGTACACTTCGAAAGCAGAATTGGCCACCCTTTGTTCTTCGTGAATGTCTCTATTTATAGGCTCAGCTCAGGTGGAAATTGGAGAAAAATTAGCCATTCATGCTAACGGTTATCCCACGTTGGACCTAGAAAACTTCGGAGGTAAATGGCATCGTGTGAAACTGCTTCTCTGAGAATTCGTAGTTGAGTCTCTGCATCCAACGTGCAATTTAAGCGCATGACGATCGTGATGATATGTGACGGTCGTGGTGTACTTTGGAGCTGCCACGGTCGTGGCATTCCCATGATGATCGTGATATCAGCAAAAAGTGGATTTCTTCAAATTTTCTTCTCTTTTCTGCTCTTTTCTTGCATGTTTTGGTTCTTTTCCACATTCAGCATACTTTGACTTGTGAAATATGATTACCTGCAAAAACACTTAAATAATCTCGAGAAAATCGGATATTAGACAAAAAACAGAATAAGAACTAACATAAATCGAAGTAAAAATATGATATAAATTCGTGTTATCAGTTAGAAAGAAAAAGACAGGAAGAAGAAGAAGAAGATAGTAAAGAGAAAGAAGAGAAAAGAAGATAAAGAGGAAAGTGGGAAGGAAGAAAGAGCTTGGATCTTCATCATCTCTCCATAGATTCGTCATCTTCTTCAACCTCCTCTTCGATTATCATGTGGGTTCTAGATATAAGCTTTAAGTGCTAGAGTTAGAGATGATTTTAACTAAAGTTAGGTTTTGTGACAAAAATGCTCATTTTGATAATCAATGAAATCTAACGGATAAAACGAAGTATAAATTGCGTAGCATATTGGATATGTGTGTGGAATTATCTGTTTATGATTGTTATGATGTTTGATCATGGTCTGGTTAAGATTGGTTTGAAATTATATCAATAAAAACAAAGATTTTGGGATTCTGTAACAGGGTTAACCGGTTAACCATTTGTTCAACCGATTAACCAGTGAGAAATATGTTGTCATGCGCTGAAATAAGACTGGTTAACCGATTAACCATTTGGTTAATCGATTAACACTGTAACTTTTTGGAAAAATACTTTAAAAATCCATAACATTTGATTTGTGTGTCCGGTTTAAGCGTTCTTTATATCGATGTGAAGCTAAAGAAATGTTCTATACAATGGAAGTGAAAAACGTTGATTTTATTACCTGATTAAATGAATCAGAGGGAACCGAAAGTGACGTTTTATGTGACGTACTATGAAATGGTAATGTGAGACCATGAGCTTTAACCAAGGATGCTTGGTAGAGAATAGTAGTGGCTTGTATGCCTTAAAAATGTGTGTGAACTACTATGTGGTTATGTTTGATATAGTATGCTATCATGTGTGCTTTATGACTGATATTGTAATATGCTTGTCTAATATTGTTGTTGAGTATGAATGAGAGAATATGCATGCTTAAAACGAATTAGGAAGAGTGAAGAAACTTTACCCCAAAACAAATGGCATAGTTAAGATTGTTATAATTCTAGGTTGTGAATAGAATTGTGATAAACTCTGGATGGCGATGCTCGTGCATTCATTGGCGAGTTCTGGCCTGGAGTAGATAACCTAGATGGCAAGGCTCGGGCACCTGATGTAGGAAGGTACATCCGTGATGAGATTGGTCTAGGAGAGAGTGAAACACTAGTATAGAACATGTGTGAACCTTTGTGATTATGAGAAAAGGAGAATGTGGCCTTAAGGTATTTTGGCCTTGTGATTGTCGAATACAATCACATTTGTGTGTGAGATCACGTAATCGTAACTGGTTATCTTGAGTTGCAGTTTCATGAGTCTCGAGCTCCTCTGAAACGTATGCATGACTACTTGGCAGGTTTGATTCCCGCGTGCAGTATGAATGGCGCTCAGGGAGCGTATGCTTGTGACGGTTAATGGCCCGTGTGAAGTGAAGGTTCATAACGGTTAATGGTCTGTAGAACCCAAATCCATTTGTATGTCAAGTAGGTTACCAGGATCCATGACTCGGGTCGACTTCTGGACATAGAAGCAGACGGGAAAAGGGGGTGCCTTGGTGTGGTTACCGATTAGTGATATTTTGAGTTGATGAACTCATGAACATGTTTCCATATAGTGTGAGATTGTGAGATTGTGAACTCAAGGTCATTTCCCTTCCCCTTGATTTGAGTTAGGATTGGCTAGAACCTTGTAAAGCTGAGAGAATCTATAAGATAGGGAACTCACTAAGATTTGATGTATCTGACCCCACTATAGTTGCTATATTTCAGGTGTGGTTTGCAGGTTTGTTTTACAAGTGGAGCGATGCTTGGATGTTTCAAAAGAAGCTTGGCTTTAGTATTTTCGTTGTGTATTATTTTGTTGTATATAATTGAGGATATTGTATATTATTCTTAGATTTTTATTTTTGGCTAGTTTCCATGTCTTGTGCCATAGATTGTGTTTATGTTTTAGAAATGGGTAAGTATATGAATTACACCATTAGGCACTTTTGATGGTGTCAGTACCAAATAAAATGCTTGTATTGTATTATTCTAGATATATATTATACAGGGAATTACAGTTGGTATCAGAGCAGGCCGTGTCCTCGACCTAGCCTTGAAACATCATAAGTAAATCTATTCCTGCCTCTTAAGTGTGTCTTGCCAGCATGACTCTTAATATCATACTATCTAGTGTTGGGCCTGATCAACCTAATATTATGTATGTGATAGGCAGAATCATGGTTGAGCGACCACGAGGACTCCGAAGTGTTGTCGGAACTTGTGCTGTGAGGGTAGGCTCAAGCCAAGAGTTAGTAGTAAGGAGTTTTGGTCAGCTCAGTTGAGTTTTTAGTATAAGTTGTGATTTGGGTAACATGGAATTGAAGAGTGGTGTGTTGTTCAAACTAATCCTTTGGATGAGTAGAGTCCGAAAGTTAAGGACCTTTATCGGACGATTGGTTAGGGTATTGAGGAATATGTAAATCGCTAGTGGAGTTGGATTGACCACTAGTATGGATAAGGATCTCAAGTAATCTCATTCCGGGAAGAAGAAGAGTTGTTTTGTGGAACGTGTGACATAAGGTTTGGAAGTGAGATAAGTATTGGTGCCTCAGTTTCTAAGGTCACTATGGTATCTTGAATGGACGAGAGTACCTTAAGGAATGCGTTCGGAATAATGTCTTCCAACTGGAAAAAGTGAGAGTTAAGGACGTTTGGCTTTTATGAGAACCTAAAGTAGTAGAGAAGTGTGAGAAGGAACACAAGGTTGTGTTTACATACTTCAAGTGAAACAAGTGTGTACCGGATGAAGAGTGGGAAATGAATTGCGTATATTCGGTTATGAAGGGAGATCGGATTCAGTAAAATACCTCAAGTTTTCTGTTTTCAGTAAGAGACCAATTTGGAATTTTGGAATTTGTTAAATTACCCAAGGAACAGTATAATGTATTATGTTGGAAAGAATGGACTTCATTTAGTAACAGAAAGTGTAGAGATACGAACCAGAATAAGTTGTATTAAGAAACAGAGTAAGTACCTTGGAACTTGGTTGGAGTGTGTCATCTGTATGTTTTAACTTGGTTATGTATTACCTGGAGCTGATCATGGTGGGTGAAGGTTATACAAGTTAAATAGCCGCGAGTTGAGAATGATATTCCAAGATAGAGCAAGACAAATTGATGGTTTGAGTAGGGATGGCTTTGAATTAAGAAGAAACTGGTTTTTGATTCTGCAACAGTGTTAACCGATTAACACCATGGGGTTAACCGATTAACACGCGCAAGGATGGTGTTTTGTGCTGAATTTTGGGGGAGTTAACCAATTAGCCTCAGATGGGTAATCGATTAACATGTGTGTAAATTATGAAATCCCATAGGAACCATTGTCTGCGTTTTGTTACCTTATGTTGCTCCGATTGGAGAGTGTTGTGTGAATGGAAAATGGAATTACAAGTAAATGAAAGACAGATTTGTGTTTTGAAATCGTAACTTCTGGAAAGGTGTTGCATAGTTGACCACTTGTTCAGACGACGAGGGAGTTTGACTTTTGGGGAAATAATCTTGTGATCTATGTTGGGTATGAGAAGGTCTTAGGTGTATGACCGTTGCGAGTCTTAAGGACGAAGTTAGAGAATAGTCACAAAGTATTGACCTCGCAAGGAATATTAAGGTAATTTAATTACGGTGTTAGTAAGGCATGAGCGGTTGGTCAGAGTTAGTATTTGTTATCTTCCGTGAGTTCATGGTATTGGATCTAGACTCTGCGAGAGTGATAACAGTTGTATGCAGTAGTGTTTTACCCAGAGAAGAGAATTCGAAAGTTAGCTTTTCAAGTACGAGTAAGAATTGGGCGTTCCGAAGTTAAGTATGTAACTTGGATTGTTTATGGACAAAATAATTTAGAAAAGTGGATTCAATTGAGAAACATGACATGGCTTTCAAAGGTATGTGTGTGTAAGTAGAGTGTTGTATGTGAGTTGACAAGTAGTATGGAAACTCACAATTACATTTTGGATGGTTTAAGTTTTAATAAGTGGTGACTCGTTTATGATTGTAGTTCTATGTTAGTTTTACGTTGGTATTTGGATGAGATCTCGTGTCAACAAGGAACCTTGAGTAAGTCGGAAAACCCGTAAGAAGAATTATTATGGAAGGTGGTAACCAGAACCGAAGGTTGTTAAACTACTTTTGGATGAATTATTCGAGTTTTGAATGAAATTGGAGTTATATATGTTATGGTTGTGGCAATGTAACTCTTGTGTCTTTATCGTCTGGAGAGTGTTGGACTGATGATAAGATATTGTGTGTTGGCAAAGAAATTGTTCTACCATAGGACGTCAGTAAGTTTCTTGTACCGTTGGTTTGTAAGGATCCCAGTGGATAAGTGTATTTCCTCGTGGACGGTTAGCTAATTGGTAGTGTTTAAGAATTCGTGGTGTTCCACTATTAGATTTTTGGATTGCGTAGTGGAAGGTGACAGACGAAAGAGTTCGGTCAGAATAATAAGGATTAGAAGGATTGTTGCTTGTAAGTATGGAAATAAGAAGATCTTGTTCTAAAGTGTGTTACCTCTTGGTGTGATATGAAAGAGATGAATTATCGGATGTAATGGTTGTAATGTTAGTATCAGACCAGATGGAACTGGTAAAAGAGTCGTTTGACTAGTTATGAAGTGGTTTGAACGTTAAGAAGTTTATGAAGGGATAGTCGTCAGTGATTGTATGAAGTTAAGAAATCGTCGTTTTACCCCGCGAGGATTTGATGAATGATGGTGATCCTAAACCAAGATAAGGTGTTACGGTCTTGTTGTGACTCAGTAGAGGGATATGGAATGGTACATTCTTTCCGAAGGTAGGATGTGACCCAGTCTTTTAGTAAGAAATAATAGATGAATTACAGAGAAGGCAAGATTAGAAGTTGACTCGATATTGGCACAAGAGTATAATTAAGGACGTGAAGTTTGTTAATTTGTGAAAATAAGGTTTTGGTCTGTGAAGTTGAGTTGGAATTGGAATACGTCAGAAATCTGAACGGAAGTAAAGTTAAGTATGGATCTAAGACAGTTATACAAGTTGTGGTTATTGTTGAATAGAGGAAATTCGGGGGCGAATTTCAATTTAAGGGGGGGGGGAGTGTAATACCCCGTAATACCCCGTATTATCTAAATGCTCAGTTGGATATCAGATGAGTATCTATGTGCTCTATTTTTGGTAAATTGGATTAATGGAATCCTCTAGGTACTTTATGTATTATCAATTGGGATCATTAGAGCAATTAATGAGCTCTGAAGAGATCAATTATTTTAATTAAGAGACAGATTAATATTTATTAGTTCAAGAAAGGATTTTAAGGTAACTCAAATAATTGATCAATTGGGTTGAGACGACAAAATGTAAATTGGAGATATTTTACTCTATTGGTATTATATATATATATATATATATATATATATATATATATATATATATATATATATGTGTGTGTGTGTGTGTGTGTGTGTGTGTGTGTGTGTGTGTGTGTGTGTTATAGAAAGAAAAAGATAGTAAAGAGAAAGAAGAGAAAAGAAGAGAAAGAGGAAAATGGGAAGGAAGGAGAGCTTGGATCTTCATCATCTCTCCATAGATTCGTCATCTTCTTCAACCTCCTCTTCGATTATCAGGTGGGTTCTAGATAGAAGCTTTAAGTGCTAGAGTTAGAGATGGTTTTAACTAAAGTTAGGTTTTGTGACAAAAATGCTCATTTTGATAATCAATGAAATCTAACGGATAAAATGAAGTATAAATTGCGTAGCATATTGGATATGAGTGTGGAATTATTTGTTTATGATTGTTATGATGTTTGATCATGGTCTGGTTAAGATTGGTTTAAAATTATATCAATAAAAACAGAGATTTTGGGATTCTGCAATAGGGTTAACCGGTTAACCATTTTGGTTAACCGATTAACCAGTGAGAAATATGCTGTCATATGCTGAAATAAGACTGGTTAACCGATTAACACTGTAACTTTTTGGAAAAATACTTTAAAAATCCATAACTTTTGATCTGTGTGTCCTATTTAAGCGTTCTTTATATCGATGTGAAGCTAAAGAAATGTTCTATACAATAGAAGTGAAAAATGTTGATTTTATTACCCGATTAAATGAATCAGAGGGAACCGAAATTGATGTTTTATGTGACGTACTATGAAATGGTAATGTGAGACCATGAGCTTTAACCAAGGATGCTTGGTAGAGAATATTAGTGGCTTGTATGCCTTAAAAATGTGTGTGAACTACTATGTGGTTATGTTTGATATAGTATGCTATCATGTGTGCTTTATGACTGATATTGTAATATACTTGTCTAATATTGTTGTTGAGTATCAATGAGAGAATATGCATGCTTAAAACGAATTAGGAAGAGTGAGGAAACTTTACCCCAAAACAAATGGCATAATTAAGATTTTTATAATTATAGGTTGTGAATAGAATTGTGATAAACTCTGGATGGCGACGCTCGTACATTCATTGGTGAGTTCTGGCCTGGAGTAGATAACCTAGATGGCAAGGCTCGGGTACCTGATGTAGGAAGGTACATCCGTGACGAGATTGGTCTAGGAGAGAGTGAAACACTAGTATGGAACATGTGTGAACCTTTGTAATTATGAGAAAAGGCGAATGTGGCCTTAAGGCATTGTGGCCTTGTGATTGTCGAATACAATCACGTTTGTGTGTGAGATCACGTAATCGTAACCGGTTATCTTGAGTTGCAGTTTCATGAGTCTCGAGCTCCTCTGAAACGTATGCATGACTACTTGGCAGGTTTGATTCCCGCGTGCAGTACGAATGACGCTCAGGGAGCGTATGCTTGTGACGGTTAATGGCCAGTGTGAAGTGACGATTCATAATGGTTAATGGCCCGTAGAACCCGAATCCATTCGTATGTCAAGTAGGTTACTAGGATCCATGACTCGGGTCGACTTCTAGACGTAGAAGCTGACGGGAAAAGGGGATGCCTTGGTGTGGTTACCGATTAGGGATATTTTGAGTTGATGAACTCATGAACATGTTTCCATATAGTTTGAGATTGTGAGATTGTGAACTCAAGGTCATTTCCCTTCCCCTTGACTTGAGTTAGGATTGGCTAGAACCTTGTAAAGCCGAGAGAATCTATAAGATAGGGAACTCACTGAGATTTGATGTATCTCACCCCACTATAGTTTTTATATTTCAGGTGTGGTTTGCAGGTTTGTTTTATAAGTGAAGCGATGCTTGGATGTTTCAAGAGAAGCTTGGCTTTAGTATTTTCGCTGTGTATTATTTTGTTGTATACAATTGAGGATATTGTATATTATTCTTAGATTTTTATTTTTGGCTAGTTTCCATGTCTTGTGCCATAGATTGTGTTTATGTTTTAGAAATGGGCAAGTATGTGAATTACGCCATTAGGCACTTATGATGGTGTCAGTATCAAATAAAATGCTTGTATTGTATTATTCTAGATATATATTATACAGGGCATTACAAAAATTATGGAAGCTTGGCGCAACTTTCGTAGAAAAGGAAAGGAAAGTTTGGGAAATCCGAATTGTGTCTCTTCGGAACTTTACCTCCAGTGGGTTAAAAATAGAGCTATTACTTTGAAGATGCCTTATGCGCGCCAGGAACCTTTATCTATAACTGATAAGAAGTCTATTCTCTACTTTATGAAAGACACAGAGAAGTTTCAGATCGCTTTGGCTGAGATGCAACAAGAGAGAGATGCTTGGAAGAATAAGTATCAGATTGTTAGTTAGAGAATGCAAGGCTTCAAGAGCACTTCAAGAAGAAGAATGAAGATGGATTTGCCAACAAGAAGAGAAAGGCGTAAGAGGATTTATTTTCCTCTCGCATTCAGCCAATTTCCGATATTCCGAAGAGTTCAGAATCTCCTTGAAAGTTGATCGTTGATCAGTTGCTGATTGAGAAGACTCAAATGCAGGTCCACATCAAGAAGCTAGAAGATAGAGCTGAGACTTCTTCTCATAGGATTCTCTAGGGATCTAGTTTTCTTTATTCTCTTTTGTTTTAGGATTCTTGAATTTGTACTTCCGAGATGTAATCTTTTCCATCATTAATAAATGAGATTTTGGTATTTCAAATAACAATGTTTGCAATATGCCTTATAATTCCTTGAAAATTTACATTTGCATCTTGCACATCAAGCATCATCTCTTGCATTGTTTCTTGCCTTTTCCGGGTGTCTTATGATTCTTTTGGTCTTCATTCAGCCAAGCTGTCGCACCAGTATAATACTTGGGCTAATCTGAAGAAGAAGATGAATCTGATGCAACAGGAGAATCGTGAGCTTCGTGAGGAAGTGACAAATTTGAAGGATAGTTTGGAGAGACTCACTGCTATGATGGAAACAATGGTTGCTAATCAGAATCAACCTCCTCCTCCTCCACTTTCAACTCCTGTGCAAAGGACAGTCATTTCTGAGATTGTCTCTGCACCCATCTCTGTGGCGCCTGCTAGTGTTCCTCAATACTCCATGCCTACTGGTTTCCACTGGGGCATGCCTCATAACTTTGTTCCTGAGGGTTATCAACCACCACCACCTCCTGAAATTCCAGTTGTTCCTACCGTTCAACCTGTGATGACTGTACCATCGTATGTGGTTCATACTGTTCCTTTTGGTGAAGAGCAGATTTTCCATACTGCTCCAAGTGAAAATGTCAGTGCTTCTGATATAATGGAAGAGAATCAAGACCAGTTTGCTGAAATGCAGAAAGAGATCAAAGCTCTGAGAGGTAAAGAGTTGTTTGGAAAGAATGCTCATGAGTTATGCTTGGTTCCTAATGTGAAGATCCCGCATAAGTTCAAAGTCTCTGACTTTGAAAAGTATAAGGGTAACTCTTGTCCGATGAGTCATTTGACTATGTATGCTTATAAGATGTCGACTCAGAAGGATAATGATCAGCTTCTCATTCACTACTTTCAAGATAGTTTGTCTGGTGCAGCTTTGAAATGGTATATGGGACTCGACAGTACTCGAGTTCCCACTTTCGAAGATTTGGGTGAGGCGTTTGTGAAATAGTATAAGTATAATGTGGATATGGCTCCTGATCGTGACCAGCTTCGGGCAATGGCTCAAAAAGATAAGGAGATATTTAAAGAGTACGCGCAGAGGTGGCCCGAGATTGCTGCTCAGATTAATCCTCTTTTGGAAGAAAAATAGATGACTAAGATTTTTCTGAAAACTCTGAGTCCTTTCTATTATGATCGTATGATTGCTAGTGCCCCGAGTGATTTCACTGAGATGGTTAATATGGGGATGAGATTAGAAGAAGGTGTCCGTGAGGGACGTTTGTCAAAAGATGGTAATTCTGCTGGTAATTCCAAGAAGTATGGTGGAGGATTTGCCAAGAAGAAAGAGGGTGAGAACAATGCTATTTCCCATGAAGGACACAAAAAGAGTTACAATAAGAATAATCAGTGTCAGCAACATATTGCATCTGTTACTCCTGTTTTCAATTCAACTACTGTTGTTCAGGCAGCTCCTGCTCAACAACGTTCTTATCAATAGAACAATCAACGGGGCCGTTTTCAGAAAGATTTTGATTCGATTCCGATGACCTACACATAATTGCTTCCTTGTTTAATTAAGAAGAATCTGGTTCAGACCCGTCCACCACCTGCTGTTCCAAAAGATTCACCATGGTGGTATAAGCTTGAAGCTCATTGTGTTTTCCATCCGGAAGGAGCGGGACATGATATTGAGAACTATTATCCATTGAAGATGAAAGTTCAAAGGTTGGCTAGGAGTGATATTCTGTCTTTTGAAGATTCCAATCCTAATGTCCAATCGAATCCGCTACCTAATCATGGCAAGGCGTCTGTCAATATGGTTTAAGATTGCCCTAGTGAAGATCTTTCTATGGCTGCAATTCTTGAAGATGACTCTGTAGGCTACATCCCGTTCGGTTCTGAAGATGATGTCATTCCTGCTGAAGACTGGGAGCCTTATTTGGAAGACCCCGGGTATATGTCCCCAGAGGATGCATATGTGCCCTTTTATTCCCCTCGGAAGAAGTATAAGGAACCTGAATATGAAGTCAGTGCCATCATTGAAGATGATGAAGAAAAACTTCTCAATTTTGTGACACGTGGATAGATCTGCCAGAATTGGATAGCTGTTGATGTTCCCACTGTTGTTCATATTTCAAAGAAATTTGTTTTTGTTTCTTTAAAAAAAAAAAAAATCCTTTCACTCTGCCCAAGGTGAAAGTGAATTTATGAGGGCTTTGTTTCAAATTTTATCATCATCAATAAAATGTTATTTTGTTTATCCATATTATGTTTTCCCTTTTTGCTTTATTTCTGAAAAATGGTAACATAAAAACCAAAAATATAATAATGTGATGATCACTTTTATCTGCATGATACATGCACTTCTTGTTCATATTCTAAAATCAAACATAAATCATTGTGCAGATTGATTGATAAACCTATTGAAAACAATGACCCTATGCCCCTCCCAATTTTGAGTTCCCTGTGTTTGGAGCTAAAGAAGAGGATATTGAGGAGATTCCAGATGAAATTTCTCAGTTGCTTGAGCACGAGGAAAAAGCCATTCAGCCTCATGAAGAGCCGGTGGAATTGGTGAATTTGGGTTCAGATGATGAGGTAAAAGAAGTCAAGATTGGGGCACTGCTTCAGTCAGATGTTAAGAAGAGGATTGTGGAGCTTCTTAGAGAATATGTTGATGTGTTTCCTTGGTCTTATCAAGACATGCTTGGTCTTGATACTTATATTGTGGAGCATAGATTGCCATTGAAGCCTGAATGTCCACCTGTGAAATAGAAATTGAGAAGAACTCATCCTGACATGGCTGTGAAGATCAAAAAGGAGGTTCAAAAGCAGATTGATGTTGGTTTTCTTGTGACTTCTGAGTATCCTCAATGGGTGGCTAATATTGTGCCTGTTCCAAAGAAAGACGAAAAAGTCCGAATGTGCGTTGACTATAGAGATTTGAATAAAGCGAGTCCAAAAGATGATTTTCCACTGCCACACATTGACATGTTGGTAGATAATACTGCTAAATTCAGTATCTTTTCTTTTATGGATGGATTTTCTGGTTATAATCAAATAAAGATGGCACCCGAGGATATGGAAAAAACAACATTCATTACACCCTGGGGAACATTCTGTTACAGAGTGATGCCCTTCGGTTTGAAAAATGCTGGTGCAACGTACCAGAGAGCTATGACTACTTTGTTCCATGATATGATGCATAAAGAAATTGAGGTCTATGTGGATGATATGATTTGTAAGTCGAAGACTGAAGAAGATCATATTGAGTACTTATTGAAGTTGTTTCAACGTTTGAGAAAGTTTAAGCTCCGTTTGAATCCTAATAAATGTACTTTTGGTGTCCGTTCTGGAAAACTGTTGGGCTTTTTGTCAGCCAAAAAGGCATTGAAGTTGACCCTGGTAAAGTTAAAGCAATCCAGGAAATGCCTGCGCCCAAAACAGAAAAACAAGTAAGAGGATTCTTGGGACGTTTGAATTACATCTCCCGATTTATATCCAATATGACTGCCACATGTGCGCCGATCTTCAAGCTGCTCCGCAAAGATCAGGGTTGTATATGGACAGAGAATTGTCAGAAAGCTTTTGAAAGAATTAAAGAGTATCTGATTGAACCTCCGATTTTGTCTCCTCCCGTGGAAGGAAGACCTTTGATCATATATTTGACTGTGCTGGAAAAGTCTATGGGCTGTGTTCTGGGTCAATAAGATGAATCTGGTCGAAAAGAATTTGCCATTTATTATTTGAGCAAGAAGTTCACCGATTGTGAGTCTCGGTACTCAATGCTTGAAAAGACGTGTTGTGCTTTAGCTTAGGCTGCCAAGCGCCTCCGCCAGTATATGTTGAATCATACAACTTGGTTGATATCCAAAATGGATCCAATCAAGTATATCTTTGAAAAGCCTGCTCTAACTGGGAGGATTGCTCGCTGGAAAATGTTGTTGTCAGAATATGATATCGAGTACTAAACTCAAAAAGCAATAAAAGGAAGTATTTTGGCTGACCATTTGGCACACCAGCTAATTGATGATTATCAACCTATCAAGTTTGATTTTCCTGATGAGGATGTGATGTATCTAAAGGTTAAAGATTGTGAAGAACCATTACCTGATGAAGGGCCTGAGCCTGGATCCCGTTGGGGTTTGATTTTTGATGGAGCTGTTAATGAGTATGGCAATGGTATTGGGGAAATAATTGTTACTCCTCATGGTTCTCATATTCCTTTCACTGCAAGGTTGATGTTCACTTGCACAAATAATGCGGCTGAGTATGAAGCATGTATTATGGGCTTGGAAGAAGTCATTGATTTAAGAATCAAGATTCTTGATGTATACGGAGATTCAACCCTAGTGATTAATCAGATTAAAGGAGAATGGGAGACACGTCAACCTGATTTGATTCCTTATCGAGATTATGCAAGAAGGTTGTTAACTTTCTTCAATAAGGTTGAGTTTCACCATGTACCCAGAGTAGCAAATCGAATGGTGGATGCTTTAGCCACTATATCCTCCATGATTGTGGTGAATCGGTGGAATGATGTGCCCAAAATCGATGTTATGCTGCTTGATAGGCCAGCTCATGTATTTGCGGTTGAAGAGGTTGTTGATGATAAACCGTGGTATTATGATATTAAATGCTTTCTTCAAAATCAAGAATACCTGCTTGGGGCATCCAAGAAAGATAAGAAGACTTTGAGAAGATTGGTTGGTAGTTTCTTCTTGAACGATGATGTGCTGTATAAGAGAAATTATGACATGGTTTTGCTCAGATGCGTGGATAGACACGAAGCAGACATGTTGATGAAAGAAATTCATGAAGGATCTTTTGGTACCCATGCCAATGGGCATGCAATGGCTAAGAAGATGTTAAGGGCAGGTTACTATTGGCTGGCAATGGAATCTGACTGTTGCAAATTTGTGAAGAAGTGCCATAAGTGCCAGGTTTATGCTGACAAAATTCATGTGCCTCCAACTCCTCTCAATGTTATCTCTTTTCCATGGCCCTTCTCCATGTGGGGCATTGATATGATTGGAATGATTGAGCCTAAAGCGTCTAACGGACACCGTTTTATATTGGTGGCTATTGACTATTTTACCAAGTAGGTTGAAGCAGCATCATATGCCAATGTGACCAAGCAAGTAGTGGTCCGGTTTATCAAGAACTAATTAATTTGTCGGTATGGTGTTCAGAGCAAGATTATCATTGATAATGGGTCGAATTTGAATAACAAGACGATGAAGGAATTATGTGATGAGTTTAAGATTGAGCATCATAATTCTTCTCCTTACAGACCTAAGATGAATGAGGCTGTTGAAGCTGCTAATAAGAATATCAAGAAGATTGTTCAGAAGATGGTTGTTACTTACAAGGATTGGCATGAGATGTTTCCTTTTGCTTTGCATGGGTATCGTACATCCGTCTGCACTTCAACAGGGGCAACCCCTTTCTCTCTTGTTTATGGTATGGAAGCAGTGCTCCCGGTAAAAGTTGAAATCTCTTCTATGAGAGTTTTGATGGAAGCTGAATTGTCTGAGGCTGAATGGTGCCAAAGAAGATATGACCAGTTGAATTTGATTGAAGAGAAAAGAATGACGATCTTGTGTCATGGCCAATTGTATCAACAGAGAATGAAGAGAGCTTTTGATAAGAAGGTTCGTCCTCGTGTGTTCAGAGAAGGCGACCTCGTGCTAAAAAAGATCTCGACTTTTACCAATGATTCTAGGGGCAAGTGGACTCCTAATTATGAAGGCCCATATGTTGTTAAGAGAGCCTTCTCTGGTGGTGCATTACTTCTTACAACTATGAATGGTGAAGAGTTCACTCGTCCTGTGAATGCCGATACAGTCAAGAAATACTTTGCCTAAAAAAATAAAAGAACAGCTCGCTAAGTTGAAAACCTGAAAGGGCGGCATAGGTAAAAATGAGCGTCTCGGTGGGCTGAAAACCTGAAAGGGCGATCCAGGCAAAAATTAGAGACAAAAACAGAAATAATCATCCCGGTAGATTGAAAACCCGAAAGGGAAATCTAGGCAAAAGTTAGGGATATGACAAGTAACTGCATCTGGCCAGTCTTGATCATTTGAAAGCAACATTGTCCATTAAGGATTCTGCTTCAATCATCCTCAGCTGAAGTTTTAAGCACATCAGAATTCAAAGTTGTTAGGGAGAATAGTGGTCATTGTATTTCAATGTAACCCTTTCCAGGTATTTACCATTTTTCAAACTTTGTAATGATCCATGGAGTTATGCCATTTGCGGACTTCCATTCTATTAATAAAATTTGGGCCTTTGTCCCTTTCTTTGCAATTCTTACTTTGTTTCTGTTCGCAGAATTTCATTTATTTTTTATGATGATTTTTGAAACGAAATGTAAATAATTGATTTAAATTTTTGAAAATTATAAAAACATTTTCCTTTGATTTATGAAATATAAAAAAGAATGTCAACGGTTATTCCAAGAATGGTAGGATCAATGTTTTCCTCAACAGGGTTCGTTCTCGCTCCTTTGGCAGAATTTATGGTCGGATCCCCAGTAGAGTTTGTTGATATTTCCTCAGCAAAACTTGTTCCTATGAATGTGATCAGTTGTTGACAAGGTGATGGGTTTGTTATGATGTGTTGAATTCATAAGGTCCAATGTTGTTTAGTTTTTCCCCAGCTAGGTCTTGATCCGAATCCTCTCCAGTTGATTATGTTATGGTTAGGCAGTTGAGTAGTTTTGAGGTCCACTTCTCCTTAATGGTGGTCCCCACGCAGAGATTCATTTTTGCTGTCCCCAACCGAAATTATATGAGGAATCCCCACTCAGAGTTTTATCTTCTAGATGTGTTGTTGTTACTTTGGATGTCCCCAAACAGAGAGCGATGTTATTTTCTACTAGGAAGCATTGACGTGGTGATCGCTTGTCGTGTTTCATCTTGTCTTGTGGATGTTTTCCTCTCCAGGTTGTTCTACCCAGGGATTTATCCTTGATGATTCTCCAACGGAGGCAGTGTATTATCATTTCCAATCATAAAGCAGTGAGGTTAATTTCTCATTTCCCCCAGCAAGTTCAAGATGTACTTCTCTCCGGATTGTTTTTCAGAGATTTATCCTCCTAGTGAAGATTATGCATCACTATTGTGGCTATTCCCCAGTAAAGTCGTTCATGATAACTATATCCAAGGAATATTGATATACTAGTCACCTGTTGGGTTTTCTCTCATTTATGATGAGTATTGATCTAAAATCCCCACAGCTTGACCTTTTGTTGTTTTCCCAGCAAGTCCAGGATGCTTTGCTCAGAATTGGTTAATCCTCTGAGAGTGTTCTCGTATCTCCAGCAGATTTGCCTTGCTTTCCTAGTGGATTTTTGTGTAGATGTTTATATGTCTATAATCCCCAGCGGATTCATTATTTTTTCAGCAGCAGATCTCTTCATCCTTTTGAAATAGAAGTTCATGTGAATTCTTTATTATCCCCAGGAAGATGCAGAAAGATTTGGGTCGTATGTTTCCCCAATAGCTTTCCTGCCATCCTTAAAGCAGAGTTTATGTTGTTATCCTCTTTGTGAATCATCTATGTTAGAAGATTGATATTCGGGTTTCTCCCCAAGGAGTATCTTCTTTTCTCCAGCAAGATTTGAGCCTTGTAGTAGGATTTATTTTCCTTTGATGGCTTTTGTTTTCTTCAGCTAAATGCCTAGCAGAGTTGCTAATAACATCTCCATCTTGTTAAGATTAGCCGAGTATTCAGTGGTGTTGTGATGTTTATTTCACCCTTTGTTTATCCTTTATGTCTGTTTTATCAGCATATTCATACTCATAAGCATTGCATGCACATTCATTTTGTTGTGCATAGCATATTGTTGTTGCATTGTGCATTTTGCATTTGTGTTGGTGCTTCTTTGCTCTCTAGTGTTGTTATCCCCGTAGAGCGTGTGTGTCCTCTCTCCATTTAGAGTGTTGACCCATAATCAGAAAAATGCCTATCTTTGTTAATTCCCCACTGAGTTTATTTCTCCTGGAAGATTTTGATTCAGTTTCCTCTCCAGTTCATTATCTGGATGGAATTAGTCCCCAGTTGAGATATTTCCTCCTTGGGATGAGTCTTGTTTGACCGTTTCTCTCCAGCTTGTTCCTGGATTGAACTTTGGTCCCCTACAATATTTGTTTGGATCTCTAGGCTGTGAAACCTAGATTGAGAGTGAATTTATTTTGCACTTTTGAGGATTCTGAGGCCTTCAGCTGAAATCTGCGTATGATTCCCCTTTTGGAAGGTTCAATACTGTTTTGTGGCATTCCTTTATTTGAGAAGCCTGAGGCGATGCAGTTAATACGTTTTGTGACTCCAATGAATGGTAAGTCTCTTCGGTTTGATGGGACAGTTCTTTGTTGAGATTTTAGTACTCCAATGAATGGTAAGTCTCTTCGGTTTGATGGGACAGTTTGTTGTTGATATTTTGTGACTCCAATGAATGGTAAGTCTCTTCGGTTTGATGAGACAGTTCGTTGTTGAGATCTTGTGACTCCAATGAATGATAAGTCTCTTCGGTTAGACGGGACAGTTCATTGTTGAGATTTTGTTACTCCATTGAATGGTAAGTCTCTTTGGTTTGATGGGATAGTTCGTTGTTGAGATTTTGTGACTCCAATGAATGGTAAGTCTCTTCGGTTTGATGGGACAGTTTGTTGTTGAGATTTTGTGACTCCAATGAATGGTAAGTCTCTTCGGTTTGATGGGACAGTTCGTTGTTGAGATCTTGTGACTCCAATGAATGGTAAGTCTCTTCGATTTGACGGGACAGTTCGTTGTTGAGATTTTGTGACTCTAATGAATAGTAAGTCTCTTCGGTTAGACGAGACAGTTCGTTGTTGAGATTTTGTGACTCCGATGAATGTTAAGTCTCCTCGGTTAGATGGGACAGTTCGTTATTGAGGTTTCCTACTCCGATGATGGTTAGTCTCTTCGGTATGCTAGAGATAGTTCATTGTTGAGGTATTGATTTTCCCCGGTGGAGCCTTGCTGTGCTAGGTCTTCCCTGTTGAGTTATATCCTTGTTGTGTCGTGGTTGTTTCCATATACAGTTATCCCCAGTTTGAATCTTTTCCTCAGATGAGTCCCAATAGTTGTGCGGTGTGTTCCCCGGCTAGTTGGTGGTCTTCTGTGATGTGTTTTCCCGATGGAGTTTCATTATTCCGTTCTTCTTTTTGTTTATCTCCAGTGGCATATTCTCCCCACAGTGGTCTTGCGTCTGCATATCATTTGCATGATCATATCATTTTGTGGTCTCTTAGGGCCAAAAATTGGGTTGTTGTTATATTTAAGTCTCTTCTACCTCGTCGAGACAAAGATGCCAATCTTCATATCTTTGAATAGAAGAAACTTAAATAGGGGCAGCTGTAATACCCTAATTTTTGCCCCTAAGATTCTTTACATTTCATACCACAAATAAGATCACACATTGGTTCCCTCTTCTATAGGATTGTGCCTTGCAGGGATCTTTGGGTTTGTGTATGTTTGTTAGTTGTTTTATTGTTTAATTGTTTATGTTTACGAACCTTTAATCAAAATCCAAAAATATTTTGTTTTCTTTCACTAACATTTTCAGGGAAAGAACAGGTTAAAAAAACCAAAACATCAGTCCCTCAGCTCAAATGGATTTCATCTAAATAAAGTCAAAGTTGATCTGCGATTAATTAAAAAATTATCTGATCAAGAGTTTCCAAGATTTAATTGATTATTATTCAAGGGACTCCAAGGTTCACGTGTTTATTTCCATGCCTTCTTTGACAAGCGAGAAAATCGAGCCAGAGCCAAGACAACACATCAAAAAGCCATTTTTTCCCCATTTTCACTGTGTTAATTGATTAACCTAATTGCACTGTGAAGTGGTTAATCGATTAACACGTGCAATTTTTGAAAAAATGTGCCAAATTCAAATTCTGCAGCAATTGACACCAATTTTCACCATTTTGATCACATGTGGAATATTCTGGACCATCCCATTTTAATTCCCTACATCATCATAATTAATTCCCACCATGTACCATCACTAATCACCACTCTTTTGTGATTTCCCTCCAAATTTGAATTCCAATCCTAATTTTGATCTTCCAATCCTAATTCCAAACCACCAAATTTTCCAAGCCTAAATTCTATAAATAGAGGCTTCATTTCATTCATTCATTCAAGCTTTTGATAGCCAACAAACCTCTTGCAAATTCTCATCTTAACCACAAAATTCACCAAAGCTCACATTTCTTCTTTTGAAAGTTAACAAGAATTCACATTGAATCTTATTCAACTTTGAGCTAAACCTTCATCCTTTCTTGTTTTTGTTCATCAATTGTAGTATATCAAGGCTTTGGAGTGTAGATCTTGAAGCAATTTGAAGGAATTTTCAGATTTGAAGTGGTAATTCATCTTTCACCATTGTTGAAGCTTCATCTTCATCTTCCATAATGTAGATCCTTTGTTGATCTTGTTTGCTTGATCTTTGGATCTTGCAATTTGTGTTTGATTGCTGGCTTTGGCTACTATTTTTACTCAAAAATTCGTGCACAATTGAATCCTTGATCCTAAGATATTTGAAGAAATGAGTGATCAAGGATTTGGCAATTTTTAAACTGATTTTCTGCTGTTTTTACAGTGTTAATCGATTAACCAAAACCAGTACAATTAGGTTAATCGATTAACAGCTTGTTTCTGCACAAAAAATTGGAAGTTTGCACTGGTTAATCAATTAACATAATTACACTGTGAAGTGGTTAATTGATTAACCAGCATCCAAAATGTGATTTTCACTTGTTTTTGGGGCTGTTTTGGTTTTTCTTCCTCTTTCTTCCCCTTTCTTCTTATTTTAGCCTTGAAACACATTGTTGAGATTAATTTCTCTTCAATTTCAATGGACTTTGGATATGGTTAGAGTAATTAAACATTCATTAGTTCAAATATATCTTTAAATGAATTGTTGAATTCATTTGAGGTGCTTTGAATTAGTGATATGTTTTCACACTTAAATCTATCAGTTAAAGGTGATTGAACTTGAAGATGAAAGGTTCTTGACTTTGTAATTCAATTTGGTTTTCTCTTCATCTATTTCCTTTTTTATTTTGATCGATGAAAGTCTTATGGATCTTAGAATTTCTTTGTTGAATTCTTGATCAAGACTAGATCGTTACCTATTTTCTTTTCGTGCGGTATTGCTTTCGGATGACGATTTACATATCGTTCATCTAGCATGCATTAGCACAAAGATCTATTGACCGGCCTCATTGTAGGGTAATTACTCCGTAAATTACTCGGCGATTGCTTAACATAGCGCCACATTTGTCCCTCTTTATCCAATTCGGAATTTGAACTTTCATGGTCCAAACCTTGATTGGTCGCGTCAACCCAATGTTGATTAATTTTTTGCATTAGGTCCATAACCTTTGAAACTTGGCGTTGTAGAGGCTTTGGTTCTACCAATCTTCTGTCAAGTTCATCAATCTTGGCCTAAGTGCATTGTTTAATCGCTATAGTTAATAACGCGAAACAGAATAATCAGTGAAGGCTTATGGCACTAGAGCCTTGTGCTACTAACCACTAACTTCTAACTTCTTTACATTTCCTTCTCGCTTCCTATCTCTCTTTATTTTTTATGCTTTATTGCTTAGTTTATCACATCATGTTTATGTTTATGTCATTTTTCTTTTGTCCACTTGGACCATATTATCTTGTGCTTTGTTTTTCTTTTGTCCATTTTGGACTCAAAAACATTAATAAAGGATTAAACCACTAAAAGACTTGTGCTCTTAATTGTTGGACTATGGCCACTATCCCTTGCATTGGAGGACCTATACTCTTGATTATGGACTTTGGACTTAGAATTAGGATCCCAACCTATGCTTGAGAGCTTGTGATGGAAAACCTTGGATTTTGATACTTGAGGTCCTCTTTTGAAGACTTATTTTGAATCAAGACCAAATCAAAAAGGAAAAATGCTTATGCTATAGAGCTTGTCCATGTGGTTAGATCTTTCTGTGAGGGCTAAGGTCTTTCATCTATTTCGTTTTAATGATGTCAACATATATGCTGAGTATTAGATTGTAATTTGAGCGGTATCACTTCACTTGTTGGGCAAAATTGCGTCTAATCATTGTTGTTCATGTGTCTAGATGTATAGGACCTTGTCTTTCTCATAAATAAATGTTCATTATCATTTTACTGGTGTCTAGCATGTTTGTCTGGATTTTGGTCAGTTGAAAATGTGCAAAAATTGCACTTCCTGTAAAAACACAGTTCATGCGCTAACCTCCCCAGTACATGAGTCGACGCATAAATAGTGGTACAAAACTAGTGAAATATGTGGGTAAGCGCATGATTCTAGGAAGTCACAAAAAACCAACTATGCGTCGACGCATGGTGCTTGTGGGTCGACGCATAAAGTCCAAACTTGCATAGCATTTTCCACGGGTCAGCGCATGCTGTACCTCATTAAGTCATGTGTCGACCCAAACACTCCTGAGCTGCTTTTTTCACCTAAATGTTTTTCTGTTATCTTTGTTATAACTTTTAGTGGGTCAATTAATTCTCTATAAATATTTTTGGTCATCTCATTATTAAAATAACAAGAAACGTGAAAATATATACCATTTCTCTCTTCATTTTCATCTTCTTCATTGAGTAAACAAACAATCACACATAATCATCTTTGTTTGTGTCGCCCATTGTTCGAAGTGATGACGTTCAGAATTTAGGAAGTGTGATCTTCATTTTCTGGGTTGAGAGCTTGGTAGGTGTTTCTTGAATAAAACCAGTTGGTTTTCTCCTCAAAGAATCGTGAATATTTTGGGGGGTTTTTGCACAAACCGCTTCGTTCTACAGGGATTCAGCCGGGCAAAGGTAACCGATGATTGTTGCAATTGTTCGGTTTAGTAGCTGTAATCGGAGGATCGTAGAAGAGAGGTTTGGATTCGAAGTTTGGTAGATCGCAATTGATCGAGTGAAGGTAACCGAAGAACGGAGGCTTCTTTCGGTTTAGTAGCGTGAGATGGTAATTGGATCAACCATATTCGAAGCACTTGATTCATCTTGAATCAAGGGGAGAGAAAATTCTGCATCAACGATCGAAGACCTTCGAGGGTTTGGATGTTCATAGTTTTCTCTTGTAATAAACAATTTGCAATAGCTACATATATAGATATCTCAATTCCAATTGTGGAGTTGGGGGCAGACGTACCCAAAGCGAGGACGATTGAGGAACTGCCTAATTAAATCTCGTTTGTTCTCTCTTTCTTTAACTCTTTTACATTTCAGTTTGTTCGAATTTGTGAAGTCGCAAGTTATTGAAATTTCTGTCGTAGTGTAATCGTAAGCTGATAAACTGGTTTGTTAAATTGATACAATTCCTTGAATTGTATCTTGGAGCAGATTTACATTAGCTTCCATAGAAATTCTGCACTTAGTGTGTTTACGCACACCAGGTGTTTGATAATTTGTCTCAAAGCAAAAATTGAACGCGTTGCTTTTAATTGTTTATCAATTTACCTCATTGGTTTGGATTAAACATCAAGCAAGAAATATTTTGTTGACTGCGTTTCTTAAGTGTAGTAATCAAACTGAATTTTTCTCTTCCATACTCATTCTCGATATATTCATGCATATCCGATCCTTTTGGTAGAAGGTTCGTGGTAGACGTACAATCTAGTGGTGTGCTTCCGTTAACTTTTTTAAAACAAGAATTTTGTAACGATTTTGCGTGTGAAACTCTAGGGATCTATTCAACCCCCCTTCTAGATCCATATCCATCGTCTAACAAGTGGTATCACGAGTGTCGTAACCCAAAATGTGACCTCCCTCTTTTGCCTTTTGCATAAGCATGTGCACTAGCATCGTTGGCATACGCATTCACACTTTTCTTTGTGTGTTTCTTGTTGCAGGATATTCAGGTTTTCCAAGACCGATTAATTGAATCCTCACAAGGTCATCACATCACCAAAACAAGCCCAAAATAAAGGTTTCCATGTTTATTTATCAAGACAAGAGATGGAAAACCGAAACCAAGACTTCAGCATCATTTTTCAAGCAAATTTGGGGAAGTTTGGATGAAGTAACCGGTTAGCACATATGTTGTAACCGGTTACTCAGTGTATTTTTCACCAAAAAACGCAAGTTTTCAAGCATGTAACCGGTTAGCACATATGCTGTAACCAGTTACTCTGTGCAAAATTTCAGTTTCTGCTGCATTTTTTGGGACAGCCTCCTTGCACACTCTTTGGACTTTGGTTCTACTTGATTCTAGCAGTGTGTGGAACATTCTAGACTTCTCTAGACATTCCAAAGTTATTCAATTCATTTCCCTTACATTTATTCCCATGTTTCACTTAAAATCAAGTGCACCATGTTCCTTGTTTTACAAGCATGCCAACCTTTGGATGATGAAAATTCACATTGGGATTGTTACCGAGTTGGTTCTAACTAATCGAGTTAACCGCCTTGACTCGGTGAGTCAAGTCTAACTAACTCCTAACCTAGTTCCAAACCCAATGCTAATTCCAAACCAAATTCCAAACCATCTCACACTCCAAACCTGAAGTCTATATAAACTCACCTTCACCCATTTTCAAGGACCCTCAACCATTTTGCACAATTCACTCTCAATTCTCCTACATTCCCTCTGAATTTCTCTACTACATCTTCATCTTCATCTCAATTCTCTTCCAAAACCTCACTAAAGCTCATTTCTACTTTAAAGGATAATCACTTTTGAAATTCTGGTATCAGACGTGTGATGTTAAGGTGCGATGTCACAATAACACACTCTGCACAATGGACAGCAATAACAGTAAAATAACACCAAGAATTGTTGACCCAGTTTGGTTACAACCAACCTACTCTGGGGGCTACCAAGCCAGGGATGGAATTCACTACTTGTAGATATAATTTACAGACTCAACAACCCGTTGACAATCTCCTAAACTTATACTCTACTAATGACTTCCTACCTAAGAAACCACTTAGGTATGAGAACACCACTCAATCCCTTACAAACTTTCAAAGAAACCACTTTGAGTACCCTTGATCTTGCTTTCTAGCTTCGATCAAGCAAACACTCTCTATTGCTTCACAGCTTCTAGAGAGGACAGAAACTCAACACCTATTCAAACCCTAGAATAGTGTAAATACAAGCACTCTAAACAAACTCTAGACACTAATCCTCCAGCTCCTGATCTTCTGAATGTTTTCTGTCACTTTTTTCCTTTGGTCTTGTGCGCTTTATATAACTCCTTGAATTGGTCTTGGACTTGCTACAATATCTCCCAGATTTGTTATTTAAAACTGAATATTTAAAACAAATTTTCTCCAAAAATCTTTTTAAATCTTCAACCTTTTAAATCTCCTACAAATCTGCACCAGATCTCCTATGCAGCAGCAAATATCTATCCCAAGATATTCGCATCCAATGAGACAGCTTGCTCTCCACAATTCCAGCTAATATGCAACCCTAACAACATCACAGCCTGCTGTTGTTAATTCTGCAGATCTGATGTTACAACATCGCCATGTGACATCAGACATCCAACTTCAGCTATTAATTACTTAACACAGCCCAGTGTTAAGACTTCAATGTTGCAACATCAACACCTTAACATCAACATTGAACATACTTTATTTTACCAAAATTCCAGCCAATCCAGGAACTAACAATCTCCCCCTTTGGCTAATTTTGGCTAAAACAATCTCTGTACTCTGCATCTTCAGAGACTTCAGCAGCGGAAAAACTTCAAAAAATTTGAAACTCCATCAGCAGCAGTTTGACAATACTCATAGTCTTCATCACTTGATCTGCTGCAGCACCATCTTCATTATTGACAACAGCCAATTGGTGCTCCCCCTCAAGAATATGAACCAGCATCACAGCTGTTCAGTAGCTCACAATGTGCAACACTTTTCTCCCCCTTGATGTCTGCTTGGCTGCACTCTCCAAATGCTATGATATCTTCACTAGCTCAGTCAAAACTCTTCCTCAATAACTGCATTACCACTTTTTAACTAAACACCTTTTACTTTTAGCAGCATCAATTTATCTCCCCCTTAATATCACATTAGCAGCATTTGGCAATAACACTCTTTGATACTCTAGACTATCTTGGCTATTTTCTCCCCCTTTTTAGCCACAATTAGGCAAACTTCAGTTAGAAGCCCTATTAACTATAGTCAGTACACCCTAGCTCTCATTGTTAGCCTCACAGTTAGCAACCAGGCAAAACAAATCATAGAAGAAAACTAAAAACAAAACTAGTGCATATAACAACACAAAATTCAAATTACATAACCAGCACAGCAAAAAAAAACTAAAAACAGAAACTACTATCTAAAAATAGCAGATGGAGGTTAGTCTTCTTCTGAACTTGCTTCATCTGCAGTATCTTGTCCTTCATCTTCAGAGTCAACATGATCATCTTGTTCTAAACTTTGGATCATATGCTCAATCTTTTCTTTTCTAGTCAGACTAGTATTAATCACAACATCCAAGTCTTTGCGGGTTGCCTTCAGCTCTGCTAGCAAATCAGCCTTGGAAGTTTTCTTCTTGATACCTGCATTTGATGTTGACACAATATCTGCAACATGGCTTCCCATAAACAATTTCTGATGCAAGGATAATGGAGACTTCCTCTTGCATGCTTTATCTGCACAAGTCAATATTCCTGGTTGTTGACTCAGAATGACTCCACTAATGAGAGAAGGAAATGCTATGGGCATTTTAATAGCATTTGTTGTTGCATATTTTACAGTCTGATCAAATATGTATGTGCCATAGTCAAACTTTTTCTGTGTACCAACAGCATAAATAAGTCTTCCTAATCCCACAGCTAGGGTGGTTTTATGATTCGTGGGCACCCAGTTTGCAGCTCCAATCCTGTGTAGTATAGCATACTTCACACTCAGTTTGCTAGTTGGTAGCTTTTCTTTTAATGGCCATACTCTAACCTGTCCAGCAGTAATTACCTTGCACACTTCATTATCTATATCCTCCAGTTCTGGATACTCTGCATCCTCTCTTCCTAAGTAGCTGTTGACAATCTTAGGAGAGAACTCAACACATTTTCCTCTGATAAAAACCTTCATATAATCTGGACTGCTCTGGTCAGAGATATTTATAGGAAGATTTACTATGAATCCCTTTACCAGACCATCATAGCACCTTGAAAATTCACACACAGTTTTCATTAACCCAACAGATTTAATTCCTTCCATCACTTCTTTAATCTCCATAGCTTTTTTGCCAATCTCTCTCTCAAGAGCAATTCTCCTTTGGCAAATTAACTTCCACATATAGGCATTGCTTGCACGGTGGAAGGAGATGTTATCCACAGGCACATCTGGGACTTTGTCTGCAATCCTTTTTGCGATAGATTTTTTGACATGAGTGATGTTCTGAACATCATGCTCAGACTCAGGTTGTTCCACAATCCTCTTCTTTCTTGGATTCACTTCGACCTTGCTCCAAGCTTTAGTTGGCCCAACAACAGTCTTTTTCTTCTTATCATCTGAAGCCTTCTTTGGATAAGATTCACCCTGCTTTTCCTTCCTTGTTCTTAGTCTCTTAGCCAGACCAGGCACTGCTCTTCCAATGACTTCATCATCGGATAAGTCATCAACATTAATCACATCAGTACTCTTTTCTCCTCCAGGAGTAGTCTCATCATCCCTAATAGGCGATGTTTTGACATCCCCTTCAACATGAGTATCTTCTGCTTCAGTATTACCTTCAACTTCCTTCTCAGCATCTTCGATTACGGAGACCGCCAATCTGTGAAGATTTGTATCAGTAGATTGCATGTCACTCTTTTCTCTTGTACCCTGATCAACAGCCATTTGTCTCAGGGGTCTAGATATACCCTTAATAGGAAGTCCTTTCTCAAAAATTTTGTCCACGATCTGCCCCATGCACTTATCAACATCTACCCTTTCCTCAATAGTTTGTGGATGCGGGTTAGTAGTTCTAGGTTTGTCACCAAATAATACGCTAGTAACAACTTTCATTGTTTCAGGATTCTTAAAGATAGTAGCAGGTCTCTTGGGAGTTAGTTTAGTGGGTCTCGTAGTACCTGATTCAGGAAGAATGGTTGAGAGGGGCTCAATGTTCATAGGATCGAATGCTGAACCTTCGTCAGTGGAAACCCTAGCTCTTCCTTTTGTGGAACTCTGACACTCATATTTCTTGGATGGAGACGCCATGACTCTTTTCAGTGAGGGTTGATACTTGAAGACAAAGAAGTTAATTCGTTGCAAGAACAGGGCTTTGAAGAAGCGTGATGTTGCAACACCGGGAAAGGGGGGTCAGAGGCAAGGAGCTTGATTTGGAGTGTCAATGACTTTTTCCCTCCATAAATACTTTCCTTTTAAATAATTCACATCAGGACTCACTAACTCTGAGTGACCTTTCAGCCTCCTGATGTCATAGTCTGATGTTATAACATCAACTTGAACATCATTAGTTGAATTTCCTTCAATAGAAATCCACTGATAGCAGTTATCCTTGGTTCTGGTACCCTTCATAACAATCTGATTATGCTCATCAGAAACCACACACTCATGCTTAGTGTAGTTTACCTTGTACCCTTCATCATACAACTGGCTTATGCTGATCAAATTTGCATTTAAACCACTGACAAACAGAACATTGTGAAGTTCAGGTCTACCATCACCTTGCACCTTCCCAACTCCTGTAACAACACCTATTTCTCCATTGCCAAATATCACCTCATGGGAGGGACAATGACTGACTTCAGCAAACATGGATCTACATCCAGACATGTGTTTGGAACACCCACTGTCAAAATACCATGTTCCTTCTTTAAACTCTCTATCAGCCATGTGAGCCAATAAGCACTTCACCTTCTCCTTAGGTACCCATTGTTTAACAACTTTGGGCCTGTACTCTCTACATCTGTTTTGAGGTTGAGGGTATCCATGTAGCTTGTAGCAAGAGTACTGCATATGTCCAAACCTTCCACAATAATAGCATCTCACCCTTTCATCTCTGAATCTTCTGCCATGATGAGATTGCTTAGGCTGCCAGCCATAATGTGGTCTCCTCCTACCATAACTGCCCTGCCATCTATTATGCTGGTATCTTCTCCCATAAGAAGACTGAGAATGTTGTTTCTTGGATTGTCTCCCATGATGGTGTGGTTTTCTTCTTCCATGAGGAACAACATTGGTGTATCCATATCCATAACCATACCAGTTGTCCTGATGTTGAGACACTTGATGAGACATGTGCTGTTTGAACTGAGCAGCTTGCATGCTCTTGTGGTATTGTGGGGGCATATACTGACTAGCTCCTTGTGGCTGCTTTCTCTTCTGATAAGGACTAGTCTTCTTCTCAATCTTCTTAGGTTGTGAAACATCAGCTTTCTTAGGGGTAGGATCCTGCTTCTTTGGCTGATGTTGAGATGAAAGTTGTGACACTTCCTTCTTTAAACCTGAAGTGCTTTCTTCTGAAGTTCCCTTATCCTCAGCCACATAACCTATCCCAGCTTTGTCTCCAGCAGCTTTTTCTGACCGAAGGATCTTGTCAAGTGTGTATGTACCACAGCTCAGCATCCTAACAGACTTGGTCATTTGATCAAGGTGAGCTTTAACCAGTACAACTTCATTTTCCAGATCAGCTTTTTCATTCTCAAGCTGAGCAATCTGTTGCTTGTGGCACTTGTTTTCTTGACAAATCTCAGCACTTTTTAGACACAGCTCTTGATAGGTGGAAGCTAACTCCTCATAGGTTACTTCTCCATCACTAGAATCATCATCAGAAACAACAGCTCCTGTTAAAGCTCTCACATGCTTCGCTGACTCACTTTCACTTTCACTATCTGAGTCAGACCAGGAAACTGTCATGCCCTTCTTCTGCTTTTTCAAGAAGGTGGGACATTCTTTCTTGACATGCCCATATCCTTCACACTCAAAGCACTGAACTCCTTTATCTTGGGCAGTTTTCTCTTCATCCTTCTTGCTGGTGTCAGAGGTCATGTTCTTGACATTAGGCCTGGAGTTATTGTTCATTCTCTTGAATACTTTGGTGAACTGTCTTCCCAACATAACTATGGCCTGAGATAGATCCTCCTGGGATTCAGAACTCTTCCCTTTCTCTTCTTCACCATTTGACACCAGGGCTATACTCTTTGGCTTCTTTTCTGGTTCTTCTTCATTTAAACCAAGTTCAAAAGTCTGAAGAGATCCAATGAGCTCATCTACTCTCATCTTGCTGATGTCTTGAGCTTCTTCAATAGCAGTCACCTTCATCTTGTACCTCTCAGGAAGGGACCTAAGAATCTTCCTTACAAGCTTTTCTTCAGACATTTTCTTTCCAAGAGCACTAGATGCATTGGCTAGCTCAAGAACACTCATGTAGAAATCATGAATAGTCTCATCTTCCGGCTTTCAAATTTTGATGTTAAAATCTAAAGTCTTGACATCTTGACTCTAGATGTTCCTTCATGTGTAGCCTGCAAAATATCCCATGCTTCTTTAGCAACTTCACAAGTATTGATTAACCTGAAGATATTCTTATCCACTCCATTGAAGATGGCATTTAGAGCTTTGGAATTTCCAAGGGCAAGCTCATCTTCCTCCTTGGTCCACTCTTCTTCAGGCTTAGGCTTAGAGGTACCTTCTTTATCTTTGTCGGCATCATCTTTCTCACACGTGACAGTTGCTTTCCATTCTTTAATAACAGCCTTCCAAGCCATGCTGTCCAAGAATTTTAAGAAGGTGGTCATCCTTGGCTTCCAATAATCATAATTGGATCCATCCAAAATAGAGGGTCTATTGATGAATCCTCCAACTTCTTTGTCCATCTTTACACCAGAAAGTAACTTCCCTAGATCTCACCCAGAGACAGACAGGATGTCTGCTCTGATACCAATTGAAATTCTGGTATCAGACGTGTGATGTTAAGGTGCGATGTCACAACAACACACTCTGCATAATAGACAGCAATAACAGTAAAATAACACCAAGAATTGTTGACCCAGTTCGGTTACAACCAACCTACTCTGGGGGCTACCAAGCCAGGGATGGAATTCACTACTTGTAGATATAATTTACAGACTCAACAACCCGTTGACAATCTCCTAAACTTATACTCTACTAATGACTTCCTACCTAAGAAACCACTTAGGTATGAGAACACCACTCAACCCCTTACAAACTTTCAAAGAAACCACTTTGAGTACCCTTGATCTTGCTTCCTAGCTTCGATCAAGCAAACACTCTCTATTGCTTCACAGCTTCTAGAGAGGACAGAAACTCAACACCTATTCAAACCCTAGAATAGTGTAAATACAAGCACTCTAAACAAACTCTAGACACTAAGCCTCCAGCTCCTGATCTTCTGAATGTTTTCTGTCACTTTTTTCCTTTGGTCTTGTGCGCTTTATATAGCTCCTTGAATTGTTCTTGGACTTGCTACAATATCTCCCAGATTTGTTATTTAAAATTGAATATTTAAAACAGATTTTCTCCTAAAATCTTTTTAAATCTTCCACCTTTTAAATCTCCTACAAATCTGCACCAGATCTCCTATGCAGCAGCAAATATCTATCCCAAGATATTCGCATCCAATGAGACATCTTGCTCTCCACAATTCCAGCTAATACGCAACCCTAACAACATCACAACCTGCTGTTGTTAATTCTACAGATCTGATGTTACAACATCGCCATGTGACATCAGACATCCAACTTCAGCTATTAATTACTTAACACAACCCAGTGTTAAGACTTTAATGTTGCAACATCAGCACCTTGACATCTACATTGAACATACTTTGTTTTACCAAAATTCCAGCCAATCCAGGAACTAACAACTTTTACATCAAAAGTGATTATTTCTTGAGCTCAACCTTCATCATTCTTGCTATTATACTTGGATTTCTGGAGTTATTTCAGCATTTGGGTTAATCTTGAGTATTTGCTGCAACTTCCAACGGTTCGAATTCGCATTTTGGAGCTTTATCGTATTTTGCTCGATTTCGACACGTCTCGTCGCCAAATTGAAGATTCCTCTGATTTTCTTTAATTTTCTACATCAAGAACCGTTTGCAACATTCACCAAGCCAAATCTCCGGCTTGTAGGTTGGTGGATCTCACTAATTTTTTCTGTTTCGATCGTTTTCGCATCATTCGTGATGTAGTCGATAATTTTGCATGTGAATTGATTTTTGCATGATTTGATCCATGATCTTGATGTGTTAATTGATTCTATCACTGCTTGTTTTCTATTTTCAAGTTCAATTTTCGTGCACAAATTCATGCCCTAACATGTGGTGTTTGACATAAGTGATTATGTGCTGAAAACTACTGTTGAAAAGCTGTTTTTGCTGTTATTTTTGCCTCTGTTACAGTGGTAACCGGTTAGCACATATGCTGTAACCGGTTACACAGTGCAATTTTCACTAAAAACACGCATTTTCAAGCATGTAACCGGTTAACACATATGCTGTAATCGGTTACCACTGTACAGAATGGCCATTTGCTTGCATTTTCAAGTGTGTTTGCCATGCTTTCTTCATTTTAACTTCCATTGATTGACATGCTTGATTTTATGGATGTTTTTAATGTCATTTCACTTCTGGTTGAAGCATATTCATGAACTTTCGATGCACATTTCCGACTATTCATTTGTTTCATGTTCTTAGCATTGTATGAACATAGTTAATTCTTGTGCTATCTTTGTTCACATGATACATGGTTGTGTGTGGCATTTTGATGATCATTTGGCACTGTTTTGCACCTTCCATTTCAGTTTGCATTAAGTTTATTCTTCATGGATAAACTTAATCTTGTGTAATTAATAATCCACTCCTTGGTGCTTTAATGACTATTCATCCTCTTTGGAAAGTTGTTAGCATGTTTCTCCCTTGATTAATTGATCGAAACATGTTTTTATTAGTTGATCTTCCCTTTTCCTCTTTTTAGGCTTCCTTTAGAGCTTTCTCACTCGTTCCCCCGCGGAGTTGGAGTTCGCGCCAGGCCTGACATCGGAGCACTGTACAGATTGAAGTCGCTACGCTGTCCGTTTCTCTACGCATGAGCACTGTACAACTTGGAGCTTTTGTACCATCCGGTGTAATTTCCGCATTACACCCTGTGTCTTAGAGAAGGAATGAGAAGGGATAATTCCTACTCTCATTCTGACTACTTCAGGTAGGGGACGAATGACCCTGTGCTTGGCTTAGTCACCTCTATCTCCAGGCGGTAGTGTGCTTTCTTTCCCCAAGCGAGTCGATCCTTGATCACTCTTCGCTCTTTATAATCTCTTTCGATCCTTGGTCACTCTTCGCTCTTTGCAATCTCTTTTGGTCCATTATCATTCCTATCTCCATCTCTTGACCAATCACCTTCTTGGTTACGATCCTCTGTTCATTGGGTTAGCAAGCTTTCTTTGTTTCAATACCCTATTCTTTTCTTGCGGTCTATCATTGCTTTTTGATTCCCCTGAAGAGTCTCAATTCTCTTTCTTTGGTCCAACACAGTTTTCCTGTCACGACCATTTTTCCCCAAGAGTTCGCAACCTTATCTTGGTTCTTCTCCTTTGTTTGGTTAATCACTGCCGGTCAGTTAAAACACTAATGTTTGCACTCCTCCTCAGTTAACCACAACCTGTCTGTTAAAATACCGAGTCCTCTTGGGTTAATCACCTATTCTTGGTTAATCGCGCTTTTCTTCAGTTAACCACAGTCTGTCTGTTAAAATACTGAAGCCCTTTTGGAGTTAATCACCTTCTCTTGGTTAATCACTCATTTTTCCGGTTAATCAGAGCTCTCCTGTTAAAACCGAACCCCCAGCAGTTGGCAACCTTTATTGGTTCGAATACCTGCACCCTTTGGGCTAGTAACCTCTTTTGGTTCAATACCCTTCTTCGTTGGTCAAGTGTTGTTTGTTCAGTCGCTACCAACATCCCTTTTAGGTTATGACCTTTGATCGATCCTACACCCGTTCTCCTGGTTAATCACAGTTTTCTCTATTAAAACCAATGCTTCTCTATCCCCACAGAGTTGCAATCCTCGTGTCCTCGGTTAACCACGGTTTATCAGTTAATATACCGATGGCACCTTAGAGTCAGACACCTTTTGTTAGTTCAACACTCTCTCTCTTGGTCTATCACAACCTGTCTGTTGACACCAACTTCTTTTCCCCGCCAGGGTCTTACTCTCTTTCTTCGGTTAACCACTGCCAGCCAGTTAATATACCAAGTCTCCTTGTCCTTGGTTTTGACACTATCCCTTTATATGGATCCCCAAAGGAGTCCTTCCTATTCCATTTGCTCTTAGTTTCGGGGTTTTGCACCTATTCTCTTTGTTATCCCCAGCGGAGTTTCTTTCATTCTCGGTTTTGACACCATTCTTCCCCTAGTCTCTTGTGCTATCGCTCTTACTGTGTGGTCTTCCCCCAGTAGAGTTTTTCTTTCACTCTTGCTCTTTGTTTTGACACCACTTCTTTTGTTTCCCTGTTTCCTTCTTGTTTTGTTTTCTGTTCTGTTCCCTGAACTACGAAAGCTCTGATTCTGCATTCTTTTGAATGTCAGATACGTAGGCACGAGACGTAATGTCTTGGCGAGCATACTTCCACCTTTCTTCCGTCTTCCCCCTTTCTTCCTTTTCTTCGTCCCCTGGTTCCATGAACTACGATGCTCTGATTTCCTCATTGCACTATGAGGGTACGTAGGCACGAGGGCCACAATCCTCCGCGAGCACTTTCCTTCTTTTCTTTCTTTTTCCTCTTTCTTCTCTCTCTTCTTCTTTTAGCTAGAAGCCTTTAGATAGATAACCCATCCAAGCCTAGAAGCAAGCGAAATGGTTCCCGTCGAGTACGACGGATGCGTTAGGTGCTAGTACCTTCCTTTCGCATAACCGACCCCCCATTCCCGTTTCTCTTCCCCTTGGGTTTTATCGATATTTTCCCTGTCCTTTGGGACTAAATAAAGTTCAGTGGCGACTCTGTTGTATCTTTGAGTGTGCGATTCACTCAGATAGAAAACCAGCCATCTTTAGCTGGCGACTTTGCTGGGAACAGATTGACCTCTTGCTGGTCCATCCCTTGAGGGATCTCGCCTAGTTTTGTTTGCTTTTCTTGCTTGCTTGGGTGTTTATCTTTAGCGCTTTACTAGCTTTATTTTCATGCTTTAGCTTTATGTTTATTTATCGCATTTCTTTACTGCTTTGAATATTCATATGCTGCATATTCTGGATATCTGCTGTTTTCTGCTGTTGTTGGGATGGGTAGATATTATTGGAGAGAGGTCCTAACACCGGGCCTAGCATACACATAGGCTAGAACGTGGATAGTCGCGAGGCCTGCGTTTTGCGTGTTGGGATATCATGAGACCCACATCCCAGATCGTGATTCATTTAAGAATACTTCCGTCCTGTGAGAATTCACTACGGCGGGGATTTTCATCTTGAATCCTATGGTTTGGGCGACCTTTCTAGGGACCACCTTGTTGTGTCTAGATCACACATGTGAGGGGGATGGGGTTTTGCAGGAAAACAAGCCACTTCATACATTTGTTCTCTCACACACGCCAGATTTCTTCACTGACACATCAGATTATGTTGCACTGACACATAATTATATGCAGATATCTGAACTGTTCAGATTTGATTATCTAGGCTATGTTGGCTGCTTGTTGTTGTGTTGCATATCATTTCATCATGTAAATTAATTTTTGCATGTGCATTTCCAGGTATTCGAAGGCTTATCTTTTGTTGACATTATCATAGAGATGAGTACTGGTCGTCGTGGCATCTTCAGTTAGAAGTTTGTGGAGCCTAAGCTGGGTGTTTTGAGAGGTCTAGCATCCCTGTTGGTGGGAGATCACTGAGGGGTTTTCATAGGTGCTTATGGTAATCTGTTGACCATCCTCAACACTGAAGTCAACATCACTGCTATTCACACTTTGGTTCAGTTCTACGACCCGCCATATAGGTGCTTCACATTTCAGGATTATCAGCTAGCGCCTACACTTGAGGAGTATGCTTATATTCTGGGGGTTGAGATCAAGAAGCAGGTTCCTTATGTTTACACTAGTGGTTGTCCGAAGTCTCATCTGATTGCTGATGCGCTTTGTATTAGTAAGAAAGATGTGGAGGATAATCTCAAGACCAAAGGGAAAGGTATTCGAGGGTTTGCTTCGAAGTTCTTGGTTGACAAGGCCACTTCTTTTGCTAAGGATGGAAATTGGAAGGCTTTCAACGCCGTTCTTGCTTTGCTGATATATGGGGTTGTCTTGTTTTCGAACATGAAGGATTTCGTAGATCAGGCTGCCATCAGTATTTTCTTGTCCAAGAACCCTGTTCCGACACTTCTTGCTGATACCTACCATTCTATTCATTCCAGGAATGAAAAAAAAGAAAGGAACCATTATCTGTTGTGCTCCTTTGTTGTACCGATGGTTCATGTCTCACCTTCCATAGAAGGGTCCCTTTGTTAAGAATAAGGGTAATCTCAAATGGTCTCAACGCATCATGTCTCTTACTGCTGATGACATTTCTTGGTATTCTCGAGTATTTGATGACATTCCGATCATTCTTTATTGTGGGAAATTCTCCAATGTGCCTCTCTTGGGCACAAAGGGTGGAATTAACTACAATCCGAGAATGGCCTTCCGACAGTTGGGATACCCTATGGTTAACAAGCCTGATCCTGAGGTAGTGGAAGAGTTCATCTTTCATGAAGGGGTTGATGACATGGGTTTGCTTAAGAGGTTTAGTGTCGCTTGGACTCAGATTTATCTCGAAGGTAGAGCCGATTTGGGTAAGAAGAATTGCATAGCCAAGGAAGCTTACACACTTTGGGTCAAATAGCGCGTCAAAGAGATCTTGTTATCATTCTTTCCTGAGCCTTCCATGAATGCCAAACTTCCTGAACTTGCCATTGTTCCTCCATCTGAAGTCGATCAACTCAAGCTGATTGTTGAAAAGTTGAAGAAGGAGAATGCTGATCTTCATCTCAACCTTGATAGAGTCACTTCCGAGAAGGATAGCCTATAGATTAAGCTCCATCAGAAGCGCGAGCGCATGCTCAAAGAGGTGGAGGTTGAACAGAACAAGCGTAGGAAGGTGGGTGATGCTTTGAAGAGCATCTATGAGGGACTTGCTTCAAAGAAGAGACAACTCGCCGATGCTCATTATTAAGCCTACAAAGAGGAGCTGAGCTACAACAAGCAACTTGAAGAGCTTCGAGGGAAGTTATCCGAGTTCAAGGCAAAGTGGCAAAGTGAGCATGACCGTGCTAATCAGTTAGCAAAAGACTTTTCTCAATGTAAAACCCAGCTAGACAAAGTCTTCGGTGAGATTCAAAAGCTGCAAGATCAAGCACATCAGAGCAGAGAGCAGATTAGTCAGCTCAACACAGAGAGCATTCATTAGAAGCATCAAATCCGTCATATACAAAACCTCCTGGATCAGAATGAGGCCTTTCTTCAGGACATGCTTCAGGGACCTAATCATTCTTTGTTGCGTAACTCATGAAGGATGCGAAGTACTGGAGTGAGAGACACGACCGTCTAGCCAGATTTGCTGAGCATGCATTGTAGGATCTACCCGGGTTGTTGAGGGATGCATATGCTGATGCATTGCCGCACCAGCTTCCTTGGGCTATTTTCCATTTCTTGTCTGTGTGTAGGGTGGTATTTGATAGGATCCGTACGGATTTTGTTGTAGCCCAAAAGGCAGATATTTGACTTGTATTCGACTTGTGCTTTTTTCCTTTATTGCTGAATGAATGAAGATTCTAGCTCACTCTATCTTTTATGCCTTTACTTGTATGCTTTATGATTATTGTCAACAAAGATAAGTTTAAGAATTCCTGGAATTTAAAAAATTATTTTTGCATGCATGTCATACATTCATTTGCACACATATGCACGTCCCTTCATCCGAAACCGTTGCTCATACTTGTTCGCCTTCCTTGTAGCAAAATGACAACTCGACATCGGTATTTTACGCGCTCAAGCACATCCAGGATCATGGCTGACTTCGAAGCCGAGAATGCTGCGTACAAGGAAACTCTGGCTCAGTTCCAAGGTCAAATGGATCAGTTCCAGACGAACATGGATGTCATTATGGAGTTCCTTCGTGCCCAGAGGGACGCCGCTGCTGCTGCCACTGTTGTTGCAACTATTACTGATGCAACTGTTATCACTCCTGTTGTGACCACTCCTCCTATTTTTACGGCTACTCCTGCTGTTGTTGTTCCTTCTCCTACTAGAGTTGAAGTACCAGTTGAGCCTCTGAATCGGCCTGCCGTTCATCCTAGTTTGAACCAGATGCCCGCTGGTTTTCTTTGGGGTATGCCTCCAAATTACACTCCTCAGATCGCATATAATGGTAGTGCCTTCATACCATATCAGCCTTTTGTTGCACCCATGCCTAATGGGAATGTTGCTGCATATCCATGGGTCATGCCTACTCCAGTCCCGCCTCCAGTGGTGAGTGATGATCACGAGAATCCTCAAGCTCAGACCCATCAAACTTCCGGGTTGGCTGACATTGAAGCTCCTGATGAAGAAGAGCATGTGTATAGGGGTCCTCCTATTCATGTTCCAGTTTCATCTCAAGCTGGTCAAACTGTTGTTCAAAATGTTCATCCTGGGATATTCTATCCAGGGGCATCTTCCTCAGCTACTGTGATACCTCCTCCACATTATCTATATGGTGTTCCGATGGGTCAGAATACTGGTCAGACGGTTAATCCGAGTTTGGTGTATCCTTCTCAGTTTGCTACTCCGCAAGTGAATGCTCCTGCCGGTTCTCAGCTGCCAAATCCTCAGATTCTTGTTAGGCCCACTAATCAGAATAGATCTGTTAACTACAAGTTATTGGAAGACCGTATCAGGGCTATTGAAGGGTTCTCTGCTTTTGGCACGGAAGCCAAAGATTTGTGTTTGGTTCTAAATGTTGTGCTGCCGCAGAAATTCAAAATACCTGATTTACCAAAGTATAAAGGTTTAAGCTGTCCGCGTAGTCACATCACCATGTACTGTAGGAAGATGGCATCCCATATTGATAATGATGAATTGCTAGTTCATTGTTTTCAAGATAGTTTGTCCGGTGCTTCATTGGATTGGTACATGAGCTTGGAGCGCAGCAAAATCCGTACTTGGGGGGATTTGTCTGAAGCGTTCGTGAGACAATACAAGTATAACCTTGATCTGGCGCTAACTAGATTGCAATTGCAGAATCAGTCACAACGCTTAGCTGAAACATTCAAGGAGTATGCACAAAGATGGCGTGAGATGGCATCTCGTGTGCGACCGGCTCTCTCTGACAATGAGTTGGTTGACATCTTTATGGGCACATTGCAAGGATCTTACTATGAGAAAATGGTGGGTAGTTCTTCATCGAACTTCGCTGATGTTGTGATGATTGGTGAGCGGATTGAGAACGGTTTGAAGACTGGAAAGATTCCCGGACCTGCTTCCCAGCAGCCGACCACCAGAAAGTCTCAGAACAGTCAATCCAAGAAAAAGGATGGTGAAGCCAACATTGTGACAGCTCAAGTTCCTCCTTAGTATCAAGCTCCCATGGCTCCCATGTCGTATTATCCGTATCCGTACATTGCTGCTGCACAGTATCAACAACCCCCATATCAGTATCATCCGCAACAACCGGTTCAGAATGTTCAGAATCAGCAACAGAATCAATAGAACAAAAGCCAGCAGAATCAGAACTGTCAGAACAACAACAATCAAGGAAACTGTAAGCGTCCAAATTTTGACAAAATTCCGGTGTCATACACGGAGTTGTTTCCTTACTTGGTTCACCAAGGGGCAATTGTCCCCAAACAGATTGCACCTGCGATTCCTCCATTTGGCCCGAAGCATAATCCAAATGCATCTTGTGCTTATCATGCTGGATACATAGGACATGCAAGAGAGGACTGTTTCGTTTTCAAAACCAAGGTTCAGGAACTCATTGATGAGAAGGTCCTGACTTTTGCTGAGGAAGGACCTAACATTCTGAATAATCCGCTGCCGAATCACAGTGGACCTGCGGTTAACATGATTGAGGATAATTCCAGGGCTGGATTGATCATGGATGTTGACGAAGTAAAGACCCCGATGGCCGTGGTTTTCAAGAAATTGAATGAACACGGGCTGTTGAAAGGGTTTCATGGTAAGTGTCAGATTTGTGACGATAATCCCAACCAGTGTCGAAGGCTGAAGGGTTGTGTTCAGATTCTGATGAACCGTGGCAAAGTGTAATTTGCCAGATCTAAACCTCATGAGGAAGTTGCTGCCATTAAGCCGTTCACCATCGTCTATAGGAAGGTTCCAGTTGAATCCCCTAAGCAGAAGAAGGTACAACCTATCGTGGTTTGCCCGCTGAAGCCATTTCCGTATCAGAATTCCAAAGAGGTACCATGGAAATATGGGTCTACTGTGTTTTCTGGAGGTCAAGAGATAAGGTTCGCCGAATCTGAGATTGGGAATGTTACAGCCGGTGGAGGTATTACCCGCAGTGGACGAGTGTTTACTTCAAAGGTCATTACAAAGCCTGTTCAAGTTCCAACTGTTGTTCCTCCTAAGGAGACACCTACATTTGCAACCCCTGCTGTTCAACAAGGGGCATCTTCTACCATAGTGCCAATACCGACTATCCCGTCTGAGGATGTTTCAAAAAGCAAGGAGACCCTTGTTGATCAAGAGTTCCTCAAGTTGATCAAGAAAAGTAACTTTAAAATTGTGGATCAGCTGGGTCAGACTCCCTCGAGGATCTCATTTTTTTCCTTACTCATGAGTTCGCCTGCGCACATATCAGATTTGTTGAAAGTGTTGAACAGTGCCCATGTCCTACAAGATATATCCGTCGTCGAGTTTTACGATGTAGTGGCCAACATAACTGCAAGTCGGTATTTGGGTTTCAATGAATCAGAATTGCCTCCTAAAGGAACTGCCCACAATAAAGCACTGCACATATCTGTAACCTGCACAGACATCCTGTTATCTCGTGTTCTAGTGGATATCGGTTCTTCTCTCAATGTGATGCCTAAGGGCACATTGAGTCAATTACTGGTGGAAGGAAACGATATGAGACCAAGTGCCTTAGTTGTCAGAGCCTTTGACGGGTCTCGAAGGCAAGGCATTGGAGAGGTGGATTTACCCATCAATATTGGGCCGCATTTGTTTACCATTACTTTCCAAGTGATGGATATCAATCCTGCGTACAGTTGCCTTTTGGGTCGTCCATGGATCCACGCGGCAGAGGTAGTTACATCCACTTTACATCAGAAGTTGAAGTTCATGTTTAAGGATCAGCTTGTCATTGTCTGTGGTGAAGAGGATTTGATTGTAAGCGAGTTATCATCTTTTCAATACATCGAGACCGAAAAAGGCATAGCTGAGGTGCCGTTGCAGTGTCTCGAGTTTGAAGATGTCAGCTCTGCTTCAACTAGTCAAAGTAGATCACCACAATCGACTCTAGCGTCTGCTAAGAGTGCCAAGGAGACTATCCAGAAAGGTGTTTTGCCAGGCTGGGGGCATGTGATTGATGTGTTTGAGAAGCATAATCGTTTTGGATTGGGTTATCGTCCTGGTTATCAATCTAGTTCCTCTGGTCAGGAGCGATGCAATTTGATCAAGTTTCATAGCGCGGGTTTCTAGCAGGGTGACATCATGGCAGCTGCTGATGATGCTGGTCCCAGTAATCAGATTTCAAGCTTTGTGCGCAAATGTCCGCCAGGTTTCAAGCCTAACAATCAGACATCTACCGTGATTCCTGTGGTTTTCCCATATAACATGTAATGCATTTTGCTTTCTCATTCCCTCGCCCTCGCCCGAGACGAGTGGATAGCTTGTAAAGGGCTCACGCTTTTGTAATATTATGTGATCAATAAATGAAAGTTTTTGCATTCAAAATCATGCTCTATTTTCTTTCTTTATTTTACTTTTTCACAAAACAAGGCAAAAGTTTCTTTTCTTTTTCACTTTTTAAATAGCTCATTCTATCCATAAACATGCAGAATTAATAAAAGCATTGATAACAACATGGCAAACATCCATTGTAATTCTAGAATTCCAATTAACCAAGCCGAAGAAGATGGTAAGGAAGATTGTGAATTACTAGCTGAACTGGCAAGGCTCCTTGAGCACGAGCGTAGAGAGATTCAGCCACACAAAGAGCCAGTGGAAGTTGTTAATCTTGGTACTGATGAGTTCAGAAGATAAGTTAAGGTTGGCGCATCCCTCGCAGAGCATGTACACTCCGAGTTGGTTAAGTTATTGAAAGAGTATGTTGATATATTCGCATGGTCTTATCAAGATATGCCTGGGTTGGATACCAACATCGTTGAACATCACTTGCCACTCAAGCCCGGATGTCCTCCTGTCAAGCAAAAGCTCAGGAAGACTAGACCCGACATAGCACTTAAAATCTGAGAAGAGGTAAAGAAACAGCTTGATGCTGGGTTCCTAGCCACTTTCGAATATCCTGAATGGATTGTCAACATCGTCCCAGTTCCCAAGAAGGATGGTAAAGTCAGAATGTGTGTGGATTATCGAGATCTCAATAAGGCAAGCCCGAAGTATGATTTTCCTTTGCCTCATATTGATGTCTTGGTAGACAACACTGCGCAGTTCTCTGTCTTTTCCTTCATGGACGATTTTTCAAGATATAATCAGATCAAAATGTCCCTAACTGATATGGAGAAGACTACTTTTATCACGCCATGGGGTACATATTGCTACAAAGTCATGTCATTCGATCTAAAGAATGCAGGGGCAACATACCAGCGTGCCATGACAACCCTCTTTCACGATATGATTCATAAAGAGATTGAGGTTTACGTGGACGATATGATTGCCAAGTCCAAAACTGAAGATGATCACTTGGTTCATCTGAAGAAGCTGTTTGACAGACTCCGAAAGTTTAGACTGCAGTTGAATCCCGTGAAGTGCACCTTCAGAGTTCGATCTGGTAAACTATTGGGCTTTATTGTAAGTCAGAGGGGCATTGAAGTTGATCCTAATAAGGTTCGGGCAATTCAGAACATGCCGCCTCCCAAAACAGAAAAAGAAGTTTGTGGCTTTTTGGGCAGACTATATTACATTTCAAGGTTCAATTCCCATTTGACGGCTACCTGTGAACCAATGTTCAAATTACTAAGGAAAAATCAATCGGTTGAATGGAATAATGATTGTCAGGAAGCATTTGACAAAATAAAACAATACTTGCAAGAACCACCGATCTTAGTACCACCGGTTCCTGGTAGGCCTTTAATCATGTATCTCACTGTTCTCGATGAATCAATGGGATGTGTATTGGGTCAACATGATGACACTAGCAGAAAAGAACATGCAATATACTATCTGAGCAAGAAGTTCACTGATTGTGAGACCAGATACTCACTCTTAGAGAAAACTTGTTGTGCTCTGATCTGGGCTGCTCGACGCCTACGACAATACATGATTTGCCATATTACTTTGTTGATATCCAAAATGGATCCGATAAAGTATATATTTGAAAAGCCTGCTGTCTCTGGAAGGATTGCTTGGTGGAAGATGCTATTAACTGAGTATAATATCCAACATGTTACCCAGAAAGTAATAAAAGGGAGCGTCTTGTCTGAATACCTTGCTCATCAACCTATAGAGGGTTATCAACAGATGAAGTTTGACTTTCCCGATGAGGATGTTCTGTTTATCAGAGATTATGAGACTCCAGACCCTAATATAGGACCCGAACCAGGGGCGCGATGGACGCTCGTGTTCGACGGTGCCTCCAATGCTAAAGGTCGTGGAATTGGGGCTATCCTCATCTCTCCAACGGGTTTTCACCTTCCCTTCACTGCTAGATTATGCTTTGCATGCACCAACAATATGGCTGAATACGAAGCATGTATCTATGGTATTGAAGCGGCTATTGACATGAGAATCAAAATTCTTGAGGTCTATGGAGATTCTGCCTTGGTCATAGGTCAAGTCAGAGGGAACTTTGTGACTCGGGATTCCAAGCTGGTTCCGTACCAATAGCACATTGCGAAGTTGATTCCTTACTTTGATGAGATTTCTTTTCATCATATTCCCAGAAAGGAAAATCAACTAGCTGATGCTCTTTCTACTTTAGCATCCATGTTCAAGGTCAAGTGGAAGAATGAAGCTCCTCATATCCGCATTGATCACTTGAACGAACCAGCACATTGTTTAGCAATCGAGGAGGAGTCTGATGACAAGTCTTGGTTCTTGACATCAAGAGGTATCTGGAAAACCAGGAATATCCCGAGGGTATCACTATCACTGATAAGAAAGCTCTTAGGCGGCTTTGCGCCAAATTCTTCTTAAGTGGTGGTATACTGTACAAGAGGAATTATGATTCCGTGTTGCTCAGATGCGTGGATAGACACGAAGCAAACACGATCATAAGGTCCATACATAAAGGCTGCGAGGGTGTACATGCTAAAGGTCCTGCTATGGCCAAGAAGATCCTTCGGGCTGGGTATTACTGGACGACAATGGAGGTAGATTATTACAACTTTGCCAAAAGATGTCACAAGTGCCAAATCTACGGAGACAAGATCCATGTGCCTCCAACTCCATTGAATTTTTTGACTTCACCTTGGCCATTCTCCATGTGGGGTATAGATATGATTGGAATGATCGAACCGAAGGCTTTCAATGGTCATCGGTTCATTCTGGTTGCTATCGACTACTTTACCAAGTGGGTTGAAGCTGCTTCTTATGCAAACGTTACACGACAAGTGGTTGCCAGATTTATCAAGAAAGAGATAATCTGTCGTTATGGCATTCCTAGCAACATTATCACGGACAATGCAAGCAACCTGAATAACAATATGATGAAGGAGTTGTGTCAAGAATTTAAGATCGAGCACCACAACTCCTCACCATATCGGCCCAAGATGAATGGCGCCGTTGAAGCAGCAAACAAAAACATCAAGAGGATTGTCCAGAAAATGGTCAAGACTTATAAAGATTGGCATGAAATGCTACCCTTTACACTACATGACTACCGAACTTCAGTTCGTACTTCTACTGGGGCAACACCGTATTCCCTCGTGTATGGTATGGAGGCAGTTTTACCCATCGAAGTTGAAATTCCTTCGCTCAGAGTCATCATGGAAGCAGGTCTTGACGAAACTGAATGGGTTCAATCTAGATACGACCAGCTGAATCTCATCGAAGAGAAGCGCCTTACAGCTATTTTTCATGGTCAATTGTATCAGAAACGCCTCAAACAAGCTTTTGACAAGAAAGTTCTCCCTCGAACGTTCTGTGAAGGCGAACTCGTGCTCAAGAGATATTCACCTGTTCACTCGGATCCACGAGGCAAGTGGACTCCCAATTATGAAGGACCCTTTGTTGTCAAGAAAGCCTTCTCAGGCGGAGCCCTGATCCTCACCACAATGGATGGGGATGAGTTTCCATCGCCCGTGAACTCCGATACAGTCAAAAAATATTATGCCTGAAGAAAAAAATGGATAAGAGTCCGCTAGATTGACATCCGCAAGGACAATCTAGGCAAAAATGGACGTCCCGATGGACAAAAAAAAGAGATGTCCATGCAAAAGTTAGGGACAATGAAAAAACAATAATAGCCCGCTAAGTTGAAAACCCGAAAGGGCGACTTAGACAAAAATGGGCATCCCGGTGGACGAAAAAAAGTGGAAACATGTCCAGGCAAAAATTAGGGATAAATGCATTGACTGTGAAGGCTTGAGCCTCTCTTCCTCATGGCTAGACCTCAAACGATAACATAACGGTCCAATCATCATCAACTGGTGCAAGGCATTGGAACCTAGACTTACAGTGGATGGTGGCCAATGTTGTAATCAATGCAAAGCATGATTTCCCTTTGCCATTTACATTCGTTTTTCAATTTTATTGCAAAGTTCCCCATCAAGGAGTTTGCATCCTTGTACACACTTTATGTACAAAATTTTACATTCAATAAAATGCATTCTTTTGTTATCTCAATTTGTTCCATCCCAGTATTTTGTTTGCAAAATAAACAATTATTTGTGATTACATAATACTAAAAAACGTTGAGAACAATAAAAAGCTAAATCAATTGAGAAAGCATTATGCATTGCATGTGTTACTGGTAATTCCTGCAGGATAATCAGTAATATCCATTGGTAAGCCTAACACCTGGCCGACAATGGGATGATTCTATGAAGAAGTTGTTGTCTCCTCAGCAGTTCCTCAGTAGAGTCATCATTCTCCCCAGCAGGTTGCCAAGGTGTTCTCCAGCAAAGACGCTTTGTTCTCTTTTCCCCAGCAAGGGTTGTACATCATCTCCAACAATTTGAAACTATCTGTCCCCAACAGCCGTGGTTTCTCCTCAGCCGAGTCAGCATGATTTGGAAGGATGTATTTCCCCACGCAGAGTCATCCTTGGTAGGAAGGATCGATTTGATTCTTTCATTCCCAGAAGAGACAACCATGGTGATTTAGAAACCTGAGATGTCTCGGTTTCTTTCCCCGGCAGAATCATCATCCTTCGTGAGCTCTCTTCTCCACCTCTCCCCGGTCGAGGGTGTCGAAGTCATTTTGCTACGGTTTCTGCTTAACCGCCTCGGTGTGCCTTATCTTGCGCCTTTGCATTGCATGATATCAAGCATCATGTAGAAAATCATACATAGCATATGCATTGATCATACTCCCTCTCTTTTTTCCTGACTTGTCTCCCAGCAGATTTTCAGCCAAACTTTGCACTTATCTATTCAAACACTTTCAACTCTTCTTTCGCCACCGTCGGCCAAATTTTTGAGCTACTCTTTTATTTAATCCCCTTTTACCTCGAATCATCGAAAAGCTGGCGCAATTCGTACATTCAGTTCCAAGAGGATTAAATAGGGGCAGCTGTCGTAACCCGAAATGTGACCTCCCTCTTTTGCCTTTTGCATAAGCATGTGCACTCGCATCGTTGGCATACACATTCACACTTTTCTTTGTGTGTTTCTTGTTGCAGGATATTAAGGTTTTCCAAGACCGATTAATTGAATCCTCACAAGGTCATCACATCACCAAAACAAGCCCAAAATAAAGGTTTCCATGTTTATTTATGAAGACAAGAGATGGAAAACTGAAACCAAGACTTCAGCATCATTTTCCAAGCAAATTTGGGGAAGTTTGGCTGAAGTAACCGGTTAGCACATATGCTGTAACCGATTACTCAGTGTATTTTTCACCAAAAAACGCAAGTTTTCAAGCATGTAACCGGTTAGCACATATGCTGTAACCGGTTACTCTGTGCAAAATTTCAGTTCCTGCTGCATTTTTTGGGACAACCTCCTTGCACACTCTTTGGACTTTGGTTATACTTGATTCTAGCAGTGTGTGGAACGTTCTAGACGTCTCTAGACATTCCAAAGTTATTCAATTCATTTCCCTTACATTTATTCCCATGTTTCACTTAAAATCAAGTGCACCATGTTCCTTGTTTTACAAGCATGCCAACCTTTGGATGATGGAAATTCACATTGGGATTGTTACCGAGTTGGTTCTAACTAACCGAGTTAACCGCCTTGACTCGGTGAGTCAAGTCCAACTAACTCCTAGCCTAGTTCCAAACCCAATGCTAATTCCAAACCAAATTCCAAACCATCTCACACTCCAAACTTAAAATCTATATAAACTCACTTTCACCCATTTTCAAGGACCCTCAACCATTTTGCACAATTCACTCTCAATTCTCCCACATTCCCTCTGAATTTCTCTACTACATCTTCATCTTCATCTCAATTCTCTTCCAAAACCTCACCAAAGCTCATTTCTACTTTGAAGGATAATCACTTTTACATCAAAAGTGATTATTTCTTGAGCTCAACCTTCATCATTCTTGCTATTATACTTGGATTTCTGGAGTTATTTCAGCTTTTGGATTAATCTTGAGTATTTGCTGCAACTTCCAACGGTTCGAATTCGCATTTTAGAGCTTTATCGTATTTTGCTCGATTTCGACACGTCTCGTCGCCAAATTGAAGATTCCTCTGGTTTTCTTTAATTTTCTGCATCAAGAACCGTTTGCAACATTCACCAAGCCAAATCTCCGGCTTACAGGTTGGTGGATCTCACTAATTTTTTCTGTTTTGATCGTTTTCGCATCATTCACGATGTAGTCGATAACTTTACGTGTGAATTGATTTTTGCATGATTTGATCCATGATCTTGACGTGTTAATTGATTCTATCGCTGCTTGTTTGCTGTTTTCAAGTTCAATTTCGTGCACAAATTCATGCCCTAACATATGGTGTTTGACATAAGTGATTATGTGCTGAAAACTACTTTTGAAAAGCTGTTTTTGCTGTTATTTTTGCCTCTGTTACAGTGGTAACCGGTTAGCACATATGCTGTAATCGGTTACACAATGCTATTTTCACTAAAAACACGCATTTTCAAGCATGTAACCGGTTAGCACATATGCTGTAACCGGTTACCACTGCACAGAATGGCCATTTGCTTGCATTTTCAAGTGTGTTTGACATGCTTTCTTCATTTTAACTTCCATTGATTGACATGCTTGATTTTATGGATGTTTTTAATGTCATTTCACTTCTGTTGAAGCATATTCATGAACTTTCGATGCACATTTCTGACTATTCATTTGTTTCATGTTCTTAGCATTGTATGAACATAGTTAATTCTTGCGCTATCTTTGTTCACATGATACATGGTTGTGTGTGGCATTTTGATGATCATTTGGCACTGTTTGCACCTTCCATTTCAGTTTGCATTAAGTTTATTCTTCATGGATAAACTTAATCTTGTGTAATCAATAATTCACTCCTTGGTGCTTTAATGACTTTTCATCCTCTTTGGAAAGTTGTTAGCATGTTTCTCCCTTGATTAATTGATCGAAACATGTTTTGATTAGTTGATCTTCCCTTTTCCTCTCTTTAGGATTCCTTTAGAGGTTTCTCACTCGTTCCCCCGCGGAGTTGGAGTTCGCGCCAGGCCTGACATCGGAGCACTGTACAGATTGAAGCCGTTACGCTGTCCGTTTCTCTACGCAGGAGCACTGTACAACTTGGAGCTTTTGTGCCGTCCGGTGCAATTTCCGTATTACACCTTGTGTGTTAGAGAAGGAATGAGAAGGGAGAATTCCTACTCTCATTCTGACTACTTCAGGTAGGGGACAAATGACCCTGTGCTTGGCTTAGTCACCTCTATCTCCAGGCGGTAGTGTGCTTTCTTTCCCCAGGCGAGTCGATCCTTGATCACTCTTCGCTCTTTGCAATATCTTTCGATCCTTGGTCACTCTTCACTCTTTACAATCTATTTCGGTCCATGATCATTCCTATCGCCATCTCTTGATCAATCACCTTCTTGGTTATGATCCTCTGTTCATTGGGGTAGCAAGCTTTCTTCGTTTCAATACCCTATTCTTTTCTTGCGGTCTATCATTGCTTTTTGATTCCCCTGAAGAGTCTCAATTCTCTTTCTTTGGTCCAACACAGTTTTCCTGTCACGACCATTTTTCCCCAGGAGTTCGCAACCTTATCTTGGTTCTTCTCCTTTGTTTGGTTAATCACTGCCGGTCAGTTAAAACACCAATGTTTGCACTCCTCCTCAGTTAACCATAACCTGTCTGTTAAAATACTGAGTCCTCTTGGGTTAATCACCTATTCTTGGTTAATCGCCCTTTTCCTCAGTTAACCACAGCCTGTCTGTTAAAATACTGAATCCCTTTTGGAGTTAATCACTTTCTCTTGGTTAATCACTCATTTTTCTCGGTTAATCACAGCTCTCATGTTAAAACCGAACTCCTAGCAGTTGGCAACCTTTATTGGTTCGAATACCTGTACCCTTTAGGCTAGTAACCTCTTTTGGTTCAATACCCTTCTTCGTTGGTCAAGTGCTGTTTGTTCAGTCGCTACCAACATCCCTTTTGGGTTACGACCTTCAATTGGTCCTACACCCGTTCTCCTGGTTAATCACAGTTTTCTCTGTTAAAACCAATGGTTCTCTATCCCCACAGAGTTGCAATCCTCGTGTCCTCGGTTAACCACTGTTTATCAGTTAATATACCAATGGCACCTTAGAGTCAGACACCTTTTCTTGGTTTAGCACTCTTTCTCTTGGTCTATCACAGCCTGTCTGTTGACACCAACTTCTTTTCCCCGCCAGGGTCTTACTCTCTTTCTTCGGTTAACCACTGCCAGCCAGTTAATATACCGAGTCTCCTTGTACTTGGTTTTGACACCATCCCTTTATGTGGATCCCCAGAGGAGCCCTTCCTATTCCCTTTGCTCTTACTTTCGGGGTTTCGACACCTATTCTCTTTGTTGTCCCCAACGGAGTTTCTTTCATTCTCGATTTTGACACCATTCTTCCCCTAGTCTCTTGTGCTATCGCTCTTACTGTGTGGTCTTCCCCCAGTAGAGTTTTTCTTTCACTCTTGCTCTTGGTTTTGACACCACTTCTTTTGTTTCCCTGTTTCCTTCTTGTTTTGTTTTCTGTTCGGTTCCCCGAACTACGGAGCTCTGATTCTGCATTCTTTTGAATGTCAGATACGTAGGCACGAGATGCAATGTCTTGGAAAGCACACTTCCACCTTTCTTCCTTTTCTTTGTCCCCTGGTTCCATGAACTACGACACTCTGATTTCCTCATTGCACTATGAGGGTACGTAGGCACGAGGGCCACAATCCTCCGTGAGCACTTTCCTTCTTTTCTTTCTTTTTCCTCTTTCTTCTCTCTCTCATTCTTTTAGCTAGAAGCCTTTATATAGATAACCCATCCAAGCCTAGAAGCAAACGAAATGGTTCCCGTCGAGTACGACAGATGCGTTAGGTGCTAGTACCTTTCTTTCGCATAACCGACCCCCCGTTCCCGTTTCTCTTCCCCTTGGGTTTTATTGATATTTTCCCTGTCCTTTGGGACTAAATAAAGTTCGGTGGCGACTCTGTTGTATCTTTGAGTGTGCGATTCACTCAGGTAGAAAACCAGCCATCTTCAGCGAGCTCCGGTTAATTCTGGTGCTTCGGTAAAACTTCTTGGATCATGGTGAACGAACCTAAATGGGCTTATAATAGAGCTCCAGTTTTTACAGGCAAAAATTACAACTACTGGAAGGATTGTATGCGCGTCCATATTAATTCCATAGATTAGAAGGTTTGGAACGTTATTTTAAACGGTCCCATGGAAATTACTATGACTAACGCGGAAGGCATTATCGTTCCTGAACCCGAAGCTCAATGGACTGAGGAGGACGAGAAAAAGTACAACTATGATTGGAAGGCTCGTAATATGATCATTTCCTCCTTGGGAGTTGACGAGTATTGTCGAGTCTCCCATTGTGAAACGGCCAAAGCCATGTGGGATGCTTTACAAGTAGCCCACGAAGGCACAAATGATGTTAAGATGGCTCGTATTAATACACTAACGCAAGAGTTTGATTTGTTTTACATGAAGCAAGGGGAAACCATTGCGGATATGCAAAAATGATTTACTCACATTATTAACAAATTGCATGTTCTTGGTAAACTAATTCTAAATGAGGTTGCTACTAACCAAATTATGAGGTGTCTTAACAGGGAATGGCAACCGAAGGTCACCGCTATCAAGGAGGCCAACAATCTTGCTACACTAGACCTCACAACACTCTTTGGTAAACTCGATGAGCATGAGCAAGTGCTCATTAGCTTGGATAAACATGAAAAGAGTATCAAGAAAGAGAAGGCAAAAGATACGGAGAAGAAGTCGATAGCTCTTAAGGCTTCTTCTTCAAAGTCCACACATCAAGAGCTAAGTGATGATGAAGCCAATAATGACAAAGATGAAGAATCCGGTGATGATATGGGCTTATTTGTAAAAAGGTACAATAGATTCGTTCGTAAGAACGAGATTCAACACTCGGACATAAATCTAGTCAAGTTTAGGAAGCAATCTAGAAGCGAAGGAAATAAGAATGGCAAGGCAAAAGAGACGTGCTACAACTGTGGAAAATTCGGACACTACAAGCCGGATTGTCCATCTCTAAAGAAAGACAAAGATAGGGATAATGACAAGAGTCGCTCAAACAAAAGGTCCAACAAGTCTCGACAAGCATACATCGCTTGGGAAAGCGATAGTGAGTCGGAAAAAGATAATTCATCAAGCGACGAAAGTGAATCCGTTAACTTTAGTCTTATGGCACGCCACAACAAAGCAAAAGAGGTAAAGCATTCTAAATATGACCGTGTTAATACTATGTCGCATTTAGAGTTACAAAAGGCTTTTGACATGTTACACTATGAGGCTAAGGAAGCATTTCAATGTTTAGCCTCAAATAAAAAGATTTTCTCATATTTGGAGAAGAAGGTTTCCGGTGCCGAAAAGGAATTGGACGCCCTCAAAAACTCTATAGTGGACACATCAAAAGCCAAGGTTAAAGAGGACCCTACCTCTTAGTTCAATTGGGGCTGTGACACTTGTCATATTTGGCAATGAGAGGTGAGAACCCTCAAGGCCAAATTGGACAAGGCTCTTAAGCCAAAAGTTGCATTTGCTATTGATCGATCACATTTTCGTGAGAGCATGAATAATCCATATCAAAAGTGTACCTATGTAATTCGAGATAGTGATAGCAAAGGTAAATTCCAAATGAACCGTAATTGTCTTTACTGTTGTAAGCCTGTTCATACTATTGCAAAATGCCGCTTCATAAGGTTTCTTGTTCTGAAAGGCATCTACCAATGGTTGCCCAAGTGCGGTCTTAGTTTCACTCACCTTAAAGGACCCAATGAGAATTGGGTACCTACTCTCCCTTGATTATTTTTGTAGGTACAAAGTCTTGAGACCACTGAAAGAAGATGGGTTCTGGATAGTGGCTGCTCGAGACACATGACCAGAGACATATCTCTTTTTATCGACTTTGTGGCAAAGAAAAAGGGGTTTGTCACCTACGGAGATAACAACAAGGGACAGATACTTGGTAAAGGTAGTGTAGGTAACCCCTCATCTACTACTATCTCTGATGTACTTCTTGTGGAAGCCTTAGACACAACCTTTTAAGCATTAGTCAACTAAGTGACAAGAATTATAAAGTATCTTTTTCAAAGGATTATTGCATAGTTGAAGATAGTGACAAAAAGAATGTGTTTAAGGGCTTAAGGGTGAACAACGTCTATATGCTAGACTTAAATGAGGTATCGTTGAATGGAGACAAATGTCTAGTCGCTATGAATGAAGATTCATGGTTGTGGCATAGACGGTTGGCTCACATCAACTTTGATTTGCTCAACAAAATAGTCTCAAAAGACCTAGTCATCGGTTTGGCAAAAATCAAATTCACAAAGGATCATCTTTGTGATGCGTGCCAAATGGGGAAGCAAACAAGGATCTCATTCAAATCTAAAAACATCGTTTCAACTATGATTTGAGCTCCTCCATATGGACCTCTTTGGACCATCTAGGGTTAAAATCCTTGGTGGTAACTATTATGGTTTTGTAATAGTCGATGACTTTTCTAGGTTTTGCTGGACTATATTCTTAGCAAATAAGAGTGATACCTTTTCGGACTTTGAACGATTTGCTAAGTTATCTCAGAACAAGTTAAACACAAACATTAGGTCAATTAGAAGTGACCATGGGGGTGAGTATGAAAATCATTTGTTTAAAGCATTTTGTGATTCCAACGGAATTGATCATAATTTTTTCGCACCACGTACCCCTCAACAAAATGGGGTAGTGGAACGTAAAAATAGAGTTTTGGAGGAACTTGGAAGGACTATGATCAATGATGGTGGATTACCAAAATACTTTTGGGCCGACACCATAAGTACGACTTGTTATGTTTTGAATAGGGTTCTCATCCAGCCTATTCTAAACAAGACACTGTATGAGCTTTTAAAAGGGCGTAAGCCAAATATCTCTCACCTTCATGTATTTGGTTGCAAATGCTTTGTGTTAAAAAATGGGAAAGAGACTCTTGGTAAGTTTGATGCCAAGGCCGACGAGGGTATTTTTCTTGGATACTCTCAGTCGAGTAAAGCGTATAGAATTTATAATAAGAGGTTACGTGTAGTTGAAGAGTCAGTTCATGTTACCTTTGATGAGTCTTATCCGAGAAATGTCAGAGAAGGTAGTTCTTTTCATGGTGCAGGTGTACCTACTGAAGACATACTCAAGGACACTGATAAGGGAACTGATCAGCCTGAAGCAATGCGTATTGAGGAGGAAAAGGATCACCAACCGTTGAAAAGTGAGGATGATCATTATTCTGATAAAGATGAACTTCCTCCAGCTTGGAAGTCTTCAAAAGACCATCCAATTGACAACATTCTCGGTGATATCTCTAAGGGAGTAACCACTCGCTCTAAACTTAGTAACTTTTGTTATTACTCTGCTTTTGTCTCCCAAGTTGAACCTAAAAACGCAAAGGAGGCGTTACTCGATGAGCATTGGTTTCTATCAATGCAAGATGAGTTAAACCAATTCAGGAGAAATGAGGTTTGGGACCTTGTCCCCCCTCCGCGAGATCATCGAGTAATCGGCACCCGATGGGTGTTTAGGAATAAACTTGATGAAAATGGAGTAATAACACGTATTAAAGCGCGGCTTGTAGCGCAAGGCTATAACCAAGAGGAAGGAATCAACTATGAGGAAACTTATGCGCCGGTTGCCCGACTCGAGGCTATACGCCTTTTACTTGCTTATGCTTGCACTAAGAACTTCAAATTATTCCAAATGGACGTTAAAAGTTCCTTCCTTAACGGATATATAAATGAAGAGGTTTATGTTGCCCAACCTCCGGGTTTTGAATCTCATGAATATCCTGATCATGTCTACAAACTTAAACGTGCTTTATACGGACTTAAACAAGCCCCTAGGGCTTGGTATGAACGTCTAAGCAAATTTTTACTTGATCAAGGGTATTCAAGAGGGAAGGTTGACATAACTCTCTTCATTAAACGTCAAGGAAAACATTTAATTTTGGTACAAATTTATGTTGACGATATTATTTTTGGGTCTACTAACTGTCGCTCCCGAGGATTTGCATCCATGGTGTCATACACCACTAAGATTTCCCATCATTGTGAAAATCATCATCACAATATGGATGAACCATCATACCTCATCAGTCTCCCCAAAGATGGGTGAGCATCCACTACCATCAAACTTAGGGCTTCAAGCCCTCTCAGAGCTCTTAGACAAAGGATCAATCAAGAAATGACATGATCTTCAACTTGTCTAACCTCTCAAACATCTACAAGGGATCAAGAGGACTCCCCCTTCAAGGATTAAGCACAAGACTGCTCCCTTTCAGGTGGATCAAGCCTCAAGATCGCCAGTGTCACCAAATTAGGGTTTGGTCGACCAGGGCCTCAAGATGGAAGTTTTTCCTCTGGGCATGAGCCATTACTTCAAATAATAACCTATGATGCTCCAAGGGACATCACAAACCCAATCATCAAGTCAATTTAGCCTCAGGGGATGCATTCATAAAAAATCAGGAATTAGGGTTTCTTGACCTAATTCACCCCTAAGTTGACTTTTGGGACAAATCATGAGCCAAGACCTCAAGACAAGATTTGAGGGTCTCCAACATACCAAATTTATCCATTTGTAATAATGGATTGATCCAAGAAGCTTGAGCAACAAGTCTCAATTTCATCAGTACCACAGTTAGGGTTTTGAGGAAAAAGTCAACTGTAGCTTTGACTTTTGACCAGGACATGCTCCCAAGCCCTAGGACATGAATCAATATACCCTATAACACCCATGGAACATGTCCATCAAGTTTGATCTAGGTCAAGGACATGATTTCCTAAAGGATTGCACAGTTTGGAATTCATCTGATAAAAAGTCAACTGTGCACAAAAGTTAAACTTTGACTTTTTGAGATTTTTCACTTTTATGGTTTTTTAACCCTAAAATGATGTTAATATGTGATTTGAATAATCATTCATCAAGAAAAATCAAGAAAAGTTGGATAACTTGTAAAAGGGGTAACCATAAAAACTTAGAAAATTTTCTAAGTTATGAAATAAAGTGGCAAGGGTACCAACTTTGGAGGATCATAACTCCTAAACCACAAAGCCATTTTCCCCATCCAAAGCTTGATTTGTAGATCTCATGGCCCTCTACAAAAACTTCAACTAGACCTCATTCCAATTCTTCATGGATTTTGAGTTATGGATTGATCAAAATCACAAAAAGTGAAAATGTCACTTTTTTCCAACACTTAGTGAAATTTTCACTAAGTCAGAATCTGCCTTCACTTTTTTCCAAATGTAAGGGGATTTTTCACTTGGATCCAAAAAGTATCAAAACCAAATATGATCAAATAGTTGTTGTATCATATAAGGGCTTTCCAAAATGGCCAAGAACATCACCAAATTTAACTTGAGCCATGAGATATGACATTGACAAGTTGCCTTGCTGAAAACTGCCAAGGCAAGGCAGAATTTTGCATTTTTGGTCGATTTGCCAAAATCAGCCAATTTCAAGCCTTGTCATCATCTTGGACACATCTGAGGATCAAATCTAAAGGGGAAAATCACTGAGCCAAGCCTCCAAAGTCCTTGGAACAAGAAGTAGCATGCCAAACCTAGAATTGCCTAAAAGAGGGACAAGACTCCAATTTTGGATTGAAGCATTTAATAGATGCTCAGAGGTGGCATGGACTGACACATTTGCAACTGAATTCAGTTAAGATTCCTCCAACAAGTAGGGAACAAAAGCTCTGTGCTCTAACCTCTAGTCAATGGTTAGAGGAGACTTGAATTTTCATTTGCCAACATTGGCCAAACCTCTGCTGCAGTTGCCATTCACTATTGCTTGCAAAACAAACTTGGTCTACTATAAATAGAGCTCACTTGTGATCAATTTGAGAACACCAAAGCCATCAAACAGATGCTTTCCTCAAAATCACCTTCTCACTTCCAATTTTGCCTTCAAAGGCAAGTAACCATCGGGTTTTGAATTTAAGAGCAATTCCAATCAAACCAATCACACACACACACCTCATAAACATCATATAGAAGTGATCCAAACACTTAAACAACATCTGGAACACTGATTTCTCAGAATCACCAGCCAGTTGCTCAAGGTTTTAACCAAGTTGCAGCTGAGATGCCATGAAGTGATCCAGCCATTTCCAGTCAAGTCCAAGCATTCAAACACATTCCATAGGGTGTAGGGAAGCTGTTCAGATCATAACAACTCATCTGTAACACCTCCAACTCAAAAATCACATTGCACTTGCTGTCACGACCTTCAAGTAAGCCTAAACTTGGTCATCTCTTAATCTATGCATATTTCCTCGCACAATACTTTTGCCAAATGTTCATAATCATGCATAGAATGTTTCCCCTCAATTAATTGCTTTGTTTGAATCGTGTATCAAAATTCTCAGCCTTCATGCAAATTTTAGGGTTCTTGAGGTTTTGTCTTGATTTCTTATTCCATGTTAAAAACAAATGAAATTAAAGACCATAGACATGATCGTGAGGTTGAAACGAGCAGATTGATAGGTGGTTTGCATGATATAATCAAGTATTCAGGGGGATTGGAGAGAAAATGCAAATCTGGGCAAAACCCAGAACACGCGCGTGTTCTTGGCGCCCTTTTTTGAAAATTCAAATATTTGAATTTTGTGATTTTATTTAATTGATTCAAAAATTAATTTCTCTCTGAGTTTTAATGATTTTGAGTTGATTCTTTTTTTGATAATTCACAAAAATGTTGAAATATTTTATTTTGTCAAAAAATCCCAAAAATATTATTTATTTCATATAATTGATATTTTTGCAAAGAATTAATATTTTAATTGTTTTTGACATTTAAAATATTTTTTCCTTCTTGATTTTGCAAATTTTAATGATTTCTAATCATTTTGTAGGTCAAAACTTGATTTTTGAAACATTAATCGAAGATCACAATTTGTTTTCCACATGTTAAACAATTTTGATCATTTAATTGAATTTTTTATTCAATTAAAATACATTTTGAAAACAAATTAGGGTTATTGATTAATTCAACCCTCATCAAACTTTTTCAAACACTTTAGGTCTCTAATAGAGTGTAAGACCCAACCCTTTGTAAATACAAACCTATTTTGGGCCTCACTTATTGTATAAGTCCCGTTGTATTTCAAAAGTTCGGCGCGATCATCGCCCGTTTAAAACAAACCTTGGGCCTCTCTTAGAGCTATAAGACCCATTCAAAACAACTTTGGGCCTCTAATAGAGTGTAAGACCCAATTCCCTTTTAACCAAAACAAATTTGGGCCTCTTATTGTATAAGACCCATTGCGTTTTCAAAAATCTCGGCGCGATCGCCATTTCAAAACAAAAATCATCTGGGCCTACCCTCGTGTTATAAGCCCCATTCTTTTTAAACTCTTTGGGCCTCTTGAGAGAGTGTAAGACCCATCCCTTTGTACAAAAAACCATTTTTGGGCCTCAGTCACTTGTATAAGTCCCTCTGTACAAAACGACAGTGCGATCACTGATAAACCTTGGGCCTCTCCTTGAGCTGTAAGCCCCAACCTCTTTTCAAAATACTTTCTCCTTTGATTTTGAATATAATATTGTTATCAAAGTTTTCTTTATTGAACAAACTAACTAAACAGCATGGAAGCTCTACAACCGAGTAAGTGTTTATATGCTTTCATTTACCGCTTTCATATACATATAACTGTACCGTGGGGCTGTTTCGCTGTAAGTCTTCTTTCATAAACTAATATCAACTGTGTAATAATAGTATAGATATTTAGAGTTTCCCCCGGCAAATACGTCTAGCATTAAGCCTGTTGATTACTCTTATAATAGACAAAACTAGATCCCCATAGGATTACCAGATACAGTCTTCCCTCCATTTGGGGTTAAACAATATGGAGACGTGAAAGACAGCATTCTCGGTGAACCCTTTCACAGACTGTAACTTTTAGAAATCGTCAAAGAAACTCTATTCCCCAGAGATGATCTTTTCTCCGTGAATGGCATCTCTTGAGTTTCTTCCAAATTCTCGAACTTTCCTGGCTTGATCTATTCTCTGTGAATAGCCAGTCTTGAATTTCTCAGGGTTTGGGGACCCACAGGCTTCCTAAAAGCATCCTCGCCTCCTCTTGGGCGTTGTACAAGGACCCGTCGGCTTCTTAGAAGTATTCACAGCCTCCTCTTAGGCTTCGTATAAGGATTCTTCCTCCGGGAATGATAGCCTCCTCTTGGGCTTCGTACAAATTGAAATTCTGGTACCAGATATGTGATGTTACGTGTGATATCACAACATCAATATCTGCTGTATGCACAAGACAATAACAGAACTGAAAAAACACACAAGGATTGTTCACCCAGTTCGGTCTAACAACCTACATCTGGGGGCATACCAAGCCAGGAAGGAAGTCCACTATTAGCAGTATCAAATTACAGACTCAACAAACCAGTTGACAATTTACCTAATTTAATCACTACCCAATGACCCTTCTATCTAAGTCCTCCCTAGATAAGAGACTCCATCTCACTTCCAATCATCGCAATGATGTCTAGCAGTCAACATCTCCGCCACTGCATCAACAGCTTGATTATCAACAACTCTTCAATCACAGACAAGTAGAAGTCACACTTCCATGACACACCTTGGAGTTGCTTCAAAGCTTTCTCCTAGAACAATACACAACTCATTACCTACAGGTTTCTGAGTAAGAACACAGTGACCATCTCACAACCCGAGTGGTTCACTTAGACAAAGCCCTAATGATTTACATCTTGGACCCGTGCCTATTCTAGATTACAAGCATTCTATTATAACTTTTTCCCAACTGGATTTGGGCCTTCAAATCACAACAAATCTTCTGCCCCAAGTTTGCAAAAGATTATGCTTCTAAATAGATCTTCAATTAAATCTTCATAATTAATTCTGATTATTCTCCATATCTTTTTGCATTAAATTAGCAACAAACTAATCTCTTCATAAATGATTCCAACAGAATATATCTAACCCATGATATTCGCCTGCAATCTCTGATTCTCTTTACTAAGAAATTCGCATCCAATCTAACTAACAAATCTCCTCAAATGCGCGCAGCCCTAAAAACATCACAACTTGATGTTTTAATGTTATGGTATAGTGATGTCAAGACATCACTTATAACATCAGCATACAAAGCCTCCAACCCTACAACAGCTAATGATAAGAACCAATGTTATGACATCAGACATATGACATCAACATTGTTCAACTTTGTTTTACCAAAATTCCAGCCAACACAAGAACTAACAATCTCACCCTTTGGCTAATTTTGGCTAAAGCAAACTCTGCCATCATCAGAGAACCCAGCAGCGGATAAAAATTGATAAATTTTCAAAACACCTAGCAGCACCTCTTCAACAAGCTGCACAAACTCACTAACCAGCAGCAACAAAAACCAACAAGCTGCATAAACTCACTTTCACATCAGCATAGGGCAAACTCCCCCTCAAACCAAGAACCAGCTCACAGCTGTTCATACACTCTCCCCCTCAACTGCTGCACCATATCAGAAAAGGCTTCACCACCACACCTTGGCTACTCTCTCCCCCTTTTTAGCCACAATTGGACAAACTCTGAACATCGCAGCAAGCACAAAAAATTCCTAAATCAAACTCTGAATCATCCAACCAATATACTCAGAACAAAATCCAGACTCAGCAGCTACTACTGTACATTCTCTCCCTTTTTTTGGCCAAAAATTGACAAACATTGGTGTAAATGTATACTTCTGATTCAATCCATTGACACCCAAATCTATAGAACCAGGTCTAAACTGTCAAGTACACCATGAACTTTACCAGTAACACAATGTCACGACATCTTGTCTGACATTACAATCTGGATAAACCACTTCTTCACCAAAAGATCAATTCTCCCTATCTAAGATAACCAGTGCTCCTTTGCAAGAAGAACACCTTAAATGAATGGAAAACATACGACACATCTTCATGTCTTCAAGAGCGCACCCTCTGTTCAACACACCTGCTGAACACATTCACATAATGCTTAATCCTCAAACAATCCAAGTACCACACTAGTACAGACAGAAGTTCTTCCATTATATTTCACAAATGGTGCTCCTTGACCAGTATATCATAACATTTGGAAAATCCAGACATAGTCTTCATTCATTCAGTCAGGAATGCTTCACACAATCATCCATAAGTTCTGAAGCACACACACAATGCCTTCCACTGAACTCTAAATAAACTCCTCTTACACACACCAAAACAAGTGTGACATCTCCCATCAATAAGGACCCTTACAAAACTCTTCCAAAATCTGCAGAGAAAAATAAATTCTCCCATATACAACCAAAGTTGTCCTTCAGACTTCTCCTCAGAAGCATGTGCGCATATGATTCAAACAATTAGCTTCACATGGCTAGAACCATTCATGTCCACACCAACATGTCATCCAACAGCCTAATGTCATAACATGTTATCTGACATTATATCCTCATAAGATTCAACCAATCTGCATAATCTTGATCAGCATGCAATCTTCACAATATATGTACCTTTGCAGCAAAATCCATAGACAAGTACTCCCCCAGTCTTGGTTAACTAATGCTCTAGATGAAGATGAACATTTGAGCACACTTGCTGAGCACATGCATTTTGGTACCATTGTCCCTTTCTCTAAAGGCAGTCATTCCCTATCATACTCTTCATCTTCAGACTTCCAATCAATCAATACCTGATCTACTTCAGTCTTCTCTACATTCTCCATCCAAGGCAGACCTTCTACTTCATCATTCTCCCGTATGACTATGTAGACGCTCCTTAGGCATAATTTATGCACCAAGCTTCAGAACAAAATCATCCTTCACCAAGGATATTCAACCAGATAATGTCCCAACACAAGTTAGAACATTTTCCACACACCAAGATATCATCACCATGATTCTTGATATGCTCCACCAACTGGACTTACTATTGCATAGTAATCCAAAGAACTAGAGAATTAAACTCTCATCCACCTTCAAGAAGAATAATCTCCTTGAGTCTTCAACTCATCACCCTTCTCCTCAATAATAACCAGCTGCCACACTCTGATTATCTTGATTCTTCGAATCCACTTCTGAGATCAACCAAATGCCACAGTTTGATCACCTCATTCATGAATCCTCATATGAAAACAACCAAATGCCACATTTTGACCTTTTTCACATTTGTCAGAACTCTCACAAAGATATCTTGATCCACCAAGGAAACTTGATCTTCAAGTCACATGTTCCACTTGCTCAAAAGCAAACACACTTAGACTCCCTAAGCCATGGTCATGTAACATCTTCTCCTTCCTGCAGCTCCCGCAAAGTGCCATGAGAACGATCTTTTTGAAGCATCCTATTGTTCATTCCTGTAGATCACCCTATCATTAGCTGATGTGCCACATCACCAACTGAGAATCCTGATGTTAAGCTAGATGTTATGACATCCAACTGTTGAATTCAGCTCCTCCTTCTGCCACTCAGAAGAACTTCCTCCCTTTACAGAAACAGATTTCCATGCTTTCATAGACTTGATTCAACAATCAAGTTTGAGTAGACAACCTCCATCCTGCTTAGAAACTCCAAAGACTTCCAACCTACCACATCTGAATCTTCAGAAAATAAGTAGTCCAAGACTACCCCATAGCAATACTAAAGAAAGTCACTTCTCTTAGTAGAGCCGTCAGTAGAAAGCCAGAGATAACTGCCACTTATCCTCGACCTTCACAACCAGAGCACACACCATGCTCCAAACCACTAATCCAAGCTGTAACCATCAAGATTATGATGTCTTCATAGTCATCCATCTTCATTTTCAACAGCACCATCATCTGGACAAGTCATTCACAATACTTTCTAGGAACAGATGCTAAGCAATAATCCCAGGTTAACACCTAGGCGACTTGTGAGCGAATGTAGAACCCCTCCCATGATTCTCCAAACCTCTGATGAAAAGATGTTAAAACAATAGACATAACATCCTTAACCTTGTCTTTCAAGGATAATCAATTAAATACTTGTGAATTTCACAAATAGCAATTGATTCCTGTGGTTTAACCCTTCTTCAGATTCCAGCATCTTCTGAATCTTCTTCATGACAGACCATTATGACAACCATTCATACCACAAAAGCCTTCCAGGTTAGGTCAGTGTCTTGATCTTTTACTCCACCCTGAGCAAAGAACTGAAATGATGTTTCAACATCAGTTCCGACATTAGTCTAAATCACATTAAACATCTCCTATGGATTTGGAGACTACAACCATATTAATCTACACATATCTCTTGAAGGGAACACACGAGAACATATCAACATCTGATCAACTTCCAAGATCAGACCAACAAAACTGCAGTAACTTGCATAACACACTCTTCCAGAAGCTTCTTCTTATAAGCACAAGGTTCAGACCTCTTGTTTAACTTAAGAGTGATAACTGCCATCCTTCTGCATACCATAGACAATCTGCTACTTCCAATCCTTCAAGCCACGAAACTGAAAGAGCTCATGCAACCACCAATTGACCACAGGCTGATTTACACTGCTACTGCACACAAACTCTTGGATGCATTTTCCCTATAAAATTGTCCTCAGACATTTTAGTTTAAACAAGGATCATTTCCTTCTCTTCTGCTATCAAGATAACTACCTTTTCTTCAACCAGCTCCAGCTGAAATGCTATGACAATATGACCAACATCTAAATTTTTTTTTCAACTTCACAGCTTCAGTGACCCTTCAAAACAGCTACAATCTAATAGGTCTTTGACTCAGCATTTACCATAAACTGCTGATGTGTAGCGCGATGTCATGACATATTAAGCTCATCTTCTTTCTTGATAAAACTTCTTCCAGTTCATGTACCATCACAAGAGAATTCATCTTAAGATATACCAGAACTACATTTGACATTATAACCAGGAAGATCCTCCTAATTAGGTCACCACAACTAAGCTTAAGAGATAACTTATCAAGATCTTCACTTCCGCATGAAAGATTTGACAGTGATTCTCTTTTGCTTTGGCTCCACCCTCTTCTTTCACCATCAAGAAAATTGATAAAGAAGGAATCAATGTTCTGGACAAATTGGTCTTCAATGCCTGATTTGAAATATATTCTTCTTCAAAAAAAACTGAAACTTCCATGTCATCCAGTCTTTAATAAGATGCATTCACCTTTTGATCACTTCTTTCCCAAAACAAAGATATGAGATAATCCTCAAGTATCTTTGGCATCTCTAACCAAACGGTTGAAGCTGTCTTGCATAAACTACAACAACATAGAATATCCTGCTGAGGAGACCAAACCCTAATGTCTTTCCAAGAGAATACCTTCCTAGAATCTCACCACCAGAGATACAAGAACCAACCAGGGTTACATCAGATACCAAGCAGCGGAACACACACCAACTCCTCAACAACCTTGAGGCACTACCATAAACCGAGTGCCAACAAATCAAACTCACAGGAGAACCAGTTCTCCTGATAACAACAGACAGATCCAATACATACTCTATCATGAATAGTTCATCCTTCACTCCAAGGGATCATACAAACAACTATAAGAACTGAACAAGTCCAAAACTCAGCAAAACTATCTTCCTTGCTCATGAACCAGAAAGTATCTTCCCTAGATCTCATCCAGAGACAGACAGGATGCCTGCTCTGATACCAATTGAAATTCTGGTACCAGATATGTGATGTTACGTGTGATATCACAACATCAATATCTACTGTATGAACAAGACAATAACAGAACTGAAAAAACACACAAGGATTGTTCACCCAGTTTGGTCTAACAACCTACATCTGGGGGCATACTAAGCCAGGAAGGAAGTCCACTATTAGCAGTATCAAATTACAGACTCAACAAACCAGTTGACAATCTACCTAATTTAATCACTACCCAATGACCCTTTTATCTAAGTCCTCCCTAGATAAGAGACTCCATCTCACTTCCAATCATCGCAATGATGTCTACCAGTCAACATCTCCGTCACTGCATCAACAGCTTGATTACCAACAACACTTCAATCACAGACAAGTGGAAGTCACACTTCCATGACACACCTTGGATTTGCTTCAAAGCTTCCTCCTAGAACAATACACAACTCATTACCTACAGGTTTCTGAGTAAGAACACAGTGACCATCTCACAACCCGAGTGGTTCACTTAGACAAAGCCCTAATGATCTACATCTTGGACCCGTGCCTATTCTAGATTACAAGCATTCTATTTATAACTTTTTCCCAACTGGATTTGGGCCTTCAAATCACAACAAATCTTCTGCCCCAAGTCTGTAAAAGATTCTGCTTCTAAATAGATCTTCAATTAAATCTTCATAATTAATTCTGATTATTCTCCATATCTTTTTGCATTAAATTAGCAACAAACTAATCTCTTCATAAATGATTCCAACATAATATATCTAACCCATGATATTCGCCTGCAATTTCTGATTCTCTTTACCAAGAAATTCGCATCCAATCTAACTAACAGATCTCCTCAAATGCGCGTAGCCCTAAAAACATCACAACCTGATGTTTTAATGTTCTGGTATAGTGATGTCAAGACATCACTTATAACATCAGCATACAAAACCTCCAACCCTGCAACAGCTAATGATAAGAACCAATGTTATGACATCACACATATGACATCAACATTGTTCAACTTTGTTTTACCAAAATTCCAGCCAACACAAGAACTAACACAAATTGTCCCTCGGATTCTCAAAAGTTTCCTGCCTCCTCTTGGGCTTCGTACAAATTGTCCCGACGACCTCCTAGAGGTATAGGAACAGAAATTAGTCATCCTAATAGAACAGTCTTTCAAAAAGTCTAGATCTTGCTACTGCTATTTCTTTAAGCATAGTACAAAAGATGAAACTCTAGACTTGGACAGTCTAATTCCCTTGAGTCTCAAAGACATTCTCAAGCTCCTTTCAAAACTAGGAGATGAAACCGTAGACTCTGACAGTCTCCAATACCCACTGGATTCCCCATTTTCTTAAAGAATAGGAAATAACCCAGATCCTCTGATCACTCCCAAAACATAGCCTTACCTTTAATCAGTCTCTTTATAAGAACTGGTTTTCTTTTTTAACCAACTTACTGAACCTGTCACTCAACTGAAATAGCAACCCCTTTAGCCTCTATCTCGGGCTTCGTACGAGATACAAAATCACTCTCTTGTTGAGTAAAAGACTCTCTTGTTGAGTCAAACCTTTAGTCTCTCTCTCGGTCTTAGTACGAGATACAAAGACTCTCTTGTTGAGTCAAAAACTTTTAGCCTCCGTCTTGGGCTTCGTACAAGACACATACAAAAAAAACACTCCCTTGTTGAGTCAACCCTTTTAGCCTCTCTCTCGGGCTTCGTACGAGACACATAAAAACACCATCTTGTTGGGCCAATAGCCTCCTCTTAGGCTTTGTATAAGGAAACCCTGGTTGAGTCAATCAACCTTTTAGCATCAAAATTGTGCCTCATTCACAGGATACAAACATCAACAACTCCTTTCATCTAATTGCTGTAAGCGGCAAGCCTCTGGATTATTTACATCCACGCCACTGTCCCTCTTTTAGCATGAGAAATTCCTAAGGAAAGATAACATTGCTCTACACTGAGTTAAAGTCTTCTCCTTCAGGTTAAAACTCCCTAAAAAGGAAATTATGGCATTGCTAGGATTTGCATATCCCGGTTAAAGTAATTATCCTTTATAACCAGTCCCCCAACAATTGTGACAAATAGACCCCCTTTAGAGATGACAAATTCTCTCTAAAGACAACACCTTTTTAGCTTCACCTCTTGGGCTTTGAACAAGATACAAACCACCTTTAGCTTCATGTCTTGGGCTTTGAACAAGACACCAAAACATCTTTTTCCTCCCATAGAATAGGGGGAACTACGATCGCTCTGATTTCCCTGTTTCGGTAAACGGGAATACGTAGGCATAAGATTGAAAGAAAAATCTTAGCGAGCACACTAATCCAAAACCCAAAATCCCGTACCTTCACATATCAAACGAAAAACATCAGTCTTAAATCTCCCACCAATCGCCCGGGCACTATTTTAACAAAATAACCTAAGAGAGACCCACAATCTTTGTCGCACCCGTAACCTAATAGACCGCTGTTTAAACTCGGTATACAAGCAGGGTTAATTGGAGACATCTATTTCCCTTCCTTCATCAGCTTCAATAGGATAAAAAATGAATCGAACTGTAGTACCAAAGCGATAGTGCTTCGCAACCACGTCCAAAATCGCTCGCTACACATGGTACAAACGCGAAAGTGGCGCGAAAAACAGAGTCGCCAACAATGTGTATTTATCCTAAGAGAGGGAAAGGAAACACTGCGTAAACCTGAGGGAAGGGAAAGAGCATGGTCTCGCGACCAAGAGAAACGGGTAAGGGAGTCGGTTACACGAAGGGAAGGTGTTAGCGCCCCCACACGTCCATCGTACTCGATGGGATCCACGCTTGTTGTCTCGATCAAAGGGTGTCGTCATCTGGAGCTCCACTGCTACTGGAAAGGAGAAGAACCAGGAACGGAAAGGAACGAAGAAACGAAGAAGAAAAGAAAATGAAGTGACTCGATAGGACATCGCCCGTCCTATGCCTACGTATTCCCTCGTGCAATGGGAAAGTCAGAGTCAACGTAGTTCGGACACGAACTAAGGGGGGAGGTTGCTCGCCAAGACATCGACGTCTTGTGCCTACGTATCCTCAATCGAACGAGAGAGAGGAAATTAAAGCAGTCGTAGTTCGACCTACGGGTCGAAAAAGAGTTTTATGAGCGACATTAAGTTCGCGTCCGACAGTTAGGGTCGATGCCTGTTTGCGACGTGACAGAAAGTAACGTGCCCTTTTCTGAAAATGAGTTTGAAACTTAACGATCCCGAAGGATGAAAAAGGTTTGAGTTTGTTTTGTATTTTTTAAGACAAAAGTAGTTTGAAGTTTGTTCATAACTTACATTGCACCCAAGTCTGTAACATAGGAACGAATACTTCGCGCATCGTCCCCAACAGGACGTACACTAAGTACCCTAGAAGAATGAAGGGAGACCCCCTATACTTCACTTCCCATATGTAAGGCTCATGCGCAATACATGTTAATATTTTATTAAGTGTTTTAGGATTGTTATGAGATGAGAAGAGAAGACTCAAAGGAAAAGAAAACACTAAGGGGAAACTAATCCTAATGTTATCATGCAAAAGGTGGCCCTATAGTTGAGTTTGAAAGGGGAACTTCTACCTAAGTTAGCATGCAAAAGGAAGCCTAATGCTAATCCTACTCCAAGCTTAATCAAAAATTAAGTTGGACTAGGTAGCTCTAAGGGAGTGAATCCAAAACTTAAATAAGTATTGAGATTCAAGGGAAGGAAAGAGTGAAAGAGATGAAGAAGGAAAGAAGAAATGAGCAAAATAACAACTACAACAGTGCATCTGCACCAATACAGCAGTTAAAGACAACACACAAGCAAAACAACTTATAACAACACACAATTCAGCACAAGAAAGGATGCAAAAGGTCAAACAGTAGCACATATGCACATAGACATCAGTAGAAATAGGGCAGCATGTGATTCACTTGAATACAACTCAATCATGGCATAGAAAACGTGCATCAAGCATTACATATTCTTCAATCAAACATGATTACAATCACACCACCAACCAAGGTAAATAACTCTTGAAATCATCGTGAAAGCATGCATATCATGAGGAAGCATATCATTAAGCATATGAACAAATCAAGTGAAGCATGCATCTCACAAAATTAGGTGAACAAACAAACACAAAGCAATTCCAGCAACATAAGCATCAATCAACAATTATCATGCTCAAGGAGTATGTGCTATGTGTTCATGGCATCAAGCATGCAACAATTTAAACAAGGTTCATAAATGATGAAAATACAAGAGCCGCGTGTTGGAAAATTGTGCACATACAATGGTGTGAGGTGCAACAACATCAAAACAGTCATTAGATGAGTATCATATCAATCAATGAAGATTAAAAGTGAAACGAGATCGAAACATGCTAAAAAATGCATAAAAAACACACTCTGCAGCAGTGTTAATCGATTAACCAATTGTAGTGCAATTGTGTTAATCAATTAACAGCTCTTATTACGCATATTTTGCACTGGTTAATCGATTAACCTAATTGCACTGCAATTGGTTAATCAATTAACACTGTAAAATCAGCACAAAATCAGTTTGAAAAATCACTTCCAGCAGCAAAAGCACTTATGCAATCATCTCCAATGATCATGTAATCAACAATGCATGAAAATTAAGTTCAGAGACACCATTCAAACATCACTTAAATTCAATAATCATCAACATCCACAATCAAGATCAACCAAATGAATCAAAACACATCAAAATTCATGGATCTACATTGTATAAGTTGCAATTAAGCTAAAATGAGTATGGATCTGAAATTAACCAACCTACAAAGCTGAGATTTGCTTTGGTAAGTGTTGTAAACAGAAATGGATGAATTCAAGTAGAGAAATCCAAGATCCATAAGCATCTTGCACTCAAAACTTGAAGATCCAAGCAATAAGCAACCAAAGCTCCAAAGGCACTTCCAAAAATCACTTCTGAAAATTCAGAACCAGATTCAAACGAAAATCCAAATTGAAAAGCTGAAATGTAGTGATGCTGAGAGGTTTTAGCTCAAGAATTAACAAGTTCCAATGAAGAACTTGTTAATCTTTGAAGAAGAGCTTTGAGTGTGGTTGAAAATGGAGTTGGAGAATGAAAGAGTGAGAGAGAATTGAGAGAATTCTTAAAATTGAGAGTGAAAATATGATCTAGGTTCTAGAGGTTTGGAATGAATTGGTTTAAATAACCCTTAGGTTAGGAGTTAAGTTTGGGTTGGGAGTGAGGTTAAGTGAGTGGAAATTGGGATGAAATGTGAATTAGGAAAGGAAATGTGGAATTGGAGTGGAAAGAATTTGAATTTTTGAATGGAAAATCAACTCTCTAGATCCTTCTACTGATGTGTAGAATTAAAATGGGTGATTAAAAATTGGATTAAAAGAAACAACTCTGAAAATGCAGCATTTGGGCAAAATTCACCATGGTTAATCGATTAACCTAATTGCACTGCAATTGATTAATCGATTAACACATTCAAATTTTGAATTTTTACGCCAAAAGGAGGGAAACTTGGATATTCGTCTGGTTCTACCCGTTCTGAACCACAATAGACCTCTGAAACTTGCCATTTGATATTACCATTGGAATACACTTGAAATATGCCGTGAAATGTTTTTTCGTACTCGGATTAAACTGCTGATAACAACTGTCTGGTGCTGAATAACTGATCAAAAATTGACTGCCAGAGTTTCTGATCATCCAGTCATTTAATGAGCAAAATAAATGCTCAAAAAGACTTGGAAAGCTATCTGCTTGGCTCTGAACACTATTAAAAATCATACTGGAACTGATGACGCCGCGAGCTGCTGGAAGAATACCTTGATCCCATGCCCAAAAGAAATATGCAAGACAATGCAAATGAAATGAAGTATAAGCCAAAAGGGTTAGAAATAACAGGGCAAATTTTGGGGTGTTACAGCTGCCCCTATTCAATCAACTTGGATCCGAGGGTATGGAAGCAAAGGCTTCCAGACGGTCGAGATACATGGAGATTGAACACCAAAATAACTGCACAAATTTGCGTCCTGCAAAAGGAGAGACGACTCCGCTGGGGAACAAGTAACAAAAAGTGTAAGATCATAACACGGACGAGTGTCAGAGACCAATACGGACGAAGTATTGAAGTGGATTGAAACAAACACGGACGAGTGTTAAATGTGCTGGGGATAAGCACAGACGAGTGCCGAACGAATGAAGATGAATCATTAAAGAAGTCAAAACCAACACGGACGAGTGTCTAAAGGTTCACACACGGACGGGTGCTGAAAGAACACAAACTAGTGTCTAAAAGGTTCAAACATAGACGAGTGTCGAAGGAACACGGACGGGTATTAAAATAAAGGTTCAAACACGGACGGGTGCTAAAAGAACACGGACGGGTGTCAAAGGTCAATACGGACGGGTATTGAAACAAAGGTTCAAACACGGACGGGTGCTGAAAAGAACACGGACGGGTGTCTAAGGTCAATACGGACGGGTATTGAAAGAACACGGACGGGTGTCAAAGGTCAATACGGACGGGTATTGAAATAAAGGTTCAAACACGGACGGGTGTTGAAAGAACACGGACGGGTGTCAAAGGTCAATACAGATGGGTATTGGCTAAAAAGTTCAAACACGGACGGGTGTTGAAAGAACACGGACGGGTGTCAAAGGTCAATACGGACGGGTATTGAAAGAAGGTTCAAACACGGACGGGTGCTGAAGGGACACGGACGGGTGTCAAAGGTCAACACGGATGAGTATTGAAAAAAGGTTCAAACACGGACGAGTGCTGAAAGGACACGGACGGGTGTCTAAAGGGTTCAAAGACGGACGGGTGTCTCAAAGGTCCAAACACGGACGGATGCTGAAGGGACACAGACGGGTGTCAAAGATCAATACGAACGGGTATGGAAAGAAGGTTCAAACACGGATGGGTGTCTAAAGGGTTCAAACACGGATGGGTGCTGAAAGGACACAGACTGGTGTCAAAGGTCAATACGGACGGGTATTGAAATAAAGGTTCAAAAGGCAACCTTACTGGGGATTAAAATGCTAAACCGAACACGGACGAGTGTCGAGAGAACACGGGCAAGTGTTTAAAATCAATACTGACGAAGTATTGAGGCAATGAAAAAGAACACGGACGAGTGCTGAAAGAACACGGGTGAGTGTTTCACGCTAACAAATTTGAGGGGATGAACCAGAAGAGCGATAACGAAGACGGCCGAAGGCAGATTCGCAAAAGAAAGACCGGCCAAAGGCGGAATTTCAAGCCCAAGATTAGTAGAATCAACAAATCTACCAAGATGACTCCGCTAGGGAAGAGCAAAATCTAAACAGACAACCCTGCAGGGAGTGTAGGAAGGACCAACAAGAAGAAGGACAAATCCACTGGTTGCGGTGTAATGTTAAACACCATCTCCTGAATTACATCTCTTTCTGCTAGGGAAAGAAACTGGTAACAGATATCAAACCTGGCTTATGCTTCGAATGCATATGTTTGAATTTCTATGGCGTAATGCTCCATACGAAATGGAAATGCTACGCATTTGGGAGGATGCCATGAAAAAATGCTTATGCAATGCAAAAGAAACGTATCAGCAAAATAAATGCTGAAGACAAAGGCAACTCCACCGGGGATGACAAAATAAATTATCCTCTGAAATAAGAGACCCTGCCGAGAAAGACTTCACTCTGCTGAGAAAAATCTTGATTATAGACTCTCCTAGAGATGAAAAATCCGAGAGGAGATCCACTTTGTTGGGGAGGGATAAAAATGAATATTGGAGGTGGAACCCGAAGAGAAGCTCTCTTTGCTGGGGATTACCAGTGACTTCTTTCGAAGATAGAATTCCAAACCTGGATTTGAAAAATGCCAATAACAATTGGACTTAAGATCTGTCGGGGGTACCAACTACTGTTGAACAAACCACTGTGAAGATCACCACCAAACTCTGCTTGGGGAAATAAATCGATAATTCCGATCCTGCTTGGGGATACTACTGGGCTTAACCTGCCGGTAGGAGTCATCTATGTCTTCACCTGCTGGGGCGTATCTTCCAATACCAGCAAATATGCTTGGGGAATGGTGATTACCAACATCAACTCTGCTAGGGGATACCACCAAGCTTACTCATCTGCTGGAGATAAACTCATACCGTTGCTGATGAGAAAAATATTTCTTGACTAGCTGAGTACTCAGACCCTGTGGAGAGAATACAATCTTTGTCCAAAGAAAATATTCCATAAGTCTCCTGCTGGGGATGCGTCAACATCCACTTCTGACTGCTTGCAGAAAGGGTAATGAATCGATCACAACTTTAGCTGGGGAACAATCCTCTGTACTCCCCTGAGGAAGGTAATCCTCGACACTCTGGCTGGGGAAAGTAACAACCTGCTGAGGAGGATGAACTTTAAGTGCTGAGGAGAGTAGCTCTACTGGGGAGAATAGTCAACGAAGCCTACCGAAGGATATCATTGAGCTTAACCTGCTGTTGGAGGAAAGAATTTACCTAGCTGGGGATTGAAGCATGCCGTTGCTGACGGGAATACACTTCTTGACCTGCTGAGGAAAGTGAGTACCAGGCTCTGTGGAGAAAATAAAGTCTTTTCAAAGACATCCAACACACCTTCTGCTGGAGATACAACCACATTCACCTCAGAGCAATCCACTTTAAACTGCCTGCTGGGGGGAATGAGTTCTGCTGAGGATGATGAACTTTCAGTGCTGGGGAGAGTAACGCTACTGGGGAAAAACAAACTTGTTACCCAACCTGACCTGTCTCTATGGTCATGAACGGCCCTTTGAACTCTCCACTTGCCCCAGACCACCAGGTCTAAAGGAAGAAATCATCTCAAGAGGATTTTATAGAATACCGGGCATTCATACTATCCCAGGGTCTTCAAACTCTTGGAGAGATTTATCAGATCTCGACGCAACTGCCCCAGACTTCATAATCCATGAAGTAAATTACCTCGAAAGGATTTGCAATGACCTGAAATATTCTGCCCCAGTATTCTAAACCTTGCAATGACCTGAAATATTCTGCCCCAGTATTCTAAACCTTGAAGAGGTGCTTTCAATTAACCGTCTTCAGGAGTGGACAACTTCTCACGCTCTAAAGTCTTGAAGAAACTTTGCCCCTGACTGATCTTATAGAGATTTGTCCAATCGACGTGATTGCCCCTGTTTGGCTGCTTTAGGGGGAGTTTTCAATGTGACTGCTTCAGATTGGCTGCATCTTATCACCATTTATCGGGAACCCCCAAGTTGCGCACAGTCTCTTGGCCACATACCCCTTGACATGACTGTCCTTCGGAGTTCTCACCATCTCAACTTGGCGTGATCGAGCTTCTCAACTGACGTTCATCATGTAAGCTTCTTTGATGTCAAACACATGCAAGTAGAAAATGTTTATTATGAGAATGACAATTCTAATGCAACACCCGTGTTTACCTTGAAGTTTTATTGAAAATGCGTCGCCAAGCCTCGTGAACGAATCACTAGCTGGGATGCGACATTGATTTTTGAATGGAAAACAATACGCACATGCAATACCAACAAAAATCTTATTAGCACAACTCATAGGAGTCAGGAACGCTATCTCGTTGAAGTACGCCATCGGAATGAACCTTGTTTCAATTAGGACTTTTAAGGGTTGTATCGTGGCCTGGTTCACGATTTTAGAAAAAGGATTTATGGCTCAAAGGTTATCGGTGCCCCCCACTCTTCGTGATGTTCTCCAGTCCTACGTTCAACTAATTTGGCACAAATGCTCATCTCTCAAAAGGTTTTATGATCTTTAAGGAACCCATGCAACTGATGGTTTGACACCTAATGAGGTTTTAGAGTGACAGTCACCCCTTTTGTGCTTTGTTCGTAGTCACACGACTTTTTTCTTGCTCGAGGATTTTCTTTTGTAATCCTTTTGCTTTTCGCTTTTTCGTTCTTTTGCTTTTTGATCCCTGATTTTTGCCTGGACTGACTCTTTTGAGTTTTTCGATTTTTGAAGTCCAGCGGGATGCCCTAACTTTTGCCTAAGTCGCTTGTTTTCAAGTTTTAACTTAGCGGGCTTTTTCCTTTTTCTTTTTCTTTTTCTTTTGATTCCCCCCCCCCTTTTTTTGGAACAAATCGTGTGACACTGGATTGTCTGACTTGTTTGAAAGGGTTATGACTGCCTCACTCCTTGATTGTTGATGGATAACCATTGAGGTTTCACATCTCTTGGCTTCCTGATATGTGAGAAAGGAAAGGTAATGGATCCTCAGATGCACACTCCTTTTGAAATTTGAACGTTCGATCAAACTAACTGACGCCTACCCTGCCCATGGGTTAAGTGTGGGGGTTTTTTCGTTTCTAGAAAGAAACTCCTACTTCAAGGCTTAAAGGGGTTAACGAGGGTCTATCTCCCTTATATCTCCAGTGTTTAGGGATTTGAAACAATGATTGTACATCATCAACAAGGTTTTATCCAAAAGCACCTAACCGAATATTTTGCGTTTTTACCTCATCATCCTCCCTCAAAGAGTTTAGCCAAGAAAAGTTGGTATTGCAGTGCATATAAACATGACACGAGTGCATAAAAGTAAGATACTTCAGGAACAACACGTTTATTGCATTAAAATCAGCATTCAAAACACAAGCAAGTTTTTACATGCAGACAGTGTTTAAACAAACAAATGAAAGCTACATATGAAAATACAGTAAAGGAAGCTGATGATTGCCATTGTTGAGGAGACTTGACTCCGTCTGGACTTATTGCTTCTGATGATGTCTTCGCAGGTTTGAGTGCTCAGTCTGATAAAGAAGCTTCACCTCGTGGGGGTACCGTCCGGGGTGATGACCTTTGAGTCAATCAAATCTTGCACCTTGTGCTAGAACGCATTACAGTTATTAAGTGTGTGTCTAAACATTCCCGAATGGAACTCATAGCTAGCGTTCATGTCATAGTCTGGAGTAATAGGGTATGGCACTGGCATGGCATTCCTCAGCTGAATCAGAGAGCTTTTGAGCAAGCAAGCAAACAACTGACTATAAGGAGTAGGAATAGGATCAAATATCCTCTTAGGCCTTCTTGGTCTGAGTTGCCTCTACTGCTGATAATTCTGCTGCTGCTGCTGATTTGGGCGCCCAATATGCCCCTGCACTTTCCTTTCTGCATTCGGCTGAGGCACAAACAAGGGTTGCTGATGCAGAACTTCTGAAGCATAAGGCTGTGGAAGAGATCCATGACATGAGGTGGATCCTTTGGAAGGAGTCCCCAATTCCTTTGCAACAGTGGGAGTAAAATCACCTTGTTTACTAGTGCCAACTGATGTAAACTTGATTGCCTCTGAATCAATGAGCTCTTGGACTTTATGCTTGAACCTTGTACAATTCTCAACATTGTGACCAGGTTCCCCAAAGTGGAACTCACATCTAGCATTGGCACTAGGGCCCAGAGGAAGCTTTGTGGGAAGAGGTCCCAAACTAACACGTTCACCAGTTTGAGCTCGAGCAAATAAGAAAGCAACTGCGCATATGGCATTGGAATGGGATCAAACTTCCTCTTAGGCCCCTCTGACTTAGGATCCTCTTGAGGAGCAGGAAATGATTGCTGATGGGAAGGCTCTAAAACTTCAGATTGTGGAGGGGATTCACGAGGCAGTCCATGATCTAGAGCAAACCCCAAAGAGGTGGGGGGAGTAAGTACCTCTATTGCAGAAGCGAGCACATGAGCGTTTTCCTTCTTTAACTCCTTATTCAAGATTTTCATAACCAGGCCCACCTGAGTCCTCATCTGATTAACTTCCTCTCTTAGCAGCTTCTATCCTTGGGACATGACCAGCATATCTTCCCCAAATTGCCTCATCTTAATCTTCATTTCAGTTATCTCTGCACGGAGTTGTTCCATGGCTATCCTCTGATTATCACAGGCTGAGTAGTGGTGGCAAGTCAAGCTGTCAATTCTGAAGATAATACCAAGTCAGGGTCTCCTGAGCACCTGCCATGCGTATAAATATGCAAATGCAAATGCCATGTTCAAATATTTCCAAGGAATCATTCTACTTTGATTCAAGTTTTTGACAAAAGAACCACAAGAAATAGACGGAAACGCTCAACAGCGAGTCTCAAAGTTAATATCCCTTGGAAATACAAGAACATGTATGCAAAAATCGACGATGCAAATGCAACAGACATGGGATCAAGGTATCACTGCTCTGGACATGTGCTGTGCTGTTAACTGAACAAGAACCACAACCCAGAAAACCAGAATTCCAAAACATCGGGCCACTGAGATAACCAGAAAACCAGGTGAATAACTATACACTGTCGAGAAATCCAGAAAACCGGGTAGGTTGAAGGTTTCGGTTACCTGCAGACCTGTAAACATCCGCCCATCTCACATGTGGGTACTAGAAAACCGAGGATCCTCAGTCTCAGATTCTCGATTTGAGAAGCAATAGTACATTCATCCCTCAGGGTACAATACTATCGCCAAACAAAGAGGTCGTCCACTGATTCCCCCCAAAAAAGGTCATCCTATAGCAAGTTCTCAGCATTGGGTCCTCGAGTCGAGAGTCGTAATGGATTTGCCATTTCTGGTATGCCATTATCGTTCTCGGGAGGAGTGCCGTTACTGAGTCCTCGGGAATGGTCACCAGAGTCGACAGTTCCTCAAGAGAATAACTACTGGCCTGTATCGACATACAGTAGCAGATATCTCCCGATAGAACCTCGTCTGATTGTGGGGATCGTGATCACCCGCACGTGGTCAACACCACAGGAGCGTTACGCCTGCCCATGCTAATACCTATGTGTATGCTCAAGCCTGGGTAGTGGGCTTATCTCTCAGAACCTCCCAACCTGCCAAACAAAAAACCAGCACAACACAGCACAATCCATCATAATAGTGAAATGCAATGCAATAAATACGGTAAATACAGTAAAATAGTAATACAGTAATATACAACAAAATAAAGCACAACAGTAAACACCCAATGAAATAAAAACAAACAAGCGCTAGGATTGACTCGTAAAGGGGATGAACCAGCAAGAGGTCAACTTGTCCCCAGCAGAGTCGCCAGCTGGCGCTCCCGAGGATTTGCATCCATGGTACAAACGCGAAAGTGGCGTGGAAAACAGAGTCGCCAGCAATGTGTATTTATCTTAAGAGAGGGAAAGGAAACACTGCGTAAACCTGAGGGAAGGGAAAGAGAATGGTCTCGCGACCAAGATAAATGGGTAAGGGAGTCGGTTACGCGAAGGGTAGGTGTTAGCACCCCCACATGTCCATCGTACTCGATGGGATCCACGCTTGTTATCTCGATCAAAGGGTGTCGTCATCTGGAGCTCCACTGCTACTGAAAAGGAGAAGAACCAGGAACGGAGAGGAACGAAGAAGAAAAGAAAAATAAGTGACTCGATAGGACATCGCCCGTCCTATGCCTACGTATTCCCTCGTGCAATGGGAAAGTCAGAGTTAACGTAGTTCGGACACGAACTAAGGAGGGAGGTTGCTCGCCAAGACATCGCCGTCTTTTGCCTACATATCCTCAATCGGACGAGAGAGAGGAAATCAGAGCAGTCATAGTTCGACCTACAGGTCGAAAAAGAGTTTTATGAGTGACGTTAAGTTCGCGTCCGGCAGTTAGGGTCGATGCCTGTTTGCGACGTGACAGAAAGTAACATGCCCTTTTCTGAAAATGAGTTTGAAACTTAACGACCCCGAAGGATGAAAAAGGTTTGAGTTTGTTTTGTATTTTTTAAGACAGAAGTGGTTTGAAGTTAGTTCATAACTTGCATTGCACCCAAGTCTGTAACATAGGAACGAATACTTCGCGCATCGTCCCCAACAGGACGTACACTAAGTACCCTAGAAGAATGAAGGGAGACCCCTCATACTACACTTCCCATATGTAAGGCTCATGCACAATACATGTTAATCTTTTATTAAGTGTTTTAGGATTGTTATGAGATGAGAAGAGAAGACTCAAAGGAAAAGAAAACACTAAGGGGAAACTAATCCTAATGTTATCATGCAAAAGGTGGCCCTATAGTTGAGTTTGAAAGGGGAACTTCTACCTAAGTTAGCATGCAAAAAGAAGCCTAATGTTAATCCTACTCCAAGCTTAATCGAAAATTAAGTTGGACTAGGTAGCTCTAAGGGAGTGAATCCAAAACTTAAACAAGTCTTGAGATTCAAGGGAAGGAAAGAGTGAAAGAGATGAAGAAGGAAAGAAGAAATGAACAAAACAGCAGCTACAACAGCGCATCTGCACCAATACAACAGTTAAAGATAGCACACAAGCAAAACAACTTATAACAGCACACAATTCAGCACACGAAAGGGTGCAAAATGTCAAACAGCAGCACATATAACAACACAGATGCACATAGACAGCAGTAGAAACAGGGCAGCATGTGATTCACTTGAATACAACTCAATCATGGCATAGCAAACGTGCATCAAGCATTACATATTCTTCAATCAAACATGATTACAATCACACCACCAACCAAGGTAAATAACTCTTGAAATCATCTTGAAAGCATGCATATCATGAGGAAGCATATCATTAAGCATATGAACAAATCAAGTGAAGCATGCATCTCACAAAATTAGGTGAACAAACAAACACAAAACAATTCCAGTAACATAAGCATCAATCAACAATTATCATGCTCAAGGAGTATGTGCTATGTGTTCATGGCATCAAGCATGCAACAATGTAAACAAGGTTCATAAACGATGAAAATACAAGAGCCGCGTGTCGAAAAATTGTGCACATACAATGGTGTGAGGTGCAACAACATCAAAACAATCATTAGATGAGTATCATATCAATCTATGAAGATTAAAAGTGAAACGGGATCGAAACATGCTAAAAAATGCACAAAAAACACACTCTGCAGCAGTGTTAATCGATTAACCAATTGCAGTGCAATTGTGTTAATCGATTAACAGCTCTTATTACGCACATTTTGCACTGGTTAATCGATTAACCTAATTGCACTGCAATTGGTTAATCGATTAACACTGTAAAATCAGCACAAAATTAGTTTGAAAAATCACTTCCAGCAGCAAAAGCACTTACGCAATCATCTCCAATGATCATGTAATCAACAATGCATGAAAATTAAGTTTAGAGACATCATTCAAACATCACTTAAATTCAATAATCATCAACATCCACAATCAAGATCAACCAAATAAATCAAAACACATCAAAATTCATGGATCTACATTGTATAAGTTGCAATTAAGCTAAAATGAGTATGGATATGAAATTAACCAACCTACAAAGCTGATATTTGCTTTGGTAAGTGTTGTAAACAGAAATGGATGAATTCAAGTAGAGAAATCCAAGATCCACAAGCTTCTTGCACTCAAAACTTGAAGATCCAAGCAATAAGCAACCAAAGCTCCAAAGGCACTTCCAAAAATCACTTCTGAAAATTCAGAACCAGATCCAAAAGAAAATCCAAATTGAAAAGCTGAAATGTAGTGATGATGAGAGGTTTTAGCTCAAGAATTAACAAGTTCCAATGAAGAACTTGTTAATATTTGAAGAAGAGCTTTGAGTGTGGTTGAAAATGGAGTTGGAGAATGAAAGAGTGAGAGAGAATTGAGAGAATTCTGAAAATTGAGAGTGAAAATATGATCTAGGTTCTAGAGGTTTGGAATGAATTGGTTTAAATAACCCCTAGGTTAGGAGTTAAGTTTGGGTTGGGAGTGAGGTTAAGTGAGTGGAAATTGGGATGAAATGTGAATTAGGAAAGGAAATGTGGAATTGGAGTGGAAAGAATTTGAATTTTTGAATGGAAAATCAACTCTCTAGATCCTTCTACTGATGTGTAGAATTAAAATGGGTGATTAAAAATTGGATTAAAAGAAACAGCTCTGAAAATGCAGCATTTGGGCAAAATTCACCATGGTTAATCGATTAACCTAATTGCACTGCAATTGGTTAATCGATTAACACATTCAAATTTTGAATTTTTGCGCCAAAAGGAGGGAAACTTGGATATTCGTCTGGTTCTACCCGTTCTGAACCACAATAGACCTCTGAAACTTGCCATTTGATATTACCATTGGAATACACTTGAAATATGCCGTGAAATGTTTTTTCGCACTCAGATTAAACTGCTGATAACAACTGTCTGGTGCTGAATAACTGATCAAAAATTGACTGCCAGAGTTTCTGATCATCCAGTCATTTAATGAGCAAAATAAATGCTAAAAAATACTTGGAAAGCTATCTGTTTGGCTCTGAACACTATTAAAAATCATACTGGAACTGATGACGCCGCAAGCTGCTGGAAGAATACCTTGATCCCATGCCCAAAAGAAATATGCAAATGCAGAAATGACGATGCAAATGAAATGAAGCATAAGCCAAAAGGGTTAGAAACAACAGGGCAAATTTTGGGGTGTTACACTAACATGACCTTGGTCAAGGAGTTTTATAGTTTAATGCAGGGGGAGTTTGAAATGAGCATGATGGGGGAGCTCAACTATTTCCTCGGATTGCAAATCAAACAACTCGAAGAGGGTACATTCGTAAGTCAAACGAAATATTGTCTTGAGCTTCTAAAACGTTTCGATATGCTAAACTGCAAAGCGATAGATACTCCAATGCCGACTAGTGCGAACCTTGATCGTGATGAGAAGGGTAAAGACGTAGAGTTAAAAAGGTATAGAGGTATGATAGGATCCCTTCTCTATCTTACCGCATCACGTCCCGATATTATGTTCAGTGTATGCATGTGTGCGAGGTATCAAGCACATCCCAAGGAATCCCACTTAAAGGTAGTTAAGCGCATACTTTGATACCTCTCCGGTACTCCAAAGTATGGGCTGTGGTATTCCAAATTTAGTGTTTGTTCCTTAGTTGGTTATTCCGATTCTGACTTTGCCGGGTGCAAGTTGGATAGGAAAAGTACTAGTGGCACGTGTCACCTTTTTGCAAATTCCTTGGTGAGTTGGCACAGCAAGAAACAGGTTTCGGTTGCTTTGTCAACAGCCGAGGCGGAATACGTTGCCGCAGGAAGTTGTTGTGCTCAAATCTTATGACTTAAACAACAATTGCTTGATTTCAATTTAAAACTTGAGCGTATTCCTATTTTGTGCGATAACACTAGTGCAATAAACCTAACTAAGAACCCCGTATTACATTCACGCACCAAGCATATCGAAATACGCCATCATTTTCTTAGGGATCATGTAGAGAAAGGGGATGTGATCTTTGAGCATGTTGATACTAAAAATCAACTTGCTGACATTTTTATAAAACCATTAGCCACTGAGCCTTTCTTTCACATCCGTAGGGAACTTGGCATTCTTGATATCTCGGATCGTGTTTGATAATCCTTTAAGATAGTGATCTTCACATATATATATATATATATATATATATATATATATATATATATAAACATGCTTGTTTATTCTTTTAACTAACAATGTAAAGAGATAGTCAGCTATATGTGAGGGCTCTTATCGTCATGGTGATCAAGGTAATATCGTTCCGTTTAACATATTTTTGCCATATTAAGTACCTTAAACTTGATGTTTATTGCTTTTTTGAGCACATATTGTTCATATGGATGTTTGTTCTATGTGTATACGTGTTTATTTGTCCTTTGGAACTTAGGTCTGCAAAATTTCAAATTTTTTTCATTTTTGCCTTGCATGCGTCGACGGGGCCATCTCATGAGTCGACGCATAAATTGTTGCATTTTTAAAGAGAAACAGGCGGGTTAGCGCATAACAGCCTGACGTCAGCGCATCCTGTCCATGGGTCGACGCAAAACTGACGCGTTCTGACTTCCTGCTTTAAATTGGAACATGTGCGCCGACTAAATGTTCCTATTTTCACTGCATATCATCATAACACATTAATCTATGTTCATTGCATGCAATCCCATCAGATTTTGTGGCCTTTCTCTCTCTATTTCTTCCATTAAACCTCATCAATACCCATTAATCTCCATCTAAATCTCATTAAAACCCTAAAAATCATAATCCACAAGAATGAATCCTCAAGAGTATAAGAATAAGGGTTAGTAACGGTTGCTCATCATTCTTATTCAACAAAGGATTTCGAAACACTGTTCATCCACAACCACTGCGAACTACTGTTCATCTTCTTCAATCCTTCATCAACAATGGCTTCAAGGCGCACAACCGATAAAAGAACAACCAGAGCTTCATCTTCCGAAACCTCTTCACAATCGGTAACCATTAATTCTTTAGTTTCAGATGCACTATCTAGTCCTTATGAGGCATTGTTTAGCAATCGTGATGTTATACCACAACATGGTTTCTACGTATTGATGGGTGAAGATTATCACATTCCTGAGATAACTGACATACTCCAGGTTCAGAATCTTGGTGAGTTCCTAGAATGTGATGATAAATACAATAGTGATCTGATTCGAGTGTTCTACTGTGGAATCAAGGGTACATTTAAGGGGGCTGAGTTTAAGTTTTCTATGAATAATGCTCTTCATGAGGTAAACAATGATTTATGGGCTACTTTGTTTAGTTTGGACACAAATGAAAATCTTCCTAGAGTAACTGATAAAACATTTGTTCACAACTTTAATTTCAACACTGCTCTAAACTCTATGCTACGGGAACCATATCCTGACAATGTTGTGGCAACTGACGTCTTTTCGAAAAATTTCACTACCGGTCATTTGAAATTCGAAGACCGTATTTTGCAATGGATTGTTGCTCGTATCTTGAGACCCAAGAAAGGTGGATACTCGCGGGTTGAGAAGGCTGAAGTTCATCTCATGTATATTCTAAAAAATTGGATCAAAATTACCTGGCCATACTATTTTACATATCGGATGTTCGTCACCCGCAGCTCCTACTAATATCAAGCTCTAAGTTATGCATCCTATATTAAGAACATCTTGAACAAGGTTGGGATTTCAGTTTCGAATATTCCTTACATTGAGATTTCTTCTGAACAATAATTTCAACCAAAAACCCTCACCATGATGGGCTATCATTGGGATAAGGTTAATAAAAGATTCAATTACCGACACAGATCGACTCATCCTTTTCAACCTAAACCTGAAGAACCTGCTCATTATGAAGGAAATACTGATGAGGACGTACATGAGGGTGATCATCAAGATGTCAATGATGCTGATGTGGTTATGCAAGAGCAAGACAATGACGCATGGATGGGCGATCAACATGAGGATAATTTTGAAAATCAGGGTTGGGGAGATTGGCAAAACAACTGCTGGACTACTCTTGGTAGCGCCTATGTTCCTCCCACGTATGGCGAGGAGTATGGTTGGCAACAACCTGATTACTCGGCACCTCCAACTCCACAGCCTCAGTACGACTACCAGGCATCTGAAGAGATTTTGGAAAGGTTAAATGCGATGAATCTTCAACAACAAGAGTTCCAAGCATTGCAAGAGAGTCGCTACAATGCTTAGGAAGAACGGCTCACAAACTTATCCGATCAAGTCTCGGCTCACATCACTAACTTCAACAGGTTTGCTGACGCGTCTATGACTCGTTTCAACCAAATTAATGGACGAGAACTTGACTCAACAGAATCTGAATCTTGCCAATAGTCTTGGTACTCTAAATCGCACTTTGATCGAACTCAACCTGCACTTAGAAAATTTTCCACCACCAGACCAGTATTATGGAGGAAGAGGTCATCCATATAGGGGGAGGAGGCCATAAACATTAGGGCATCACATCATTTGTGTTTTTGCATTTATGTTTTGTTTTTTTGTGTGCATGTTTTCTCCTGCTGTTTACCTTTGACAATTTGTATCAGTTTGTTTTGAATGTTTTCACTATGGAATTAATTGTCTTTGCATTTGAGGTTCCGTATTTATCTGTTTCTAATTTCTCATTAACTATATCATACGTGGATGCGTGTTAATGTTGTTGTGCTGCAAATAAATGGATGCATCTTTACTTGTTGTAGAATTACTCTTTTGACCACCTCTTCTCTTCTTTTTGATGTTGACAAAGGGGGAGAAGGATAGCAGAAAGTTAGCAGGAAATTAACCAAGTGTTAAAGACAGGGGGAGCTTGTTCGTTCTCAAATTACAAATCACGTGAAAGGTAAAATAGTCTTGCCATCATAAAAAAGGGGGAGTATGTGAGGGCTAAGGTCTTTCATCTATTTCGTTTTAATGATGTCAACATATATGCTGAGTATTAGATTGTAATTTGAGCGGTATCACTTTACTTGTCAGGCAAAATTGCGTCTAATCATTGTTGTTCATGTGTCTAGATGTATAGGACCTTGCCTTTCTCATAAATAAATGTTCATTATCATTTTACTGGTGTCTAGCATGTTTGTCTGGATTTTGGTCAGTTGAAAATGTGCAAAAATTGCATTTCCTGTAAAAACACAGTTCATGCGCTAACCTCCCCAGTACATGAGTTGACGCATAAATAGTGGTACAAAACTAGTGAAATATGCGGGTAAGCGCATGATTCTGGGAAGTCACAAAAAACCAACTATGCGTCGACGCATAAAGTCCAAACTTGCATATCATTTTCCACGGGTCAGCGCATGCTGTACCTCATTAAGTCATGTGTCGACCCAAACACTCCTGAGCTGCTTTTTTCATCTAAATGTTTTTCTGTTATTTCTGTTATAAATTTTAGTGGGTCAATTAATTCTCTATAAATAGTTTTGGTCATCTCATTATTAAAATAACAAGAAACATGAAAATATATACCATTTCTCTCTTCATCTTCATCTTCTTCATTGAGTAAACAAACAATCACACATAATCATCTTTGTTTGTGTCGCCCATTGTTCGAAGTGATAACATTCAGAATTTAGGAAGTGTGATCTTCATTTTCTGGGTTGAGAGCTTGGTAGGTGTTTCTTGAATAAAACCAATTGGTTTTCTCCTCCAAGAAACGGGAAGATTTTGGGGGTTTTTGCACAAACCGCTTCGTTCTACAGGGATTTAGCCGAGTGAAGGTAACCGACGATTGAAGCAATTGTTCGGTTTAGTAACTGTAATCGGAGGATCGTAGAAGAGAGGTTTGGTTTTGAAGTTTGGTAGATCGCAATTGATCGAGTGAAGGTAACCGAAAAACGGAGGCTTCTTTTGGTTTAGTAGCGTGAGACAGTAATTGGATCAACCATATTCGAAGCACTTGATTCATCTTGAATCAAGGGGAGAGAAAATTCTGCATCAACGATCGAAGACGTTCGAGGGTTTGGATGTTCATAGTTTTCTCTTGTAATAAACAATTTGAAACAGCTACATATATAGATATCTCAATTCCAATTGTGGAGTTGGGGGCAGACGTACCCAAAGCGAGGACGATTGGGGAACTGCCTAATCAAATCTCGTTTGTTCTCTCTTTCCTTAACTCTTTTACATTTCAGTTTGTTCGAATTTGTGAAGTCGCAAGTTATTGAAATTTCTGTCGTAGTGTAATCGTAAGCTGATAAACTATTTTGTTAAATTGATACAATTCCTTGAATTGTATCTTGGAGCAGCTTTACATTACCTTCCATAAAAATTCTGCACTTAGTGTGTTTACGCACACCAGGTGTTTGATAATTTGTCTCAAAGCAAAAATTAAACGCATTGCTTTTAATTGTTTATCAATATACCTCATTGGTTTGGATTAAACATCAAGCAAGCAATATTTTGTTGACTGCGTTTCTTAAGTGTAGTAATCAAACTGAATTTTTCTCTTCCATACTCATTCTCGATATATTCGTGCATATCCGATCTTTTTGGTAGAAGGTTCGTGGTAGACGTACAATCCAGTGGTGTGCTTCCATTAAATTTTTTAAAACAAGAATTTTGTAACGATTTTGCGTGTGAAACTCTAGGGATCTATTCAACCCCCCTTCTAGATCCATAGCCATCGTCTAACACTTTCTTATCCTTAACTTTTATTTTATGCATTAGGATAGTCACTTCTTCTCCACTCCTTCTTCAATTTTCAAAATCTCCTCTCTTTTTCAAAACTTTCTTGTTTTCAAACTTAAAACTGCTTTCATAATAAAACCTTGACTTTGGTCAAGCGATTTTTTAAAACTTTGTTTTCTTTAATAAATGTCAATCCATGTTAATCATATTTTGACCATTTCATAAAAAAACCTTAAAAACACCTAAACTCATCAATCTTTTTTTGCGCCTTATGCACTTTTTTTCCCTTTAAAACCTTTTTATAAGTTTAGACATGATTCATTTCTTTAAGCTGAATTATTCGCTTTGAAATGACGACTTGTCTTTACACTTAAAATCAACCAAAACAAACAAATTTCATTCTTTGTACCACAAACTACGGGGTTTTAATCCTACATTGCACATCGTGGATACGTAGGCATGAGGCGATAAGTCTTTCCAAACACTAAAATATTAAAAAATAATTCTCCTCTCATCTCCCCAATCTCTTTTCAAGCAAACCATTTTTAGACCAAAAAGCGGTAGGTATTTCAAAGGGTTCCTATAGAGTACTATAGACGTTTTGGGTGCTAACACCTTCCCATTGCGTAACCAACCCCCCTTACCCATTTCTCTTTGTCTTTTTTAGCTTTTGCTCTTTTAGACTTCTTAGGATTTATTCTCTCTTTTTTCCTTTTCCTTTGTGGAATAAATAAAAGCGCGGTGGCGACTCTTGCTTTATGAGTTAAGTTAATCAATAGCTTACACTCACAAATTTTCCCGTTACAAGTCCGACTAGTGAGTTCGTGGTGGAAAGAGGATTAAGACAAGGTGACCCTCTTTCCCCATTCCTCTTTGTCATGGTGGCGGAGGGATTGACGGGTTTGGTAAACCGATCGGTGTCGATTGGTGAGTTTTCCGGGTTTGAAGTCAATGGGAAATGTTTCATTGATATTCTTTAATTTGCGGATGATACTCTATTGTTGGGAGATGCTACTTGGAGACATCTTTGGGCGCTTAAAGCGGTCCTCCGCGGCTTTGAGCTAGTGTCGGGTCTCGGTATTAATTTCCATAAGAGCAAATTAATTGGTATTAATGTTCCGCAAAATTATCTTGATGCGGGAACTTTATTTCTTTCGTGTAGATCGGAAACGAAAGATTTCACCTTTCTTGGTATTCCAATTGGATCTAATCCGAGGAGGATCTCTACTTGGGAGCCGTTGGTTAAAAAGATGGAAAAAAGATTATCTTGTTGGCATGGTAGATTCTTGAGTTTTGGAGGTAGAATCACTCTTCTTAAATCAGTTCTCAATAGTTTATCAATTTTTCAACTATCCTTTTATAAAGCACCGGTGATGATTAGGAAAAAGATCATCAAAATTCAAAGTGGTTTTCTTTGGGGGAGTTCGGAAGCTAAGAGAAAAATTCATTGGATCAATTGGGATTACTTATGCTTGCCTTTCGATAAAGGTGGTCTTAATTTGAAAAAGATTGGTGATTTTAATATGGCCCTTCTCAATAAGTGGAGATGGAGAATTCTTATTGGATCGGATAATTTGTGGTTCAAGATCTTGCAAGCGCGGTACAGGGATATTAAAATGAAGTTGTCAAATCGGGATTTCGCTTTAACCCGTGGGAGGTCGTGTTCAAATTGGTGGATCGATATTTTATCTCTTTCAAAGCATTATCCCGAAGATGTTTTCGTTAATAATTGTCCATTCCGTGTTGGTGATGGTTTCTCAACCTCATTTTGGTGTGTTAAATGGATAGGGCGGGAGTGTTTAAAGACCACTTTTCCCATGATTTTTGAAGCTTCGAGGCTTAAGCATGTGGCGGTGGCGGCGTTAGGAGGTTGGGTGAATGGAGAGTGGGTGTGGGGGGATTTTGGAATCAAGGGGGAAGATGGTGATGGTGAGGAAGTTGTTGGTGGGTCGGAGTTAAATGCGGTATCTAATGCGGATACAATGGCGGAGACAAATGCGACTTCGGCTGATGTTTTTTTAACTAACACTTTGATTGCAGGTACTGCTAATGTGGTGGACACCTCTGTTATTAACGACCCTATTTCTACTGGTTTTGGTGTTGAAGAACATGGCTTGGTGCCAGGTTCTGGTTGCTTTTGTTACGATGATGCAGCAGACCGTGGTTTTTAGCACAGTCATGGTTTTGATGGCCAAAAGGGGGGATTACAGCACTGTAATCCTATTGTAACGCTTGTGAACATGGCTAACGGTTCTGGAAATGCGCTGCAGACATTGGAACTGGTTTCGTGCAGCAGCTGCGATACACCCTCCAGTACTTCTTGCAGCGCTGGTATTTCCAGCCATGTGACAGGTTCTTCTGCGCTGCTTTCTGTAACACCAGCGATACCATTAACGGCGGCAATTTTGTGTGAGTTGGAAGAGTTGGTTTTGTTATTAGGCAATGTTAAGTTGGCACCGAAGTCGAAAGATTGTATATCAATGATGCAGGGATCTGAGGATACCTATTCCATTAAATCTTTCTATTGGTTAACAGATGTTTTCAGTATTCCGGTTAGTCCTGCAAATAGGGACGATGGAGCAGTGGATTTGGTTTGGAAAGTAATAGCTCCTCAAAAGATTAAGGCGTTTGGTTGGAGGTGTCTTCACAATAAATTACCGACGAAAGATTTGTTGGAATTTAGAGGTATTTTACCTTCTTCTAGTGATTTAAATTGTGTTTTTTGTAATTCTTACTCGGAATCGATGCTTCACGTATTATTTAATTGCCCGGTGGCTCAATTAGTGTGGAGGGAGGTGGCGGATTGGCTAGGAAGGACAGATGTTAGTTGTATTAGTTCTAAGAGTAGTTTTCTGGACTGGTTTGCTTTTTGTAAATTAAAGCGTGTCAGGGCAGGGAGGAAAGGGTGTATTTGGTTAGCTGTTTGCTGGAACTTGTGGATTCTCAGAAACGGAATCATTTTCAGAAACATCGGATGAAATGTGGTTGATACTGTTTGGTCGATTAAGTTTACGGTATGACGTTGGTCTTTTATAGGAGAAATTACTCATTCCAATTGTAATTTGTATGAGTTCGACAAAGACCCTTTGTTTTACTTGTCTTAAGTTACAATTGGTTGGTAATCTCTTCGTTGTTTTCGAGCTGTGTTTTACTCTTTTGTAAACAGATTCGAGTACCATTTGTACTCGTTTTAATGCCATAACTTGCTTATTAAAAAAAAACTGATCTTTATGGCCTTGTTTTGTTTCTATTTACACTAGGTCACTAGCCACTCTTATGACATTTAAAAAGAGTTCCTACATTGAATTGGAAAAATTTCTCCCAAATTAAAATTATTCTATAAAATATAAAAGGTTTAATCTAAGGAGATTACAATAGGTTTCCCAAAAAACAAAAAAATTACAATGTTTCTATTAATACACTAGTTAACTCTTATGATTTTTACTCATTCATTGCAATTTAAAAATCGCTCCAACGTAAACATTATTCTATAAAATATAAAAGGCTCAGCTATTGTTGAACTTGAAGGTAGAGTTGTTGTTTACTTAGAGGCATGAGGCAGAGAAATTCAATAATGATATTTTTGAACAATTTCATGTTGGTAAATTATTGTCAATTTAATAATGAGATTTTTGTCTAATTAAATGGTTTGTCTTCATATCATGAAGAACATAATGACTTTGATTTGTCATTTGAGCAAGGAATTTACTATCACTCATTACGGTGGCATTGAAGAAAATATCTCTCGTAGATACACCCTAATGAAAAACAGGGATTTAGAGACCCTTATTATTAAGTGTGAATGAATATTTGTATAGTTTTAGAATTATATTTGTTTTGATTGAAGCTAAAAACTAGATCTAGTTTAGATTTTATGTAATTTGTATCTTTCAATAATTCTCTCATGTCAAAGATTCGAAATAAACATTTGTATCTTTCAATAGATCTAGTTTAGATTTTATAAGCAATTGAATCTTGAAAATAATGTTATCCTAGATTTGACATCTAGTATACATGATTTAAACCATCATCAAAAAATTATAGTTCACTATTTCTCTCTACATTATAAATTAAATCACATAATATATTTATTTGAATCATGAATTAGAAATTTACACTTTGAAAACTATTTCCCACTAATTATTTGAATAATATTATAGGTTGATTTGAATCACACACCAAATTTCAAAATTCTCGTCCAACAATTTGAATCATGTTAAAATCATTTTAATGATGATTTGTATCATGTTATAAAAATTAATTTTTGGTTATGAAAATCGATCTGGTAATTTGATGAACAATTTTATTTGACTTAAATATTAAACTTTTCTTAAATATAATACTCATATTTCAAAGGAAATGCATAATGCAAAATGTATAAACTAGATATATAATAAAATTCAAGCTTGATGATAAATGAATTGATATGCACCATGCATGACCGTCTCAACCTTTAGGCAAGTAAAATCCTCGTTTTAGATCTTAATATTTTTATCTTTTTAGCTTTTATATATATATATATATATATATATATATATATATATATATATATATATATATATATATATATATATATATATATATATATATATATATATATATATATATATTGTTCTGGATTGGGCAAGGACCTACCCATCAGTCGGGCAGTCCCAATCCCAACGTTCACTTGAGAGAGGTCCATTAAGGCCCAATTCTCCCCATCGTCGGGCATGACCAGCACCCACCATATAGTCGAGCAGGTCACTACCTGGCACGGGGAGAAACCACGTGTCTGCCCCACGTCTCCATGTGTCCCCCACCCGGGGACACGTCATCAAGCAACTACCCAGTTCCTGAAGAACTGGTCAGCCCACTTTCCGAAGATCACGGGACAGTTGCTCCAGGGCGAAGACTACGTGCTGGTCTTCCCTACGCCACGTAAGCCCTGACAGTTATCTGCATTGGGCATAGTGATCCAATCCAGTGCAGACGACCGTTGGCCCAACGCTGAGGACACACTATAAATACCCTCTATCACTAGAGGGTCAGGTATTATGTATCTTTACTCTCACTACCTTTTTGTACTTGCGCTTTACTCCGTCTCTTACTTTGGCATCGGAGTACCTTGCAGGTACACCCCCACATTCTCACCACCACCGGAGTAATGGAGCTTACGACGTGTTGCTAGCCACCGATCTCTTTCTGATTAGGTACGATTAGTGGCGCCGTCTATGGGAACCCTTTGCTTCCCCATTTTTCCTCCCGTAAAAACCAAAGCAACCTTCTATCTCTGACGATCATGGCCAGCCCTCGAACTGACGCCAACACTCTGGACACCGCCTTCGTCCCATTTAACAACGAAGACGACCACGAACCCAACGTGATCGATCACGTCGAAGAAGGCGGCCACAGGGACGGGCACACCGTCTCTCCTTCCTCTGATTGTGCGACCTTCAACACCGCTCGACACGCTGATAGCCCAGCCGTCTACCAGCCGATCTCCGCTCCACCTAATGCTAATCCGAACACGGTGGCTTTGTTCGCAGCGAACAATCAGACCAATTTGATGATTTTCCAAGAGAACGAACGGATATGAGTGCTTGAGAGGGAGCGACAACAGCGCTCTCCCCATCTCTCGCAGCCCCTCCCCTCCCCCGCGGAGGGCGGGATACGATGACTCTAGGAGCCCTTCTCCACGGAGGCCTGGGCACTGCCCGCGCCTGGAACGACCCCAACCCGCGGTCGCCCAGAAGCGTGACCGGTCCCCTCCTCAGAACGAACGATGTTCCCTCGTTTAGAAGAGGAGCAAGGCCAATGGACACGATGAGAAGTCAAAGAACCGACCGAGAAGTCCCCTCGATGAAGCAGGCGCGACCGAGGTGACCAATCCCCGTCACGATCACCCGTCAGGAGTGACGAGGACGACCAACGTACCCCGCTGTCCAGGGACATCATAAAGACTCCCTTGCCCTTCGGGATGGAGAAACATCCACCCTAGGCGACGTATGACAGTACTACCGACCCGGACGACCACGCCGAAAGCTTCGACACAATGCTCGACTACCGGAACATCGGGGAGCCATCAAGTGCAGGCTCTTCCCCACTACCCTCCGAAAGGGTGCCATGGCGTGGTAAAAGAGCCTCACACCAGAGTCCATCACCACCTAGAGGGAACTGAAGAGACAGTTCTCCAGGCATCCAAAGACGGAAGCATCCATGGAAGCCATCATCTAGGGAAAAGATGAATCTCTCTGGGATTACATCGAGAGATTCAGCCGAGAATCTGTCCAGGTATCCACCATAGATGACATGAAGAAATTCTTAATCGAGCGAGGACTGCGACCTCGCACTGAGTTAGCTAAGGTTGTCGGCTTAGAAAGGCCCCGCATCTTGGAGGCGCTCCTTCACAAGGTCAAATCATACATCCAGTATGAGGAGATAGAGGCCGCCCACTATGCCCGTGACTCGCGGAATGAAGAGGGCCCCAGAAGCTCCAGGCAAGAAGACTCCACCGTCCCTCGATGAGGGGGAGAAAGAAGAAGAGAAGACCGACCCCGAGACTCTCAAGAGCCGAGGGGACCAGCAGGCCAGTTCATAGAGTACACGCTACTCACCACTCCCCACGAGCGAATCCTGGCCGAGTGTATCAACTCAGAATTCCAAAGAGGAGGTGTCCGCTTCCCAAAGCCGACACCCCCTAAACCAAACGTTGATAAGTCCAAGTACTGCAGGTTTTATAGGAGCCACAGACATGTCACTCAGGACTGCATCCACCTCAAGGAAGCGATAGAAATCCAGATTAAGAAGGGGCACCTCAAGCAGTACATGAAGAGGAACGACGGTCTCCGACAAGAGGCCCGGGAAACACAAAGGGTCGAGGATGAAACCCCTTCCTTCGGCTAGAACGGTCTACAAGTCGCCCTGTGTGTCACCCAGCCAGAAGAATTATACTTTCCCAATGAGCTCGACATTTCGGTGACCGCTCGCAGCCCATGGGAAAGTTTCCTTGCCACAATGGTTATATCCGGTGGGGGGTTCAACAAGGTCTAGGTGGGGTCGATCAAGCGTAAGTTCGACGAGTTGATAGAGACGAGCTCGGCGTAGACTGCCACTTTCGAGAAGGTCCAATGGAGGTCGAACCCCATCACCTTCTACCTCAAAGAATTGTCGGGCGGCGTCCCTAACTCCACCATTCCCCTCCTGATCAGGGCGCAGATGGCAAATTTTGATGTCCGCCGCATCTTGGTCGACCAAGGGAGCTCGGTGGACATCATGTACGCCCACCTCTTCGAGACCCTCCAGCTCAATGAGACACATCTGACCCCCTACGTGGGCTCAGACCTCCAGGGCTTCAACAACACCACCACCAGACCGTGGGGCTATGTCGAGCTGATGGTTACTTTCGGGAACGACGAAACTGCCCAACAAGTTAAGACCCACTTCTTGGTGGTGGAGTTACCTTCTCTGTACTAGTACATCCTGGGAAGACCAACTCTGGCCGAGCTCACGGCGGTACCATCTACAGTCCATCTGAAGATGAAGTACTATACGACCAGAGGCCAGGTTGTCACCCTTCACGGGGATATCAAAGCTGCTAGGAGATGATTCGAAGCCACGACCAAGGGAATGAACTCGATCAACATCAACTCCAAGACCACAGAGAAGCCATCCCTGGACCTAGAGCAGAAGCCATTCCCGCGCTTCAACGCGGTGGACCTCGACAGTCGGTTCCCCAGCGAGCAGCAGCAAGGACAAACAGCAGAAAACGACCTTCCAGCCGAATGCAACGATAACCTCTTCACCCAACGCGCCCCATTCCAGATGGAGACTTCAAGCTCATCACCCTCGGGGACAATCTAGACAGGAAGGTGAAGATTGGAACAGGGCTCCCCGAGCTGGCGAGGAAGCAGTTGAAGGCCTGCTTCCAGGAGAATGCTGACTTGTTCGCGTAGAGCGCGTCGGAGATGCCCGACCTTGATCCAGATGTGGCCTGCCACCAGCTTACAATAGATCCAACCGTTAGGGTTATAGTGCAACGTAGGCGTAGACAGTCTCCCGAGAAAGCGGAGGCTGCTGAAAAAGCTGTAAAAGACCTCCTAAAGGCAAACTTTATTTCGGAAGCCCGGTACACAACTTGGTTGTACAACGTTGTACTTGTTAAGAAAAATAATGGAAAATGGATAATGTGCGTTGATTAAACCGATCTTAATCGGGCATGCCCGAAAAATGCTTATCCACTACCTAACATCGACAAACTGGTCGACAATTCTGCAGGTTTTAAGTTGCTGTCGTTCATGGACGCGTACTCGGGGTACAACCAAATCCCCATGGCGAAGGCCGACAAACAGCACACGACCTTCATGACTGAGTCGGGCAACTACTACTACAACGTCATGCCATTCGGCCTGAAGAACGCTAGTGCCACCTACCAGCGGATGATGAACAAAGTCTTCCGGGGAGAGATCGACGACATGCTTGAGGTCTACATGGACGACATGATCGTAAAGTCGCGAGAAGAGGTCAACCACACTACCCACCTCAAAAGAGTCTTTGACACGGCAAGGAAATACAAGATGAGGTTCAACCCGGAGAAATGCACCTTCGGCGTCTGGGCAGGTAAGTTCCTCGGTTTCAACCTCACAGAACGAGGGATCGAGGGGAACCCCGACAAGTGCAGGGCATTCTCCGAATTCCCGACGCCGAACTCAAAGAAATCAATACAATTGCTAAACGAGATGCTCACCTCGCTGTCCCGCTTCATGGCCAAGTCGGCGCAATACACACTTCTAATTTTCAAACTCCTACACAAAGAAGCCACGTTCGAGTGGACCGAGGAGTGCGAACAGGTGATCCTCCACCTCAAACAAGTCCTCTCACAACCCCCGGCCTCTCGCGACCAGAAGAAGGGGAGACATTGTTCCTGTACCTCGTCTTCACGAGCAAAGTGGTCAGCGCGATTCTAATCCGGGAAACCCCTGACAGGCAAAAGCCGGTTTACTTCACCAGTAAAGACCTCCAAGGCCCTGAACTTAGACACCAACAGATCGAAAAGGTAGTTATGGCCCTCGTCACCGCGACCAAAAGACTACGACACTACTTTTTGGCCCACACGATCGTGGTGAGAACCGAGCAGCCCGTGAGACAGCTCCTCGGCCGACTGGACATGGCGGGTAGGATGCTCAAATGGTCGCTCAAACTCGCCGAGTTTGACATCCAATACGAGGGTAGAAAGGCCCTAAAAGCTCAAGTGCTAGCCGACTTCGTCGCGGAGATGACAATCCCATAACCTTCAGTCGACAGATCCCAAAAATGGATGATCTACGTCGACGGGTCATCCAGCTCCACAGGAAGTAGAGCGGGAGTCATCCTAGAGAACGAGGAAGGTATTCTAATCGAGGTCTCACTCACGTTATCCTTCCCGACGTCAAATAACCAGGCCGAATACGAGGCTTTCCTCGCCGGGTTATGACTGGCAGAGGATCTCGGCGCCAAAGAAGTGAAAATATTCACAGACTCCCAACTCGTGGCCTCCCAGGTACGGGGAGAGTACCAAGCCAAGAACGACAACCTCATCGAATACTTGGCTTTAGCAAAAAAAATGATGAAAAAGTTCACCTCGGCAGGAGTGGGTCACGTTCCACGCAAACACAATACTCGGGCAGATGTCCTATCGAAGCTCGCGAGCACAAAGAAAAAAGGCGGGAATAAGTATGTCATCCAAGGGGTACTTCCACGTCCGATCATCGAGAAATCCACCCTCATGGCCGACGTGCATGCCATCGGAGACAGCCACTGCTGGATTACCCCGGTATACGAATACCTCAGCACGGGAAAACTACCCGACGACCCCAAGGATGCTGGCATAGTTAGGCGGTGTGCCTGCTCGTATACTATCGTTGAGGACAAGTTATACCGACGGGGCTTCTCGACCCCCCTCCTCAGGTGTGTTGAGGAGTCTAAGGTCCCCGGTATACTACAGGAGATCCACGAAGGGATCAATGCGCAACACCTCGATGGACGGTCCCTAGCTCGTAAAACATTACGAGCAGGGTACTACTGGCCCACCATGCAGCAAGACGCCAAAGAACACGTCAAGAAGTGTGACAGATGCCAGCGACACGGGGACATGCACTTGGCCCCGCCCAGTGAACTCAAAATGCTTTCGTTCCCGTGGCCGTTTTCCTGGTGGGGAATGGACATTCTCGGACCCTTCACCATAGGGTCGTACCAGAATAAGTACCTGATCATCGGCGTCAACTACTTCACTAAGTGGATAAAGATCGAAGCCTTGGCCAAAATCACGACCCATAACATACTCCGTTTCTACAAGAGGAATATACTTTCCCTGTTCGGCGTACCCCAGGCAATTGTCACCGACAACGGGACACAGTTCACCGACAATAACTTTTAGGACTTCGTTACCAAGCTGGGCACGAAGCAAGACTTCACGTCGGTCGAGCACCCACAAAGAAACGGGCAAGCCGAATCCACGAATAGAGTGATCCTTCGAGGTCTGAAACGGAGACTGGGCGACGCCAAAAAAAGGCGGGTCGAGGAGCTACACAATGTACTTTGGGCCTACAGGACAACCCCGCACTTGACTACCAAGCAACCCCGTTCTGACTGACCTACGGAACTGAGGTGGTAATCCCAGTAGAAATAAGGGAACCCTCAAGAAGAACTGAGTCTCCCCTCGACGAGGAAATGAACGGTGAGGCTCTAAGGGAGGAGCTCGACCTGGTCAAAGAGATATGGTCGGGCGCATTCCTCCGCGAAGCCTCGCTCAAACAGAAGATAACTTTACACCATGACAGCAAAGTTATCAAATGCGAATTTCAAGTAGGCACCCTTGTCCTGTGAAGGAACCAGAAAGATTCGGGCGAGGGCAAGCTCGTCGCGAACTGGGAGGGCCCCTATCGCATCCGCGAAAAAACGGGGACGGGAGCCTACTACCTCGAAAATCTGCACGGGGAGGAACTTGCTCGACCATGGAACACTGAAAAACTTAAACAGTACTACAGTTAAACACTGCCCGCGACCCATCCCCGTCGCGACCACGGGAGCGCACTAAGGTACAAGCGCGACTCCCTATCTCGAGACAAGAAGATAAGGGCCCACTTTGTGTGTGTGCGAGGACCCTTGATTCGGTGAGGATACCTCGACCGAGCTCCACCGTCGTCGTACTAACTAGGCAAGACACCCAGCTCGCGATGGGAAGTTCATGCCCCGAAGCTAACGCCTCGACCGAGCTCTTAGCTTTGTTGAAGGCCAGAATATAGCTCCGACCACTCGATCAGTTCCCTACACTGTCAATGATCAACGACGTCGAGCAAAGGCCCCAAATACTTAGACAAATATGAAAGTAGCAAGTATATAATCAACATACAAACAACACACACAAGATAAGAAAAGACAGTGCATTAAATCGTACAAAAGCCCATTGTTTAAGCAGTACAAAAAGGAATCCAAGCCCTTGGTACGCAGGCCGGGAAAAAGTCAGTACAAGATCATGGCACACAGGACGAACTAAACAATAGTCAAAAAGTGACGCGCAGGCCAAACAAACTGAATAATAGAAAACAGGTTCAAACAGATACTTCCTCCTCAAGCCGGACATTCGTCTCCTCATCACCACGGCCAGTATCAATGTCGTCTTCCCTAAGTACGATCACCTTACCATCGACCACTTGGTGGAAATGACTAACTCTCTCAAGGGCAAGTTGGACCCCCGGATTCTCAGCCTTGACCTGCACCACAACAATGTTAAAACCCACCTCGAGGGCCTCCAAGCAGTCGTGCTCAAGCTCTCGAACTCTGGCGATCAGAGCACCATGGGCTACGAGACGCTTCTCCTCCTCTGTTTTGTCCTCTGCAGGACTGGCAGCAGCTTCCAGCTCAACAACTTTTTTCTGAAGACGATCCCGCTCCTCTTGGGTTTTCTTCATCTCTGCATTCGCTTCATTCAGCTCATAGAGGACGCACACATAGTTTTCACACTTCGTCTTGGCCTCTAGTAGGTCACTATCAGATTTGTTCTTCTCTACCTCAAGGACATCATACTTATCTCGCAACTTTTGTAGTTCGGAAGCTGAGCTAGTATCGTCATTTATGACCAGGGCTATCTCGAAAATCCGCATCATGGCAGCCATGTTCTCGGCCAGCGCCTTCCTTCTGGCCGCCCTTTCGACCCCCAGAATCGCCTTGGCCTCAACCTCGGCCATAGCAGGGGGATTACCTCCGGAGAAGAAATCCCGCTGGAGGTGGCAGCATAAATTTTTCAGTGGGCACGGCCTTCTCGAGGACCACGAGAACGCGGCCTCTTGGAAGAGGTCCTTTGCGGAGGGGGAGACTGGCTGCATTGGGGGGAGGCAGTGCCACTTCCCCCGTCGCCGGGCTTCGCCGTCTGTTGGACTTCTTGGACTCGACCTTTGCCCCTCTTCGCGCCCCTAGTGGCCTCCAGCTTCATGATACGCTCAGTCACGTTCGACATTTGACTTGCGACAAGGAACAAGAAACAAGTCAGTACGAAAGAGAACAAAAGGGGACGAATGCCCGAACAAAGCAAAAGACCACTACCTAAAAACCTTAAGGCCTCTTCTTTAGATTTGGAATCGAGGAGAGCTTTGGTGTTAATGAAACGGGGCTTAGTGCAAACTTGCCCTCGGGCGTTAAGGATAAAACTCCCGTCTTTGTTTATACATTTAGCGCGAGTAAAGCCGACGACAAACTCGACAAACTTTGTGTACGATTCTCGATCCTTGACGCACAAATCACCGGGCTTCACGATGTAGCTCTCCATGCTACTCTCAAAATGCGCCTCCTCCCACTCCAGGGGACACTTAGACACGAATTTCTCCTCACCCATCTCATCGACCACACGGTCATATAAGAAGCCAACGGCTTTGTGCGTGGCGGGCTGGACAATGAGAAACATGTCCTTGAAACAATGGTCAGAATCTAAATATGCCTTGAACAATTTCCTCAGTTGCTTCAAGGAAACCCAACTATGTCGGCCGTTGATAATTGACCGTTGCAAATGGAAGGTACCGAAAAACAAAGGAAGGATGGCCCCGAAACGGAGGTATTCGCATGAGCTCAAATGCCCGCACGAAGGCTATCGTATTAGGGTGGGGCTGGGAGGACGCCAGACGCAGCCAGTGGAACACCCCTCTCTAGAAGTCGCTAAAGGGGAGACGGAGGCTTGCTTCCCGGAACACGAACTCGCACATGGGAAACCTCAATCCCCGGAACTGCGAGCATATGCGATGCTGCTTTTTAGGTTTAAAGACCATTCGGTTCGCTGGAGAACCCACGACAACGTCCTTGACCGTCGCAAAGGCATCGGTGTCGTCAAGGACAAAGCGTGAACCGAGTCTTAGAGGTTCTTCCCCCGCCCAGTCCTTGGGCATGCGAACTGGTTCTTCCCCGGGCTGTTGGATGGGCTCGTCCAGGTTGGGCTCGTCATCTATATGAATAATACCCGCGAGCCTCGTGACCATTTTACTTGAAAAACAGAGGAAAATAGTGAATTCGACTTCCGAAATCAAATCGACCCTTCCACTGCAAATCAAGTGAAAGGGCTTGGAGGGTGACGAGGAGCCTAGATAAATTTCCCCGTCACTAAGTCGGGAACTTCTCCTCGACTGGCGAGACCTAACAGACGCGCGAGGGGGGGGGGGGGCTCTCCGACATAGACCTGGCGCGATTCCTGCACGCTATGGGGAGCCAGGCTCCCCGAGACCTTCATCCTAGCTCCCCATAACATTCATCAGTTCCCCGGGACATTCATCGCAATTCCTCAGTTTAACACCCCAATTTCCATCGCGAATAAATAATACATAAATAAATCAGAGTAAATAAAATTTTTATCCTTAGACAGAAACAAGGATGCCACATTTAAAGAAATCAAACACAATCCCTGCTCATAAATTTGATACATAACACAAAATGGAATAAATATAATTCAGGAAGCTTTTTCCAACAAAAGGAAAGTTCAATTATGGAATAAAGCGGAAAGATCCATAACTGACTTTCTTTATAAAATAAATTGTTTTATAACATCAAAATATTCATACAAAGGTAATACAAAATAAATCCAACGAATGTATACATATATAACAAAAGCGTTCCTCGACTCCCGTGTTACGTATCACAGCAGACAGACTGACAAACGGATGGAGAACTAATCTCCACAAAAGCCTCCAAGACTACTAATCTGCAATTGCCTCATAGAGCAACAAACCACAGCAGAAGGGTGAGAAATAACAACTAAATCAAGATTGCATAATAATATGTAAACATATATAAATTCACATGCATAATTATTCTCACCACAAGCATCACATACTAATACATATAGCATATCATAGATAATTAATACAATCATTGTAATGTACAACATCCCTACAAAACATAGCATATGTCTATACATAAACATATCATCCATAATCCATACATTTATCACGAATGCATATCAAATCACCAATGCTATCACAAGCTCAACACATAATCAATCAATTCACAATTTTCCACACATAATTAATCCATTCATGATTTATGCAAATCCAAAGAGACCGACACAACGACTCTATGCAAATGCGGTACCATCCATCCATCATTCTCATCATTAATTCACTCAGGAATTATTGGAATCATCGCTTGTTACTTAGTGTAACTCCCCATCGGGTAAATGACGTTCCCTGTCGCTTTAGGTCCTCTTTGTATAAGGCACACGACGTTTATGGATCGCTTTAGGTCCTCCTTGTATAAGGCACACGATCCGATCACTTTAGGTCCTCTTTGTATAAGGCACACGATCATCTATAACGTCGCTTTAGGTCCTCTTTGTATAAGGCACACGACCGTTACAACAGATTCCCTCTGGAATCGTTTTGTGGCTCACACCCACTAGGGCACACGACATCACAAGAATGCATATCATGATGCTTGGCATACAATGACTCATGACAATCTAATGCACATATATATACAACCATGTAACCCATTCCAACATCAAGAATCATGCATTAAAATCAAAACCCAAAGCAATGCATTTATTTGCCATAAGGCCACAAACCATTATCACAACATTTCAACACATGCATATACATCATATAATAGCACACAAGCTATACGTTACATATCAAAAGCACATCACATGATAGCACATCAATGACACACAATTACGATGGTAAAAGTCGACAAAATGACACATTTCTAAATTCCCAACACAATTAAATCGGCCACTAATCCCAAAACCATTTTTATAAGAAATAACATCTCATTAGCTTTCCATCGGTACCAAGAACGTCTCGATCCGAGTTATGGATCAAAAGGAACCGCATCGGACGCGAAATTGGGAAAGAAATCGCGAAACGGCAAAATTCTGCACCCTCGCTGGTCATACGCGTATTGCCCTGGGCCATACGCGTATTGCCCAGCTCGCTCGCCCATCCATACGCATATCGCCCAAAGCGCTACGCGTATGAGCAGAGACTGATTTCTCTCCAAAAATTCCACTAAAAACCCAGTACGCGCATGACCTCCCTCGTTACGCGTAATGCCTGGCCCCTTACGCGTACCGTTACGCATTTCAGCAGAGGGCCGTGTAAAATGGGTTTCCATACGTGTAATGCTCTCATTCGCCCTTGCCATACGCGTATTGCCCTACCCAATACGCGTATTTCCTTGCCCGTTACACGTATGGGCAGCGAAACCTAGAATTTTTCCTGCATAATTTTCTTCTACGAAATTCACCCAATTCCTCTCCATATCTCATCTAAACATCAGCATACTACCAATTGAATGCACAACAACCTATATCTATCAGGTTTCAACAATTAGGAACCTTAAATCATAATTTTCGACACAAAAGTTGTATCCAATTCTCACAATCTCAACATATTAATTGTTGTAGTTTTCTATTCAATTCAAACAAACTTCAAACAAATACAGACATATACATATACAAGCAAGATATAATCGAAACTTCTCACCCTTACCCGATTAGTCGTGATTGAAACGGAGTTTTCTTCGATTTTCCTCTTCTCCTCTCTTTTCCCTCCTTTCTCTTTCTCTTCTTTTCTCTTTCTCTTCTTTTTTTTTTCTCTTTTTCTCTCAATTCTCTAATTATATAAATATCTAACTAATCAAATGACCATTTTACCCCTCAACTCAAATATCTCGCAAACGCTCTCAAAACGCGATAAAACATAAACAGTGATGAAATATATTTCGGGAAATAAAAGTTGAAAAGAAATTATAATTTATTGCAAATATTTTACCTATCAGGGAAATTAACCCATTAACTCAATTAGCAGGTAAAATACAATAAATTCACACATTTCACAAAATTCACATAAATGAAATAAATAAATACAATTAAACAAATCGGGGTGTTACAACTCTCCCCCACTTAGACATTTTCGTCCTCGAAAATATAACTGAGACGAACAACTCCGGATACAACTCTCGCATATGACTAACCAACTAACATGCCAACACTAGGCACACCACGAATAACACAAACTGACAAATCACCTCGCTAACAACGACTACAACCACGACATGACAACGACGACAACTACAACGTCAAGATGTAAAGCCCATACAATGCACTTGACGACTAACTCACGACTCAAAGAAACCCATGTTACCAACACCCAGGTAACACTCCCCCAATCTCCCACATAGGGATTAACCACCCGCACTCGAACCAACACCATGGAAACGAGGCAACAACAAAGACAAGAACCTAAAGTCCCACGACCCAACAACGTCTCAACAACCTCTACATAACCACAATACCAACATCCTTGTCACACAACAATGTTACACTAATGCTACGATTCACCAATCGAACATACAACCAAAACATCCATCTACATAGTAGCCCATGAATAATATTTAAACCTTTCACCTAACACTTCCATTCTGAAACGTCCAACGGTCTCATTACTCCTACATGTTTACAATGTCCAACCTATGAACTCTTACAAGTCACACATGCATATACGAAATGTGCCACCTCACACTTTTGATGCACACTCTGATTACCCGAAACTATCAAATCCACCAATTCCGTATCCAACTTCTGACTCTCCTTAATATCCACCAGAAAAAGCATAGTTCATTTCTAAAAGACCCAACCTTACACTCCACTGAGTTATCTCACACACCAGACACAAGTCTCTGACTGCTCAAATAATTCTAATCCTCTGACCATCAAAAGATCTCCTTCAAATCTTGATACATTTTATTAACTCCCGGATGTATACTCAAACTACTCCGGTGTCCTTCCTCTAAAATCATCATTTTCAATTCCGAACCATTAGGAATACAAATTCTACCGTGGAATCTCAAAACACCCTGATCATCCAATTTAAAGTCACCATTCACACCTTTATCTCCAACTGTCATCAAATCAACAAATTTCACCTCCAGCCTCTGTTTCTTGCTAATGGCCAACAGAAAATCATTAGTGACCTTTAACATAACAAGCCTCACGCTATCAGATGTCAATTTGCACACCAAACTCAAATCTCTAAATTCTTCCAAAAGTTCCCACTCTTTAACCATCAAAGAAGACATATGTAAAAACTTTCAACTTAACTCATCAGGCACGACACTAACCTCACCAATAGGATAATCCGAGCCAAAGTCATAACTCATCACAAATTCCAACCATCCTCGCTGTCTCATACTATATTCCTTCCGACCAAACAGGTACTCAATATTCTCGTGATTACCAAACACTTCGAACCTAGAACCATAAAGATAATACCTCCAAATTTTCCAACACAATACCACTGCAACCAATTCCAAATCCTGAATAGTATAGACCCTTTTTTGAATCCTCAATTGTCGTAAAGCATAAGCTACGACTTTACCCCCTTGCATTAACACACTGACTAAACTCATCAAAGACACATCACAATACCTCACAAATGGTTTATTAGGATCACACAGAATCAAAACTGGAGCCGTAGATAACTTCCACCTCAGCTCTCTAAAACTTTCCTTACAACGAACATCCCCAAACAAACGACTTACCTTTTGCAAGTCAACTGAGATAACAGAAGCACTAACTTTGCAAAATCCTCCATAACCTGCAGTAACAACCAACTAAGCCCAAAAGTTTCTAATCTCCTTAACCGACTTTGGAGCCTCCCATTGTAGAACTGCATCTACTTCCGATGGATCCTTAACCATACTCTCATCTGAAATAACATATCCAAGAAAACTAACCTTTTTCAACCAAAATTCTCACTCTAATAACTTAGCAGAAAGCTCCCTCTCTTTCAACCCTTGTAACTCAATCCTCAAATACTCTACATACTCATCCTTTGATTTAAAATAACTCAGAATATCATCCAATAAACATCACTATAAACTTATCCAAACAAGTATGAAAGATACGATTCATATACTCCACAACTATAACATATACAACCTTCAAAATTCCTTCTGAGCTCGAAACAATTTATCCAAAATAGCTTAACAATCTCTGGTTACCACATTCCATATCAATTCTTCTTACGGGGCTCCAACTCACTCAAGGTTTCTGTTAATACGAGATCTCAACCCATAAGAAAAGTAATACCATCAAGGAACTTCAAATTGTTCGCAATTCATCATAATTCAAAACTCAAGCTATCCCGAACATAACCGCAAGTTTCCATACTATTAACTGATTAACACGCAACCTCATGCTATCATCATTTTCTTTACCAACCATACTGGATCTCTTCAAGTCAACACACTAATGTTCCATCCAAAAACACATCTGAAAACCATGCACAACTGACGGCCCATCACTATGGTTTTCCTGCCAATTTCCAGGACACTATCATCACAAACATGACAAACATCCGAGTTTCACTTCCTAAAAGTTCTTCTACTTACTTAGCAGATCCAAACCTCAAATCCTCCCTTCGTCAAATTTGAGTTCACACTCTACTCTCTGAGAAGCAGCCATTAATAATACCCAATCAATCTCCCCCAGAGACATTCCAATTTGACCAACATACAAAAACCTCGAATCCGTCTCATCTTCTGATATTAGAATCTTCATCGACTCACCAAAATAATCTGTAACCATTTTCTTAATTCCAAACAATTCTCTGCACCTACTATCAAAGCCGGAAAGACACGTCTATTCCATCCAACATAATTCCGTCTACTATCAACAAGAGATTAAGCGTGATCAGTTCCTCAATTTGTCAATAGACAGCCGACAATCATGATGGGGCATAAACTGTCTTTACCAAACTATAATAGAATTTCTTGCATCTTGTGCACAAAACTACCTAAGGCACAAATCCTTAGTTGACATAAACCTTACCTCCGCATTCCCTCCGGAACTGGGAACAACACTGTCCAAACAACACTTACAATCTTGCAACCTACGGCGCACAACCGAAGCAACTTGGAGAAGCACCAGCTTCTCCCCCATTTAACTCATTCTAAATCCTGCAGACAAGGAATTAGAAAAACCAGAAAGTACTGACAGTGTTTCACACACATATCACACACTATGGAACAAACAACATCGACAGTATTCAACTGTCACACTAACTGACTCAACAACTTGGCCGGACGGACTGATCAGCTCTGATACCACTTATGTAACACCCCAATTCCCATCGCAAATAAATAATACATAAATAAATCAGAGTAAATAAAATTTTTATCCTTAGACAGAAACACGGATGCCGCATTTAAAGAAAGCAAACACAATCCCTGCTCATAAATTTGATACATAACACAAAATGGAATAAATATAATTCAGGAAGCTTTTTCCAACAAAAGGAAAGTTCAATTATGGAATAAAGCGGAAAGATCCATAGCTGACTTGTTTTATAAAATAAATTGTTTTATAACATCAAAATATTCATACAAAGGTAATACAAAATAGATCCAACGAATGTATACATATATAACAAAAGCGTTCCCCGACTCCCGTGTTACGTATCAGAGCAGACAGACTGACAAACGGATGGAGAACTAATCTCCACAAAGCCTCCAAGACTGCTAATCTGCAATTGCCTCATAGAGCAACAAACCACAGCAGAAGGGTGAGAAATAACAACTAAATCAAGATTGCATAATAATATGCAAACACATATAAATTCACATGCATAATTATTCTCCCCACAAGCATCACATACTAATACATATAGCATATCATAGATAATTAATACAATCATTGTAATGTACAACATCCCCACAAAATATAGCATATGTCTATACATAAACATATCATCCATAATCCATACATTTATCACGAATGCATATCAAATCACCAATGCTATCACAAGCTCAACACATAATCAATCAATTCACAATTTTCCACACATAATCAATCCATTCATGATTTCCACACATAATCAATCCATTCATGATTTATGCAAATGCAAAGAGACCAACACAACGACTCTATGCAAATGCGGTACCATCCATCCATCATTCTCATCATTAATTCACTCAGGAATTATTGGAATCATCGCTTGTTACTTAGTGTAACTCCCCGTCGGGCAAACAATATTCCCCGTCGCTTTAGGTCCTCTTTGTATAAGGCACACGACGTTTATGGATCGTTTTAGGACCTCTTTGTATAAGGCACACAATCCAATCGCTTTAGGTCCTCTTTGTATAAGGCACACGATCGTCTATAACGTCGCTTTAGGTCCTCTTTGTATAAGGCACATGACCGTTACAACAGATTCCCTCTGGAATTATTTCGTTGCTCACACCCACTAGGGCACACGACATCACAAGAATGCATATCATGATGCTTAGAATACAATGACTTATGACAATCCAATGCACATATATATACAACCATGTAACCCATTCCAACATCAAGAATCATGCATTGAAATCAAAACCCAAAGCAATGCATTTATTTCCCATAAGGCCACAAACAATCATCACAACATTTCAACACATGCATTCACATCATATAATAGCACACAAGCTATACGTTACATATCAAAAGCATATCACATGATAACACATCAATCGCACACAATTACGACAGTAAAAGTCAACAAAATGACACATTTCCAAAATCCCGACACAATTAAATCGGCCACTAATCCCAAAACCATTTTTATAAGAAATAACATCTCATTAGCTTTCCATCGGTACCAAGAACGTCTCGATCCGAGTTACGGATCAAAAGGAACCGCATCGGACGCGAAATCGGGAAAGAAATTGCGAAACGGCAAAATTCTGCACCCTCGCTGGTCATACGCGTATTTCCCTGGGCCATACGCGTATTGCCCAGCTCGCTCGCCCATCCATACGCGTATTGTCCAAAGTGCTACGCGTATGAGCAGAGACTGATTTCTCTCCAAAAATTCCACTAAAAACCCAGTACGCGTATTACCTCCCTCGTTACGCGTAATGCCTTGCCCCTTACGTGTACCGTTACACATTTCAGCAGAGGGCCGTGTAAAATGGGTTTCCATATGCGTAATGCCCTCATTCGCCCTTGCCATACGCGTATTGCCCTACCCAATACGCGTATTGCCTTGCCCGTTACGCGTATGGGCAGCGAAACCCAGAATTTTTCCTGCATAATTTTCTGCTATGAAATTCACCCAATTCCTCTCCAAATCTCATTTAAACATCATCATACTACCAATTGAATGCACAACAACCTATATCTATCAGGTTTCAACAATTAGGAACCTTAAATCATGATTTCCGACACAAAAGTTGTATCCAATTCTCATAATCTCAACATATTAATTGTTGTAGTTTTCTATTCAATTCAACCAAACTTCAAACAAATACATACATATACATATACAAGCAAGATATAATAGAAACTTCTCACCCTTACCCGATTAGTCGTGATTGAAACGGAGTTTTCTTCGATTTTCCTTTTCTCCTCTCTTTTCCCTCCTTTCTCTTTCTCTTTTTTTCTCTTTCTCTTCTTTTTTTTCTCTTTTTCTCTCAATTCTCTAATTATATAAATATCTAACTAATCAAATAATCATTTTACCCCTCAACTCAAATATCTCGCAAACGCTCTCAAAACGCGATAAAACATAAACAGCGATGAAATATATTTCGGAAAATAAAAGTTGAAAAGAAATTATAATTTATTGCAAATATTTTACCTATCAGGGAAATTAACCCATTAACTCAATTAGCAGGTAAAATACAATAAATTCACACATTTCACAAAATTCACATAAATGAAATAAATAAATACAATTAAACAAATCGGGGTGTTACACTCAGGGCATTCATTGTGAAATTCATGAAGCTACCGAAATTCTCATGAGCTTTCCAGCAACTCCACCGGAAACTTCATGAATTCGGTCGGGAAACTAATAGGTTAACTGGGAAAATCATGAAACTTACCGAAATGTTCACACTCCCTCCTAAAACCTAAGCCCCCCAGAAAATCAACAATTAAATCAAACTACTAAAGATAAAACATGAGAGTTTACTTGAAGATTACGAGTTCGGGTGGCGAGGAGCGTCTGGCAATGGCGGCGGCGGTAGCGGTGACAGTGAGGACAAATGGGAGAGCTTGAAGAGCGTGGAGGACTCAGATCAGTTGAAGGAAAGCGTGCAAATGACCCGGACCCACCACCTATTTATAATCCTAACACGAGACTCAAGGCGTCTCTAGGCACTTGAGCGCCCATACTTTTAGCCGCCCTAGGCATTAATGACACATGACACGTGGCACCTTGAGACCCCACGTGCGTCTTCTCAGTTTCCCTTCGTGCCCACGTGATAAGCGCGCCTGTTTCTTATCATATTCCCCACATCGTCGACCAAGGTACCAAATGGGGACAGTCCCCAACAAGAGATGACTTGTAGGGCGCCAGACAAACAGACGTCCCCGCGATTCCTGTCTCGTCCAACGTCACCTGCTATTAGCCACCTGCTTCCTCCACCAACTCCGTATTTCGGGAACGTGACGCCCAACTAAAATGGCCCCCGACGGATAGGCTGACCCTTAAGTCATTGCTCCGACTCTTCGGAGCAAAGACTCGGGGGGCTCCTGTTCTGGACTGGGCTAGGACCTGCCCATCAGTCAGGCAGGCCCAACCCCAACGTTCACTTGAGAGAGGCCCATTAAGTCCCAATTCTCCCCATTGTCGGGCACGACCAACACCCACCATATAGTCGAGCAGGTCACTACCTGGCACGGGGAGAAACCACGCGTCTGCCCCACATCTCCACGTGTCCCCCACGCGGGGACACGTCATCAAGCAACTACCCACTAATTGAAGAACTGGTCAGCCCACCTTCCGAAGATCACGGGGCAGTTGCTCCAGGGCGAACACCACGTGTTGGTCTTCCCTACGCCACGTAAGCCCTAACAGTTATCTGCATTGGGCCTAGTGATCCAACCCAGTGCAGACGACCGTTGGCCCAGTGCTGGGGGCACACTATAAGTACCCTCTATCACTAGAGGGTCAGGTATTCTGTATCTTTACTCTCACTACCTTTATATACTTGCACTTTACTCCGTCTCTTACTTTGGCATCGGAGTACATTGCAGGTACACCCCCACCTTCTCACCACCACCGGTGTAACGGAGCTCACGACGTGTTGCTGGCCACCTATCTCTTTCTGATCAGGTACGATTATATATATATATATATATATATATATATATATATATATATATATATATATATAAGGATTTGCTTGTAAAAAAATATAAATATATAATTATTAAATTCTAAGAAAGAGTTCACTTTTGGGTAAAAAAATAGTCAATTATTATTAGTTAAAAGAAATAATTAATTTTGTTTATTGCACTGCTTAATTATCATTGTCAATTCTCATACCCTATATGTTGCAGTTTTTCAGTCTTAGCGTTTGCAATTTCTATTTCATCCTTTATTAACATTGCCATTCACATCACACATTTTTTTTAGTGTTAGCGCACACATTGTCTTTCTGTCTTCATCTTCCCCTTCCTCTCTTACTCTTAGTTTCATAGGTTTGCTGTCAAGTCTCTTAAACTCTTTATTTTATTAAGTTGTTCTCCCCAAATCCTTAGTTCTATCTTTTGTTACATCACTATTTACAGATATGTGCTGTTTATTTTAAATTATTCAATTTGTTAAGTCTGTTTATTTGTTTGTAACCTTGTGTTTAATTCAGTTCTTTTAATGATCATTTTCTTATATTTCAAATTTTTATTTGTTAATTTAATTCTTTTAGTTTTCAAATTTTAAAATATTTGTCATGTATTCAATTTGTTAGGTTTTAAATCGATCAACAATATATTTTTGGTGAAGGAACACATGTAACAATGTAACACCTAATTTTGTGAAAACCAAGTTCTATTGTTCTAATTTGTTCTCTATTTAATCTTTATTTATTGTAATTTTTTATATTTTATGAATAATTTTTTGCTTTTATCTTAAAATATATAATGTTAACTCGAAAATATGAATCAAATTATTCAAAATAAAAAAAATAGAAGAAATGAAGCTTTTATTGCATTGAAAAAAAAGCTCTAGATAAATTTATTAAAACAACGAAAAAAAGTAATAAGAAAATATAGGTGATTGTTAATTGATGTTGCTATAGAAAAATTAAATAGTCTAGTTATATTTTTTGAAATTAAAATTAACAGAATCATATCTAAGATCAGCAATTTCTTAATAAAGATTAAATGAATTAGCTTTACTATCCATTGAAAAAGAAATTTTACAAGAAATCAATTATGATAATTTAATAATCGATTTTGCATCTCAAAAATCCTAAAAAATAAAATATATCTAAATTATTTATATAAAATAATTAATTTTATAAATGTCAAATTCTTAGAGTTCTCTTTAGGCCTCAATATGGCACGAAGACACTAAACTAGCAATATATGTTTAATCATACTTCAAGGAATGGACATGACTAATGTTAGTCCTTTTGGAGACACTTAATTCTTCAAAATGTATCATATTAATCTTTTTCGTCATAGATGAATTGAGATGCATGGAGATACTAAACTAGCAACATATGTTTAATCAGGCTTTAAGGTATGGAAAAGACTAACGTTAGTCCTTTTGGAGGCACTCAACTCTTCTAAATGTACTATATTAATCCTTTTCATATAATTAGAGACAAAAAACCCCCTAAACCAGTCGTTAAATATGACACTGATGAATGGAAATGACTAATGTAGTCTATTTTGAAGAGTTAAGAGACATATATAATACTTTTTAAATTAAGGAATTAAGGTGAATCCCGATGTTAACATACAAGACTAAAAAGGGTATAAACCTATTAAAATTGTGATTATGTTTTTCATTATATTAACATATATCCTTAGGAATATAAGTTTCTTTCAATTTGTATCGTTAAAGAGGTAAGTAACTACAAATTGGGATCAAATCTTTTGATTTTCAACTCACATTTCTTTTAGATGTTAAGCCTTACGATTCATGTTCTTGCTAGGATGTCAAAATTAAATAGAATGATTCATATTTTTTCATAATGTTAAGTCGTTCCAAATAAGGGGTGAATTGTAAATATGCATAATAATAATGATATACTAAATAACATTACTTTGAATCGAAAGACTTGAGGTATATAATGGTGTATGAATGTAATGATGCCATACATAGACCAAAAGAACTTATGCATGCATAAATGCAATTAGGAATGTAGATAATGTTAGACAAGGGCAACGATCTAGAAGAGGGTTGAATAGATCGCAGATAAAATTTTCTTTAATTAAAAATTGTTTTAGAAGTTATTTACTATGGCAAGCGAAAGCAATTCTGGATCGACACTCGTCTATCCCGAACCGTTATCGGAAGAATCGGATATGCGTACTAAACTGTAACAAAACGAATTACAATGATGCGAAAACAAATCAACATGGTTTTCAAAAAGGGTTAATAGCTAATTTGCCCCTTGCCATATAGGCGAATTTTGAAAAACCCTCCGTAAAAAATATTTAGATTCCCCCTAACATTTGAAGATTCCACTATTTTGACCTCTTTTGAAATCTAGTCAGCATAATCTTTGACGTGACAACATTTTTTTAATTTTTCAAAATGTATCATATTAATCTTTTTCGTCATAGATGAATTGAGATGCATGGAGATACTAAACTAGCAACATATGTTTAATTAGGCTTTAAAGTATGGAAAAGACTAACGTTAGTCCTTTTGGAGACACTCTACTCTTCTAAATGTACTATATTAATCCTTTTCATATAATTAGAGACAAAAAAAACCCAAAAACCAGTCGTTAAATATGACACCGATGAATGAAAATGACTAATGTAGTCTATTTTGAAGAGTTAAGTGACATATATAATACTTTTTAAATTAAGGAATTAAGGTGAATCTCGATGTTAACATACAAGACTAAAAGGGTATAAACCTATTAAAATTGTGATTATGTTTTTCATTATATCAACATATATCTTTAGGATTGTAAGTTTCTTTCAATTTGTGTCGTTAAAAAGGTAAGTAACTACAAATTGGGATCAAATCTTTTAATTTCCAACTCACACTTCTTTTAAATGTTAAGTCTTACGATTCATGTTCTTGCCAGGATGCTAAACTTAAATAGAATGATTCATATTTTTTCATAATATTAAGTCGTTCCAAATAAGGGGTGAAATGTAAATATGCATAATAATAATGATATACTAAATAACATTACTTTGAATCGAAAGACTTTGAGGTATATAATGGTGTATGAATGTAATGCTGCATACGTAGACTAAAAGAACTTATGCATGCATAAATGCAATTATGAATGGAGATAATGTTAGACAAGGGCAACGATCTAGAAGAGGGTTGAATAGATCGCAGATAAAATTTTCTTTAATTAAAAATTGTTTTAGAAGTTATTTACTATGGCAAGCGAAAGCAATTCTGGATCGACACTCGTCTATCCCGAACCGTTATCGGAAGAATCGGATATGCGTACTAAACTGTAACAAAACGAATTACAATGATGCGAAAACAAATCAACATGGTTTTCAAAAAGGGTTAATAGCTAATTTGCCCCTTGCCATATAGGCGAATTTTGAAAAACCCTCCGTAAAAAATATTTAGATTCCCCCTAACATTTGAAGATTCCACTATTTTGACCCCTCTTGAAATCTAGTCAGCATAATCTTTGACGTGACAACATTTTTTTTAATTTTTCAAAATGTATCATATTAATCTTTTTCGTCATAGATGAATTGAGATGCATGGAGATACTAAACTAGCAACATATGTTTAATTAGGCTTTAAAGTATGGAAAAGACTAACGTTAGTCCTTTTGGAGACACTCAACTCTTCTAAATGTACTGTATTAATCCTTTTCATATAATTAGAGACAAAAAACCCAAAAACCAGTCGTTAAATATGACACCGATGAATGAAAATGACTAATGTAGTCTATTTTGAAGAGTTAAGTGACATATATAATACTTTTTAAATTAAGGAATTAAGGTGAATCTCGATGTTAACATACAAGACTAAAAGGGTATAAACCTATTAAAATTGTGATTATGTTTTTCATTATATCAACATATATCTTTAGGATTGTAAGTTTCTTTCAATTTGTGTCGTTGAAGAGGTAAGTAACTACAAATTGGGATCAAATCTTTTAATTTCCAACTCACACTTCTTTTAGATGTTAAGTCTTACGATTCATGTTCTTGCTAGGATGCTAAACTTAAATAGAATGATTCATATTTTTTCATAATATTAAGTCGTTCCAAATAAGGGGTGAAATGTAAATATGCATAATAATAATGATATACTAAATAACATTACTTTGAATCGAAAGACTTTGAGGTATATAATGGTGTATGAATGTAATGCTGCATACATAGACCAAAAGAACTTATGCATGCATAAATGCAATTATGAATGGAGATAATGTTAGACAAGGGCAACGATCTAGAAGAGGGTTGAATAGATCGCAGATAAAATTTTCTTCAATTAAAAATTGTTTTAGAAGTTATTTACCATGAAAAGCAAAAGCAATGCTGGATCTACACTCGCCTATCCTGAACCGTTATCAGAAGAATCGGATATGCGTACTAAACTGTAACAAAACATATTACAATGATGAGTAAACAAATCAACATGGTTTTCATAAAGGGTTAATAGCTAATTTGTTCCCTGCCATATGGGCGAATTTTGAAAAACCCCCCGTAAAAAAAATTTAGATTCCCTTCCTAACATTTGAAGATTCAATTGTTTTGAGCGCAGAATTGTTGACGTGGCAACATTTTTATTTTATTTTAAATGACACGTTGACATTTTATTTATTATTATTTTAAATTTGGAAATTCCAAAAGATGTAAAACTCCAAAATAATGAAAAAGAGGGGAGTTGAACTTATGACATCTTTGTCCCATGAAATGGGAGTTACCATTAGACTAACTTGTTTCTTTTGATATATTCTTCTACTGAAATTTATATATTGTATAATTGTATTCATATTTCATATTTTTATTATATTTTTTGTTTAAACTATCATATATTTAATATTTCAATTTTATATTAATAATTTACTACAAATATTTAATATGCAATGGTTTGAATATTTACTATAAATACTGTAAATATTTAATTAATTGGATAAGTATTTAATATTTACTAAGTATTAATTAATTGGATAATTGGATATAATGGAAATAAGTATAATTGTATAATTGAATTATACTACAAATACTATAAATACTGTAAGATAATGGAAATAATAGTATAATTGTATAAATACTATAATACTATAGATACTGAAAATTAATTGTATAATTGTATAATATTTACTATAATTGTATATAATTGGATAATTGAATTAATTGAAATAAGTATTTAATTAATACTATAAATACTGTATATTAATTGGATAAGTATTTAATTAAAATAATTGAATAATTGAAATAATTTATAGTATTTCATCTAATGTTTTAAAAACCAGACCGATTATCGAACCTGTGAGGGTATTGGGTCACTGGTTCATTGGTCTAACCACTGAGTCATTGGTCGAACCGCATGACTAAACCGGATAAAACCAAATAATTCTGTTAAATAAACCGGTCACTATAACAAAATTATATATGTATTAAACCGGTCGAACCAGATGACTCGGTGTCGAAAAAAATCACTAACACCTAAAAAATTTAAAAATATCATAATTTTACAAGTTTATAATTTAAATTCAAATTTGAATCAATTATAAATTTAAGTCAAATAATTAATTTAAAAATTAAAAAAAAAAGTATTATTCTCAAATACAAACTTATGTTTGTTATTTATATAACATGCATTGCCATTTACTTTACGCAATACCTCGGCCCAACTAATAAAAACCAATGATTTCAATCATATATGAGAGAAAATAGATTATGTTTAAATTCCACAACCTATCAATGCTATAATACTGTAATAGCATCTATTTATTATATTTAATTGTTGTTACCAATTTTTAAAGAAAAAAATATTAACTTTCTCTTATATTTTTATTTTTTCTTTTTTCAAATAATAAAAAATAACGTCGTTTTAATTTTAAAAAAAATATGCATTTGAACCGCCGGTTTTTTTAAAACCGCCGGTTTACCAGTTTTTACCGGTTTTGATCGGTTCTCACCAGTTCAACTGCATATCCGATCTAACAATTGAATCAGATCGGCTGCCACTCCGATTCCCAGTTCAACCGGTCCGACCAGCCGGTCCGGTCCGGTTTTTAAAACTATGATTTCATCGCTAAGAACACATTAACCATTGAAATAATTGAAATAATGGGATAATTGTATAAAGTTTGAAGTATTTATAGTATTTACAGTATTTATAGTAAATATTCAAACTATTAATTAACAGTATTTATAGTAAATATTATACAATATTAATAGTAAATATTTATAGTATATACAGTATTAATAAGTATTTATGGTATTTATAGTAAATATTATAGTAAATACTTATTTCAATTATCCAATTATTTTAATTAAATAGTTATTCAATTATATTACAGTATTTATAGTATTAATTAAATACTTATTTCAATTAATTCAATTATCCATTTATAGTAAATATTATACAATTAATTTTCAGTATTTATAGTATTATAGTATTTATACAATTATATTTAGTATTGAATTATATTATAGGATTATAATATATTTAGTAATTATATTATAGCATTACATTATACTACCTCCGTCCCTAATTATAAGGCCCTGTTGAGTTTTTTTCTTGTCCCTTTTTATAAGACCCTCTTCAACTTTCAAAGCGCATTAATTATTTTTTTCCACACATACCCCTAATTATATTACATCTTTTTTTGCATTATGTAATAAATACAATTACATGTACATTAACTATTTCTCTCTCCTAAGGATAAACTTGTAAAATTATACAAAATAGTCAATAAATTTAATACACTAACTAACTTTCTTAATTCCCGTGATTTTCTCATCGGAGTCTTATATTTAGGGACGGAGGTAGTATTTAGTATTGAATTTGAATTGAAATATTAAATATACAATAGTTTAAACAAAAAATATAATGGAAATATGAAATAGACTAAAATACAGTTTTGGTCCCCCTATTTGTCAAAATTCACGATTTTGGTCCCCCCATTTTGTTTTTTAACAGTTTTGGTCCCCCACCCCTCACTGTTCATGTACTGTCCATGTACTGACATGTACTGTTCATGTACGGACCAAGTACTGTTTATCATTTTTTTGGGCCAAAATTAGGGTGGGGACCAAAACTGTTAAAAAACAAAATGAGGGGACAAAAACGGTGAATTTTGACAAACAGAAGGACCAAAACTGTATTTTAGCCTATGAAATATAAATACAATTATACAATATATACATTTGAGTAGAAGAATATATCATAATTCAAATAGCTGAACTGTTTGATTAATTGATTAGGGATTTGTTAGTGTGATGTTGTTAACCTAATGATTATTTAACTAATTGTATTTAGGTTACATTATTTAACCCATTTATGCTGAATTTATTGTGTTCTTGTTTCAATTAGTATCTGTTGTATTGGTATTGATCTGAATTTGTGATGTTGGTGAGTTAAGTACTTGTTTATATTTTAGGAATCATTTTGTTTGAAATGTTGCCAATAAATTTATTACTTATTTCTCGCAGAAGGATGCTGTCGAAAATCACAAATAACATGTCATGGTTCAATGAAGGACAGTTCATACAAAATCTAGAAATCATTACTGTGATAAATCTTATTGAGTACACATCAATATTTTATACAATCTATCTAATTAGGACAACACATATAGTATATTGTAGATCGAAAGAAACAATAAGTAGACAATTCAATCATATTCTTAGAGCTATTATGAAAATAAAGTCGAGAATATTTGAAGTTTTACGATTATAATCTAGATGATTTTGAGGGAAATAAATGGAAATGGTTTGAGGTAAGTTTGTATTTTTTATTTACAACTTTTAACCCTTTTTAAATATCCATAGTTGTACTAATTTTTTAAATTATTTTTAGAATTCGATTGGATTATTTGATAGGACACATATTCTAGTAACAGTTACTGTAGAAGATAGGCCTAGATGCCGTAATAGAAAGGGTGACATATCAACAAATGTGTTAGTAGTTAGTGTTGGGGTTGATTGAAAATATACATGTTGAAAAAGTCTTACATTGCTTAGTTTTGTGAATGAAGAGAGAATTCAAAGTGCTTTGAAGTCCCACATTGCCTAGTTTTGTGAAGGAAGAGGAAGTCAAATGCTATATATATAGGATTCAAGTTCTTTATTTCAAGATGCACCATTCAAAAACACTTTAAGCTTGTATTTAACTTTTTTTGTTCTCTTATACTCTTATGTTAGAGTGTTGTGAGATGTAGTTAAATATTAGTTTTGGAGGGTGTGGGTGTACTGGGGGTCTGGGTTAGTTGAGGGTATATTATGTGTTGTAACAATTTTCACATAGTGTTATTCTCTGGTTGTCTATTGACAACAACCGTGGTTTTTTCTCCGATTTTGAAGTTTTCATGTTATGTTCTTGTGTTGTGATTGTGTTCCTCTTAAGCTTCATCTATGTCTCACTGGGGTGGGAAGGTTCTGCAAGAGATTCTCGAGTATTGCGAGGTGCTTTACGTCGTCAAAATTCTCTTCAAATTCCAAACGGTAAGATATTGACATTTTATTTATTTAGTGAATCAAATGTAAATATATGATATTTTTTCTTTATTTTGAAAAAAAAATCATTGTAGGTAAATACTTTCTTGTTGATGCGGGATAATAAATGGTATTGAATTTTTAGCCAGGGATGAAGCCAGAAATTACGGAGTAGTGGGGTCTATATATATATATATATATATATATATATATATATATATATATATATATATATATATATATATATATATATAAAGATTAAAATTATTATTTTTAAAAGATCAACAATAAAGAAGAGCAAGGTCGGCCCAATGTAGGTGTAGTATGTGCTACAACATTAGGCTATAAATTCAAGAAGATCTATTTATTTACTTTTTAATTATTAAAACAATATATTTTATTGCTATTTTTTAAAAATAGGTGTAAAATCATTATTTATTTTTAAATTATGATTTTGTATTGATTTTTTCAAAAACTTGATATAAAAATTATTTTTTAAACATATTTTTTAAATTAGAATAGGTTTCAAAGTTATTGGATTGGTCCTGAAAAAGACAGTAGAAATTGAGAGATATTTTGTGGTGAGAAAAAGAGAATACATGTGTGATTTGTCTTTGCTTGGAAAGAATGAAATAAGATTGAATATGAATAGAGAAAGGAATAAAAATGAATTGTTTTCTGTTTTATTAAATGCATTTATTTTATGAAATACAATATTTTTCAAAAAAACTAAATAAATAAGGCAAGCAAAAAGTATCAGTTAAGTTTTAAATTTAATGGGATATTGAGAGTAAAAAATAACATTATTCAAATTTCATTTGATAAATGTAGGTCACTATAGAAGTTTTTTTTAGTTTATAGTATATTCAATATATAATTATTATTTATAATACTAAAAACTAGTATTATAATTATGATAGTGGGGGCATAGACCCACTCTTTTTATCACATAGCTCCGTCTCTGTTTTTAGCACGATATAGAGGGATTAGATGAAGAATGGTCAACTGGGCATATTGATTTAGAGGAAACAACTTCCACAACAAAGAAAAAAGTGCAATATACTCGTTCTTATAAGGGTAGAGACAAAGAAGGGATGATAAACTCTATGAGAGAAGTGGCCAAGTCACTGAAAGATTTTGTGCAAGTTAGTAGAAAAAGGATGGAAGAAAATGCCCAAGAAGTAATGAATGAAATGGAGATGATTGTTGATTCTGATGATACTTAATGCTATAGAGCAATAAATTAGTTGATTGAAATTTCGAACAAAATAGCGGTGTTCAAACCCCTTCCATTGAGTGAGAAGAAAAGGTATCTATTAGCTTGCATGCCCTGAAACCAAAGTGATTTTTTATGCCTTGGTATTTATTTTAGTTGCTATTATATTAAAAGTAAGATAGAATTTTGCTAATTCTGTATTTTTTTTTTATTTCTGCAGGAAAACAATTGAAGGGTGAAAGTTTGAGTTGGACTCTATTATACATGTGCATTGACATTTGTTATGAAATTATTATATTAGTAGTTTATATTTTAACATCGAGTTTAATAAGATTTATAATATATTGTTTATGTTTTTGTATGACATTCTCGCAGTAGACAATTGATATATGTTTCTTCATACTTAGACTTTAATAATACAAAAAACAAATTTAGTTGAGTTATTCATATATGTTTTTTTTTAATATTTATGTTTTTCAAAATACAAGAACAAATGGTTTTGATGAGTTGGGTTGCAGTCTTTCAATATTTAGCCTTACATGTATTCATAATGAATTTGTAAATTTGTTGCTAAATATGATGGATTTGTATACATAAGTGAGATTTTTCCTATAAAGGTTAAAGACACTTTCTTTTAACATTTTGAAACTTCTACCTATGGAAAATGTTTGTAGGTAAAAACTAATTTAAGATGGACCCTTGCTGTCACTAAAACATGTGTAAAATAAATTAATTTTAAACATAATTAATCACGAAGTTTCTTAACTTAATTTAGTGTTTCACTTTAATCTCTTAACTAAAAAAATGTTACAAGTTGGTCCCTTAAAAACACATTTGTTGATCAAATTGACCCTTTTCGTAAATTTTTTTGAAAAACCGTTAACTTCTGTTGACTTAGCCTTGACAACAATGCAATTAGTCAAAATCTAAGTCAACATATATATTAAAAAATTGATATATTTTTTTTGTTTGTTTTTGGAGGTTAACACCCCCCCCAAAAAAAATTTTTAATAATGTGTAAAAAAAATAATAACTTTTTGCAGTCCTTCAAATACGCTATAGATGCATAGTATCCTTAAACCAAAGCTTCACACAATCTACTACCACTTGTGACCAATATGTATATTAACATTGCTGATTATTACTTAGTTAGTTCAATAATAATGCATTTCTATGTCAAGCAAGAACAACAGATCCAAAAATCCAAACTTGTAGAAAATATCTTTTTTCAGGTAATGATGTGAAATTCAGCTCGCTGTTGGATTTTGAGGTCCATTTCATATATAAATTGAAAGAAAATATTAAATGAAAAATATTAATAGTATTACCAAGAACTTGTTTATTTCAGCATTTCAAAGAGAAGAACAGAACCAAGAGAACCACACCGAACAAAAAAAAAATCAAAGCAAAAATCAATATTCAACATCTTCACTATATCTCAACCTTTGTTTCATCTAACAAAAACAAGAGAAAGTTAAAAACCCAAATTCATTCTCTACAAAACAAATCTTAGTACCGAATCAAAAAACAAAATCAATTGAAAAAGCAAAGAATAGAAGGAAAAAGAAGGGAGATGTGACTCACTATTATATTAAACCACCATTAATCGACATATCCGGTCATCCATCACCATTTTTGTCCACAAACCACCGTCATATGGGCTTGGACACATAATCTTCGTCGAATTCAAACAAAGAATGAATAAATATGAAAAATAGTGGTATATCTGTATAAACCAGTGATAAAAGATCTAAATTGTGAATGAATGAGTAGTGGTGTAGTGTGGATTTTCAAAAGAGAAAAGAGAAAAATGGTGTAACAGGTGAAAATCTGCATCTTTGTTGAAGAAGACAAAGTTTTCTTTGTTTTTTAATGAAGAATTATTTAACTTTTAATCCGAGCTATTAAATTATTTAATTGTCACGTGTTTCAGCAATTACCATTAATAATACTATATTTCAAATAATTAAAAAAGCCATGTCAGATAAACGAATCTAACTAGATTGTCACATCTGCAAAACTTAACGAGTTTTCACAAAATTTGACGGAAATTACCAATTTGACTAACAAAAGCTTTTTTTTAAGGGACTAACATGTAATGTTTTTTAGATAAAGGACTGAAGTCAAACATTAAATTAAATTAAGGGACTAAAATTGAAAAAAATGAGAGGTTTATGTGTGAAAGACTTAAGACTTTTCAATATAGCACTGCTGGCCAAGTGGTTGTGGAGGTTTCTCACGAAACCAAGCACGAACTAGTGCGGAATCTTGAGAGAGAAATATGAAGATTACAGAAACTTCATCCTTTCTCTTGATGAGTACAAACCTAAGAGACTACATTCACAATGGTGGAAAGACATTATGAGGAACTGTTTCTCGACGAATAATGTATCCTTTGGCAAATTCATTACTGCTAGATTGGGTGATGGTACTTCCATTCCTTTTTGGAAGACACAGTGGGTGGGCTCCAAGCCATTGCGAGAAGTATTCCCTATTCTTTTCCAGGAGGTGCAATCCCAGGATTTTTGTGTGGCTGATATGGGTCTGCTGTTGAATTCGAAGTGGGAGTGGAACGTTCAGGTTTCACAACAGAGTCTGTCCTTGGAAGCAACAGAAGAATTGCGGCAATTGAAGGAAATTTTGGTTGATGTCTTCCCATTACAGACCCAAACAGATGTGGTTGTGTGGACCTGTGGATCTTCTGGGTGTTTTCTGTCAAAAGTTTCTATGCAGGTATGACAGATGGAATAGTGGGGATGACGGGAGACGATACATTTCAGATAGCTTTGGAGCTTTGTTGAAAATCCTCCATTCCATCTAAAGTCAAAATATTTGGTTGGCGATTACTTCTTAAAAGATTACCAACACGAAGTAATTTAGTTCGTAGGGGGATCATTACAAACAATCATGATGCAGCGTGTGTTTTTTGTTTCCAATTTGTCGAAGATGCAGTGCATTTGTTTTTGTCATGTCATTGGAGTAAAACAATATGGTGTAAGGTTTGTACTTGGATGGGGATTAATACAATCCAAGGTAACTCCATTTCTCCTCACCTTCTAGCTTGGATTTTAAGATTACATGGAAGAATACCAAGTAAGTTGGCTTCTAGGTTTTGGATGGTGGTTTGTTGGACAACATGGATATCTAAAAATAACATAATTTTCAAGGATGAGGTTTGTGATCCAGAGTTGTGCTTTACGCGTATAAAATTCGACACATCGTGGTGGATCTTAATTCTAGATAGAGGGTTTATGAAATGTTCATATTATGAATGGCATAAACATCCATTTGACTTTTTGTAAAATAGATTATATCTTGGTGGTTGTATTTTGGGTGGAGGTACTCATTGTACCTCTTATTTAATACACTTGGCTTATCAAAAAAATATTAAGGGACTACAAGATGCATTAAGCCTTAATTTTATAATTGTTTTTTCATAAATGAATTGAATTTCATCACTTTATCCAAACAATAAATTTTGAAAATGAAGTAATTCAAATACTTCATCTAATCAATAAATTTTGAAAATGAAGGGAATTCATTTTTTCGAATTCCATAAAATTTCAAATTTTCTTGAATTGCAAATTGACTCATCCAAACACACTTTAAAGATTTATTGTTTAGAGTGTGTTTGGATGAGACATGTAATAATACCATATCCTCTTAAATGCTCTATACCTTCTCAGTTGAGACAAATTGAGTTCCTAAATGCTTTATTCTTTATCAGTCGGGACAAATAGGATAATTAGTGAACTCGGATGAGCTTAATTCTTATTCAATTTCATTGACCTTTATTAATTTGTGAAAGAAAGAACATTTTGGTAACATTGATAATTGGTAAATTTCTCACTAGAAGAAATATTTCAATTTAAGATATTTTCTCTTCTCTCTTATCAACCACTTACCTTTGTTAGTAATAAGATAGAAGATAAGTTGGGATAAGAAGAGCAAGAGAGAAAGAAGAGATGAAGAAGAGAAGAGGAAATGAGGAAAAACTTGGAAGAAGAAGAATAAGAAAGCTTGCATTAACAAGGATTTTAACTCAACCTCATTATCTTCTTGATTCAATGTGGGTTCCTAGTTAGGCATAACTTTAGTGGGGAAAAATCAATGAAAAGGGAATTAGGGTTTGAGCGTTTTTTATGAACATGAAATTTGTGTTAATACATGATGTTCTAGTTGTCTTCCATGTTTACTTGTGATAATCCATGTTGTTGGTATTGTTTTATATGATATGTTATGATTCGATGTTATTGTTGCTTGCTTCCTTCCTACTGTTGCATTTGGTTCCTGGATGAGTTCTGCCATCCTCGTTAGGCGAGGGGGCTGCTCGCTAGGCGAGAGTCTATGTTTTTCCTGCAGAATTATTCTACTAAACTCGCTAGGCGAGGGATAAGCTCGCTAGGCAAGATAGATAATTTTGAAAGGAAATTACATTATGGAATCTCTCGCTTAAGCCTTGTTAGGAGCACGCTAGGCGAGAGGTCGCTTGAACGCCTCACTTGGAGCTCACTAAGCGAGTAAGAGAAAATCTTCAACTTTGAGCTTGCTGCCTCGTCTAGCTTGGAGCTCGCCTTATGCTCGCTAAGCAGGAGTTTTGATACATTTAAAAATAACTAGTGTTCTTGTTTCCACCATTAAATGGGAAGCGTGACTCTGTTTATTGAAAATTTAAATGTGTTGGAAAGCAGATCCAATAATCTATTTATTGGTGAAGGAAATCATGCATGTATCCCAATAATGCTTGATGAATGATGATAAACTATTGTGTTTATGCTATGAACTATACTATGAATTATTGCTTGCGTTGAATGCCTAATAATTGAATGAACCTACGGGGATGAGTGAGGTAAACCTACACTACTACGAAAAACCCATTTAGCAACGGTTGGGAATGACATATAATGACGCGGGCGAAGGCGTTGTTATGTAGATTGTTGTTGTAAGTTCGCCGTTTCTACAACGGTATGGAAACCGTTGTTGTATTCTGGAAGCGCGCGATATATTGTAACGGTTAGGTATTTCAACGGTTGTAATATAAATTAACTATCACAACGGTTATCAGTATCAATCGTTGTCATATATATTAACTATCACAACGGTTATGTATTTCAACCGTTGTGGAATGTACCCTTAGTTTATTAAATACAAATGTATATTGCTTGTTTTACCATCCACCTAATTAAAGAAATACAACCATTAAAATTGGTAAAGAACTATATAATCTGAAAATTAAGCTGTTCTTGAAAACCAACTTAAACACACCACTGTTTTCCGAATTGCATCCATTTCATTCGGCACATTTTATGTTCCTTAACATAAAATTTATGGTTCAATGGTCGGTTTCCTTCAATCCATCGATATCTTTAATTATAGTTTACCTCATCATCGCCAAAAATCATCGCGATTTTATCATCATAACAATCGTGATCTTAACAACCACGATAATTAGTGATGACGATGAGGTAAACTATAAGAAAAGATATTGATGAATTGAAGCAAACAGACCATTGGACCATAAATTTTATGTTAAGGAACATTAAATGTGCTGAATGAAATGGATGCAATTCGGAAAACATTGATATGATAAAGGTTGGTTTTCAAATACATCCTAATTTTCAGATTATAAGTTTCTATATCAATTTAACTGATTGCATTTTCAATAAAAGGATAATGAAACAAACAATATACATAGTATATAATAAACTAATTTTCATATACAATATCAGAATGAATTCATATATATGTACCTTATCAGAATGAATTCATATGTACGTACCACCATCATCATCACCATGTGAAATAAACCCTAAGAAGTGGGAAGCAATGAAGAAAATTAGTTAGTATTAAATTTAACTATATACAATATACATAGTATATATATAATAAACTAATGTTCTATATCAATTTAACTGGTTGCATTTTCAATAAAAGGATAGTGAAACAAACAATATACATAGTATATAATAAACTAAATTTCATATACAATATAAGAATGAATTCATATATATATATACATATATATATATATATATATATATATATATATATATATATATATATATATATATATATATATATGTACCACCATCATCATCACCATGTGAAACAAACCCTAAGAAGTGGGAAGCAATGAAGAAAATTAGTTAGTATTCAAAACAAAACAACCAAAAGTTGAAACAAAACCCTAAGAAGTGAGACTGTACCATTACAATGAAGTTCACCTTGCTAGTGAAGCATTGAAGTCGAATCTGCACAAAATGAGAATAATCAACAAAAACAACATGAAGCAAACGAGATAATGGGAACTATCTAACAAAAAGATTGAAGTAGAAGCCTACCTTATTTTCCATAAACAATATGTACATTACGCTTGCTACCGCCAGCATCATCACCATGTTTATCTAGTTTTAGATTCTGCAAGAAAAACTACAAGGAGGAAGAATCTTAAATCAAAAGCTTCATACTTCTTGTATTTCTTCTCGCGGATTCTATAAAAAGATGAAGTTTGCTGCCAAAAATGGGTGCTAGGGTTTCGATGTGAAGGAAATGGCGCTATTGTCAATAATAGAAAGTTAATTCCCTTATATAGGTAAATATTTCACAACGGTTTTCTAAAATAACCGTAATGATAAGTATATATATTATTTTAATAATATCACAATGGTTAGTTATATTAACCTTAGCGATAACCCTTCTAATTGGTACAAGGTTCGACTCCAGGCAACAACATTTTTCTATAATTACGTAAAATAGAAAAATGTTGTTGCCTAGTATAAGGGGTATCGCTACGGTTATTATTACTAACCGTTATAATATTATAACCCTTGCTCTTCCCGGAGTACAGAACACTCTGGCCATAATGATTTAAAATTTTCTCCGTTTTTCAAAAAATATCGTTCCAGAATATCAACCATTTACAAGTTATCATCATTGCAAGCATTAAACTATCAGACTTTTCATCTTCAACCTCATCTATAAATAGACAACTTTACATTTCTTCATAATATATTCTCCGTAACAATGAGTTCTACAAATGAGAATGCTAAAATCACCAATGAGGAACGTCAGGCACCAATAGATGAGGTCCAACCAGCGGCCAGGGATGCCTTAAGGGCGAGGAAGGATAAGAAGAAGAAAAAGAAAAAGCTGAAGAAGAAAAAGATAAAGAAGAAAAGGAGAACAGTTTATTATGATTCCGATGAGGGGAGTGAGGAGAGATGTCTGGATTATGAAGATGCATTTGCAGCAATGGGCTCTGACATTGATTAATATATGTAATATGATTATCAATGTACTCTTTTTAATGGAATCTTAATAAAATGTTATTTTATATATGCTCATCTCTTACAGTTTTATTTTTAAAGTTATATATACTATTCTCTTGCACTTAAAAACACTAACAAAAGAAATAAAATATATGTTTAAAAGAAAAACAATGATGAATTTTGAGTTTTGAGGTTAAATCCCCGTAACACTAACAAAAGAATAAATAAAATATATGTTTAAAATACAAAAACATGACAAAAAATATAGTTGCTGGGAATCGAAGCTTGTTACATGTATTACAACGGTGTTTTAATACAACCGTGTTTAAAATGTAAAAATATGGAAAAAAATGTAGTGGCTGGGAATCGAAGCTTCTTACACAGCTTGTATTACAACGGTTCTTTAGTACAACCGTCGTTAAATATGGCGTTATAAATTTTTTAACGTATTACAACGTTGGGATACGAATCCGTGGTAAACCTGGCATCGTTAAATGAGTTTTTTGTAGTAGTGCTAGGTTGATAACTAGGTGAGTGAAATTAGAAAGATGACTTAGGTTATGGTAAATAACTTGGGTTGCGATACTCGAATATAAAAGATGCCTCAGTGTGACTTTGTGAATAAGTAGTCGCTAAAGGTGGGTCGTCCCATCTACGAGAATGCTGAAGGCATGTATGGAGAATGATATCATAATTGCGATTCAACTAGCTTGTATCAGAATACTTGGAAAAAATAGGCATACGCCTAATTAGTCTTTTTTCATTCACCAAAGAGTGAATCAAATTTGGTTAATTATTGTATTTTGAATGGAAGACGAGTATTCAAATGGTCAAGCTATATGACTTGTATCTGAATACTCGGGGAAAAAATAGACATATGCCCAATTAGTCCTTTTTCATCCGTGAAAGAGACGGGTTGAATTTAGTTACATTATTAAGTCTTGAGCGTATGACAAATATTTGAATGGTCAAACTATAGGGTTTGTATCTAAATATTCGTGGAAAAGATATTCATACGCCAAACTAGTTTTTTTTCATCCATTTGATGTAAAAAATATTTATTGGTTTAAGTGTGAAAAATGATTTTTAATTAAGCAGAAACAAGACTTGATACTGATCAAGTGAGAGATAGTTTGATTTTTTGACTTGAAAATGATTTAATTCAAGGTGGATTTAATGGTGGGAAATGGATTAATTATCTACTTGTGAAAGTAAAAGGTTTTAATTTATTTTTACTAATTATTAATAAAAAATAATAATGCTAAAATTAAATGAAAGAAAAGAAGAAAATAAAATAAAATAACAAGACATCGAGGTGCAAATAGCTGGGAAAGGGAGTTTGTCTTAGCAAAAAAAAAAAGGGCCCAAAGGCTGAAGGCCTAATCATCCAAATGTCTCACGCCAATAGGGGGTTCGAGGCTGAATAATGCGTGTGAAAAAAAAAGAGAGAGGGCCCAGGATCAGAAGTCAACAAAATTGACTCAAGCGCAACCACCTATTTATGATAAGAGGGTGATCAAAAGGGGCGCTCATGGGATTAGTGTGGAGACTCCTGTACAGGAGTCCCTTGAGTTAACCATCACACGGTCCTGAAGGCGCCACATGGCTGCCAGTGTGATGAAATGAGAATTAACAAAAGAGAGGAGTGGTGGTCCCTTCCTTATTTCCAAACTCTCTCTCTCTCTCTCTCTCTCTCTCTCTCTCTCTAACAAACAAACAAACACAAACACAAAATCCTTTCATCTCTCTCTAAGATCAAACAACTAAAAATTTCCATAAATTTTGAAGAACAAGATGAACATACTCAAGAATATGATGAATGTTCTTGAGCCAAAACCCAGAATCACCCAAAACTTGTCCAAAATCAAAATATCCAACATAAACCATACCTTATATTGCTCCCCAAACACGAATCTATAATAAAAAAGATAAGACAAATTGACCCAAATCATAGCTGCGACGAATAAACCCTAAACTAACCAAATTGCCCGATCCAACCAAATTAATAATGATTTACATCAATTAGTTTAGGGATAAGCCTCATACACCTAATGTCTACATGATTGCAAGCGAAAATTAAAGAAAAAGAGCGAGAAAATACCAAATATGGAGTTCCAGATTCTTAAAGATCTGAGGTGAGTTCTCTTATTCCTTCACTTTTCAATTCTTCTTCTACTCCTTCTACTGCTTCTAATTTCTTACTTTAAATTTCATCTCAAATTCGTGTTGTTGTGTTTGGAACGTGTGATGCTCCTGGGTTTAGCAATGGAGGCAGAGGTTTTGTTCAAATCAATACAACCATAAGAGCTTCTTCATGAACAAGAAGAAGCTCTTGATTATGCAAAATTGGAAGTTTTTGTGTAGGTTTTGGATTCAACCAATGTTGCAAAGTTTAGTGCTCTCAATGTATGGAATTCGTCCCCGCTTAGTGTGAAGATTGCTTAACATTTATAGGTAGAATTAGAGTTAATTTAGTGAGTGTGTGAGTGTTCAAGTATGTGAATTTTGTAGAGTGTGTGATGCTGAATTCGTGTGGAGTGTGTGAGGTTATTAGTGAGATATTTTTTATGCTAATTTTGGTGGGAAATATGTGAGGAGGGAAGTGTGATCAAAGGGAAAACATTGTGAGGTTGTTAGGGAAGATTCCACGTATTTATGGATGTGTAGGTTTGTGTTCATGATGATGATGATACATGAGAATTGGTTTGGATTTTTATTCTCATTGAATTTACTATTTTTAGCTTTTTAGATGATATATGCACATGATGAGTTTTTTTTTCTTTTGAACTTGTTTTTTTTCTTATCAAATTTTGTTGACTTTTTTTTTTGAAAAAATGAAAAATAAAATATGGTAATTATAATAAAAGAGAAAAATAAAGTGAAATTAACATTTGAAGTAAGTATCTTTAAACAAAATGCAAAAAATATGCACAAATGAGTAATAATCAGATAGAATGGAAATGCCCGGACAAAAATGAATATATATATATATATATATATATATATATATATATATATATATATATATATATATATATAATGACAAAAACATAAAAGCTACAAACGTTTCGGGTACGAGCATGCCAAAAAATGAAAAGGAAAGAGCTAGTCTGTCATAGAGACCACTTTCCCATCCTCGACAGTTTGAATGAGATGAATTCAATCCCGAGAAACATGAATGTCAGGATATTTGAAAAATTCCACAACAGTCTCTATATGCAGGAATTTATTGGAAGCACCTCAGACATCCTCCAAATAAATATTCCACTCGACTGTTATCATCGACCCATTCCTTCAGCCTCTCATTCTCTTGTCAAAAGCAGTCAGATTAGGGAATATTGAACTTCCATTCAAGGGGGATGAGTAATTGTCCAAATGCGATGATTGGACAAGAAGGAGTTCTATTATATGTATCTAGGGTGGAGGCTGCCCCAACAAAAGGGGTACTTTGAATTGCAACCAAAGCAAGAACTGCTCAGATCCATTTCCTTAATTGTCGTATGGTGTCCTTGGTATTTGTCGCATACACGATTGAGTAAAGAGACATGATTAAAGGATCAAGAAAAGGAAACAAGGAAAATAGGGCCCTGGTGCCACTTCCTAAAGATTCTTTTCCTTTCCTCATTTGATTTGGCATTCACCACCCAGCGGGTCTGAATGCACTTTTTCATCCAATTTCTCAAAGCACCACCACAAAAACTAATCTCCTTACAGAAAGCCACTAGCTAATTCTCCAAGTATAATTCCTCTTGGGACATGTCTTCTTCCTTACAAGTGTTTAAACCAGGCCCTATCATGTAGTGGACCTGAGTCCAATACTTATTAAAGATATCCGAACAAGCAGAGGAAGGGACCGAGTTACAAGTGAAAAGTCTACCCATGCGCCTCCTAAATCATAGAAGTGACCAGGTAAAAGCGATTGTCGAAATCCTTCATGCTTTCAAAATAAGCTTCAAAGTATCAATATGATGCCTCAAGGAAAGCAAATCAAAACCACTTGCATAATTAAGGCTATTTTGAATCTTAAAAAGATGGAAAAACAACGTCACGGTCGACTTACCTTCTTTATACTCACACCAGTGCTGAAAGATATTAACAAATGCCCAGTTCACTAGATGCAACTTTGAAGGGGCGATCAACAAATGATTCAACATGCTGACTTCAAATTTATTAAAGGGAATGTGATAACCTATGATAGAAAATAAGCATTCATAGAAAGGGATATCACATGCACCCTTTAGGTTGTAGATCATATTATCTTCATATGGGAAAACACCCTCATTCGATTTCGAGACCCATGTGTGTCAAATCTCGGTCAAAGACACCATTGCGAACAAAGGTGGAGACAACCCTAGTATATTGGGATCCACCTAATCGCCTGAAATATCCTTAGTAGCATTCTTATTCAAATTTGATATTATCACCATGATAAAAAAAATATTTCTTATTAACATAATTGATGCATGCGCAGTAAAGTTCGAGACACCCTTGTCTTGGAAGCTCTAATGAATGAAAGCAAGAATGATAAAAACCTAGATTTCAGACTCAAGAGAAGAATCAACTTGACATACAAAAGCAATGTCCGCGAATAAAATCGTTTGGGTTTGGTTTGACTCCAAGAAGAAACACTCTTAGGGAAACACGATAGATGAAACAAAAACACCCTCTTCGCAGATAGCTTACAACAAATAATGCAAGGGAACACTTCAAAATTCCTTTATACTCTATTAAGGCACCTAGGACCATACAATTTACAAAACACTACCAACAATTTAGATCTTCTCTAAAACAGTTCAGAAGCAATCTAGAACTCTAAAAAAGGATGAATATCATTGATAACTAGCGAGTAAAAACATGTAAATCACTCATAGCGTTACGTTTAAGCTAAATTTCTGCATGAAACATAATTCACGTGATTTTTCATGTTGTTTTTGAAGGTGTGAAAAGTACACAAGAAGGGGGTTGAATTGTGTTGCGCGTTTTCTTATTATTTAGCTTCTGATCAGAGTTTCAGAATCATAACCGATGTTCAGATTCTGAGTTAATTCGTTTAGCAGCGGATACAACAGAAGTAAATAAAATAATAGCAGAAGACACAAAAGATTTATACTGGTTCCTCCCCTAACTGAGATTTATACTGGTGCCTCATAAGAGCTTTTCATTATAACCACTTCATGATTACAATCTCTTATGCTTCTGCATAAGGCTTTTACAACTGCTCAGACCAACTGTTTGAGACTTCCCTTGCTTAGAGCTCGTGTCTAAGACTTCCCTTGCTCACACCATCTGACTGAGCCACCTGCTCATCTGTCTTCTGGTTGAGACTTTCCTTCTCTTAGAGAACATGTCTAAGACTTCCCTTTGCTCACATCCTCTAGCCAAGCCACCTGCTCTTCTGGCCATCCAGACTGAGACTTCCCTTGCTCAAGCCGAACTCGAGACTTCCTGCTCAATCAGACTAGCTGAATAAGACTTTCACAGCTCAAGCACTTAAGCAATGATACTTACATGGCTTAAGCATCTTGGCTCAAAACCTATTTCTTGAATCCCAATGAGACAAGAATTTTTGCTCAAGCACATAGCAGGAGACTTAATATAATCTATTGAAGGCTCACTAGAATAGAGAACAAGGTGTACATGTGCAAGCATCATAGGTACGAGAGATCACCATAACAAAGACCTAAAGCACTTAAGATTTCTAAATATGTACATGGGTAAGAAATCTTAAGACTTTTACAATTACAACCTAAAACAGAAAATCTACATATTACATAGAGTTGATAATTGTTTGATCTTGCTACTCCTCAACAGAAGAATCCTTGTTAAAAATTCAGGCTTGAATCTTTAGCCATATATATAGGCTTTCCATAAACGCCGTTGAGAAGGTGACTTGATCAAGTGTCTTCGCTTTTGATCCATAGTACAAGAGACGTTAAAGATGGATGCACATCAGATTTTGAATTCAGTGTGTAACACGTTTAACCTTTGAGTCTTCAAGAGGTTCTTTACTAATAGAGCCGTTGGGAGCAGACATCTATAGAATGTACCAACTTTTCTTGAGCCTTGCAATCTTGTAGACTCGAGCTGGCAGGATGATAAAACAATACAGCTGCTTTTAGTAGTATGGATAGTCCACAGCTTTATCACCAACTCTGAATGGTACCATATGCTGATATTCAATTACTAAGTGTAGCAACTCATATGAATGCTAAGGCCTTCAGTTCAGAGTCTTCGTTAAACCAAACTAGAAATTGTTCTTCAAACTTTGCCACCAGAAGCTAGCAATGAAACAACTCCAAGTGTGTCTTAAGTAAAACAAATTCTGGTTATTTATGTACAAGAACAAGAACATACATAAATAAAACACACATCAAATAAATCATTATACTTTTAATACTTTTGTTATCATCAAAACTAAAAGAGAAAATATCAAGAACAAATCTTATTCTAACAATCTCCCCCTTTTTGATGATATCAAACACAAGTATTTAAAGGACAATGTTGGACATTTAATTTTCTCTACAACAACAAGGTATGAGGTTTGTAAGCTCCCCCTGAGTCTGATAGCTCACAGATGAGTTTAATTTACTCTAGCATTAAGAATCATTTTTCAAGAAAAATAAATTAATCTTCTTAGTAACATCAAGGTCCGAGGTTTTTAAGCTCCCACTGAGTTAAATAGTTCCAAGGTTGAGGTTTGTAAGCTCCCCCTTAGTTCCATATTTAAGAAGACTAAGATAACTGCATTTTAACTCCTCTTGGCAGCACCAGAATACGAGGTTTGTAAGCTTCTTCTGGGTCTGATAGGCTAAGTCAAAGGTTTGTAAGCTCTTTCTTAACACTATGTACAAGAGAGTTAAAATATGTTGCCCTTTTAAACTTTCTTTGGCAACACCAGAATACGAGGTTTGTAAGCTCCTTCTGGGTCTGATAGGCTAAGTCTGAGGTTTGTAAGCTCTTCCTTAGACCTATTTACAGAAAGTTAAAAATGCGCCATGGGCATGGTAATAGAAAATAAATGAATAGAAAATAAATGACCAATATGTACATGAAAAATATTCAATGGGTTCAGTTTCCACTTATATACTTACTATTTTTTCTCCCCCTTTTGTCACATCAAAAAGAATAAAAGGAAAAGAAGGAAAGAGAAAAAATATCACTAATAAATGTAACTCAGATCATCATTACAGGATCAGTTTCCAAAAAGAAAGAATAATCAAGTAATAAGAGTCATTAAGGTTTGTAAAATGCACGTTTTGAAGTCTTAGTGGTTGTTACCGTTCCAAGAATTAAACAAGGATTAATTTTAGACTCTTGGTATCCACATAAGTCATTATAAAAACATCCAACTCCTAAGTCATTTTCATCAATCACCAATCCTAAGAATATGGAGTCAACATCTGAGAGTCATAAGGCATATGTCATAACAGACACAACTGGGTGCTCTACAAGCTTGCCAATTTAATCCTTTCAGAGACGAGTTACTTCTGAGTCCTCTACAACTGTACATGTGCTCTCAACACAACTTTCTTCTGAAGAGGCTACTTCAGAAACACCTGAACGACCTTCAGAAGGTGGTTCAACAGTAGTTGCCCTGAAACCTCAGAGAAGAAGCATGAAGAGATCAAGGAAGAAGAAAAGGAGGGTCAACAAGAAGTTCTACCGCTCTCTTCCAGACATAGAAGAGGAAGAAGTGATTGATTCAGAAGATGAGGAGGTAGACTATAACAACAGTGGACGTCGTTGGGCACGTGATGCAATAGCTAGAGATGAAATCTAGAAATCATCTTATACCTTTTTTTTTTGTTTAAAAAATTGTAATCCTTTAGTTCAATTAATGAAAAAGTTTATCAGACCAATTACTTCTTTAACATACATTTACATTCCAAAATTTTCTTTAGATTTTCTGAAGGTACACTATCAAAGTGAAACTGACACAGAAACGACAATTAGAACAGATCAGACATAAACTCATAATTATTCAGAGATTCTTAATAGATTAGAATTTTAGATTACATTACCAAGAGTTATCATTAAAATACTGATAAAATTTAATCAGTACTTAAATAATATTAAACTCAAGACAATAAATGTAACACGTCTATAAAAGGACTCTAATAAGCTTTCTTCCATCATCACTTAATCCCTAAAACACCAAGATGTATAAGCAAAAGCAAAACAGGGTTCCAAAGAGGGATTTCAGGAAGAGAACACTACTGAATGCATCCTTAAGAAAATCAAAGCAAAGCAGCAGCTGAAGAACCTGCAAGTAAGAAGACAACTTCAGAAGTACTCTCCTCTTCAGCATCCTTTGTGAAGACACACAGAAGAAGAAGATCTTCTGGATCCATACGCAAAAACAAACTGAGAAAGGAGGCTTTGGAGTTTGCTAAGGAAGAATGGCAAGATTTCTTAGAAAATCTAGATATGTCAGATGATCCTAAGGAACTCCTTAGAACACATTCATTAGACTAGAAAAATCTTATTGTCTTGTAATAGCTTCCTTTTTATTAATAAAATAAGTTGCAAACATTTGAGTTCTTTTATCTGTTTCAGATTCTCAGTGAACAACAAGAATAAATATTGATCAGTTAAAACTGAACACAAGCATGAACAAACTCAGAATTTATTAATAAGATACTTAATACAAAGATTTCAACAACAATACAAAGCATAGCTATGCAGAAAATCTAACATCATAATCTTTCATAGACAACTTCAAACTTGTCTCTCCAAATCTTGGAAGAACTAGCCTCAGAACTTATGTTAACCCCTTGCTGAACAAGTAATTCAGAAATAACTCGTCCAAAAGGTATGAAGAAGGTCTTTCCCTTTTTAAAAGAAGGAATAGACCTCTTCAGATGGTCAAACATAACTTGAGGAAGATCAATCTTCAAATTTGAATTGAGAAATAGAAGCAGATCTTTTTCAATAAGGTCCACTTGGTCTAAATCCCTATCCTTAGGCAGTAAGTTTGAATTCAAAATCTAACTCCAAACAACAGCATCAAGAAGAAGATTAGAGACCACTGATGTATTAAATGGATCTACAAAGATACGCCAAGTAGGAAGATAGTGTTCCTAAACAAGAGTTCCTAGGATTTCTCCAATCTCCTCACAGTTGATCACATTTGCAATCGCTTTAGAGGTTACTATTATAGAAACACCAGTTACTTTAGACAGGATAACATACTCAAAATTCAGCTCAATAATGGAGGCATTGATCCAAAACTCTTTGACAAGACTTGGATAAGTGAAACCACAAAGCATCTCAAAGTAGCCATTCCACCTTTGTTTAGACACAGTCTCCTAGAAGTTGAAACCAATCTTAAGCAACTCATCAAAATCCACAAACTTTTCATTGATGACAATCAGCTGATTCAAAGGAGAATAAACTGAAGAACTCATCTCAAGTTTGGTTTGATCAACACACAAACAAGAGGAAAATAAGAAAGAGAAGAAGAAGAAGAAGAAGAAAGAAACTGAACAAGAATCATACAGAAATAAGAATCTTGTCAGAAAAACGACACAATGATGTTCCACAGGACATGGAATAGTAACAACAAGTACTAAAAGAGAAAACATCATTACCCAAAGGTTCTTTATCCAACAGATATTTCAATTTCACCAGATGAGTTTCACCTTTATGAAAGGTTAAGTATTAAAAAAGCTTTTAGAAAACTTTTTACTTAAACTGCTAAGATAGTAAAAAAGAATCTTCTTCTGAACCTCAAAAACTGACAACTTTCAGAAGCTATCAACCATTTGAGTCTAGTGAGTCTAGGCTTAGACAGAGATATTATTTGTCAGTAACAAGTCTCTAAGATTCTATTCAGAACTAGCACTTTATCTTAAGACAAGAGTCATGAGTGATAGATGAATATTGAATTGTCTTCTTTTAGACAGCTAACAAGCAACATTATCAACACAAAAGTGAGAAAACTATTTTCATACATGTGATCATCATATGGCTTGATAAGACAATCAGTACAGACAAATACAACAGAGTTTCCTCTTAAAGATTTCTGAAGTTCTCTTTTTCAAAAGAACTCCTCTAAATCTCTAACAGAAACTTTGTATTTATATCTAAACAAAATGTTTCATTGAATCAAAAGATAAGCCAGAAAAGAACATACCATGTTTTTTTGTTTTGTTTGGCCAGACTCAATTCAGTATTCAGACTTGACCAATAGAGTTTGAACACAACTTTGAGTGGATTCTGATTCAATGGCCGTCTAACCACTGATTCCACTAATCTCACCAAATTCAGTACCACCAGTACTTGAATTTGGGTTGTTGGCTCTTCTTCCAATCAATGTTGTAAACAACCTTGTGGAAGATGCATATGCTTCTTTCCTTGATATCTGTAGCAGATACATTATGATACTCATATTTCTATAAGACCATACATATAAGTATAAATAGATTCTTCTATGCCTTATATCTCAATCTAATCAGTAGATCATAAGTTACTCCAGAGTATGAGTCTAGAATGATATATGATAGGAACAAAATCTTGTTCTAAGAAATGTCAATAATTTCATTATCTTGGATTAAATATTTTAACTTTGAAATCATTGACAAACTCAGAACCAGATGGTGTTAGCTATCAGAGATTGAAATAAAGCATATCGAAGTACTATCTTAGTACGGCTAACCGAACTCAAATAAGAGTTGAAGACTTCTCATAGAAATGTCTTTTAAAACAACTTCCATGTTGGTTCTCAACCAATAAGCAATGGAGTTTCTTAAGATATCACCTTAAAGAACAGACTCCATATAATCAAATATTTTGAAACAAGATAGCTTTAACAACATCTCTTGCTTTTCAATACTTGATTTTTATTTCAGAACACAGATGTTTCTCTTCATATGCATCCTGCACTAATATCAGCTTCAAACGATTAAACATTGAGGAGCATCTGATATTAGGTTCTGGTAGAATTATCTTCTTGCTTTCAGATCTGGGAAATCAGTTGAAATACAAATATTTCAGAAGCTTTTGAAGTTACTCTTCTATCAACAGATATCACAATCCATTCAACCAATATGAAAGTCCTTCTGATAAGAAACCCAAGTTTCTCATCATTAGTCATTCCAAAGAACTTAAGCTAAAAAAATGATTTGTTGAATAGTTTTTCATCGTCTAACTTCATTTCTTTCCTTTGAAGGCTGTAAGACAAACCTTCAGAACACAGCAGATTTAAGATGTAAACATCAATAAAAAATAAATTGTGACTTTAGATTTAAGTCAAGGAACAATCTTCTCAGAATTTACTTGAAAAGATTAGATGAAGAGTAACTACTTCAAGCTTCAAAAACTGATCCCCATAACCCAAGCATAAGACTTCAAAGATAGTCCAAGCATCAGACATATCAATGATGTTGATATACTCAAAAGTGAGATAGTGCATCTACTAGAATGCAACTACCTCTGAAGATATTCAATATGCATCTTCTGAGTTGGTGAAAGAGATTTCCAAGATGATCATCTTTAACAACATCAACTTCTATAGTAATACCTTTTTCAAGGATATTCTATAGACCTTCAGCAACCCTTTATCAAGTCCAATGAGTTAAAAATATGTTTAGCTTTTCCATCATTTAAATTCAATGGAATCACCCATTTGAATCAGTATGATATTTTTCATGTGGCACTTGATTCCTTCTTGAAGAAGAAATATACTTTTCTTATTGGATCAATATCTGCACCACTGTTAAGTGTTAAGCACAGACCATGCTATGATACCAATTGAAGGTGTGAAAAGTACACAAGAAGGGGGCGGTTGAATTATGTTTTACGTTTTCTTATTATTTAGCTTCTGATCAGAGTTTCAGAATCAAAACTAATGTTCAGATGCTGAGTTAATTCGTTTGGCAGCGGATACAACATAAATAAATAAAATAACAGCAGACGACAAAAAAAATTTATACTAGTTCCTCCCTTAACTGAGAGTAGTTCATTCCCCTTGCCTCACAATAGCTTTTCATTAACCACTTCATGATTACAATCGTTTATGCTTCTGCATAAGACTTTTACAATTGCTCAGACCAATTGTCTGAGACTTCCCTTGCTTAGAGCTCGTGTCTAAGACTTCCCTTGCTCACACCATCTGACTGAGCTACCTGTTCATCTGTCTTCTGGTTGAGACTTCCCTTTTCTCACATCCTCTGGTCGAGCCACTTGCTCTTCTGGCCATCCAGACTGAGACTTTCCTTGCTGAAGCCGCACTCGAGACTTCTTGCTCAATTAGACTAGCTGAATAAGACTGTCACAACTCAAGCACTTAAGCAATGAGACTTTGTGCCTTATGCATCTTGGCTCAAAACTTGTTGCTTGAATCTCAATGCGACAATACTTTTTACTCAAGCACCTAGTAAAAGACTTAATCTAATATACTGAAGGCTCAGCAGAATACAGAACAAGGTGTACATGTACAAGCATCAGAGGTACGGGAGATCACCATAACAAAGACCTAAAACACTTAAGATTTCTAAATATGTATAGGGGTAAGAAATCTTAACGCTTTTAAAATTACAACCTAAAACATAAAATCTGCATACTACATAGAGTTGATAATTGACTGATCTTGCTACTCCTTCAACAGAAGAATCCTTGTTAAAAATTCAGGCTTGAATCTTCATCCATATATATAGGCTTTCCAGAAACTAGCCGTTGAGAAGGTGACTTTGATCAAGTGTCTTTGTTTTTTCTCCATAGTACAAGAGACGTTGAAGATGGATGCACATTAGATTTTGAATTCAGTGTGTAACACGTTTAACCTTTGAGTCTTCAAGAGGTTATGTATTAATAGAGCCATTGGGAGCAGACATCCATAGAACGTACCGACTTTTCTTGAGCCTTGCAATCTTGTAGACTCGAACTGACAGAATAATAAGACAATACAACTGCTTTCAGTAGTACGGATAGTCCACAACTTTATCACCACCTCTGAATAGTCCACAACTGGCAGCAAAAACCCACACATTTCTCTCTGGGATCCTCTGTTGTTTTTCGTAAAATCCCATAAACGGTTTGTTTTGTAGGACCATCAGTGGTTTTTGCATTCACCTTAGCAAAATTTTCGCCAATCTCAGTACTGGCTTTGTTGGCTTGGTCAGTAGCAACACTGAACTTCGTGCTATCTTTATTAAGGCTTTCAGTAGCCTTATTCTTGTCTTCGACAAAGCTTTCAGTAGCCTCGTCACTCTTCACAAAGTTGAGACCCTCAGTAGTCTTCTCTTCGTTCATATTGTTGAGGTCTTCAGTGGCCTCTTTGCTGACGCAGTTCTTTAAGCTTCCTTCATCAAGGTATTGAGTAACCTTGATCATCACTGGTTCTTTGATGAAATCTTCAGATATTTCCTCCACATCACTTTCGACTGCAGGGATCTCAGCGATTTCTACCATGTTCACATTTGCGTCGAAACCTTCAGTGGCTTCTATCATCTCAAAGTTGCAGTCAGAACCTTCCTCGACCTCCACCATGTTCACAGTAGATGGTTCAGCGTAGTGGGCTTCGACCATCTGCATCGGGTTTGAGTCAACCTTCATTGGTGGCTTCGACTTGTCGCCGAACTTCAATCTTCCATCACGAATGGCATTCTGCACCAGATCCCTGAAAAGGAAACATTGAGATGTTTTATGCCCTAAAAAGTTATGGTACTTACAAAAACCTCTCTTTTTCTGTTGTTCTATGGGAGGCACTTTGGTGCCAGGTGGCACTATCATTTGGCCATCTTTAACCAGCAAGTCAAATATTTCGTCACACTTAGTGACGTCAAATGTATAGGTCCTCTTAGGAAATTTATCATTCTTCTCAGGTTCGACAGGGTTTTTTCCGTTCGACGGAGCCAATACTTTACAGGAGTATGGCGGACCCTATTTCAATTCTGCTAAGTCGACTTCTTGTTCGTCGAAACTAAACGATTCGCTCTCGTCATCATCATCTTCTTGACATACGCCTACATATGCCACTCTTTCTTTCTTATTTTTAGTTGCTCTGGCCTTTTCGGCCTTTAAACGTTTGACCTGCCTCACCCTATCCGCCAATTGTGCCATATCCCTCAGGTATTGGGTGTCTAACTTCTTCCTAATTGAATAGTCTAGACCACCTGCTGCTATTTCGACTAACTCGTGCTCAGGCACTTGCGTGAAACATCTCGCCTTAAGTAGCCTAAACCTATTTAAATAATCATCGATTGGCTCAGAGAATTTTCTTTTAACACTAGCCAATTCCTTCAAACTTATTTTTGTTTGTCCCATGTAAAATTCTTCATGGAACAGCCTTTCTAACTGGACCCAGGTGTGGATCGAATTCGCAGGTAAAGATGTGAACCATGTGAAGGCATTTTTCGTCAAAGAACTTGGAAAATATTTCATTTTTAAATTTTCATTACGTGCGATTTCTCCTGCCTCGATCAAGTAACGGGCTACGTGTTCGACAGTGGATTCGCTAGTGTCCCCTGAAAATTTGGTAAACTTGGGGACCTTCCACCTCGGGGGTAATTCTTCCTGCAAAATATATTCAGATAACGGTGATGTATAACTAGGCCTTTGCAGCCCCACATTCACACCATTTCTGGCCATAATCCTTTCGACCATGGCTGCTAAATTGGTTTCTGGTGGCATGTTATTATGGCGTAATTGTTGCACAACGTTATCAGCGTCTTGGTCTCTATGGACTAACACCCTTCTAGGCTCTTGTTGGACAGGAATTTTAATATAAGGCTGTTTGACCACTGCCTCTTGGTTTCTAGGATTTCCTTGAGGCATATTCGCCGGTCTCTGATTTATTGTGGGCTCCTCTTCGACAACTACCCTGGGATTCTGAACTATTTGTTCCCTTGGTTGGGTTTGAGGAACACCAAAAAAGTCAGCAATGCGCGTCATTTGCGCTGCTAATAATTGGTTTGTTTGGGTGGTGTTTTGAATTAACGGATTAAACACGGCCCCCATTTGTTGCGTTAACATCTGCACCATGTCATGGTTACTTTCGTCCATTTGTTGCCTAATGACTTGTGCATAATTATTAGTGATTGCAGGCATGTAAGTTTGGTATCCCGTTGACACAGGTTGACCTATTCTGCCTATGTGGTTCACACCAGACCCTGATCCTTGCAGGGGCGAAGTAACATTCATCAAGGGGTCAGAATATAATGACGACGAATTGTGCAAACTTGCCATCACCGTTGTTGGCATTCCGTAAGGCTGTTCCCTATTATGTGGAGGCATTGAAAAATTCGTCACGAAGGGCCTATGAATACCCCCTAAAGGAGGGGGAGTCATCTGAGGCATTTGGGGTCCCACTGTAGAAATATTGGGCGCGTTTTGGGCTGCCAAAAACGCTGGAATTGACCCCGTTGATGATGGTATAGCTTCTGATACAGAAACTGACGTCGTATTGTCTCTTGTCGAAGGAATAGGCGTTGGGTTAACATTTTGATTATTAGGCGTGCTTTGATTCGCCATTTTTCTTGCTCTTGTTCTTTTTGGTCTTTCTTCATTGTTCACGGCTAACTTGCCACTCCTTAGAATCATATAACGAAATAAAACTTTTTCTTCTACGAATTTGCTATAAGAACAAAGGAGGATACACTTAAACAAATGAATGCACTAGGTCCCACTGGGCGTGCCAATTTGTTCGCTGGTGAATTTGGCGAACAATCTCTGGTTTCCTAATTTATGAAAATTAGTTTACTAACAGGACCAACCAAACAAATCCTAGGACAAAGTGCTTTTGAAAGTATGTTTGATTTTGAAAATTAACGTATTCGTTCTATGTATCTAAGGTTCCTCTCAACAACTATTTCGACTAGTAGAACAAATCATAAAAATGGCGAAGAAGTAATGGAAACCACCTTAAACTAAAAGTAAATTTCTGAAATAAAAGATAACTTGAACATAAAGAAATGAAGGAAAACTTAAAATTTCATTGAAATTGCATAAAGGTAAACTGGTGTTTCCCACACATACATTTTCTAGAACACTCGTTTCTCTCGCGCGGTTACTTTGAGTATTTACGGTAATTTGTACACAGTTTGGAACACCCTGAATCTAACATCAAGATCTCCTATTTATATACAAACAAAATAACTACCTATAACAGTCATCTCTCCTAATGGCGACAAATGTCATTCTGCATGTATTCGCCTCCTATATGCATTCCACGCGTCCTATTTCAAAATGACACTTCCCTCCAGAAATTTGAAATTCAAAACACTCGTCGAATGGGCCGAATCCTCCTTCGTCGAAACCTATTTCCTCACTTGGCAAAAAATCTAACAATGCTTCTTGCAGGTACCACGCTCTTTCGACTTGCCTCCTACTCAGGAGCTTTCGCCAAAGAATTTTCTCACTGCAATGCCCGGTCGAATTCCACCGGTCGAATTTTTCTCTTTCCTTCTGAACCATTTCCCTGTCGTCGAAATTAGCCATCTACACCTATACATGGACAAATGGACATTTGGATAGAATTTGGCTTAAATTTGGATATCCATGGCTGTTTCCTTTGACAATTTGGATTCAAAAGTGGTTTATTTATTGAATATGAATTGGATTAAGAAAAATGGTCTAATTAGATTTTTTTTTTGTAGAAAATGGTTTAAGAAAAGGTTATGGAAAAATGGTTAATAAAATGAAAATGGACAATGGATATGGTAGAAAAAGAATAAAGAATGGTTCTAAAAATGGACAACCACATTACACCAATCTCTGAACTTTTCACAACATCCGATTAAAGGGACACAACCACCACTGAACAACTTGCAACAGAAACAACAACCTTCTGAGTCAATTTGAAAACTTGCGTTGATTATTGAATCCGCACTGAGGAAAATAAATCCACAGACGAACCTCCAATGAACTGATGAGCCATAATGAACCTGATGATTGAACTAAACTCCCCGTGAATTAAAATTTGATGACTTGATGACCTCCACACCACATAACTTGACCTTAGGTATACACTGGCTGAGAAATAGACTGATATTGATAACTTACAATTGCAGCAAGCTCTTTATGGTTTAACCAAGATGAGGTCAAACTTCCCTCTGATCTTGATCATAACCAAACCTGACTTGAAGCTATACCATCACCCCTGATAATCCTGATCTCCTATCCATGATGAGAAATAAATCCTATCCATGAGGTCAAACTTTGGTCTTGTTTACTACCATTCTGTCATACTTTGTGATGGACGAAGAGTCACTTAATTTCCTTATAGTTGAAATCACGACATCGTTTTCATCTTGTAGTTGACGAAGAGTCACTCAACTTCCTCATAGTTGAGATCACGACATCATCAATTTTTGTGGCATTTCCTTTTGGTTTAGGATGAGGAGTCACTCAGTTTTTTTTCTTAGCTGAGATCACGACATCGTTTATTTTGTGATTGAGTTGTCCTGTGTTTACTTGTGTTTGTTCACATGATCCCTTAGGATTCCTAGCCACACTTAATTTCTGATTAAGTTGGAGGAAGGAGAGACATTAGGGATTAAATTTGGATATCCATGGATGTTTCCTTTGACAATTTGGATTCAAAAGTGGTTTATTTATTAAATATGAATTGGATTAAGAAAAATGGTCTAATTAGATTTTTTTTTGTAGAAAATGGTTTAAGAAAAGGTTATGGAAAAATGGTTAATAAAATGAAAATGGACAATGGATATGGTAGAAAAAGAATAAAGAATGGTTCTAAAAATGGACAACCACATTACACCAATCCCTGAACTTTTCACAACATCCGATTAAAGGCACACAACTACCACTGAACAACTTGCAACAGAAACAACAACCTTCTGAGTCAATTTGAAAACTTGCGTTGATTATTGAATCCGCACTGAGGAAAATAAATCCACAGATGAACCTCCAATGAACTGATGAGCCATAATGAACCTGATGATTGAACTAAACTCCCCGTGAATTAAAATTTGATGACCTGATGACCTCCACACCACATAACTTGACCTTAGGTATACACTGGCTGAGAAATAGACTGATATTGATAACTTACAATTGCAGCAAGCTCTTTATGGTTTAACTAAGATGAGGTCAAACTTCCCTCTGATCTTGATCATAACCAAACCTGAATTGAAGCTATACCATCACCCCTGATAATCCTGATCTCCTATCCATGATGAGAAATAAATCCTAACCTTGAACCAATTGAATATAAGCTTGCCAACAAACTTGAACCAAGGAAGTGATGAAACCCTAGGCTCTTGATGCCTGACAACTTGAATAAAGTAAACTTGATACTTGATGTTCTTTGATTTGAAATTACAACAATAAGAATTCAACCCTCTGCCAAACTTGAATGAAAGTATCCCAAGGAAAATAGGAAGCCCTGACTCAGAGAAACTCCTGATCCCATGTCTTAGAAGACCAATGTGATGTATGATTGTGAGCTATGACCTAATAATGATGCAAATGAAAATGAAAAACAAGCCAATTAGAGTTAGAAACATGAGGGAAAATTTTGGGGTTCTACAGCTGCCCCTATTCAATCAACTTAAATCTGAAGGTATGAAGAGCGACCCTCCTCAAACATTCAAGGTAGAAGGGGATTGAATACCAAAATAACCACACAAATTTGCGATCTGCAAAAGGGAGGGAGGACTCCGCTGGGGACAAGTTGTAATAAGTATAAAGCCATAAACACGAATGGATGTCCAAAATCAATATGGACGAAGTATTAAAACAGACCGAAACAAACACTGATGGGTACTTGAAATAAAAAAGGAGAACACTGACGAGTAGTGAAAGAACACGGACGGGTGTCTAAGGAATCAAACACGAACGAGTGTCTGAGATTCAAACGAACGAGTATTGGAGAGCTAAAGGCAAACACAGACGATTATTGACTGCGCTGGGGATAAACACGGACGAGTGCTGAAAGAATACGAACGAACACCGAAGAGGTTGAAATCGAACACGAACGGGTGTGGAAAGAATATGATCAATACGGACGAGTATTGATGAAAATGAAACAAACATGGATGAGAGTCGAAAGAATACGGACGAGTGTCGAAAGAACACAGACGAGTGCCAACTACACTGGGGACAAACACAGACGAGTGTTGAAACATCCATACAGACGAGTACCGAAAAGTAGCCAAAATGAACATGGACGAGCGTCTAGAGTCAATACGGATGAAGTATTGAAGAAAGGGATTCGAACACAGACGGGTGTCAAAAGAACACGGACGAGTGTCCAAAATCAATACGGACGAGTATTGAAGAAGAGAAATCGAACACGGACGGGTGTCGAAAGAGCACAGACGAGTGTCTATAATTAATACAGACGGGTATTGAAAGGACTAGCACCAACACAGACGAGTGCTTAAAATCAATACAGACGAGTATTGTAGAAACCAATACAAAGGAATATCGGTAAGGTCAAAACAAACACAGACGGGTGTTTAGGATCACGACGAGTGACTAAAAATCAATACAAACGAGCATTGAAAAGTAATAAGCAAACACAAACGAGTGTTTAAATCAATACAGATGAGTATTGAAAAGCAATAAAATAAACACGGACGAGTGTTGAAATCTCGAGTATTGAAAAACTAAAAGCAAACACGGACGAGTGTTGAAATCAATACAGACGAGTATCGAGGAAATAATAGCAAACACATACGAGTGTTGACTGTGGTAGACTAAAATGGGATCAACGCCTCTAACGCCTGAACACCAAACTACTTTGAGGGGATAATTCGAAAGACCGCCTGGACGAAGGGGTGAAAAGAAAAGAAAGCACAGACTACCGATCCTGATAGACAACTCTGCAGAGGGATTGATAAGTGGAAACTGTAGCTATTTTTGTATATAAGTTTTGTTGCACTTATCGATAATTTTTGTTAATATCGTTTGAATAAACCCCGCTTTGTTTGTAATTACGTTTACTTTACATTATAGTGTATATATTGTGTATCGTATAAATATCATTAAGTTTTATTGATTTTATCTCATTTTTATAGGTATTTAAGCAAATATATTTTGCCATTGTTGTATATAGCATTGAATAAGCTTTCTAACGCTTCCGACCGTGCGTCAATCTGAGTTACGGTTCAGAAGTTGTGATCAAAACAAGGGTTGGTGTGCTGTCAAGTTCGCTTTGCGAACTTTCCAGCGAATGCTCCCAGACTTATGGCAGTAGAAAAAGGGACCAAAGTTCGCATTGTGAACTTTCTAGCGAATATTCGCTTTGCGAATAAAAGTTTGCATTGCGAACTTTTGCAGAATCGCAGAGGCGGTTTAACTGTTCCTGAGGAATCAGGTGCCTAAATTTGATGTTCGCTTTGTGAATAAAAGTTTGCTTTGCGAACTTGACAGATTTTGTAAATGATATTTAAGTCATTTCATTCATTTTTTAGGTTATGGTTTGGGTATTTTTTGATCCCACTCCACCAAACATCATTTTTCATAGGATTAGCTTAGAAAACAACATTGAAGCTTGCACACGGATGATCCAGGGTGGATTTCTCATCAACCGACGTTGAAAAACCGTGAGATGTTTGGTTTATTTCGTTTCTCCTTTGTGTATTTATTCTTTGTTAGGTTGTTGTATATGTATTTACTTTGAACTCATGTATATTTTTCGCCCATGGCGTTATATTTAATTTGCTTTACAAATCTTTATTGGTGATTATCCTTGATTTTTGCTTTATGCTCGGGGTTTGAGTTGTGTTAGAGATAAACATCGCAAACTTTGATTAGGGATGATTATCTGTTAGTTTCTGGATACTAGAGATAGATTTAGAGCTAACAATCTTTATGGGTGTCGAAGCGTAATGCCTCTGTATCTTGAGTCGGGCGCGAGAGTGTCGACGAGGGTAACACGATTGTTCTCTCAGCTCAGTGTGTCAGAGATGGACATTGTTGTGAGCGATGCTGGATGATATTGAGGAGTATTGTAGGTTAAGTATAACTGGTCTGTAAGTTTAAGTTTGTGACGAGTCGATTATATGCATGCCAGATAAGTTTCTTCTCTCTGAAGAATGAATTCTTTTTGTGTTAATGTTTACTTTTCTGCATTTACTTTAAACCCATTTTAACCACAACTCATTAACATGTAAATTGTCGAGCGGCAGTTCAATAGCACCGATCTCTGTGGACACGACATAAATCCCGGAGGGAATTCTTCCAAAAATAATATTTTTGCTTGCCGCTTTACCGCACCAAGAGGGATACCAGATAGTCTCTTTGGATGACCAAACTCATTGCTTGGGGAATGAAATTGAACGATATCTCTTGAGCTACCACGCTTTCTGCTGGGGAAACGCCTGGCAAAGGTGAACTCATGGCTTATGCTTCGAATGCATATGTTTGAATTTTTCTATGGCGTAATGCTCCATGCGAAATAGAAATGCTACCCATTTGGAGGATGAAATGCAAAGATTCTTATGCTATGCGAAAGAGGCATTTCAACAAAATAAAAGCTGAAGATATGAAGGCAACTCCACTAGGGACGACAAAATGAATTGTCCTTAGGGTCATAAACCCTGCTGGGGAAGTCACACTGCACGGCCTTCCTGATTAAAACCTCTGCTAAATAAAGAACCTAAAACGAACTTCCACTCTGCTAAGGATTAAGAATATCACTTGCTGAAAATAAAACCCAAAGATCTGATGCGGACAAGTGCCAATAACAATTGGGCTAGGAATCTACTAGGGATGTCAACCACTGTTGATTTGCCTGTCGAGAGAATCAATACCAAACTCTGCTTGGGGAGAGAAGTCAACAATACCAAACCTGTCGGGGAATATCATTGAACTTAACCTGCTGCTGGGACAATGGATTTTTACCTTAACCTGTTGGGGATAAGAGCACACTGTTGCTAGCGAGATTACACTTCCTGATCCGACGAGGAAACTAGATACCAAGACTCTGTAGGGAATATAAAATCTCTACCAGGGGAGAGACGTCCAACAAGTCTTCTGTTGGGGATGCAACATTGTCTTGTCTGGGACAATCATCTTCTAAATACTCGTTGGGGAGTAATAAACCAACCTGACTGGGGAAAGCAATCTTCTGCACTCCTGCTGGGGAGAGAGAATTTCCCGAGGCTCTACTGAGGATGTTAGATCTTCAATGCTGGAGAGAGAGACTCTACTGGAGAGAAGAAAGGTCAAACGAGCCTCATACGGGGGGATGTGACGATATGTAATCCACTGGGAATGACTGGGCCAAATACAGTTGGGCTTTTGGTTAGGTGTAGAACCAGATTGATGGTGATCAGATTTTTAGGGACTTTATTCTTGGTTGCCAACAAAAGTGGACTTTGAAGGTGAACTACCAGATGAGAATTGGTATTGAAGTGGTAGACTACTAGACGAGAACTGGTGACAAAAAGTTGTTATCAGACGAGAACTGACTTCTTATTTTTGTATCAGATGGGAACTGGCTTTGTGGTTTGCCAGACGAGAACTGGACTTTGAAATGGTGTTTACCATATGGGAACTGGTTTAGGAATGGGTGACCAGATGGGAACTGGTTTAAAAGCTGACACGTACCAGGCGGGAACTGGTATTTGGTGAAGGGTTGGTCTGGAAGTGATTTAGGTTACAAAGGTTTTGATGACATGTTCAGGCTGTATGAAGATTCTCCAGCAATGGAAGGCTTCTTTTGTAACTAGGCTTCTTGAGAAGGCTAAGGTTATTTGATGAGGTGATGGCATGATTCCCCGACACTAATCTTGAACTTAACAGTTGCTGACAAAATAGAATTTGCTTGAGTAGCTCTGAAAGCAATGAAAGGTTCTGCCCCAGTGTAGTTCAACTTGCCCCAGTCTGGTGGGTCTTTGAAGAAATTTCCCTTGAAAGGAAGTTGGAAGCAATTGTACCATGAGATGACCTCGAGATGGCTTGCCCCAGAAACTGAGTCATGAAAGGATTCGTCCTTGATTAACCTACTCTTGGAGCGGTAGGCTTCATGTACTCTTGAAGTAGCTTACCCCAGACTGAGTGTTGAAGCGACTTAACTTGTCCTGATTGAACACCGGAGGGATTTGTCCTTAATCAAGAGAAAATTTGGGTGTCCTGCCCCTGGTTGGTAGAGTCTCGAGATGATGCACCTATGATCAACCAATTCTCAAATGATTTTCCCCATAATCAACTGATGCTCGGGGACTTGCCTCAGACCGACTGGTTCCATACCCATTGAATGTCAATGCTCCTGATCCATAGGGCTACAATGTACACTTGAATCTGATCAACTTTGCCGAATGATCCAGTTCTGTTCGATTTCTCCCTGTTGGAATTCCTTAGTGTCAATTACTGACTTGCAATTAAACCTGTTCGTTCACAAATGGCAATTTTAATGTGATGCTCATGTAGATTTTGAAAAAATCAATCATTATTAGAATGATGTGATAGTGTGTGGCGAATGGACCATTAGCCCAAACGCAGTGCTGATTTAGCTAGTAAAAGATATGGCAAGGAGAAGATTAGCAAATATTTTAGGAGTCAGTTTACGCAGCCTTGTTGTAGTATGTCCTCAGAATAAACCCTGCCTCAATTAGGTCTTTTAAGGATTGGATCCTGGTCTGGTTCACGATTATTGAAACAAAGGATGAAAGGCCCAAAGTTTGAGTATTACCCACCCATTCTTCCTGATGATCTCTTGTCCTACGTTCAGCTAACTTGGCATAAGCGCTCACCTTTCTAAAGGTTATTGAATGGTAAGAGTGATGGTTAAGGAACCCACAAGGTTTTCGGAGTGACAGTCACCCTTCTCGTCTTCAGTGTCTGCAGTCACACGACTTGTTCTGCTCGAGGAATTTTCCTTTTGTTGTCCTTTTCGCTTTTTATTCTTTTATTTTCCCTAACTTTTTCCTGGACTGATTTTTTTTTATTTTGAAGTCCAGCGGAATGCCCTAACTTTTTCCTATGTCACTTTTCAAGTTTTCGACTTAGCGGGCTTTTTTTATTTTTCCTTTTCTTTCTTTTTTTTTTCTTTTGAAACAAGTCGTGTGACACTGGCTGCCTTGATTTCTTCGAAAGGGTTGTAACTGCCTCATTCATCACGGTGAGGGATAACCATTGTGGTTGGTGAGGTACGACCTTTTGAGAGGGATAGGATGTGAGGATTTGAAAGTCTGAAGGAAACTCCTACTTCTAGGCTCGAAGTGGCTAACTAGAGACTAACTCCTTATCTTTCCAGTGTTTAGGGGATTTGAAATAATGCATATACGTCATCAGCATGATTTTATCTGAAAGCATATGATCAGCAATTATGGGTATTCAGTTTTTCTTCATCCTCCCTCCAAGCTTTGCTAAAATAACAGTGATACCGTGGAGTGAACAAGAAGTTTATATGTTGTGCTTTGCAATAAATGAGACAAATGAGCGAATGCGACATGATTGATTCAGAAAATGCATAATCACTTCAATAATATTACCATACAAAATGACAATGTTTAAAAACAAGTAGCAATTAACAGGAAAGAAACTACAAATGCAAATGATAAAAGTGCCCCAGGATTGCCAATGTTGAGGATGTCTTCCTGTCTGAACCACTGGCTTTAGGAGATGACCCTTGAAGTCCTCGAACTCAAACAGATGAGAGGTTGACATGCACCACCAAATTTCCATCTGGAAAGGATATGTACCCCTTGTCAATCAACCGTTGTACCTTGGCTTGGAAGGCTTTGCAATCTTCGGTTGAAAGCCCCATGAATCCTCCATGATATCCACACTGTACATGGGGATTGTACCCAGGAGGGTATGGTTCCAGAATAGGCTTCAGAGACTTGGGCTCTACCAATGAGTTTCGAACCAGATGTGGCAAAAGTTGACAGTACGACATAGGAACATGATGAAAAGGAGCATTCCTTCTTTCCAAGTTGTTGCGATGCCTATTCTGATTCTGGCACTGATTCTGATAACCTCGGCCATGGGCTCGTTAATTTGCATGAGGAGCGACCCAAGGTTTCTGACATGGTGCCCTAGGAAATGATTGCTAAGAAGATAGAGAACCAAAAGATTTCACCGGTGTGACCTGAGAATGCTTAACATCTGCCATGACTGCATTGATCATATCCTCTTCTTCCTCTCAGGAACTATTGAGGGATTTAGTTTCATTAGCCTGACTGCTTGAGATATCCTGAATTTTTCCACTCTTTAAGCCACTCTCAATATGTTCCCCAATTATCACCAGATCAGAGAAGTTTGATGTCCCACTACCAATCATTTTATCCAGGTACGGTCCTTGCAAAGTATCAATGAATAGGCCGACTAATTCTCTATCTAAAAGCGGTGGTTGCACTCTGGAAGCCAAATCTCTCCATCTCTGAGCATACCCTCTGAAGGATTTGTTGTTCTCTTGAGACAAGCTTTGCAACTGCATGCGACTGAGAGCCATGTCAAGATTATATTCATACTGCTTCAGAAAAGCTTTAGCTAATTCCAACCATGATCGGATGTGACCACTCTCTAACTGCATGTACCAACTCAATGATGACCCACTTAGACTGTCTTGAAAACAGTGGATCATTAGCTTATCATTGTGAACATATGAAGTCATTCTTCTGCAAAACATCACCAAATGTTGATTCAGGCAACTACCTCCCTTGTATTTCTCAAACTTCGGTGCTTTGAAACTTGGAGGTAACACTAGGTCGAGTATCAGGCACATGTCTGAAGCGTCTAGACCAAAAGCATCCTGAACTCCCAAGGCTTTGAGTTTTCATCCAACACATGATATCTTTCAGCAAACTCAAGAGCTCTCAGGTCCTTAGTTTTCATCACCGGGACCTCCCTTTGGGAATTCGGCATAGAGAATGCAAGACTCTGATAGTCCGTAGTATCTAGAGAATAAGAATGTCCACCTCGGACAATAGACTGTTCATGTAAATTCTAATTCTCGATAGAGAGTTGCACAGACTGAGCTTGAGTAAGATTGTTCACTTGTGGAAGATCCTCATCAGGAAGAAAACCATACACCTAAGATGAGAGACTAGTATGTGTCGTAACTGTGAAAAACAACCGGCGAAAATAAAACAGAAGAGTCGCCACCGAACGTTATTTATCCCGACGCAGGGAAAGGAAACGATAGAAGAAAACCTGAAGAAGGGAAAAACAAGGTCATCGCAACCATAGTTTGGGTTCAGGAGTCAGTTACGCGAGAGGAAGATATTAGCACCCCCTCACGTCCATCATACTCGATGGGATTCACGCTTGTTGTCTAATCAAAATGGTGAGCTATCTAAAGCCTACTGCTAAACAAAAACGGGAAAGGAAAAAACATAAACGGAGTCGCAAGGATTATCGCAATCCTATGCCTACGTATCTTCATGGACGAACAAAGAATCAGAGTTGACGTAGTTCGATGGACTACGCACTAATGGGGGAAAGGTTGCTCGCCAAGACATTGTCGTCTTGTGCCTACGTATCCTTAATCGGACAAGAAAGAGGAAGTCAGAGCGTCCGTAGTTCGTGGTAACGACCACACAATGGTTAAGTGTTTTTTATGAGTGACATGCTCTTTTCTGAAAATGATTTGAAATCCAACAATCCCGAAGGATAAAAATGATTTGAACTTGGTTTGTGTTTCTTAGACAGAAGTGAGTTAAGTTAGTTTGTAACTTGTATTGCACTAAAGTCTATAACATAGGAGCGAATGCGTCGCATGGTCGACCCCAAACGGGACGTATGCTAAGCACTCTAGAAAAGTGAAGGGAGACCCCTCATTCTTCATTTCCCATGTACTTAAGGCTCGTGGCCCACAATACTCGTTGTATTTATTAAGTGTTTTGAACTTGTTTTGATATGAGAAGAGAAAGGACTCAAAGGTTGAAAAGAAAACAACTAGGGGAAACTAAATCCTAATGTTGTCATGCACAATGGTCCTAAAGTTAAGATAGAATGGAATTCTACCTAATGTTAGCATGCAAGAAGATAGACCTAAGGTTAAGGTTTACAAGGGACTAACCTAACTGTTATCATACAAAGGATTGCAAGCCTAATGTCTCTCCTTCCTCCAACTTAATCAGAAATTAAGTGGGGCTAGGAATCCTAAGGGATCATGTGAACAAACACATGTAAACACGGGACAACTCAATCACAAGATAAACGATGTCGTGATCTCAGCTAAGAAACAAAACTGAGTTACTCCTCGTCCTCAACCAAAAGGAAATGCCACAGAAACGGACGATGTCGTGATCTCAACTATGAGGAAGTTGAGTGACTCTTTGCCAACCACAAGATGAAAATGATGTCGTGATCTCAACTATAAGGAAGTTGAGTGACTCTTCGTCTATCACAAAGTATGACAAAATGGTAGTAAACAAGACCAAAGTATCAAATGAATTGGCACACAAGCCAAACATACAACTAGGAGTGAAGACTCCTCAATCAACAACAATTTGTAAGCAGAAATGCTAAACCTTAAGCATGCTTCACATCATCAACAACATGTTCTCAAACTTAACACAAAAGAGAGAGATTCAAAGCATTAAACAAGTTTTCCAACTTCAAGGTAACCACCTAAGTATCCAAGTACTAGAACACAATGTGCAAACAGAGCCTACTTCGAGGTAGGACTTCAAATGTACTCAGTATGCTTCTAGCATGGATAAAATCCTAGAATGAGGTATGAACATTGAGATTCAAGTGGCACGTAACGGAGAAAGTTTGTTGCCTCTTTAATACCCGCAAAAGGACTCAAGAATTGTTAGAAGCTTCACCATTATCAATCCGATCAATCCTCAAGTGTCCAACATCACAAATCCACATCCAAGATTAACTGAGCCAAAATCAAAAGTGCTAACAAGAGAATCAAAAAGTTAGTAAGAACTTAATAAAAGAAAGTCAATTAAAATTCTAATCAAAATCAAATAAGAATCAATTAAAGTTCCAAAGTTTGATTAAAATTCAATTAGACATAAACAAAGGTTAATCGAAACTAAACATCAAGGTTAATCAAAAACTAAAACCTAGACTAATCAACATTTATGATGAAAAACTAAGCATAATTAAATCCAACTAATAATCAAAATTAAATGTCCACAATCAAGTTAATCCAAACCAAACTTTAAAATCTAAATTAATATCTGAATACCAACACACATAAAATCAAACTAAAGCAATAATGAAAGAGGGTGCAGATCTGTAACATGGAAGAGGAACTCCGAATGGGCTTTGAAGCCCAGGACCCACAATAATATGCCTCGATCCAGAAATTCAATGACAAAAACAAAAAACGGATGGCCCTTACTCAAAACTTCATCAGGTCAACATTTCCCACCACCTTTCACTAAAGCAAAACAACAACAACATCAGAGAAAAGAAAACAAACAGGAACATGGCTTAAGCATCATCGCCAATGCATGGACAAGGTATTCACGTTGAAAAAAGCCAACGACATTTCTCTTCTCAACACCAGAAATATGAAGAAACGAAATAGGTTGAAAACAGGAACCAAATACGTCGATGCCGAAAATTGCACTCCCAACCTTACTCACGATGTCGATCTGTTTTCTCCTCTTTGTCTCCATCTTCACAGGTTCGTTTAGATCCGCTCCAAACTCGTTCTCTTCGACTGGATTCATGTTTGGTTTCGCTTCGGTTTTGAAGGTTTGTCTCAGTTTTGCTTTTGAGTTGGTTTCGTTCCAATCTTCTTCTTCTGCTATGTTCTGTTCTAATTCTGAGTCTCGATTTGGATCTGTGATGAAGAATGGGTTGAGTTTTTGTTTTCTGGATGTGTTCTTTGTTTCGTCTCAATCTCTCCTTTATTCTGATCTGTGAGTGGGTTGTTGTGGTTTGAGATTTGAAGAAGGTTGAAGAGGGAATTATTGTTTTGTGGAGGATTTATGAAAGGTTGGGGGAGAAACGGAAGGAAGAGAGATTTTAGTGTTATGTTGCTGAGAGTATGAAGAAAAAGAAGGGCTGAAGAGTTGTTAAAAGGTGAGGGATGAATGGAATTAAAAGGAGAGTGTCGAGCGAGAGGAATCTGAAATGAGAAGAAGAAAGGCTTTTAAGGAGAGAGAATTGAGGTGGTTCTGGGGCGAGTTTTTTAAGGTATTATGCAGGGTTGTGATGCGGTTTTGAGGTGTGTGAATCATGTCGTACGCATTGCGGATGGTTGTTGATGGTGTGTAGCACGTGGGCTTGATCGTATACAGGTGACCATGTGGGTTAGCAGGTTTTGTTATTGTGTACGTTTGAGAATCAAGTGTGGTGCCAGGTGCGTAATTGGACAGGTTATTTCGCAAGTGGATGGTGAATTTGATTTGAACAAAAAATTATATTGTTATGATGGTTTTGCTATAGGCTGTGTTGTGACATTGGTGGGCCAAGAAAAAGATGCTGCTATGGTTGGTGCGTAAGCGAATCATGAAGGCTGGCAATGTTATTAGTGGGTAGTAGGATGGTTGCAAGGTCATGGGAAGTAGCAGCATGATTTGTAAGGGTTGATGACTTGTGAAAGTTATTTTACGAGGTTGCAGGAAATGGTCGTGAGGAAATAATGGACTTAATGGATAAAAAAAAGGATAATTAGATTTTTTTTGGAAATTGGATATTAAATGTAAACAATGAATATGGATCTATACATGGACAAATGGACATTTGGATAGAATTTGGATATCCATGGATGTTTCCTTTGACAATTTGGATTCAAAAGTGGTTTATTTATTGAATATGAATTGGATTAAGAAAAATGGTCTAATTAATTTTTTTTTGTAGACAATGGTTTAAGAAAAGGTTATGGAAAAATGGTTAATAAAATGAAAATGGATAATGGATATGGTAGAAAAATAATAAAGAATGGTTCTAAAAATGGACAACCATATTACACCAATCTCTGAACTTTTCACAACATCCGATTATAGGCACACAACTACCACTGAACAACTTGCAACAGAAATAACAACCATCTGAGTCAATTTGAAACTTTGCGTTGATTATTGAATCCGCGCTGAGGAAAATAAATCCACAGATGAACCTCCAATGAACTGATGAGCCACGATGAACCTGATGATTGAACTAAACTCCCCGTGAATTAAAATTTGATGACCTAATGACCTCCATGCCACATAACTTGACCTTGGGTATACACTGGCTGAGAAATAGACTGATACTGATAACTTACAATTGCAGCAAGCTCTTGATGGTTTGACCAAGATGAGGTCAAACTTCCCTCTGATCTTGATCATAACCACACCTGACTTGAAGCTATACCATCACCCCTAATAACCCTGATCTCCTATCCATGATGAGAAATAAATCTTAACCTTGAACCAATTGAATATAAGCTTGCCAAAAAAACTTGAACCAAGGAAGTGAAGAAAGCCTAGGCTCTTGATGCCTGAACACTTGAATAAAGTAAACTTGACACTTGATGATCTTTGATGTGAAATTACAACAATAAGAATTCAACCCTCTGCCAAACTTGAATGAAAGTATCCCAAGGAAAATTGGAAGCCATGGCTCAGAGAAACTCTTGATCCCATGTCTTAGAAGACCAATGCGATGTATAATTGTGAGCTATGGCCTAATTGTCATACCCCAAATCTTGACCACTAAGATTTCCCATCGTTGGGCAAATCATCACAATATGGATGAACCATTAGTCTCCCCAAAGATGGGCGAGCCTTCACTACAATCAAAATTAGGGTTCCAAGCCCTCTCAAAGTTCTTAGACAAAGGATCAATCAAGAAATGACATGATCTTCAACTTGTCTAACCTCTCAAACATCCACAATGGATCAAGAGGACTCCCACAGCAAGAATCAAGCACAATGTTGCAGCATTCCAGGTGGATTAACCCTTAAGAGTCGACCAGGGCCTCCAGATGGAAATTTTCCTCTGGGCATGAGCCAATGCTTCAAAGCATAACCTATGATACTCCATGGAACCTCATGGACCCAATCATCAAGTCAATTTAGCCTCAAGGGATGCATTCACTAAAAATCAGGAATTAGGGTTTCTTGACCTAATTCACCCCTAAGTTGACTTTTGGGACAAAACATGAGCCAAGACCTCAAGAGAGGATTTGAGGGTCTCTAATAAACTACATTGACCCATTTGCAACAATGGATTGATCCAAGAAGCTTGATCAACAAGTTTCAAATTCATCAGAACCACAATTAGGGTTTTGAGGAAAAAGTCAACAGTGCCTTTGAATTTTGACCAAGACATGCTCCCAAACCTTGGGACATGATTTAATACACCCTATAACACCTATGAAATCAATTAATCAAGTTTGCTTTAGGTCAAGCACTTGATTTCATAGAGGATCGCACAGTTTGGAATTCATCGGACAAAAAGTCAACTGTGCACAAAAGTCAACTTTGACTTTTTGAGATTTTTCACAATTATGGTTCCTTAACCCTAAAATGATGTTAATGTGTGATTAGAATCGTCATTCATCAATAAAAATCAAGAAAATTGGGATAACTTGTAAAAGGGGTAACCATAAAAAACTTAGAAATTTTCTAAGTTATGGAACAAAGTGGCTAGGGTACCAACTTTAGAGGATCATAACTCCTAAACCACAAGGCCATTTTCCCCCATCCAAAGCTGGATTTGTAGCTCTCATGGCACTCTACAAAAGCTTCAAACATAACTCATTCCAATTCCTCATGGATTTTAAGTTATGGAATGGTCAAAATCACAAAAAGTGAAAATGTCACTTTTTTCCAACACTTTGTGAAATTTTCACTAAGTCAGAATCTATCTTACTTTTTTCCAAATGTAGGGGCATTTTTTACTTGGATCCAAAAAGAATCAAAACCAATTATGATCAAATAGTTGTTGTATCATATGAGGGCTTTCCAAAATGGCCAAGAACTCCATCAAATTCCACCTGAGCCATGAGATATGACAATGGCAACATGCCTTGCTGAAAACTGTCAAAGCAAGGCAGATTTGTGCATTTTGCTCGATTTGCCAAATTTTTGAAAATGAAAAATACACTTATCCATCTGAACACCTCAGGGGGAGACCAAGGAGGGACAAACACTGATCCATAAGCCTCCCAAGTCTTTGGAACCAAAAGTAGCATGCCAAACCTAGAAATCCCTAAAGAGGGGACAAGACTCCAATTTTGTTTTGGAGCATTCAATGGATGCACCAAGGTGGCATGGACTGAGCTATTTCCAACTGAATTCAGACAAGACTTATCCAAGACCAAGGGAACCAGCAGCCCGTGCCCTAACCTCTAGTCAATGGCTAGAGGAGACTTGGATTCTCTTTGACCAACATTGGCCAAACCTATGCAGCAGTTGCCATTCACTATTCCTTGCAAAACAAACTTGCTCTACTATAAATAGAGCTTAATTGTGACCAGTTTGAGTACACCAAAGCCATCAAACAGATGTTTTCCTCAAAATCTCCTTCTTCACTCCAAAATTGCCTTCCAAAGTAAGTCACTATCGGGTTTTGAGTTTGAGAGCTATTCCAACCAAACCAATCACACACACACCTCATAAACATCATGTAGAGGTGATCCAAACACTCACACAACATCTGGAACACCAAAATCACAAAATCACTAGCCAATTGCTCAAGTTCTTGACAGATTTGCAGTTGGGGTACCATCTCAAGTTCCAGATCATTTCCATTCATTCCAAGCATCCAGACACACTCCATAACACCTAGGGAAGCTGTCCATATCCTTGGAACCAAGCTGTAACACCTCTAACACAAAACACGATCACCAGCTGCAAGAGGTAAGCATGAGCTCTTCTAACTCTATGATCCATGCATTTTTTGCTGCACAATAATTTGGCCATATGTTCATAATCATGCATAGAGTGTTTTCCCTCAATCAATTCCTTTGTTTGAATCGTGTATGGAATTTCTGAACCTTCATGCAAATTTTAGGGTTCTTGAGGTTTCTCTTTGATTTCTTATTCCATGTTTAAAATAAATGAAATTAAAGACCATAGACATGATCGTGAGGTGAAAACGAGTAGATTGATATGTAGATTGCATGATATCATCAAGTATTCAGTGAGATTGGATAGAAAACACAAATATGCAGAAACAGAGGGTGGCGTGTGTTCTTGCCATGTTCTTGGCGCCCTTTTTGAAAATTCAAATATTTGAATTTTGTGATTTTATTTAATTGACTCAAAAATTAATTTCTCTCTGAATTTTAATGATTTTGAGTTGATTCTTTTTTTAATAATTCACAAAAATGTTAAAATATTTTATTTTCCCAAAAAATCCCAAAAGTATTGTTTATTTCATATACTTGATATTTTTGTAAAGAATTAATATTTTAATTGTTTTTTGACATTTAAAATACTTTCTCCCTCTTGATTTTTCAAATTTTAGTGATTTCCAATCATTTTGTAGATAGAAACATAATTTTTGAAACATTAATCCAAGATCACAATTTGTTTCCACACATGTTTAACAATTTTGGTCATTTTAATTAAATTTTTATTCAATTAAAATACATTTTGAAAACAAATTAGGATTTTTGATTAATTCAACCCTATTCAAACTTTTTCAAACACTTTGGGACTCTAATAGAGTGTAAGACCCAACCCATTTTTGAAACAAAACTTTTTGGGCCTCAGTCATTGTATAAGACCCATTGTGCTTTCAAAAACCTCGGCGCGATCGTCGTTTTCAAAACAAATAACCCTGGGCCTCTCCTTGAGTTGTAAGCCCAACCACTTATACAAAAATAAATGATTGGGCCTCTAATAGAGTGTAAGACCCAACCCATTTTGAAACCAAAATATTTGGGCCTCAGTCATTGTATAAGACCCACTGTGCTTTCAAAAACCTCGGCGCGATCGCCGTTTTTAAAAACAAATCATCTGAGTCTACCCTCGTGTTATAAGCCCTATTCTTTTTCTTTAAACACCTTTGGGCCTCTTGAGAGAGTGTAAGACCCATCCCTTTGTACATAAAACCTTTTTGGGCCTCAGTCACTTGTATAAGTCCCTGTACAATTTCAAAACAACAGTGCAATCACTGATAAATTCTTGGGCCTCTCCTTGAGCTGCAAGCCCCAACAACCTTTTCAAAGCACTTTCTCCTTTGGTTTGGAATATAATATTGTTATCAAAGCTTTCTTTGTTGAACAAAGTAACAAAACAGCATGGAAGCTCTACAACCGAGTAAGTGTTTACCCGCTTTCTTTATCCGCTTTCATATATATAACTGTATTGTGGGGCTGCTCACTGTAAGTCTTCTTTCATAAACTTTTATATACTTGTCAAATATCCACTGTGTAATACTAGTATAGTTATTTAGAGTTTTCCCCGACAACTACGTCTAGCACTAGCTAAAGCCTTGTTGGTCACTCTTAAATACAAACAAAACTAGATCCCCATAGGATTACCAGACACAGTCTTACCTCCTCTTGGGGTTAAATAATATGGAGATGTAAAAGGCAGCATTATCTGTGAACCCTTTCTCAGACTGTCACCCTTAGACATCGTCAAAGAAACTCTACTCCCCAGAGGTGATCTTTTCTCCGTGAATGGCATCTCTTGAGTTTCTTCCAAATTCTCGGACTTTCCTGGCTTGATCTATTCTCGGTGAATGGCGTGTCTTGAACTTCTCGGGGTTTGGGGACCCACAAGCTTCTTAAAAGCATCCCCGTCTTCTCTTGGGCGTTGTACAAGGACCCTTCAGCTTCTTAAAAGCTCTCATGCCTTCTCTTGGGCTTAGTACAAGGACCCAGAGACCTCTACAGGTATAAGAACAGAACCTAGTCATCAATTTGCTAGAGTTGTCTTTCTGAGTCAAGTGTCAGACCTGTTAATGGGTTGACCTTCATCCCTTAACATACCAGCCTTCTCTTGGGTATTATACAAAGATCATTCACTACCTGAGAATCAATTTCTCAAAACACCAGTAGACTTGGACAGTCTCAATACCCTTTGGATTTCCATTTCCTTAAAGAACAGGAAATAACCCTGATCCTCTGATCAATCCCAAAGCATAACAATACCTTTAATCGTTCCTTTCATAAGAACTGGTTTTCTCTTTTATCCAACATACTGGACCTGTCACTAAACTGAAACAGTCACCAGCACAATAGCCTCCTCTTGGGCTTTGTACAATGATTCTCCCCAGCGGAGCTAACCTTTTCACATTCTCTTGTTGAGTATAAACGACTCTCTTGTTGGGTCAAACCTCTTTAGCCTCAATCTCGGGCTTCGTACAAGATACAAAAACACTCTCTTGTTGAGTATAAAAGACTCTCTTGTTGAGTCAAAGCCTTTTAGCCTCTATCTCGGACTTCGTACGAGATGCTAAAACACTCTCTTGTTGAGTATAAAAGACTTTCTTGTTGAGTCAAAGCCTTTCAGCCTCCATCTCGGGTTTCGTACGAGATACAAAATCACTCTCTGGTTGAGTATAAAAGACCCTCATATGGAGTCCAAACCTTTTAGCCTCCATCTTGGGTTTCGTACAAGACACATATAAAAACACTCTCTTGTTGAGTCAGTCACTTGTTAGCACTCTCTTGTTGAGTCAACCCTTTTTAGCCTCTTTCTCGGGCTTCGTACGAGACACGTAAAAACACCCTCTTGTTGGGTCAATAGCCTCCTCTTAGGCTTTGTATAAGAAAACCCCGGTTGAGTCAATCAACCTGTTAGCATCAAAATCTGTGCCTCGCTCACAGTACACAAACATCAACAACTCCTTTTCCTTCATCTAAATGGCTGTAAGCGGCAAGTCTCTGGATTATTTACATCCACGCCACTGTCCCTCTTTTAGCATGAGAAATTCCTAAGAAAAGATGACATTGCTCTAAACTGAGTTAAAGTCTTCTCCTTCAGGTTAAAAATTCCCTATAAAGGAAATTATGGCATTGCTGGATTCACATATCCCAGTTAAAGTAATTCTCCTTTATAATCAGTCACCCAACAGTTGTAACAAACCGACCCCCTTTAGAGATGACAAATTCTCTCTAAAGTCAAAATGTAACGCCCCGATTTGTTTAATTGTATTTATTTATTTCATTTATGTGAATTTTGTGAAATGTGTGAATTTATTGTATTTTACCTGCTAATTGAGTTAATTGGTTAATTTCTCTGATAGGTAAAATATTTGCATTAAATTATATTTTTCTTTTTAACTTTTATTGCACGATATGTTTTTCATCGGTGTGTTTATGTTTTATCGCGTTTTGAGAGCGTTTGAGAGATATTTGGGCGTAAGGGTAAATAGGTCATTTGATTAGTTAGATATTTTAGAAAAAATTAGATATTTATATAAATAGAGAATTGAGAGAAAAAGAGAGAAAAGAAGAGAAAAAGAAAAGAAGAGAAAGAGAAAGGAAGAGAAATAGAGAGTGAAAAGAAGAAAAAGAGGAAAAACTTGAAGTTTAAGAAATCGATTCAACCGACACTTCAAAGCACGATTAATCGGGTAAGGGTGCAAAAATCAGTTATTTTATGCTTGTGTATGATTATGTATGTATGTATTTGTTTGAAGTTTGGTTGAATTGAATAGAGAACTACAACAATTAATATGTTGAGATTGTGAGAATTGGATACAACTTTTATGTCGGAAATCATGATTTAAGGTTCCTAATTGTTGAAACCTGATAGATATAGGTTGTTGTGCAGTCAATTGGTAGTATGTTGATGTTTAGATGAGATTTGGAGAGAAATTGAGTGATTTCCGTAGCAGGAATTCTGCAGGAAAAAATTCTGGGTTTTAGCTGCCTATACGCGTAACGGGCAAGGCAATACGCGTATTGGGTAGGGCAATACGCGTATGGCAAGGGCGAAATGAGGGCATTACGCGTATAGAAACCCATTTTACACGGCCCTCTGCTGAAATGCATAATGGTACGCGTAAGGGGCAAGGCATTACGCGTAACGAGGGAGGTAATACACGTACTGGGTTTTTAGTGGAATTTTTTGAGAGAAATCAGTCTCTGCTCATACGCGTAGCATTTTGGGCAATACGCGTATGGTTGGGCAAGCGAGCTGGGCAATACGCGTATGGCCCAGGGCAATACGCGTATGACCAGCGAGGGTGCATAATTTTGCCATTTCACGATTTCTTTCCCGATTTCGCGTCCGATGCGGTTCCTTTTAATCCGTAACTCAGATCGAGACGTTCTTGGTACCGATGGAAAGCTAATGAGATATTCTTTCTTATAAAATGGTTTTTAAATTGGTGGCCGATTTAATTGTGTCGGGAATTTGGAAATGTGTCGTTTTGTCGACTTTGATCGTCGTAATTGTGTGCGATTGATGTGTTATCATGCGATATGTTTTTTTGATATATAACATATGGCTTGTGTGCTGTTATATGATGTGAATGCATGTGATGAAATGTTGTGATGGTGGTTTGTGGTCTTAGGGCAAGTAAATGCATGGTGTTGTGTTTGATTGTACATGCATGATTATGGATGTTGAAATGGTTCACATGGTTGTATATGTGTATGCATTTGATTGTCATGAGTCATTGTATGCCAAGCATCATGATATGCATCTTGTGATGTCGTGTGCCCTTGTGGGGTATGAGCGACGAAATGATTCCAGAGGAAATTTGCTATAACGATCGTGTGCCTTATACAAAGAGGACCTAAAGCGACGTTATAGACGATCGTGTGCCTTATACAAAGAGGACCTAAAGTGATCGGATCGTGTGCCTTATACAAAGAGGACCTAAAGTGATCCATAAATGTTGTGTGCCTTATACAAAGAGGACCTAAAGCGACGGGGAACGTCGTTTGCCCGACGGGGAGTTACACTAAGTAACAAGCGATGATTCCAATAATTCCTGAGTGAATTAATGATGAGAATGATGGATGGAATGGTACCGCATGCATAGAGCCGTTGTGTCGGTCTCTGTGCATTTGCATAAGTCATGAATGGATTGATTATGTGTGGGAATTGTGAATGGGATTGATGATTGATATGCCTTGGTGATGGATGCATGAATTAGGAATTGTTTTGTTTTGTATTTGAATTATTGTATACGTTTTGGTGAGAATGTTTTTGTATGCGTATTTCATGTTATTACATAATTGTATGCAATTATATTATAATTGTGTTTCTCACCCTTCTGTTGTGGTTTGTTGCCCTGTGAGGCATTGCAGATTAGATGTTGGAGGTCTTTTTGTGAAGATTAGTTCTCCATCCTTTTGTCGGTCTGTCTGCTCTGATACGTAACACGTGAGTCAGGGAACGCTTTTGTTATATATGTATATATTTGTTGGATCTATTTTGTATTACCTTTGTATGAATATTTTGATGTTATAAAACAATTTATTTTGTAAAACAAGTCAGTTATGGATCTTTCCGCTTCATTCCATAATTGAACTTTCCTTTTGTTGGAAAATGTTTCCCTTTTAGGTTTATTCTATTTTGTGCTATGTATCAAATTTATGAGCAGGGATTGTGTTTTCTTTCTTTAAATGTGGCATCCTTGTTTCTGTCTAAGGATAAACATTTTATTCACTCTGGTTTATTTATGTATTATTTATCCGCGATGGGAATTGGGGTGTTACATAAGTGGTATCAGAGCAGGTCGGTCCGTCCGGCCAAGTTGTTGAGTCAGTTTGTGTGACAGTTGAATATTGTCGATGTTGTTTATTCTTTAGTATGTGATATGTGTGTGAAACACTGTCAGTACTTTCTGGTTTTCTAATCCTTTGTCTGCAGGATTGAGAATGAGATAAGTGGGGGAGAAGCTGGTGCTTCTCCAAGTTGCTTCAGGTGTGGAGCGTTGGCTCCGTGTGTTGTAGATTGCAAGATTGTAAGTGTTGGTTGGATAGTGTTATTCCCGGTTCTGGAGGGAATGCGGAGGTAAGGTTTATGTCAACTAAGGATTGGTGCCTTAGGTAGTTTGTGCACAAGATGTAAGAAATGTTATTATAGTTTGGTAAAGACGGTTTATGCCTCATCATGATTGTCGACTGTCTATTGACAAATTGAGGAACTGATCACCCTTAATCTCTTGTTGATAGTAGACAAAATTATGTTGGATGGAATAGACGTGTCTTTCTGGATTTGATAGTGTGTGCAATGAATTGTTTGGAATTAAGAAAATGATTACGGATTGTTTTGTCGAGTCGATGAAGATTTTTATATCCGAAGGTGAAGCAGATTCGAGGTTTTTGTATGTTGGTCAAGTTGGAATGTCTCTGAGGGAGAATGATTGGGTATTATTAATGGCTGCTTCTCAGAGAGCAGAGAGTGAACTTAAATTGGACGAAGGCGAATAGTTGAGGTTTATATCTGCTAAGAAAGTAGAAAACTCTTAGGGGATGAGACTAAGATGTTGTTATGTTTGTGGTGATAGTTTTCTAGAAATTGGCAGAAGGGCCACAGTGATGGGCTTCCAGTTGTGCGTGATTTTCAGATGTATTTCCGGATGGAATATTGGATGTTAGCATTAGAAGTACCCGGACTGATAGAGCAGTTAGAAGATTTACTGGAAAGGAGAATTGTGAGGCCAAGTGTGTCGTCTTGGAGAGCTCCAGTATTGTTAGTAATAAAAAGGAAGGATGATTGAACGAAATAACAAGCATGATGTGTATAATGGTATTGAGACTATGGAAAGCAAAACGTAGAGTTCTGGTGAGGTTTGGAGTCTTTAGAGTTTTAGAGCATTAATGGAAATCTTGAGAAAACCCTTATGTGTGGATGTAATATTGATATTGAGAGTTCTTTTTGGTTGGTTGTTGATACATGTTGGAATTTGTGGAATTGGACGGTCAAGAGAAGAAATTGTGTATGGATTACAGACAGTTGAATAAGGTAACGATTGAGAATAAGTGCCCACTTTCAAGAATAGATGACTGGAATGGTTTGGTTGAGTTTGATTGAAATTACAATTGTTTGGAACGTTTGATAGGAGTGGTGTTCATTAGGGATGTTCTGATCTATTATAAAATCAGAAGGAGAGTATATAGGGTGATTGAAAATCGAGTTGCAAGTGTTGAAAAGAAATGAATTTTTATGCTAAATTATTCAAGTGAGAATTTCGGTTGAATAAGGTTAGTTTCTTGGATATGTGATTTCTGATGATAGTATTGTTATGGATCCATCGGAAGTAGATGCAGTTCTACAATGAGAGGTTCCGAAGTTGGTTAAGGAGATTAGAATCTTTTTGGACTTTAGTTGGTTATTACTGGAGGTTATGGAAGGCTTTTCCAAGTTAGCATTTTCGTTACTTTGATTGACTTGCAAAAGGTAATTCGTTTGTTTGGGATGTTCCTTGTAAGGAAAGTTTCAGAGAGCTGAAGTAGAAGTTGTCTACGACTCCAGTTTTGATTCTGTTTGATCCTAATAAACCGTTTGTGAGGTATTGTGATGTGTCTTCGATGAGTTTAGTCATTGTGTTAATGCAAGAGGGTAAAGTCGTAGCTTATGCTTTACGACAATTGAGGATTCATAAAAGGACCTATACTATTCAGGATTTGGAATTGGTTGCGGTTGTAGTGTGTTGGAAATTTGGAGGTATTATCTTTATGGTTCTAGGTTCAAAGTGTTTAGTAATCACAAGCATATTGAGTACCTGTTTGGTTGGAAGGAAAATAGTATGAGACAGCGAGGATGGTTGGAATTTGTGATGAGTTATGACTTTAGCTGGAATTATCCTATTAGTAAAGTTAATGTCGTGCGTGATGAGTTAAGTTGAAAGTTATTATACATGTCTGTTTGATGGTCAGGGAGTTAGAATTATTTGAGCAGTTCAGAGACTTGTGTCTGGTATGTGACTTGTTAGAGTTTAAAGGTTGAATAGTGGAAAACGGTAGGAAGGATGAGACCGTGGGATATTCTATAATGGAAGTGATAGGTGGAAGGTTCCAATATTAATCATGTACTAATATGTAAATGGATGTATTAGTTACATGTTTGATGGGTAAATCACAATGTTGTTGTATTGATGTTATGTTTGCTATTCTGGTTTTGTTGATGTTGTTGAGACGTTGTTGTGTCATGGGACTTTAGGTTCTTGTCTTTGTTGTTGCCTCGTTTCCATGGTGATGGTTCGAGTGCGGGTAGCTAATTCCTTGTGGGGAATTAGGGGAGTGTTACCTGGGTGTTGGTAACATGGTTTTCTTTGAGTCGTGAGTTAGTCGTCAAGTGCATTGTATGGGCTTTGCATCTTGTCGTTGTAGTTTTCGTCGTTGTCGTGTCGTTGTTGTAGCTGCTGTTAGCAAGGTGGTTTGTCAGTTTGTGTTATTCGTGGTGTGCCTAGTGTTGGCATGTTAGTTGGTTAGTCGGATGCGAGAGTCGTATGCGGAGTTGTTCGTCTCGGTTATATTTTCGAGGACGAAAATGTCTAAGTGGGGGAGAGTTGTAACGCCCCGATTTGTTTAATTGTATTTATTTATTTCATTTATGTGAATTTTGTGAAATGTGTGAATTTATTGTATTTTACCTGCTAATTGAGTTAATTGGTTAATATCTCTGATAGGTAAAATATTTGAATTAAATTATATTTTTCTTTTTAACTTTTATTGCACGATACGTTTTTCATCGGTAGGTTTATGTTTTATCGCGTTTTGAGAGCGTTTGAGAGATATTTGGGCGTAAGGGTAAAATAGTCATTTGATTAGTTAGATATTTTAGAAAAAATTAGATATTTATATAAATAGAGAATTGAGAGAAAAAGAGAGAAAAGAAGAGAAAGAGAAAGGAAGAGTGAGAAGAAGAAAAAGAGGAAAAACTTGAAGTTTAAGAAATCGATTCAACCGACACTTCAAAGCACGATTAATCGGGTAAGGGTGCGAAACTCGGTTATTCTATGCTTGTGTATGATTATGTATGTATGTATTTGTTTGAAGTTTGGTTGAATTGAATAGAGAACTATAACAATTAATATGTTGAGATTGTACGAATTAGATACAACTTTTGTGTCGGAAATCATGATTTAAGGTTCCTAATTGTTGAAACCTGATAGATATAGGTTGTTGTGCATTCAATTGGTAGTATGCTGATGTTTAGATGAGATTTGGAGAGAAATTGAGTGATTTCCGTAGCAGGAATTTTGCACGAAAAAATTATGGGTTTTCGCTGCCCATACGCGTAACGGGCAAGGCAATACGCTTATTGGGTAGGGCAATACGCGTATGGCAAGGGCGAAATGATGGCATTACGCGTATGGAAACCCATTTTACGCGGCCCTCTGCTGAAATGCGTAATGGTACGCGTAAGGGGCAAGGCATTACGCGTAACGAGGGAGGTAATACGCGTACTGAGTTTTTAGTGGAATTTTTAGAGAGAAATCAGTCTCTGCTCATACCGTAGCACTTTGGGCAATACGCGTATGGTTGGGCGAGCGAGTTGGGCAATACGCGTATGGCCCATGGCAATACGCGTATAACCAGCGAGGGTGCAAAATTTTACCATTTCGCGATTTCTTTCCCGATTTCGCGTCCAATGCGGTTCCTTTTGATCCGTAACTCGAATCGAGACGTTCTTGGTACCGATGGAAAGCTAATGAGATGTTCTTTCTTATAAAATGGTTTTTAAATTGGTGGCCGATTTAATTGTGTCGGGAATTTGGAAATGTGTCCTTTTGTCAACTTTTATCGTCGTAATTGTGTGCGATTGATGTGTTATCATGCGATATGTTTTTGGATATATAACGTATGGCTTGTGTGCTGTTATATGATGTGAATGCATGTGATGAAATATTGTGATGGTGGTTTGTGGCCTTAGGGCAAGTAAATGCATGATGTTGTGTTTGATTGTATATGCATGATTATGGATGTTGAAATGGTTCACATGGTTGTATATGTGTATGCATTTGATTGTCATTAGTCATTGTATGCCAAGCATCATGATATGCATCTTGTGATGTCGTGTGCCCTTGTGGGGTGTGAGCGACGAAATGATTCCAGAGGGAATCTTCTATAACGATCGTGTGCCTTATACAAAAAGGACCTAAAGTGACGTTATAGATGATCGTGTGCCTTATACAAAGAAGACCTAAAGCGATCGGATTGTGTGCCTTATACAAAGAGGACCTAAAGCGATCCATAAACATCGTTCACTCCGGTGAACTTTTCAATCTCATACTTTGTTGAAGGCATCTTCTCCACGCTCACCGCACCAATTTGTTGTGAATTAGGATGCCTTTAAACAAAGTATAAACAGTTTCTTTATAGGCAAGAAACACACAAGGGTTAGGGTTAACAAAGAAAAACAAGGAAAAACAACAAGGATTGGTTATAACTGCTATTCTTTATTTTCTCTATAAAACAAATTACAAGTACTCAAGAATAATAAATAACCCTCTCACCCTAATTAGGTTTTTTCACACCACACCTAAGATGAGAGACTAGTATGCTATTTATAATAAAACCTAACATATTAAACTAATGGGTTTTTTAACAATTACCCATTACAAGCTAACTTAGGGTACAAGCTAACTTAAACAATTAGATCCTTAACACAAGGCTCAATTCGATAGCTACATACTAGAACACAATTCGACTACAACATGTAGGTCTTCGACAACAACATGTGAGCAAACTTCGATGGTATGCTAATTAGAGTTTGATTCAATATCTCACATAAATGTTCCAAAAAAAAGTTATTATACTGCTATATCATAGAGGAAATTAAACAAACCGCTATTGTTTCTTTATATGTCATTAAGTACAAAGTGTTGCCAAATAGCCGTTGTAGCGGTGCTATAGCCTATAGCTCTATTGCATTGCGGAATCTCAACACTTCGCTTTTTTCCGCTATCCACAATTGACTAGAAAAAACTTATACATATAGTTCATGATCATATGTTTATAAATTGTTCTCAGTTTATTTTCATTGATTATTCGAAGTTTATACGGAATTGATTCTTGTTTTTCTTTCATGATAAAAAAAACCTATGCAAGATAAGCTTAGGCTTTGTTTGGACAAACAATTAAATTACATGCTTATAATACAAGCATTAATCATATAAGTCCATGTGTATGCATAAGTTCATGTGTATAAGTTATTTCTATGATAAAAGACAAAATGATCAAATTATTTTCATATAAGCTATAAGTTGTTCAGTATTAGGAAATAAGCTGAAAACAACCTATAGATTATATCCCTAAATAAACCAGAACGATCTCAATCTTTTGAGAGGCCCTGTGTAAGAAGCTGAAATTAGCTTCAGTTAAGGCATCAAAATTTTTTATGAGACCTTATTTAATTGTAAGTTAAATGTGAAATATTTTTATGAAGACCCTTTTTTTTCTATAGCTTGATCATGAAAAAATGTGAGGCAAGTCGTCTTGCACGCTCTCAAAGACGGTCCTGAATACACTCAAATAACTAAATCCAAATATACCCTAACCAAACAATTGCTTAAACTAAAATTGAAATTGAGTTTAATATAGAATCTTATCACTACTCTTTTTCATCTTATCACTACTGTAGTTTTACATAATTTTATTATTCCTTTTATCATCTTAACCATAAGAATTTCATAAAACTTTTTAAAAACACATATCGAAATTTCATCAAATATTTAGAATGTAATAAAGGAATTAAAAAAATAAAAATAAAAAACACTCATCAAACATTTAGAGTACAATAAAAGAATTAAAAAAATATTAAAACACACATAGACATTTTATCAAACATATAGAGTGTGATAAATCATTTTAGAAAACATATTAAAAACACAGGGAGATATTTCATCAAACATTTAGAAATCATCAAAGTAAAAGAATTCAATTCAATTAATAAGAAATACAATAGATTGAACAAATAAATAATATGTGATATGAAAAAAAATTGTAGTAATAACCAAAAGAAAAACAGAAGAAAGTTCCACAGGTATTCTTACTGATTTTTTCTAGGATTCTGTATTGTCTTATGAAAATGTAATTTTCGTAAAAAAAAATGCAAGTATACCTACGGAATTTTCTGCCATTTCTTATTCTGCAAGAAAATACTTTTTTTGTTAAAAATACTATTTTATTTTATAAAGTCATGGGAAATTTTGCAGGAAACAAAACTTTTCTAATAATATTTAAACTTGAGAAAAGGAATGGTGCAGTGACAATGTAAATTATTTTTACACTGTCAATCAATGACAATCATGTATCCCGTTAAGTCAGCCTGTAAATTTTAAATTATTAATTTGATTTGACACTTTAAAGTATTTTGATTTGATGTATGTGTAATACCTTTTTACACTGACAATGCACTACCCTTAAACTCTTTAAACTGTGTCATATACCATATTAACATATGGTAATTATCCACTGATAGAGTGACACTTGTTTAGATAGTTTAGCCTATATTTTCCACTAGTTTTACTGATTCATTATCTTTTATCAGCTTATGTAACAAGTATATAAGAAGCTTTGTACAATTTAGTTCATTCATTTCAATTCAATGGGAATTAGTTGAAACTTTCCTTTAATTTGTAATTGTTTTCTGTTATTCGGTTACACCTTCTTTTTCATCAAGATGATGAATCTTCCTGAAATCACCACCATTAACATGGTATCAGAGCTCAACAAGCTCTGGTAGCCATCATTTCTCCTCCGACTCTTTACCTTCTATCTGCATTTATGTTGACTTTAGCATTGTGAAATCGTTTCTCTTCTCGTTCCTTGTTTTGTAATCGGTGGTTTTTCTATTTTTTTCTGTTTGATATCATCAATGGCGTATAAGAGCTTCAACGATTTTTATACAAATTCAACAAATCCGTACTATCTGCATTCGAACGAAATCCGACATTTGTCCTCGTTTCTCTATTGCTCGATGACAAGAACTATCACACTTGGGCCAGATCGATGCACATTGCTTTGATCTCCAAGAACAAAGAAAAGTTTATCGATGGAACCCTAACCAAACCCCCTGTATCTGATCCTCTGTATGCTCTATGGATTCATCAATCCATTTCAGAATCTATTGGCAAATCAGTGCTCTGGATTGATAGTGCAGCTGGAGTATGGAATAATTTGCAGACTCGATTTTATCAAAGTGATATTTTTCGCGTCTCCGATATTCAATAAGATCTATACAAGTTTCTCCAAGGTACTTTTGAAGTTTCTAACTATTTTACTCAATTGAAGGTTATGTGGGATGAACTCGAAAACTATCGCCCTATTCCGGCTTGTTCATGCATAATCTCTTGTTCCTGCAGTGCGATTGCATCTGTTACACGATATCGTGAACATGATCATGTAATTCGATTTCTCAAGGGATTGAATGAAAATTCACTCACTCTAAGTCTCAAATTATGACGATGAACCCTCTACTAGACATTGATAAAGCCTTTTTCTCTTGTTATCCAACAAGAAAAAGAGTTGAACAATTCCATTTCTGTTTTTATTCCAACTGCTACCAATGGTGAAGAAACTACTGCATTTCAGGTCCAAAATGCATCAGGGAACTCATATGGTAAAGTTGGGAATACTTCTTTCAAAGGGAAACCTCGAGGTTATAGTGGAGCTAGAGGATATAATAGAGTATGCACACACCGTGGAAGGACATGCCTCACAATTGAAACTTGTTTCCTCAAGCATGGATATCCACCAGGTTTCAAAAGCAAAGGTAAGGCTCAGAGTAATGGCTCTCATTTTTAGTCTGTTGCTTCAGTCAATGCTGGTTAAGAAGCTTCTCAGTATAACTCAGTTGCACATTCGTTTGGTTTCACTCAAGACTAGTACAACAACATCATTGAGCTTCTCCAACAGTATAAGAACACTCCCAAAACCAATTCCATTACACATCTCCCTTTGTCATGAATTCGCATTCTTCTAATGGCACTGGTAAGAATTCTCACCTTTGGATTCTAGATACAGGTGCTACTGATCATATATCTTTTTATATAACAACCTTTATCTCCCACTCAAACATTATCCAGTTCATGTTAGTTTACCTGATGGATCTAGAATTACTGCATCGATCTCTGTTAGTGTAGTTTTGTCCCTTTCTTTAACTCTACACAATGTTCTTTACATACTTAGCTTTCATGTTAATATACTTTCCATTACCAAACTTGTTAGTAGCAATGATTTTCATATTAACTTTAATGATAATTCGTACCAAATTCTGCATAATCATTCCAAGGAAATGATTGGTATAACTAGCTTGCAAAGAGGGCTTATGTTCTTAATGCCACAAAGCATCCTTCTGCTTATCATTCTATCAATCGATCCTCTTGTAATATTTGGAATTTAAGATTAGGCCATATTTCTGACGTAGGTTTACATACTGTTTCAAAACTATTTCCTTTCATTCCTTATACAAATAATGAAATTCCATGTGATTCTTGCCATTTTAGTAAACAAAAGAAATTGCCATTTCCTCATAGCATTACTCATTCATCTTCCCCATTTGAAATTTTACACGCTAACTTATGGGGACCATTCTCTACTATTTCCATCTTAGGACACAAATATTTTCTAACCTTAGTTGATGATTATTCTAGATATACTTGGGTCATATTCCTTAAGACAAATGATCAAACTAAAACAAGCATAATCCAATTTGTAGCCTTCATTGAAAACCAATACAAACCTTCTCTAAAATGCCTAAGATCAGATAATGAAATTGAATTTATTGTTATTTCTGATTTCTTCATGTCCAAAGCATCATCCATCAAAGGTCTTGCGTTGAAACACCTCAACAAAATGGGGTGGTTGAAAGAAAATACCAACACATCTTGAATGTTGCTAGAACCTTGTTTTTCCCATTCTCATGTTCCTTTAAATATGTGAAATTTTTGTGTTCAACATGTTATTCATATAATCAATAGATTGCCCATACATCTCCTCAATCGCCCATCTCTCATAATCCCAGGCCTTCATCCATTTTTGAAAGTACATCTTACAATATACATGTCCCTATCACTAGTTCAATTCCAAGTTCACCCATAAACTCCCGAGTCTCACTTTATTATCTTGATTCTCTCAACCCTGATTGCCCCTCTTTATCCACTGAACACTTACTTAATCCAACTTCTGTGCCCAATGGTCACAATAATTCTCCCTCTGATAGTACGTCTCCTACCTTGGAGAATGATCCTTCTGCCTTGCCCTTAAGACAATTCTCTAGAACCTCTCATCCTCCCAGCTACCTGGCTGACTATCACTGTTACACCACCCCTTAATAACTCTTCTTCTCACGATTTTCCAACCATGTTACTTACCCTTTGTCTTCTGTTCTTACTTATGACAAATGTTTTCCACCTTATAAACATTTCTATTATTTCATATCCTCCATATCTGAGCCAAAACAATTTAAACAAGCATTCAAATGACGGTTAGAAACATGCCATGGATGTTGAATTACAAGGCCTTGCAAAGAATCAAACTTGGACTGTGATTGATTTACCAGTTGGGAAATCTTCTATTTGATGTATATGGGTATATAAGGTCAAATACAAGGTAGATGGTTCCATTGAAAGGTATAAAGCACGATTGGTTTCCAAGGGATATACTTAGATGGAAGGAATAAACTACTTTGATACTTTTCCCTCTGTAGCCAAGCTAACTACAGTTAGAGTTTTATTGTATCTTGCATCTATTAAGGGATGACATCTGGAACAATTAGATGTTAATAACACGTTTCTTCATGGTGACTTACATGAAGAAGTTTATATGATTCTTCCTCCTGGTTTGTCTGTCCGTGATACCTCAAAGGTCTGCAAATTACAAAAGTCCTTGTATGACCTCAAACAATCCAGCCGACAATGGTACTCCAAGTTATCCTCCTTTTTAATTTCTATTGGTTATCGTCAATCACAGGCTGACCATTCATTATATGTTAAGGCTGATCATCATAGTTTCACTGCCTTGTTAGTCTATGTGGACGACATTATGTTGACAGGTAATTCTCTTAAGGAAATTCAGCTTTGTTAAACATCTTTTGAATAAAAAATTCAAGATCAAAGATCTTGGACAATTGAGGTTTTTCTTTGGTTTTGAGATTTCCAAATCCAAAACATGTATTTTTCTCAATCAGAGGAAGTACACCATTAAACTCTTAGAAGATACTGGACTTCTAACTGCCAAAGCATCATCTGTTCCATTAGATCCAAATACCAAACTTTCAGCCACTATAACTCAACCTCTCGAAGATCCCTCCTCTTATCGCAGATTGATTGGTAGGTTGATTTACTTGAATAATTTCAAGCGAGATATCTCATTTGTGGTTCAACACCTAAGTCAATATGTCTCAAAACCCCTTTTGCCACATTATCAAGCTGCTACACGCATCCTTAGATATTTGAAGTTTGTGCCTACAAAAGGGATCATGTTATCTGCCTCCAGTTCTTTAAAACTATCTGGATTTGCTGATTCTGATTGGGCTCGACGCCCTGATACAAGAAAATCTGTAACTGGATATTGTGTCCTTCTAGGCTCATCACTCTTGTGTTGGAAATCAAAGAAACAAAATACAATTTCTTGATCTTCTACTGAAGCCGAATATTGAGCCTTAGCTTCTCTCATGTGTGAACTTCAATGGTTAAAATACCTTTTTCAAGATTTTCTTGTTTCTTTTTCTCAACCTGCTTCTGTCTATTACGATAGTAAATCAGCTATATACCTGACACATAATCCCACTTTTCATGAGAGAAGCAAACACATCGAACTTGACTGTCACGTGGTTCGTGAAATGCTTCATTCCAAACTTATTCACTTGTTACCTGTGTCCACTACTGCACAACTTACTGACATGTTCACCAAGCCTTTACACTCTCCTGCTCTGAATTCTATTTTGGATAAATTGAGTATTTGTAGTATACATAGTCCAACTTGAGAGAGACTATTAACATATAATAATTATCCACTGATAAAGTGGCACTTGTTTAGATAGTTTAAGCTATATTGTCCAGTAGTTTTATTGATTTATTATCTTTTATCAGCTTATGAAACAAATATATAAGAAGTTTTGTACAATTTAGTTCATTCATTTCAATTCAATGAGAATTAGTTAAAACTTTCCTTCAATTTGTAACTATTTTCTATTATTCGATTACACCTTCTTCTTCATCGAGATGATGAATCTTCTTGAAATCATCACCATCAACAAAACACATAAAAGATACAAATTTAATATGTAATTCAGTCAAGTAATATATTTATAAAAATATTTCAAATCAATTTGTTTTTGAACTGCTTTGTAAACAAAACTCGGCAAAATGTATGTTAATTTTTCAAGGAAGAAAAATTGATAAAAAAAAGTTAAGTGCCTATAAATATTCTAATTTTACTCTACCAAAAGAGTGTTTAGATAAGACAATAAAAATATCTTTTAATTTAATACTCCCCCGTACCACAATGAGTGATCCAGTTAATTTTTTACACAAATTAAAAAAAAGAGAATAAATAAAAGAGAAAGAATGATATTTTTATTAAAATACTCTTGTAATGTATTGAGAATGATGAAAATAATATTAATTAGTGGATAAAATAGAAAAAATTGCATTAAAAATTAAAATTGATCATACATTTTAAAACACTATTTTATTCTAAATAGATCGCTTATTGTGGGACGGATGGAGTATAAGATTTTGAATTTAATTCCGAATCGTAAATATAATAACAATAATTTTTTAAAAGAAAACTATGATGGTGAATTGGTGATGTGATCAAACTCAACTTAAAACATTATAATTATTTTTTATAATTGGCCAGAAAAGAAACCTGTCTTTTTCATTTAAAAAATTGTCCACTCAACTTTTTAAAGTAATTTTCTTTGTCTTTATAGAGCACTCAGAAATTAGAAAAAGAGAACCAAAAGAAAGCTACCTACCACTAAAGGGTAATGAGCCAGCTGTCAGACAAACTTTGATCGGTTATTGTCAAATTTATTTTTCTATCAATTTTTCCTTTATTAGACATTCATGTTGGATTCTTTTCATACATCAATTGCTAGGCCCCGGGAACTGGCAAAACCAAAAGTTCATATCTTTTTTTCTAAGGGTGTGTTTGGTTGTGAAGAGAGTATGAGAAGAGAGAAAAAGATAAGAAAGAGTGTGAAAAGAGAGAAAGATATGAGAAATAAAGTAGATTTAATGTATTGTTTGGTATAGGAGAAAAAGAAGAGAAATAGAGAAGAAAGAAATGTTAGTTACTTATGAAAGTACAAATATGCCCCTAAATAAAAAAGATTTATACAAATCAATTTAATTTTTATTTAATTTTAGTTAATAAATTATATAATAATTATAATATAAAAAATTATATTATTAATATATTTATTTATTTAATTAATTATATGAATTTAATTTTAAGGGCCTTGAGTTAATAAATCTATTAGTTTTTGTTTAGAAAAATTAAAAGTGAGTATATAAGGTCTGTGACTAATGTGCAGCATTATATAAAAGGATAATAATGGAAATGAATAAAATATGAATTGTCACTATTCCTTTCTTCGCTATTTAGGAAAGACTGAAAAATGGTGTGGGTCCTACAAAAATTATATCTCTCTTCTCAATTTCTCTGCATTCCAAGCAGGAGAAATAAAGCCTCTCTCTTGTACTTCTCTCTCCAATAACTCTCTCTTCACAAGTTCTATTATAACAAACACACCCTAAAGGACTGGACATCATGAAATCACTCTTGTTGTGAAAGCCATGTGATTGTCCGATTACTGCTTCTTTGGTTAGGTGAGATTCAGGTTCTTGCGATATACAGATACCTATTACTTTGTAGCTAACTAGCTATTGTGCAAATCTTAATAACCTCATTCATGCGTCTTCTATAAGGCAAATCATGATTTTAGCTCCAGAATCTCTAAGAGCACCCACATCCAAGAACTCATTTGAGCTCTTTAAATGGACCTCACTAAATATTTTATATTATTTTATATTTGTTTTTATTATTTATACACACTACGCCAAAATTACTCTTTTGCAGCACTTCATAGGCAGCGCTTTATTACAAAAGCGCTGTTATAAGTTAAAAAATTTAGAAAACACGGAAACTGTTCACTTAGAAAAATAAAAGCGCGTCTAAATATAAGACCTTAGACAGCGCTTTTGAGAAAAGCGCTTTCTAAGGTCTTATAAATTAAAAAAAAAAATTAAAGGAAAATATTAGACAGCGCTTTCCTTAAAAGCGCTGTCTAAGGTCTTATAAATTAAAAAAAAAATATAAGACCTGAGACAGCGCTTTTGAGGAAAGAGCTTTCTAAGGTCTTATAAATTAAAAAAAAAATTAAAGAAAAATATTAGACAGCGCTTTGCTCATAAGCGCTGTCTAAGGTCTTATAAATTAAAAAAAAAAAAAAAAAATCAAAAGCGCTGTCTAAGGCCCATATGAGACACCTTAGACAGCACTTTCATTCAAAGCGCTGTCTAAGGTCTTTTTAATTAAAATAAAGATTGAAACTGTATCAGTATTCTATACTTTTTCATTTCATTATTTCCCTCTTTCCCTCTCTTTCTGCGAACAAGAACGAACCAGAGCTGAAACCACCGCCGTCGTCCGTTCTTTCACCGCCGTCGTCCTTCCTTTCTCGCCGTCGTCCGTCCGGCCGTCGTCCTTCCTACATTGTCCTCCACCATCCTCCACCGTACTCCACCATGCTCCACTGTTCTGGTAAGAGTTTTTCTTTTTATGTTAGGTTTTAAGTGAGTTTCATATTTTTCTGTTAGGTTTTGTTCTTGTTACCATATTTTTGGAGTTCTTTAGATATAATGATGTTCTGTTAGGTTTTGTTCTGTTAGGTTTTGGAGTTCTTTTGATAGAATGATGTTCTTTTGATAGAATATGAGTAGTTTAGATTAGTGTTATTGTAGTTTAGGTTAGTGTTATTGTAGTTTAGGTTAGTTTAGGTTAGTGTTAATGTTGCTCTACATTGTTATTGCTATATAATGTGTTAGTTTAATTTAGGTTAGTGTTAGTGTTAGTGTTAATATTGCTCATTATTTTAATATTGTAAATCCTTGAGGTTGTTGTTCTAAAGAACCGAAATTCAAAGCAATTTATTAGGTAAAGAAATATATTGTAAATCCTTAAGTCATAACTTTCCTCCTTTTGGTTTTGATTTCTATTAATTACTAATGGAAAAACCATGGATAAAAAATGGATAAGTAGGAAAACTGTGTTATGTTAGAAGCCCTGTTAGAAGCTCATTCAATGTTCTATGTTTTATCATAACTTTCCTCCTCATTCAATGTTTTGATTCCTCATATAATAGTGTTTTTGTTGACCTTAATAAGTAGGAAAACCATGGATAAAAAATGGATGGATGCCGATCGATTGTCCAAAGAGTACGAGAATGGGGTATTGGATTTCATTAAGTTTGCTGTTCAACACGTTAAAGACCCCAGTCGAATGGACTGTCCTTGCTTGGGTTGTTGTTATGTGGGTAAGGTTGACGCAGATGGATTGAATCGCATTTACTGATGCATGGAATTGATCGAAGTTATAAGTGTTGGATACATCATGGTGAGAAAATTAACGAGAATGTTGAACCGAAGGGGAAAAGTAATACGACCTATGCTTCAGATGACAAAGACACGGAAACATACGATTGTGATCGAGTCGAAGAGATTGCAGAAGCAGTTGAAGAAGATCTTCATGATTGTCCCGAAATGTTTGAGAGGTTGGTAAGCGATGCAGAGAAACCGCTCTATCAAGGTTGCACTAAATTCACAAGACTGTCTGCGGTATTGAAGTTGTACAACTTAAAGGCGGGCAATGGATGGTCGGATAAAAGTTTCACAGAGTTGTTGGCCCTTTTGAGAGAAATGCTACCGGAGGATAATGTTCTTCCCAATTGAACCTATGAGGCCAAAAAAATGTTGTGCTCTATTGGCATGAGCTATGATAAGATACATGCTTGTCCAAACGATTGCGTTTTGTTTCGAAACGAATATGCATCGTTAACTGAGTGCCCTAAATGCGGTTTGTCTCGATATAAGAAAAAATTGTCTCCAGCCAAGGTCTTATGGTATTTTCCTATAATTCCGAGATTTAGGCGCATGTTTCGTAGTGAAACCGATGCAAGACACCTGACTTGGCATGCAGATGAAAGAATTATTGATGGAAAGTTGCGACATCCGGCTGATTTACCACAGTGGTCGAAAATTGATAATGATTATCCTGACTTTGGAGAAGAAGCAAGAAACCTTCGCTTGGCATTATCTACTGATGGAATGGACCCGTATGGTCTTCAAAGTATCTCACATACCACATGGCCTGTGATTCTTATGATTTATAATCTACCTCCGTGGCTATGCATGAAGCGTAAGTACATGATGTTATCTATGTTAATCTCTGGGCCTAAACAACCAAGGAATGACATAGACGTATACTTGACACCTTTGATCGAAGATTTAAAGATATTGTGGGAGAACGGTGTGGAGGTTTATGATGGATATAGGAAAGAAAGTTTCAATTTGAGGGCGATGTTGTTTGGCACAATTAATGATTTTCCAGCTTACGGGAATCTATCAGGGTACAACATAAAAGGTGAAAAAGCGTGTCCTATTTGTGAAGATAAAACAGATTCGAAGCGATTGGAGTTTGGTCATAAGAATGTCTTTCTCGGCCATCGTAGATTCTTAAATGCCAAACATCACTACCGTGGGTGGAGACAAGAATTCAATGGAGACACCGAACAAGGTAGAGCTCCACCTATGTTGTCAGGTGACCAAGTTTTTAAAAAGGTGAAAGATATGCGTACTCAGTTTGGCAAACCTTTTGCACATAAGGTTGTCAAAGGTGGGTGGAAAAAGAGGTCGATATTTTTTGAATTGCCATATTGAAAGTCTTTGTACGTGAGACATTTTCTCGATGTTATGCATATTGAGAAAAATGTATTTGAAAGTGTTATTGGTACGTTACTCAATATAAAAGGAAAGACTAAGGATGGCCTTAAAGCAAGAAAAGACTTGGTAGCGATGGAGATTAGAACTGAATTAGCACCCGTGAAGAAAGGAAGACGAACATATCTACCACCTGCTGCTTTTACTCTGTCTAGAAAGGAGAAGAAAATATTGTGTAAGTTTCTGAGTGAAGTTAAAGTTCCAGAAGGATACTCTTCAGATGTTAGAAGACTTGTGTCTTGAAAGACCTCACGTTGAAGAGTTTAAAGACACACGACTGCCATGTTATAATGGAACACTTTCTACCAATAGATATACGTTTTATTTTGCCAGTGAAAGTAAGAAGCGCCATAACTAATTTGTGTTTTTTCTTTAGGTCAATTTGTAGTAAGGTAATCGATCCTGATATCTTACCAACACTACAAAAAGAGATAGTTATTACCTTGTGTGAGCTTGAAATGTATTTTCCTCCCTCTTTTTTTGACATAATGGTACATCTAGTTGTTCATCTTGTGAAAGAGACACAGTTGTGTGGACAAACTTATATGAGATGGATGTACCCTGCTGAACGTTATATGAAAATATTAAAAGGGTACATGAAAAGTCGAAGTCGACCAGAGGGGTGTATTGTTGAACGATACATTGTTGAAGAAGCGGTTGAGTTTTGTACTAAATATTTGTCCAATGTTCAATCGATTGGACTCCCCAAAGCTCATATTTTCGAAAAAAAGGATGGTAACAAATTAATTGGAAATAAAATTGTGACAGTATCAAGGGATGAACGGGATCAAGTGCATTTGTATGTTCTGCACAATGATAATGAGGTTGAGCCATATGTTGAGATGCACAAGGATGTACTCCGAAGGTTAAATCAGAACAGAAATGAAAATTGGATAGTACGAGAGCACAATCAAAGTTTCATACAATGGTTAAAGGATCATATTTATTCGAAGCACTCTTCAGATCCTGCTTCAGTAACAGAAAGGTTGAGATGTTTGGCATATGGTCCAAGTTTGCATGTGTATTCTCATAGCGCATACGCAATTAATGGATACACATTTTATACCAAAGAACAAGATGATAAAAGTACTATGCAAAATAGTGGTGTCACCGTCCTAGCTGAAGCAATGCACATATCAAGTATGAAGGACTTAAACCCCAAATATGCAAATCTGTCATATTTTGGAGTTATTGAGCACATTTGGGTGTTTGATTACGAGAAGTTTCAGATTCCAATCTTTGGTTGCAAGTGGGTAAATAGTAGTGGCATACGAATGGATAAGTCTGGATTTTTGCAAGTGGATCTTAATAGGGTGGGGTACAAAGATGAGCCTTTTATTCTAGCATCTCAAGCTAAACAAGTGTTATATGTCACTGACCCGACGAGTACGAAATGGTATATAGTGCTTTTATCTAACAAAGTGGTTGATGATAGCGGTGTAGATCAATGTGATATTGATGTTGAGAATGAGTCATGCATTAGACGGAATGAGTTGAATAGAAATGATCAAGATGAGGATCTTATAGCGGATGAGTCATATATCAGAAATGACCATAACAAGGGAATTTGGATCCATTCATCCGTCCGCATTGCTAAGAAACAAGTAATTCATATTCCAACCAAGAAAAGAACGAGATGTTAGTGAAAGAGGTAAAATAATAAAATGTTATATATTATGTCATATTATATTTGATATCCTTGATTTCTTTATTATATTTGTTATATATTATGTCATATTATATTTGTTATATAATATATTTGATATCCTTGATTTCTTTATTACAGGTTAGATGGCTACTAACGATGATCACCCATATTTTCTTTTCATTTGTAGTGTCCTCGGCAACGTAATGAAATAGATTACGGATATTTCATGTTGAGGTTTATGAGAGACACTCTTTTTTTGGATCGAATAGAGATTCCATCCGATGTATGTATTTCTAACTTATGAGTTATTTTAATATTTAACACATATCTCTCATATAATGAAATAGTTAAAACTAAATCAAACTATGTTATATTATTATGTAGTACTTTGAAGAATGCAAGTGTGCTCATTACTCAATTTCTCAATTGGATGAAATTAAAGAGGATTGGTGTCAATACATTATGGAGCTCGGAGTTTTATAAGGTATAATATTGTACTCTTACTTTAATTGATGAGAATTTAAATATGTGTAATTTTCTAACTATAGACATTGTTGATGTATTCTTTTAATTGAATTACAATCTTTGTGTTCTTTCAGGACCTATGTAAGTTTGAAGCAATGCTTTGGTTGGATGCAAAAGTACTAGTATAAGTAATATGTACATTTGTAGAAAAAATGTAATGATTTGTAATTATAAATTGGTGTGTATATATATATATATATATATATATATATATATATATATATATATATATATATATATATATATATATATATTGGTTTGAATTGCCAATTGTTTTGGATATATAATTTTGGTGTAAATTGGTACATTTAAATAGGCCAAATTGGATTGATTTGAATCTCCAAATTGTGGTATTTTTCTGGAAAAAAATTGGTTGAAAAACAGGTCAAATTCTGGTTGAAAAACCTGGTAAAAATTGTGGTTTAAAAAAATTTATATAAAAATTTTCGTATAGCTTAGACAGCGCTTTACAATAAAAGCGTTGTCTAAGGTGGGGCTTAGAAAGCGCTTTCACCAAAAGCGCTGTCTAAGGTATACCTAAAAAAGTTCAAAAAGGTGGGTCTTAGACAGCGCTTTTTGTGAAAGCGCTGTCTAAGGTATACCTAAAAAATGTCAAAAAGGTGGGGCTTAGACAGCGCTTTTACCAAAAGCGCAGTCTAAGGTATACCTAAAAAATGTCAAAAAGCGCTGTCTAATGGTACTATAGACAACGCTTTTCATTAAATATACCCCCCTTTAGACAGCGCTTTTGGTATTATCCAAAGCGCTGTCTAAGGTCTTGTTTGGCGTAGTGACAACTCCTCTTTATTTTTTAAATATCCATACATTCTATTCAAAACTCTATTATAGGTTCCATTAAACACTACAATATACCTCAAAATTAATTTTATATAAATATTTTTACCCCAATTTGAGTGTAGGAACGTTGTTATGCAGACAGACGCTTTCAAACTAAAGCACGGTAAAGCAAGCTGATTATCCATAGTTTTCTGACATAGTTACTTGGAAATTTGTGAATGAACGGTAAAAGTGTACCGATATTTATGCTCTAATATGCTATTTCATTCGGTCTCAATTTCTTTTTACGGATTTTTACAGGTTTGAGGACTAATTAAAATTTTGCAGTTTTAGGCTTAAACGTTGCAATGTCTGCGGCTTTACCGTTAATTTTTTTTTTTAGGTGGATCAATATTTTAGGTTTGCACTCTCAACTAAATTTGTCAAATTCTATTTTTTACAAACTTTTGCAGAACAAATCTAAATGGAACGAGCCTGTCTGACTTCCACTCCTAGTTGTGTTAATAATGATGATATATTTGAAATTTGAATATTTAAAAGATTTTTTCAAACAGAATGTTAAGATAACTAAAATAGAATAAGTTAATTTTGAAGCAGAAGCAAAAGGAAGATGTGGTAAAAAATAAGGAGTTTGTTGAGTGTAAGTGTGAGCGATTTATAAGAGGCGTGATTCATATATCAAATGTTTTAGAGTATGTTTGGATCAAGGATTTTAATGAGAAAAAATAATTTTTTTAGAAAATTTGAAATGATTTGTGATCGCGACTTTATGAGTCGAATGGGGTTACTAACTGCAAGCGCACAGTCTATCGCGTAGTTTTAAAAAGATATCGATCCCACAAGGACTGATAATCAAACTAGTGCTATCAGAATGTTACTATGTTTAGCTAAGACTAATATTTCTAAGGGAAGTAAGGCGACAGAAAATAAATCTAAGAGTACTAACTTTTAATAAAAATAATCAATAACGAGATATCAGTATGTAACACATTAATCGTTTGGAATTTAATAAGTCACCGGTGCAGGTTTAAGTGTCAAATTACTTTTCAGTAGAAAATATTCATTTAAAAGACCTCATCTCACACTCTCGTGTTTGTTGATTCAGACTATACCGTTAAATCAGAATGAGCGCTCTCGCTGTATCATTTGCATTTAAAAATACTTTTTGAAGATAAATAAGTCCTAATCGATTCTAAAGTGCTTCCGCTGTGTTTAAAATCAATGCCTAGTTTCAGCTATCTGGTTAAACTCTCAAACTCTCGTTTATCTTGACCTCAACCTTAAATGTCTTTTTACTTTCGTAAGAAAAACTACTTGATTAAAAATAAGAAACCTCGGCCTAAAAACTAATTTGTAGAAATATGGCACCGATTATTATTTAATCCCAGGTGAATAATTTGTTTACATACTGATACCAAATAATTTAGCAAGACATGATTTGAATGAAAAACACACTAGCGATACGTATATAACTACTATTAATCATGCTGTAAATAAAAACAGAACGAAGCATATAATAAAACCTGGAATTGAAATAGCTTGCAAACGAATCCTTGATACAAACTTGAAGTAATCCAACACAGTGCTCACAAGAAGAAATAATGAAAAACGGAAGTGCAGAAGTGCAGGGCAAATAACAAAAGCTAATAACTGTTTAATTGAAAAGATGCAGAAAAACTCGTTCGCTCTCTCACAAATTCGCCGACCCTTTCAATGGAGGTCTTCAGTTCAATTTATAGAGGCTTGGCAGTTGAGAAAATTTCGTGTGAATCGTGTGGAAGTGCTGAGAAAATCATGCAATGGACGGTTGAAAACCTAGAAATAATAGGAGGGTGGTGCAACTATTTTTTTCTTTTTCTCCTCAGAAATAGGTGGCGGGCGCCACCTCTTCCTCCTTTGCCAATGTGGCTTGCGCCACTTCTTCAATGCATGTGGTGGGCGCCACTTCTTAGGTGTGGCTTGCGCCACCCTTTGTTGAGTGGTGGGCCCACCCTATATATATTTTTTTTCTTCTTTTCTTTCCTCCTTTTTTCTTTCCTTTCATTTTCTTTCCATTTCATTTCTTTTCTCTTCATTTCTTTTCTCTTCATTTCTTCAATAATTATTTATTTTCCGTTAAATCCCGGTTCGACTCGAGTGCCTGAAAAACAGAAGCAAATACGGGTAGAATAAAACATAAATCGGGAAAAACCAATTAAAACACAATATAAATTCATGCATGTCAAGTCAAATACACGATATAATTTCGCGTTATCAAACTCCCCCACACTTGAACCTTTGCTTGTCCTCAAGCAAATGAAACACTAAACACGGGTTTGAAACACGATACAGATCAGACAGTGATGCTAAGCCTTGTCAGAGAGATAGGTACTAAATATCAATACCAAGGATACTGTAATGACACAGAATTACATCATGTAATCAAAAACTCCCACCTTATACAGACAGATCCGAATCATGGTATTATAACTCGACCCATTTTCTTTCACCCCTTTTTCATTCTCGTGCAATCACATTAAGCCCGTTATCCACGCACGCCCATGGTAAGTAAACCTGTTAGTGTTCAGTGATCTCATTTTTCAAATCTTTTGCATTTTTTTTTTCTTTTAGTTTCGAATATCCAGAGTCCGATCCGTTGGGCTAAATGGTCGGGTGAAGACCACCTAACTTAGAGGGAACATGTCTTTTATTCTCCTTTTCTATTAATTCATTTAATTCACTTTTGAGATCGAACACATATTTGCATCAGTTTATTACTTAGTTTGTGCCTTAGGATGGTGCTGACTGCTAGTATAAACTAATCAAGAGGTTATTTTTAAATTTCAGGCCTCGGCATAATAAGTACTCAGATTCATCTGTATATTCGGGGGTTCAAGGTGTTAAAACAGTACCGATTTTTATTAACACTTTCCCAAGTCTTCCTAACTTAGCCTTCTAAGCTTTTAAAGTGCCATGTCATGTATCAAACCAAAATAAATTTTTTTTGTTATGGCTCAAGAAAGTTGGGAGAATCTAAGTAATAGCAGAAACTATGTGTAGAGACTCGACAGCACATGAATTTCTTTTATTGAAGGGGAAATAAGCATGAAAAATTTTAAATCTACCTAGAAAAGCAGTAAATAAACAAAATAATTTAAATGAAAGCGATAAAACTTCCTCCCCCACACTTAAATTGAGCATTGTCCCCAATGCAACAACGTAAGATGAAAAAGGAAGGAGAAACCTGGAAAAAAATGGCTTACTAGCGGCCTCTTCCTCGAGTCCGTGCTCGTCTGGTGTTTCTGGTTTGATGTTCTGAAGCACCCAGATCCTGATGTTGTTCATGTGCTTGCACATTCATACCGGCCATCCCTTGGATCAGCTCTGCCATGTCGTCCTGGCCTCGCTGCATTCGTTGTAAAACCTGGATCATCTCCGCTTGTTGGTTGTACATCTGGGTTTGCTGAGCCATCATTTGAGCTTGCTGAGCTGCGATGCTTTGTATGGTTTGGTCGCGGAGTGCGTTTGCTTCACTCTCTCTCATCACCTCAGCGTATATGCTTTCTAGATTTCTGGATGGTTCTTCCTCTCGTCTCCTAGGCCTGCGTCTGGATGATGTACCTGCAACAAAATCAGAGGATGATGGTGCGGTGTGTGCCTGTGTGTTAGTTTCGTCCCCGCCAGCAGCAACATTCTCAGGAATGTGCGCGGGGCCTGGGTTATCAGTATAACAATAGTTTTCCTCTCGCTGCACATCTGTGCGACTTGGGTTAGGAAGTGTAAAATTTGGGAAAACTTTATTGTCAATCAGTAGATCATATATACCGTCTTCTCTTTTCTTAACCAGCTTCATACGTTCAGTCATTTTCAAATCAATGGTAAGAGAAGGAAGTGGAGTTAAGGCTGCGAGATGGGCTTCGAGCCCAAGGGCTCGAGCTATAGTTGTTATTAGACCGCCGAATGTGATAGCACCTTTGTTTGCGGCGGTAATGGAGCACATATGGTTAAACATGAACGGAATATGGTTTATTCGGCGGTCTGCAAAGGCGCTAAGTAAATAGAAAAACTCCTTCTCGTTTACTTTGTTTGAATTAGACCGGCCGAAAATTGTAGTGGCCAATAGTTGGCGAAAATAACGAAAAGCCGGGTTTTGAATGAGAGTGGCCTTATTTCCTTCACAACTTTGCGTATGAGTGCCCGTTAGACCTCTCCAAAGACACTTGTAACTGTGAACCCAGTCAGATCCACACGGGATACTATACATTACATTGTCTCCTACTGGGAAATTTAGTTTAGCGGCCAGTTCATCAAAAGTGAAATTAAATTCAATATTAAACATTCGAAACTGGACCGTCCCTTCGGGGTCATAAATAAGAGAGCTAAGAAATTCTAAGGTAAGCGGGACATAGACGAGGTCTCTATTAGACAAAAATTGTTTCAAATTTACTCTTTTCAATAAAAAGTCTACGCTTTCGGTAAGTCCTAAAACTTCTAAACAATTAGTATCCGCATACCTTGTTGGCTCGATCTCGTGTTGTCTAAGCGACTGGAGAAGAGCTGCTTGGTTTTGATCTCTGCAAAGTAATGTAAACCCTTGTGCTGTTGCTGCTGGTTCCATTTTCTGAATATGGTGCAGTGCAAAACTCACAGAACTTTTTAGTGTGTTTATGAAGAGGAATGGTTATTTGCGAGTGAGTGGCTGAGCAGTGTAGTTATCAGTTTAAATAGAGGAAGGTGTGAAATAGTTGCAGATTAGTGTGGAATAAATTGGTCAAAGGAAGACCATGTGCTCTGCATGCATTGTACGTGGGGAACGAGTGTCCCACATGCGCATGCATGTGAACATGCAGAGGTTAAATTATAGGTGGCGGGGGCCACAAAGTACAAGGTGGCGGAAACCACATGTTTGTGGAGTGGCGGGAGCCACATTGACCAGAGTGGCGAGAGCCACATGACCCAAAGGTGGCGCGAGCCACATTCCCAAATGGGTGGCGGGAGCCACTTTTAACACAAAATATTTTTTTGTTTTTATCTTTAAATTCCACACTTCACATGCAGAGATTCCTTCAATTTTGTTTCTTTTCTGCATGTGATAAGATTGGTCATGCAATCAAGCTACTACATGACATTTTTATCAAGACCATGCGTGTCCTTACTTTATCAGTATTAAATCATGTAGCAGAGTGATGATAGATGATACAGCAAGCATATGAATAATACTGAATGATGAAATAGCAGAAAAATCAATGGAGTAGCAGTCAATATCACATGCTTGAACTGTAATAGTCAATAACTGAATCAAAAGTAAATGCAACCAAAACAAAACAATAAATGTAGCCAAAGTAAATCAACAGATTAAAATAAATTGAAACTTGAAATTTTTTGTCAATTTAAACCAAAATACATTAAACCCAAGTGCAACTGAAATGAAAAATTTGTAACAGTAAAAATTAAATTACGGAATTGGAAAAACTGAATTGAATTACGGAAATGAGAAAAACTGAATGAAAAGTTAGCTTCCGTCTCCCACACTTAGAATTAATTGTGTCCTCACTGTTAAATGCAGAAGCTCGGAGGTGAAGCAAATACTGCCCTAGCCACGTTGATTTGGATTATTAGCAAGTCCTCTAGAAAATAGTTGCTGATGAAAATGATCCAATTGTTCTACCACTATATCCATAAATCCATGAAATTCAGTGCGAATAGTGGTGAATTCTGTTTGAAGGTCAGTCACTCAGTTTTCCAAGGCAGTTATGGCAGTGGTGAAATCAATTGGTGGAGGAGGAGCTATAGGAGCTATAGTAGGAGTGTGAGATTCAGCATCAGAAATATAGTCTGCATCAAATTCATAAATCTGTGGTGTATCAGGTGGTGATGGTGGAGCAGGAAGTGGGTCGGTCAAGTCATAAAACCAATTATTTCTATTGTGGACACTGGTGTGCTCATGGTTAGGTAAAGTGAAAAGACGGACGACCTCATTATTAATTAGGTAGTCAAAGGTATCTGGCCCGAGGTTTCCTATGATACGGCGGTTAAAGCAGAAGTTAAGGTTCATAGGTCGGAAGGTACCAAGAGGGTTAAACCTGATCAGAGGCTGCCTCAGTCCTATGGCATTTGCTATCATAGTGACTAAACCTCCTACTATGATAGGGGCTCGAGCATCCAGTATAAGACTCACCAAATTAGTGATTATAAAGGTAGCACCATTTACTGGGCGGCCCTGTGAAGCACAATACAAAATATAAAGCTCAGTTCTGGATACAGAGGTGTCATTTTCTTCCTTACCGAAAATGGTATGGGCTAGGATTTTGTGAAAATACCGGATGGCTGGGTTGTGGATACTCTCAGAAAACATGCCAAAGGGTTCAGGATTATAATTACCAGTTATGTTGCCCCAAAAGTAGTTCAAGGAGCAATTCATCTTGGTATGCGGTAACTACATCAGGGCCACTAGGAAATCCTAGGAGTTCAGCAAGTTCTCTATGGTTATAGGTATAGTCATTATCAAACAGTCTAAAAGTAACCAGCCCTCGATGGAATCCGTAACCATGGTTAGGTATGTGAGTAAAGGAGCTAAGGAACTCAAGTGTCAGCCTACGATAAGAAGTAAACCTTCGTTTGATAGAAGCAGTCTCCCACCCCACCTGGCTAAACAGAAACAGGATGTTGTCCCTGATACCTAACTCAGCCATGGTAGGTCCATCATAGTAAATAGTCAAAGCCATATCTCTCTGAGCTAACATCTCAAATCTCCTCCTCTGAGCTCTGCCTCTGAAAACAATGTTCATGTAATCCACTTGTTGCATCTTGAAAGTTAGTTACTAACTAAGCTAAGTTAGCCTGTACGTAAGTAGAGAATCATGCAAAGTTAGTGATGAACATGTAAATTATGGTGTCAAGAAATGGGGAGAAGGAGAGGAAGCAGGAAAAAAAAATAAAATTGCAATAAAAGGTAAAAACTAAACAAGGAGTAACAAAAATCAAATAAAACAAAATAAAATAAAATGAAACGAAATAAAGCATTTTAAAATTTGGGTAATTAAAATACGTGGGTTGCCTCCCACCAAGCGCTGTTTTTAATGTCTTAAGCCTAACATAGTTCTAGTGCAATGTCAGTTTTCAGAATGAACGGGCAGCTCTAGGAGCTTTAGACTAGCCGAGTAATCTCTATTGTCTACGCATTGATAATGTTTTAAACGCTGTCCGTTTACTATAAATGGTTGACTAGATCTACTTTTTATTTCTACGACACCACTCGGGAAAACCTTACTTATTATGAAGGGTCCTGACCATCTAGATCTAAGTTTTCCTGGAAAGAGTTTAAGGCGTGAATTAAACAGGAGTACTACGTCGCCTTCATTAAATGCTTTACGGGAAATTCGTTTGTCATGCCATTTTTTAGTTCTTTCTTTATATATCCTAGCATTCTCGTATGCGTCTAGTCGAAGTTCTTCTAGTTCGTGAATGTCTAAGATTCTTTTCTCACCTGCGGCAGTATGGTCTAAGTTGAGGGTCTTAATGGCCCAGTAAGCTTTGTGCTCTAATTCGACAGGGAGATGGCATGATTTTCCGTAGACTAACTTAAAAGGTGTGGTTCCTATTGGGGTCTTATAAGCTGTCCTATATGCCCACAGAGCTTCGTGTAATTTTGACGACCAGTCTTTTCTAGATGTTGCAACAGTCTTTTCTAGGATTTGTTTGATTTCTCTGTTCGAGACTTCGACTTGTCCACTTGTTTGTGGATGATACGGTGTTGCTACATGGTGTCGGACCCCATACTTCAGTAGAAGTTTTTCAAATATCTTAGATATAAAATGGGAGCCTCCGTCACTGATGACAAGTCTGGGCACACCGAATCTAGGGAAGATTATGTTCTTGAAAAGCTTGATTACTACTCGTGTGTCATTTGTTGGAGAAGCTACAGCCTCGATCCATTTTGAAACGTAATCAACAGCAACGAGTATATATTTATTACCAAAAGAAGATGGGAATGGCCCCATGAAGTCAATCCCCCACACATCAAAAACTTCCACTTCTAAAATACCCTTCTGTGGCATCTCATCGCGTCTAGAGATGTTACCAGTGCGTTGGCACCGGTCGCAGTTTAATATCGCGATATGGACATCTTTCCATAGATTAGGCCAGAATAGGCCGGATTGTAAGATCTTAGCGCAAGTTTTTGAAGTGCTTGCGTGTCCGCCATAAGGAGCAGAATGACAATGTGAAATTATGTTTTCGATTTCATCTTCGGGGACACATCGACGGAAAATTCCATCGGCACTTCTCTTAAAAAGTAGGGGCTCATCCCAATAATATTGTTTAAGGTCATGAAAGAATTTCTTCTTTTGTTGGTAAGTTAGATCTAGTGGAAGTACCCCAGCAGCTAGGTAGTTAACAAAGTCAGCATACCATGGCAATGTTGTATTCGTTTGAATTTCTTCCACTAATTCCCTTGGTTTAGTATCGTTCAAGGTTAATTCAGACATGTTGCTTTCCAATTGGGCTATCAGTCGCTCATATGGGAAATCATCATTAATAGGCACTTGCTCAGGCTTAATACCTTCAATTCTTGATAAATGGTCTGCGACTACATTTTCGGTGCCCTTTTTATCCTTTATCTCTAGATCGAATTCTTGCAAGAGTAGGATCCATCTTAAAAGTCTAGGTTTGGCATCTTTCTTACTTAATAGGTATCTTATCGCAGCATGATCGGTATAGATAATGATTTTCGCTCCTACCAAGTAGGAACGGAATTTATCCAGAGCGAACACGACAGCTAGGAGTTCCTTTTCGGTGGTGGCGTAGTTCATTTGGGCAGGATCTAAGGTTCTACTTGCGTAGTAAATTGCATAGAGCTTTCTATCCTTTCTTTGTCCTAAGACCGCGCCTACGGCATAGTCACTCGCATCACACATGATTTCAAATGGTAATCTCCAATCAGGTGGTTGCATGATAGGTGCGGTAACGGGAGCCGTTTTTAATTGCTCAAACGCTTTTAGGCATTTCTCATCGAAGATAAATTCAGCGTCTTTCATTAATAAACCTGTCAGTGGTTTGGTAATTTTCGAGAAATCTTTAATGAATCGTCGGTAGAAACCGGCGTGTCCTAAGAAACTTCTTATTTCTCGTACGGATTTTGGAGGTTGAAGGTTTTCTATAATCTCTATCTTTGCTTTATCAACTTTAATCCCTCTATTAGATACTACGTGTCCAAGCACGATTCCTTGATTGACCATAAAATGGCATTTCTCCCAGTTTAGTACGAGATTGACTTTTACACATCTTTCAAGTACCATTTCTAGGTTCGATAGACATCCTTCAAAACTCTGCTCACAAATAGAAAAATCATCCATAAACACTTCCATAATGTCGTCTATAAAGTCAGCGAAAATCGACATCATGCATCTTTGGAATGTTGCGGGAGCGTTACATAGTCCAAACGACATTCGTCGGTAAGCAAATGTACCATAGGGACATGTGAAAGTTGTCTTTTCTTGGTCATCAGGATGAATAGGGATTTGGAAAAATCCCGAGTAACCGTCTAAATAGCAGAAGTGAGAGTGTTTTGCCAATCGTTCCAACATTTGGTCAATAAATGGTAATGGGAAATGATATTTACGAGTAGCTTTGTTCAATTTTCTATAATAGATACACATTCTACTGCCAGTTACAACTCTTTGCGTTATAGATTCACCTTTTGAGTTCTTAACAACTGTAACACCTTCTTTCTTAGGTACGACATGTACTGGGCTGACCCATTTACTGTCTGATATTGGGTATATAATTCCCGCATCTAAAAGCTTTTTCACTTCATCCTTAACTACAGTACTCAGGATTGGATTAATCCTTCTCTGGTGTTCTCTAGAGGTCTTACAGTCTTCCTCTAGCATAATGCGATGCATACAGATAGAAGGACTTATTCCTTTAAGGTCAGCGATGTTGTAGCCCAACGCAGTTGGATATTTTCTTAAGACATCTAAAAGTTTTTTAGTTTCGGGTTGTCCTAAGTCTGCATTGACTATCACATGTCGTTCGAGTTCTGTGTCTAGGAATTCGTACCTCAAACTATCAGGTAGTGTTTTCAGTTCTAACGCTGGTTTCTTTGGGCAAGGAAGATGATCGGGTGTAAGTGCTAAACATTCGCTTAGGCTATCATCTTGGTATGGTTCACGCCAATTATCATCTTCGAAAATCAGAGGTATTGGAATTTTTATAATATCTGAGTATATGGTCGGTTCCATTTCCATTTCTCTTACGCACTCATCTATGACATCTAATAGATAACATGTGTCCTCTATAGCTGGTGCTTGTAAGAATTGTGTCAGGATAAATTCAACCTTTTCCTCACCGACTTCAAAGGTTAGCTTACCTCTTTTTACGTCTATAATAGCTCCGGCGGTAGCTAAGAATGGTCTTCCTAATATGATAGGCGTAGTGGAGTCTTCTTTAATGTCCATGATTATAAAATCGGTAGGAATATAGAATTGTTCGATTCGAACTGGAACATTCTCTAGTATACCAACGGGATATTTAATAGAGCGGTCGGCTAATTGAACGGACATCTTAGTTGGTCTTAATTCTCCCATATCAAGCTTTTTACATATGGATAAGGGCATTACACTGATACTGGCACCTAAGTCGCACAGAGCCTTGTCTATGACGAACTTTCCAATTACACAGGGTATGGAGAAACTACCTGGGTCTTTCAGCTTAGGAGACATGTTGTTTTGGATTATTGCGCTACACTCAGCAGTAAGTGTAACTGTTTCGTTATCCTCAATCTTTTTCTTATTAGATAGGATTTCTTTAAGGAACTTAGCATATGAGGGCATCTGAGTGATAGATTCTGTAAAAGGTATTGCGATGTTCAATTGTTTCAGAAGTTCAACAAATTTCTTAAATTGCCCTGCAGTTTTAGAATTTGCGAATCTTTGAGGATACGGAATCGGTGGTTTATATGGTGGTGGAGGCACATAAGGCTCCTCCACGGTCTCTTGGTCATTATCTTCCTTTTCCTTGGGTTCATTCTCCTTCTCAGTATTAGGCTTTTGGTACATGGGCGGATTCTGAAGTCTTGGATCAACGGGTCCTTCTAGTTCTTTACCACTTCTCAATATAACGGCATTTGCATGTCCTTTCGGGTTAGGTTGTGGCTGCCCAGGAAATGTTCCTGCAGGGGCAGCAGTAGGTGCTTGTTGTTGTGCCACTTGCGAAATTTGGGTTTCAAGCATTTTGTTGTGGGTGGCTAAAGCGTCTACTTTGTTTGCTAATTGCTTAATTTGCTCACTAGTGTGTATGTTTTGATTCAGGAAGTCTTTGTTTGTTTGAGCCTGGGTAGCTATAAAGTTTTCCATCATTAGTTCAAGGTTGGACTTCCTAGGAACATTAGGGGCAGTTGCAGCAGCCTTTTGGTAGCCTGGTGGCGCAGCAGGTGCCTGACCAGGTGCATATAATGCATTATTGTTTTTATAAGAGAAGTTTGGGTGGTTCTTCCATCCCGGATTGTAGGTATTTGCATAAGGGTTTCCTTGAGCATAATTTACTTGGTCACTGGAGACTCCAGCCAGAATTTGACATTCAGTGGCAGCATGTCCAGGGTTTCCGCATAATTCGCAGTTTTGAGCTACAGCAGCCACGGTGGCTGCAGGCGTTATGGTCAAGTTATCAATCTTTTGGGCAAGGGCATCTACCTTAGCATTGACATGATCAAGGCTACTTACCTCGTACATTCCACCTTTTGTTTGGGATTTTTCCACTGCAGTTCTTTCCCCTCCCCATTGGTAGTGGTTTTGAGCCATGCTCTCGATCAGTTGGTGGGCTTCTTCATATGGTTTATCCATAAGCGTACCACCAGCTGCGGCATCTATTGTCAATCTTGTATTGTACAAGAGACCATTGTAAAATGTGTGGATGATTAACCAATCTTCAAGACCGTGATGCGGGAACATCCTCATCATGTCTTTATATCTTTCCCATGCATCGTAAAGAGATTCGTTATCCTTCTGTCGAAAGCTATTAATTTGGGCTCTCAACATAGCTGTTTTGCTCGGGGGGAAATATCGTGCTAAGAATACCTTTTTCAACTCATCCCACATAGTAACAGAGTTTGATGGCAAGGATTGCAACCAAGCCCAAGCTCTGTCTCTTAATGAGAAAGGAAAAAGACGTAGTCTTATTGCGTCTGCAGTTACACCATTTGCCTTTACTGTGTTTGCGTACTGCACAAACTTGGCCAGATGTTCGTTGGGATCTTCTGTAGGGTTTCCAGAAAACTGATGTTGTTGTACGGCTGACAGCAATGAAGGTTTCAACTCGAAATCGTTTCAGTTGATAGCAGGGGCAGCAATGCTACTATGTGGTTCTTGCTCAGACGGGGTTGCATAGAACTTAAGAGGACGGTTTTGTGGTCTTTCACCCATGTTTTGTTCTTTGACTGGTTCAGGGGGGTAAGCAGGGAGATCAGGAATATTATACTTGCGTTGATACTCAAGTAGTCTGCGTCTTAAATGTAAGAAACGCTCTAGTTCGGCGATTGGGGGTTGCAAGTCTTCGCTTTGTGAGCGAGTACTTGGCATACAATCGAGAAAAAGGAAAATAAAATTTGTTGCCTTAGTCTATACTGCGCAACAAATGAATCGCACTAATGACTAAATCAAAGTCCCCGGCAATGGCGCCAAAAACTTGATCGCGACTTTATGAGTCGAATGGGGTTACTAACTGCAAGCGCACAGTCTATCGCGTAGTTTTAAAAATATATCGATCCCACAAGGACTGATAATCAAACTAGTGCTATCAGAATGTTACTATGTTTAGCTAAGACTAATATTTCTAAGGGAAGTAAGGCGACAGAAAATAAATCTAAGAGTACTAACTTTTAATAAAAATAATCAATAACGAGATATCAGTATGTAACACATTAATCGTCTGGAATTTAATAAGTCACCGGTGCAGGTTTAAGTGTCAAATTACTTTTCAGTAGAAAATATTCATTTAAAAGACCTCATCTCACACTCTCGTGTTTGTTGATTCAGACTATACCGTTAAATCAGAATGAGCACTCTCGCTGTATCATTTGCATTTAAAAATACTTTTTGAAGATAAATAAGTCCTAATCGATTCTAAATTGCTTCCGCTGTGTTTAAAATCAATGCCTAGTTTCAGCTATCTGGTTAAACTCTCAAACTCTCGTTTATCTTGACCTCAACCTTAAATGTCTTTTTACTTTCGTAAGAAAAACTACTTGATTAAAAATAAGAAACCTCGGCCTAAAAACTAATTTGTAGAAATATGGCACCAATTATTATTTAATCCCAGGTGAATAATTTGTTTACATACTGATACCAAATAATTTAGCAAGACATGATTTGAATGAAAAACACACTAGCGATACGTATATAACTACTATTAATCATGCTGTAAATAAAAACAGAACGAAGCATATAATAAAACCTGGAATTGAAATAGCTTGCAAACGAATCCTTGATACAAACTTGAAGTAATCCAACACAGTGCTCACAGGAAGAAATAATGAAAAACGAAAGTGCTGAAGTGCAGGGAAAATAACAAAAGCTAATAACTGTTTAATTGAAAAGATGCAGAAAAACTCGTTCGCTCTCTCACAAATTCGCCGACCCTTTCAATGGAGGTCTTCAGTTCAATTTATAGAGGCTTGGCAGTTGAGAAAATTTCGTGTGAATCGTGTGGAAGTGCTGAGAAAATCATGCAATGGACGGTTGAAAACTTAGAAATAATAGGAGGGTGGTGCAACTATTTTTTTCTTTTTCTCCTCAGAAATAGGTGGCGGGCGCCACCTCTTCCTCCTTTGCCAATGTGGCTTGCGCCACTTCTTCAATGCATGTGGTGGGCGCCACTCCTTAGGTGTGGCTTGCGCCACCCTTTGTTGAGTGGTGGGCCCACCCTATATATATTTTTTTCTTCTTTTCTTTCCTCCTTTTTTCTTTCCTTTCATTTTCTTTCCATTTCATTTCTTTTCTCTTCATTTCTTTTCTCTTCATTTCTTCAATAATTATTTATTTTCCGTTAAATCCCGGTTTGACTCGAGTGCCTGAAAAACAGAAACAAATACGGGTAGAATAAAACATAAATCGGGAAAAACCAATTAAAACACAATATAAATTCATGCATGTCAAGTCAAATACACGATATAATTTCGCGTTATCAATTTGATTAAAATTCATTGTTTGAATAAAAAATATAGAAAATTGTTAAAATAACGTAAATGTATAGAATATTTTATTCATATTAAATTTAAAAAATTTAAAATAACAAAAAAAAAGAATAAAAAATTTCAAATTACTTCTTAACTCTTTATAGAATGAATAAAAAATTAAATAATTTACTTTTAAATTTGTTGATAAAGTTAGTTTTATATAAGAACAATATTTTGATCTTGCACATGTTAAATACATTTTAACTTTAACTCTAACGAAAAAATGTGTTATATTTTCTTCACATAACCTTATTGCCTTGCATTCATGGTTAAGGGTATGTTGGTGCTAGAAATACGAGAGGGGAATAGAAATATTTACAAGCATTATTTATAAAATTGTCCTTATATATTGTTTTGCTCATTGATCAAAACTTTCCTTAGTTACTTTATTAAAAGAAATCAAACCGATTCACAAATACTTTTAGAATCTAATTTTTGTTGTCAATGTTTTTTGACCTTGTACTAAGTATCACAATGAGTTATAAGTTGTTCATTTAGATGAAATTGAATATTTATTAGAGATCAATAATATTGTTACTAGTATAGGCACAAATCAAATGTGTATTTTAAAATGAACTAGTTGGGGATTTGGGAATCACATTTCACTTATACTTTTAGACTAGTTAATGTCACTACTAGAAAATTGCAATTTAGATGCCAGAATTTAGCGTCGGCCACCGACACCGAGGCTAAACCCAAGATATAGCGTCGGTTGAATAGACGTTACGCCCAAGCTACGTGCCATTATGAGTTTATGACGTATTTTAGTTTATTTTATTCGTTAGCGTCGGTTGAACTGACGCTATATATTGCAATTTTTTTATTGTTGACTATATAGACACGGTGGAGCCCCAGTTAAACACTCATTGGTTGAATTTTTAAATAAATTTATTATTTATTAAGTAATAGCGTAGGCCTGGCCGAGGCTACTCTTTAATTATTTCATTTTACAAATAATTTATTTATTTATTTCGTTTCCCTCTTTTTTTTGGTTTGGCTCTGGAATAGAAATTTTTAATCATTTCAGATATAGCGTCGGTTAGCCGACGCTAATGTTTAATTAATTATTCATAAAATAATTTATTTGTTAATTTTCCCTCTTCTTTTTTCGTTTGTTGACTTTAGAGTCGGCTTGTTCAACGCTAAGCATAATCGTTGACTTTCCATGCTTTTGAAACATTATAGCGTCGGATACTTTAGTGTCCATTTAGCCTCGGTTTTGCCGATGCTATATAGCCTCGGTGTAGTTAAAGCCGACCCTACCCAGTAGCTTCGCACCTTTTATCCTAGGCCCGACACCGACTCTAAACCGACGCTAAAAACAAGTTAGTGTCTGTTTGTTAGCCTTTAGCGTTTGCAAATGGCCGACTCTAATAATTGTTTTTTTAGTGGTGTGTGTATGAAGAAATTTTTATTGTTTCAAAAAATTACAAAAGAAAAACCAGTTTATTCTATACATGGAGATGTCGATAATAATTACAATTATTTGAAGAGAATTTCTTATCACACCATCCATATTTGAAGAGAATTTTTTGTGGGAACGACAATACTTAGATTTATCTGTTCGGGAAGACTCTCAAACCAGATACGGGTTCCTGATTTCATCTTCCTTGAATTTCGTGTTTGCACATTGTTCTCATAATTTTATCCCATGAAGTGTTTAGGGTAGTTTAAGCATCAAATCTGGAGCGGGGTCCACACTTACTTTCTTCTTTAGGCCGAGTAACGTCTTTCTCTGATGGTCGACTGGATCCGATGTTTCTAGGTCCACGGTTTGTCCCGATGGCTAACATTTTTTCTTCATAGTTGATGTAAGGATGTGCCTTACTCAAAAGATATTTCAGGTTACAAACCTCTTTGTGCCATAGTTTCTCATATAACATATAATCATGCCTTAAACCCCTTTTGAAAATCCAACACAACAAACTTTCATCTAAGCCACCCATGGCCATTATCAATTTGGTAAAGCGCTGGATGTACCCGCACGAGGTTTATTTTTTTACCTTTGGCGATCCTATTGAGTAGGACCATGGGGTTGGGTTACCTCTTTGCGAGAGTGAAGTGAGCAGTGAATGCTTCACATGGATCAATCCAAGAATCCATGTTCACATCAGGAAGGTACTTGAACCAAGCCATGGTTATGGGTTACCTTTTTTAAAGCATCTCCTTTGTATTATTCTTTCTTCTAAGGATGACATACCTTTAACGGAGTGTGGCTAACTTTTCCCCCTTCAGGATCAGGGGATGAAATCATGTGTCTATGGTGTCTTCAATGGCTCAGTGACTACTGGACTTCTTCTTAATGCATTACTGCAGGGAGTGGCACCAATTTGGAGTCATTTTACACCATCCTACAAGCCTCTATTCAATTCAATTTCAACATCAAACTTGTTCTCCTATATCTACTCTTTCATTTGCCACCAAAATCACACATTTCCATTCATTAAAGTGAGAGATATTCATCACCAAACTTCCTTGTTTTAATTGACATTAAGCTGCTATAAAATCAGAAAAAATAACATTGTTGTTGTTGTTAATTCAAATATTCACATACATACTACACACCAGTCCCCTTTCTATTTCATTAAACTAAACATTTCCTTACATCACCACCATCCACTTTAAACCTCACCATACACTTCATAAACTCACCCACACCATAGTAAATCTTCCCAACTCATCTCTAACTGTCATGACTCAGTTAGTTAGAGTCTACTCAGTTAACCTCACACCAACTCACTTAACCAACTCAGGTTACCATGGTTAAACACACTTAACCCTAACTATATAAACTAATCTACACACAATTTCAAGGGCTCTCTCTCATTTTTCCACATTCTCAGAAATTATTCTCAATCATTCTCTCCACTTTCTCTCTAATCTCACACATTTCTCACATTTTTCATCATAATTTCTCACGAAATCTCAAATTTCTCCCTCACTCTCAAGAGTTCAGATCCAGATTTCTCTCTCGCTTCTTCATCATTTTCGAAGATTTTTGGAGCAACATCATCTCCACAACCTCCTCTTTCTACTGTATGCATTGGATTTTCTTGAATCCACCATCGAAAAATCTCTAGTTTCACTCATCACTCCCAGTTTCTACTCCAAGCAAGTATTGGATCTGGTTTTCGCCTTTATTTGGCTTAAAGTGTTGATTTGAAGATCTTGCAAGAAGTTCTTGGATTTCTAAAACAAAAAAATTGCATCTCACAAGGTTAGAGATCTTGAAACTTTTCTTTTAGTTCATCATAATTTTAGAGATTTACAATGTGAAATTAGTAATCATGCATTGCATCTGGAAGTCCTGAAATGATGGCACACCACTGTTTGTTCAATTTGGATTTTATGTGATTTTGTGATTTTGTGAAATTTGTACTTGAACATGTCACTTTTGTGCCATTTTTCTTGATATTAGAATGATATTTTTGAGATTTAATTGGTATATTCATGATCTATGAAGTTTGGGCTTCAGTTTGGTATCTTATTTTGTTAATTTTCATTGAGATTTGATGGAGTTATGTGAGGTAGAAGTTTGAGGAAAATTCTGCATTTTTTGGTGGTTGTATGAGTTTTCTATCCACTTTGCATGAAATAATCATGAAGATGATGATGTGGCAGCATGGTATTGGCTGTGTTCTTGCGGTTAATGATTAGTAACAATGATTAATTAATGATGGAGTGAATGATTGATGAGAGAAATAAGGCGCATGGCGTGTTTTGATTGGTGCAGCCATTGCACTTTTCGGCTGGCCAATAGGAGTGAGGCAGCGCATTAATGAAGCAATAGTTCCCTCACGTGTTGAATATTGTGGCTTCAGATTATTCTGGTGAGTGCGCGTGTATGATGGTTTGTGTGTGCATGCGTTGTGATTTGTTACTAGATCATCATGGCATGATCGTGTGGACGTGACTGAGTATGTATGGCATTGAGTGTGCATCGCCACTACACCCAAGTATGCACCTTAATGGGCTGGATTAATTGTTTTTCGCCCCCCTCCTCTTAGAAGCCCAATGTTTTTTGAACTAGAAAATTACTTTTCCAGCAACCCCCATTCCAATTCCTTTGCATTTTATTTCTTTTCCATATTAGTTTCACTTTTATTTTAATAAAAATACTAAAATTCATCAGAAAATTCCAAATTAATTCACACGTGTTCTTAACACAATTAATTAATTTTTCAATATTTCTAATTCAGATTTTAATAATGTTGGACCATATTTTCATAATTTCTTTTCATTTTCATTTTCAAGTGAACTCTTCCTTGATGATCAGACTTGTACATTTTATTTCTCCCACTTCCCACAACATTTTTTACTCATTCTTTTTGCACTGATTGATAACATACTGAAGCATATGAAAATATTTTGTTTGCATTTTTAATTCATTTTTCTCATGTGTTTGGATGTGCATATTTGTACTTTCTTTGGATATGTTTCAAGGTGAATGTGTGAGCTTAATTCAGCATGATTCTTGTTGAATTTTGTGCTGTGCTTTTTACATGTGATTACATTCTGACTTAATTGATTTGTGTTCTATTTTCATAATTTTTCAAATCCATTTGCTATTTGTTTATGCATGCTAGATTAGGAGACCTTTTATGAAGTTTTGTTAACATCATTCTCACGTGTTTTAGGTAGGCATTCATGTCATCTTATTAGGATTTGTTTATGCATCTTTGTATGTCATTTGTATGATATTATGGGTCACCTTTGTTGCATTATAAGTCACTTGGGTTTGCATTTGCATTTGGTATGAGTTTGTGCATTCTAATTTGAACTTTGACTTGTTTCTATATCTCACTTCCTCTTATGTTATATGAAATTCATGTTTGCATTTTTGTGTGCCATTTCATATGTCTCATTCACATCTCAATAATGCTATGCCACTGAACTAGGTATGCATTTATCATTTTAACATGTTATGCATCTTTAATGTGTCAATTCGTGCATATATTGGAACATGTTTCACTTCTCTTTTCTTCTACTTCTTCTTATCCCTTCTACTTGAATTCTTTTATCCATGATTGGTGTGATATTTCATATGCTTTATAAGGCATTGGTGACTTGAATGTGATTCTGACCTTGATATTTCATAGAGCATTATGGCATGATCACTTTGCATTTCCACTCATTCTTCATCTATTTCTTCTATGATTCACTTCTTTAATGTTTAGGACTTTACTTGGACATAGATGGTGTGTGTTTGATGTCTTAACATTAGGGATTACCCTTATTGTTTAGAGTCTGACTTTGATTAGTTTGTATCTCTTAGGATCATATTTCCTTGGTTCTTAATTGATTTGATCATCACTTGTTGTTTCTTCCTTTATTTCATACTTGTAAATATTGTGAACTAACCTTTTCATGTAGGTGCATGGTAAGTAAGTGTGGAGACATAGTTCTACATACACTTCTCTCCCTCATCTTCTCTTATTTCATTTAATCATTCAAATTTGTGTTTGATAAGCATTTACATGCTTTCCTTGAATAACCTCTTCTTCATCCCCTTTTAAGATCAACTTAACTTCCATTTTGGAAGTAAGTTGTTTCTTTTGCTCTTCTTCTCCTTTCTTTTAGAAGTAGGTTTGTTAAACCACATTAACCATAGGATCTCCAAGCATGCTAACACTAGGGTTTGAGTCTTAGTCTCCTTTATTAGTTTCACCTTTTGCTCCATTTGAGTCACTTATTCTCCTCTCATAATAATAGTAAAAAACACTTAATAAAGGCATAACAAATATTGTATTTAGGCCTTTCATGTGGGAACAACGAGGTGAGGGGTCTTCTCTCATTTCTTTGGGAATGTTTAGTGTGCGTCCCGTCTTGGGTCGATATGTGAGGCATTCGATCCTATATGAAGGACTTAAATACGATACGTGTTACAAAACACCAAATAAACAAAACACTTCTTTCTTAAAAGACAAAAACAAACAAACAAATTCTTTCCTCATCTCCTTCATTCTATTCCTTAAGGATGCGTCATGTCCGTTCTACCGCAAACAGGTAACGCCTAAGACTCCCTACAGCGAGCTGCAACACCTAACTGCTGGAATGCGAACGTTAACGTATTCCACTAAAAAACATAAACAACTTTCCCTAGGTGAGGGGAACTACGTCGCTCTGATTCTCATGTTCCCGATGAGATACGTAGGCAGTGGGGTAGGGCCCATTCAAGCACTTCTTTTATTTTCCCTACATTTGTTTCTCTTTCTTTCTCCTTTCCTTTTCTAGTTCTCCAGCTAGCAGTTCCCTTTTCCAGTATCCTTTTCTTACACCCTTTGATTGAAGCAGCAAGCGTGGATCCCATCGGGTATGATGGACGCGTGAGGGTGCTAATACCTTCCTCTCGCGTAACCGACTCCCGAACTCAGTTCTCTTGGTCGCAAGACCATTCTCTATCCTTCCTTCGGGTTTATGCGGTGTATCCTTTCCCTCTCTTGGGATAAATACACATTGCTGGCGACTCTGTTTCGGTGCCACTTTCGCGTTTGTACTTGGATGAAAATTCCGGGAGCGACAACTGGCGACTCTGCTGGGGACAGATTGACCTCTTGCTGGTCCATCCATAAGCGAGTCAATCCTAGCGCTTGTCTGTTTTTCTTTCATTGGGTGTTTACTGTTGTGATGTATTTACCGTTTTATTGTATGGTTATTTACTACTTTACTGTACATTACTGTATTTACCGCATTTTTAGCATTTTAGTTTCATATGATATATTATGCTATATTGGACTGTGCTGGTTTTCTGTTTGGCGGGATGGGATTTCCAAGAGATAAGCCCATTACACAGGCTTGAGTGTACACTTAGGATTAAAGTGGAGAGTAGTGGGACCTACGTGCCGTCTGGAGTGCGTTGGGTATTCACGAAATTCACAACCAGACGAGGCTATCTTGGGACGCATTCTGACGTGTGTGTCTTGCACGTGTTAGGGTGTTGATCTAGAGAGCTGTCGACTCTGGTTACTGGTTCCCCGAGGACTCAGTTGCGGCACTCCTCCCGAGATGTGACAGTGGCAGACCACGTTCTGTGGCAAACCCATTGCATATTCTCGATCCGAGGACCCAATGCTGGGAACTTGCCATAGGTGTTCCTTTTGGGAAAGAGAATCAGTGGAGGCACTCCTCGATTGGCGATAGTACTGTACCCCGAGGGATGAATGTACTATTGCTTCTCGACCTCAGTGCCAGAAGCTGAGGACCTTTCGTTTTGGAGAATCAGTTGAGGCCTCCTCGATTGATGATGATGCCAAACCAGAAATGGTGAACGTATCATCATTTCTCGACCTGAGAGCCCGGGATACTGAACATCCTAGTACCCACATGTGAGAAGGGAGGGTTGTTTGCAGGTTTGCAGGTAACCATGACCTCCTACATACCCGATTTTCTGTTGACATTACACAAAAGGAGGGTTCATCATATTGTATTCAGACGGTTTCTATTTATGGTTCTATATTGTTCTCAGAGCTACACTGACACCGCACACAGTCCAGCACAGACACCTGATTACCTGATCACATGCCCTTTTGCATTGCATTATCGTGTCATAACGGTCGTGTTTGTCATTTACAGGTGCATAATACACTTTTGATTCCAATCCATGGGTTTAACAGAGAATGACGAGAGAAGGAAGAACAATGTTTCTTACAAGTTTCCAGACCCTACCTTGGATTCACTGCTCAAAGTTATAGACATGTCTGGCCCGGGTGTTCTTGATAGGTTTCAAAAGAAGTATGGGAATTTGGTTAAGATGGTCTGTACTATCACAAAGTATGAACATGATGCTTTGAACACTCTGCTGCAATTCTACGAGCCTTCGCTGAGATGTTTCCTCTTTCCAGATTACATTTGATACCAACACTGGAAGAATTCTCATTTATTTTGGGGATTCCGATCGTGTCGGCAATACCGTTCTTTTCTGGTAGCTCTCCTAGTACAAAAGAAATTGCTGCTGCAATGCAAATTGATCAGTCAGTGATAAAAGTGGTGTGAGTAGCAAAAACGGAGTTGAGGGATTTCATCTGGAATTCCTCTCTGATCAAGCTCAAGAGGCTGGTAATGCTAAAAACTGGACGATTTACAACTCCATTCTGGCTCTCTGCATATATGGCCTAGTTCTTTTTCCCAATCAGCAAGACTTTGTGGATATGTAGGCGACGGGAGTTTTCGTTCTTAAAAATCCAGTCCCTACTTTGTTAGGAGATTTTTATCATTCTGTGCATTACAAGAATGAGAAAAGAAGGGGAGGACCTGTTAGTTGTTGTACTCCACTGCTGTGCCATTGGCTCTTCAAGCATTTGCCTTAAACAGGTGCCTTTGTGGAAACCATAGATGTTGCGAAATGGTCTAAATGAATGATAGGTTTAACTGCTGACAATATTATCTGGTTCGACCATCGGTTATTGAGAATAGAGCTTATCACAAGATGCGGAAATTTTCCAAATGTACCTCTGATTGGCAGAAAAGGAGGGATCAATTATAATCTAGTTTTGGCCATCCGACGGTTCGGGTATGCTTCCAGGGATCCTCCTACGGAGCAAGATGTTGAAGAATCTTTGTTCTTTACAGGAACTAAAGATGAGAAGGTGGTAGAAGTAGTGAATGCTTGGAAATATAAGCACAAAATTGGAAAAACGGTTTTTGGGAAAGGAGATTGTAGGTCTTATCCTGAACATGACAGATGAATCGAGATGAAAGTAAAAGAATTGCTTTTACCCTTTTCAAGGGAACCTCTTTTATGTTCAGTACAACCAGAACAGCCAACCATGGTGGCTATTGAAGAGTGCGAAAAGTGGCAGAAGATAGTAAAAGAGCTTCAAGTAGAGAATGCTGGTATGAATAGCTGTCTCCAAAAATCCCTGCATGATAATAAAGATCTAGAAGGAAGAGCTCAGAAGACAGAGAAGATCTTAGCAGCCAAAGAGAAAGATTTTTATGAAAGAGCACAACACTTCCAGAAGATCAGCAAAGGTGCCGATGCTGGCACTCAGGCTCACAAGACAACTAAACAGGACTTAGCTCAGACCAAAGATACGTTGGCCAAATTCCAGAGAGCATGGGATGATGTTAGAATTGAAAATGCTGAGTTACAGGAACAGTTGAAGATTAAAGATGAAGAGCTTAAGAAGGCACATGAGCAGAGGAGAAAGTATCGGGAAAGCCTCGGTAAAAGTCAAGAACAGTTAAAAGAAGCTAGAAGAGAGCTGAAGAATACCAAGAAAGAGCTTGAAGAAGTCATAATAGAAAGGGAGATACTCAAGACGCAAGCTGGCATAAAGAGACACAAAGGAGTGTGTGATGACGAAGCTTTGATGCTGCATATGGGTTCCTTAACTGAGGCTCTTGAGAAAAGGGATGTTTTGATCAAAGAGATGATTGAAAAGCCGAATCACCAGCGTACTCGCATACTCTTCGAGGAGATCAAATACACAAGTGATAAGATGAAGGACGTGGAATTATCAGACTGACGCTTGATAGTTCTGCAGCTTTTGGAGTTGGCATTAATTTTGGTAAAAGAGTTTGTGATTGATATATGCCTAAAAAGATGTTCTGACTTCTGCTTTCTGCTGCTGCATTTTCCTTTAATATGATGTGTATGATCAAATTATGTTTTGGCCAAAAATTTGCCAAAGGGGGAGATTGTAAGTTCTGAGTTGGCAGCATTTTTGCAAAACATGTTGCTCAGGAAAATGTTATGAAGAATGTCTTGACATAAGAGTAGAACATCACTGCAGGATGTGTTAATGTTAGAACAGATGATGATCTATAGCAGGTGGTGTTAATGATGTCATGGGTCTTAACATTGAGTCATAACATTAGTGAATGTTAAGGTATTGAAGAGTTAAAGTGCGGAAGAGTGATGTCACATGCGATGTCTTGACATCACTATACCAGAACATTAAAACATCAGGTTGTGATGTTTTTAGGGTTGCGCGTTTAAGTTTGATTTGATCAGATCTGTTAGAGATTTAGTGTGCGAATATCTTGGGAGAAATATTTGCTGTTGCAATCAGATTTTGTGCAGATTTGTTGCTATGTTTAAGGGCTGAAGATTTAAAAAGATTTGAAGATAAAATCTGTTGTTAAATTCAAATCATATCAGATATTTTTATGGAGAAGATCTTGCAGCTGGATTAAAAAGTGAAGACTAGTTTGTTACTATTTTAGTGCAAAAAGATATGGAGAATAGATTGTTACTATTTTTGTGCAAAAAGATGTGGAGAATAAATAGTTCTAATTATGGAGATAAATTAGGAAGATTTAATTGAAGACCTATTTTGTAGGAGAATCTTTTTCTGAGTTGTAGCAGCTGTTATGATATGATTTGAAGGCCCAAATCCTGTTGGGATTATGTTATAAATAGAATGCTTGTAACCTAGAATAGGTACGGGTCCAAGATGTAGATCATTAGGGCTTTGTCTAAGTGAACCACTCGGGTTGTGAGATGGTCACTGTGTGTAACTCAGAAACCTGTAGGTAATGAGTTTGGTATTGTTCTTGGAGGAAGCTTTGAAGCAACTCCAAAGTGTGTCATGAAAGGGTATCTTTTATGATTGAACAGTTGTAGGTAATCAAGTTGTTGATGCAGTGACGGTGTAATTGACTGCTAGACATCATGGCTATGATTGGAAGTGAGATGGAGTCTCTTACCTAGGGAGGACTTAGGTAGAAGGGTCATTGGGTAGTGATTGAATTAGGTAGATTGTCAACTGGTCTGTTGAGTCTGTAATTTGATACTACTAATAGTGGACTTCCTTCCTGGCTTGGTATGCCCCCAGATGTAGGTTGTTGAACCGAACTGGGTGAACAATTCAGTGTGTTATTTACTGTTTCTATTATTGCCTTGTTCAGCAGATTGTGATGTTGTGACATTACACAGAGACATCACACATCTGTACCAGAATTTCAACGCTCTTTTTTTGTAATTTGTTGTTAATGGTTACCATCAGGCTTGTTGATGGATCCATCTTTCCCTTGTATTTCAGTTGTTGATGAACCTCTTTTGAATGTACTTGAATACTTTGTTGAATGGGAATGAGCAGTTTTATTCAGAATTAGTCCTTGTCAGATATCTGTACACAAGCACATGACCACGACACGTCTCTTTATATCACGATTTCTGATCTTCAGATTTATGTGGTTAAGATTGGAATCAGGGTGTAAGGCACCTCGAAAATGATAAACATGACATTTGCATTACATTGCATATCATTTTGCATTTTGTTGCTTGCTTTTTCAGGTACCTGTTGCGGGGTCTCTAACCTTTATTTGGTTTCAGGCATTATAGTTGAGAATCATATTCACTGATACTCAACTCGAAGAAATCAAGCAAGGATTATGGATCAAGTGCAGAATGATTTGGCTGAAATGAGGGCACGCATGGACCAGTTCATGACTATCATGACTGGTATGGCATAAACTCAAGAAAGATTGAGGCTTCTGGTTGAGCGTCCAGAGGCCACGCCTGAAGGCAATCATAATGACAATTCACAGACAAGGGTCACTCCTCCTCCTGTTGGCAATTCTCCTCCTGGTGGTAATCTGGGAACTGGAAATGGCAGAAATACTGGTGTGGTTCAGGAAGATGTTCTGGAAGACCAATTTACCCTACTGGATGCTGATGTGGGTAACCCTGATGATCGAAGGTATGATGAGTTAGCGGAGAAGATCCGGGCCATAGAATGCAAGAATTCTATGGGTATTGATGTTACTAGTTTGGGGCTGGTACCAGGAGTCAGAATCCCTCCCAAATTCAAGCCGCCTACTTTCGACAAATATCATGGCAATACGTATCCCCAGACACATATTCAAGCTTATTTTGGGAAGATCTCAGCCCATACTGATGACGAGAAGCTATGGATGCATTATTTTCAGGACAGTTTGGCTGGAGCATCATTGACTTGGTATATGAAATTGAACAGAGCTGGTGTGAGAAGTTGGAAGGATCTGGCAGAAGCATTCCTAAAGCAATATCAGTACAATATCGACATGGCGCCCAACCGCACTCAACTGCAAGGGTTGTCACAGAATGCTAAGGAAAGTTTCAAGGAATACACTCAAAGGTGGAGAGAGATGGCTTAGAGAGAGATGACTGCACAGGTTCAACCTCCTTTGCTAGATAGAGAAATGGCAGATATGTTCATGGGCACCCTACAAGGGGCATACCTTGATAGATTGGCTTCCTGTCCGTCAACAGGATTTTCTGACATCGTGATTGCGGGTGAAAGGATCGAGAGTCTGTTAAAGCTTGGAAAGATTCAAGACGTAAGTGGTGCTGGTTCCTCTGGGACGAAGAAACCTTTTGCTAGTGGTCAGAAAAGGAGAGAAGGTGATACAAATGCTGTGTATAGAGGACGAGGAAGGGGACGTTCTCAGGCTTACCATCAAGTAGATGCCGTTCAGCAACAACAACCACACCAGCAAGCTCAGCAGCAGCAGCAGCAACCTCCTTTCCAGCAGAGGTCTAGGCAGAGGGATCGTAAGATTGACCCTCTCCCTATGACTTATTCTGCGTTATTACCACAGTTACTCAAGTTAAAGTTGGTTGAGCTTCGTACCATGAGATCCCCTGCCGCTGGCAACTTGCCACCTAATTTTGATGTTAACGCTTGCTGCAAGTTCCACTCAGGTGCTCAAGGGCATACCATAGAAAAATATTGGGCATTTCATCATAAAGTGCAAGACTTGATTGATGCTAAAGTAATCAATTTCTCGTTACCTCCTAATGTTCTCCAGAACCCCATGCCTGATCATGGTGTGGCAGATGTGCGTGCTATTGAAGACGGAAAGAGATTAAATTTGGTAACAGACATCAGTCAGGTGAAGACTTCCTTGATGGTTGTAAAAGATCGTTTGTTGAAGGGACAGGTGTTCCCGGGATGTGATCAAAATTGTTCTGAATGTTTGAGCCAAGAGAATGGCTGTGATAAGTTGAAAGTTGGTCTGCAGAATTTGATCAATGATGGTTGTCTACAGTTTGATAGGGTTGTGAAAGATACTGATGAGGTGTCAACTGTGACCATCTACTATACTCCTGCAGAGATTCAAGTGCCTGCCAGTACAACTCCTGTAGCAAGTGTTGTTCCAGAAAGACCCAGTCTTGTTACCATCACGGTGTCAGGACCAGTTCCGTTTACAACTACGAAGGCAATCCCATGGCACTATGGGGCAGACGTGTACTACGAAGGGAAAAAACAGGAAGTCGAGACATCAGTCAGTTCAAATATTGATAATGTGGGTGGTGTAGGTGGCTTTACTCGGAGCGGAAGGTTGTTTGCCCCTCCAACTTTGCGAAGTGATAAAGAAGCTGAAGCTGCGGCAAAAATCAAAGGAAAATAAGTGGTCGAGAGTGTGCCTGTACCTGAAACAGAGACAAAGATTGCCTTTGACAATGAGGTGGAAGATTTCATGAGGATAATAAAGAAAAGTGATTATAAGATTGTCGATCAACTGAACCAGACGCCCTCGAAAATTTCAATTCTGTCATTGTTGATGTGTTCTGACGCGCACCGGGAGGCTTTATTGAAAGTGTTGAAGAGAGCATATGTTCCATAGGAAATCACTGTTAATCAGCTTAAAGGTGTGATTTCCAACGTCAATGTCAGCCACGGATTGGGTTTCACAAGCAGAGATTTGACGTCTGAAGGGAGAAACCACAATAAAGCTTTGCACATTACAATGGAGTGCAGGGGTGCAGTGTTGTCTCACGTGCTGGTAGACACTGGTTCCTCGCTCAATGTCTTGCCTAAAAAGGCACTGATGAAGCTAGAAGTTGATGGTTTGATTTTACGGCCAAGTGAGTTGGTTGTTCGAGCGTTCGATGGAACGAAAAGATCTGTGTTTGGTGAAGTGGAACTGCCCGTGCAAATTGGACCGCAGGTGTTCAAATCTACATTCCACGTGATGGATATACAGCCCGCGTATAGTTGCTTATTAGGCCGCCCTTGGAATCATGCGGCCGGGGCTGTTACATCCACCTTACACCAAAAGCTGAAGTACGAGTTCGAGGGACAAGTTGTGACAATGTATGGTGAAGAAGACATTTTTGTTAGTCATTTGTCCACGTTCAAGTACATTGAGATGGATGGGGAAATTCACGAGATGCTTTGCCAGTCATTTGAAGCGGTAAATATTGACAATGTGCCTGAATCTTCCCTTACACCGGATAGAGCTGGTACTTCCATTTCATCTTATAAGCAAGCTGTCGAGGTGGTTAGAGCAGGCAACGCCCAGGGCTGGGGCAAGCTGATAGAGACACCAATGAAGGAAGACAAATTTGGTATTGGCTATCGTCCGTCTATGACTTTAGTTACAGAGAACAGTGGACCCATCACTTTCAGCAGTGGAGGAATCATTTACTCAGATCAGTCTTGTGCAGCTACAGAAGATGGCATTGACAGTGACTGTGACTTGGACAACTGGGTACGTCCACGCGCTCTGGGACAACCATTACAGAATTGGTCTGTTGAAGAAGTCATCCGGGTTACTCTTCAAACAGAGTAATTTTCTTTGTTTTTTTAACCATAATGCATGTTAAAATCTTGCGCTCTGCCCAAGGCGTATAGATTCATTTGTAGGGCCACCCTGTTTGCATTTGTAATTTTAATCATCAATAAAGGACGTTTTTCACTCAAATTTTGTTCTCTGTCTTTCATTTTTATTTTTTGCACAAAAAATAATAAAATGGCAATGTTTCATTTCTTTTTGTTTAAAAAAATAAATTCTAAAATAAAGCATGAACCCGTTCGTGCATACTTGATCCTCTGGATTTCATTGATAACGGTTCTGCTATGGCTATGTATGACTTTGACAAACCGATTTATCAAGTCGAGGAAGGGGATGAGAAGGGCTGTGAACTCCCTGAGGAACTGGCCAGATTGTTAAAACAAGAGGAAAGGACCATCCAGCCTCATCAAGAGAACATAGAGATCATCAATATTGGTACCGAGGTTGCTAAGAAAGAGATCAAGATTGGCGCCTGCCTGCAAGCAGATGTGAAGAAAGCTTTGACCGAGATGTTGTGTGAATATGTTGATATCTTTGCCTGGTCGTATCAAGACATGCCAGGGTTGGATACTGATATTGTTGTGCACGGGCTTCCATTGAGAGAAGAATGTCCGCCAGTCAAGCAGAAACTTCGTCGGACTCATCCCGATATGGCCATAAAGATCAAAGAAGAAGTTCAAAAGCAGTGGGACGCAGGGTTTCTTGCTGTGACTAACTATCCACCCTGGGTTGCCAACATCGTGCCAGTGCCAAAGAAAGACGGAAAAGTGAGAATGTGTGTGGATTATCGAGATCTTAATAAAGCTAGCCCAAAAGATGATTTTCCACTGCCCCAAATCGATGTACTGGTTGACAATACAACTCAGTTTTCAGTGTTCTCGTTTATGGATGGTTTCTCCGGGTACAACCAGATTAAGATGGCGTCGGAGGATATGGAGAAGACTATGTTCATTACTCCGTGGGGTACATATTGCTATAAAGTGATGCCTTTTGGGTTGAAAAACACAGGGGCAACATACCAGCGGACAATGGTAACTTTGTTTCACGACTTGATTCATAAAGAGATTGAATGTTATGTGGATGACATGATTGCCAAGTTGCGAACGGAAGAAAAACATCTGATTAACTTGAAAAAGTTGTTTGAAAGGTTGAGAAAGTTCCGTTTAAGGTTGAATCCAAACAAGTGCACTTTTGGGGTGCGTTCTGGAAAGCTGCTGGGTTTCATTGTGAGTGAAAAGGGGATTGAGGTTGATCCTGCCAAAGTGAAAGCAATACAAGATATGCCTGAACCAAGAACGGAAAAAGAGGTTCGTGGTTTTCTGGGTAGATTGATCTACATTGCAAGGTTCATATCTCACTTAACCACCACGTGCGAACCAATATTCAAGCTGCTAAGAAAAGATCAAACGGTCAGGTGGAATGACGATTACCAATTGGCATTTGATAAAATAAAAGAATACTTGCAGGAACCTCCAATCCTCATGCCTCCAGTGTCAGGAAGGCCTTTGATAATGTATTTGACAGTGCTTGAAGGTTCTATGGGTTGTGTTCTCGGTCAACACGACGAGACAGGTAGGAAGGAGCATGCTATCTACTACCTGAGCAAAAAGTTTAATGACTGTGAGTCCCGGTACTCAATGCTTGAGAAGACATGCTGTGCACTTGCATGGGCTGCTAAGTGATTGAGGCAGTATATGATCAGGCACACAACTTTGTTGATTTCAAAAATGGATCCTATCAAATACATTTTCGAGAAACCAGCACTAACAGGCAGAGTTGCATGGTGGCAAATGGTTTTGACAGAGTATGATATCCAGTATACTTTCCAAAAGGCCATCAAAGGAAGTATCTTGTCAGACTATCTTGCGCAACAGCCGATTGATGATTACCAACCCATGAAATTTGATTTCCCTGATGAGGACATTATGTTTCTCAAAGCCAAAGACTGCGAGGAACCACTCCCGGAGGAGGGGCCAGACCCTGAATCCAAATGGAGTTTGATGTTCGATGGGGCTGTCAATATGAATGGGTGTGGAGTTGGAGCAGTTCTTATCACGCCGGAAGGTGTTCATATGCCTTTCACTGCCCGAATAACTTTTGGATGCACCAACAATGAAGCAGAGTATGAAGCTTGTATAATGGGGATTGAGGAGGCGATTAATTTGCGAATTAAGACCATTGATATCTTCGGTGATTCAGCTCTGGTAATCAATCAAGTGAAAGGGAGTTGGTACACGCACCAAGCAAATCTGGTTCCGTATAGAGATTATACAAGGTGATTGCTGATTTTCACAACAGTGAAGCTATACCATATCCCTCGAGATGAGAATAAGTTTGTTGATGCCTTGGCCACGTTATCTTCCATGATCAAAGTGCAAAGGTGGAACCATGTACCTAAGATTGAAGTGTCTCGTCTTGACAGACTGCATTTGTGTTTGCTGTTGATGCAACGTCTGAGACAAGCCATGGTTTCATGACATCAAGTGTTTCTTGAAAAGTCAAAAGTACCCACCAGGGGCATCTACTAAAGATAAGAAGACATTGAGAAGGTTATCTGGTAGCTTCTTCTTGAATCAGGATGACGTGTTGTACAAACGGAATTTTGACATGGTTCTGCTCAGATGCGTGGATAGACACGAAGCAGACCTGCTAATGCAGGAAGTACATGAAGGCTCCTTTGGTACCCATGCCAGAGGTCACGCAATGGTTAAGAAACTGATGAGGTCAGGGTATTATTAGTTGACAATGGAAGCGGATTGTTTCAAGTACGCCCGCAACTGTCACAAATGCCAGATCTATGCAGACAAGGTGCACGTTCCTCCAAATCCATTGAGTGTCATGTCCTCTCCTTGGCCCTTTGCCATGTAGGGCATTGATATGATCGGAAAGATTGAGCCTACCGCTTCAAATGGCCATCGTTTCATCTTGGTCGCCATTGATTATTTCACTAAATGGGTAGAGGCAACATCTTATGCCAATGTCACTAAGCAAGTGGTAGCTCGTTTCCTGAAACGAGATATCATTTGTCGTTATGGAGTGCCCGAGAGAATCATTACTGATAATGGTTCTAATCTAAACAACAAAATAATGGCTGAGCTGTGTCGGGACTTCAAAATTGAACACCACAACTCTTCTCCATATTGCCCGAAGATGAATGGCGCTGTGGAGGCGGCCAACAAGAATATTAAGAAGATTGTGTAGAAAATGGTTGTCACATACAAAGATTGGCATGAGATGTTACCATTTGCTTTGCATGGGTACCGAACGTTAGTACGCACCTCCACTGGGGAAACACCATTTTCACTTGTATACGGTATGGAGGCAGTACTACCAGTTAAAGTTGAGATTCCATCCCTCAGAGTCATGATGGATGTCAAGTTGGACGAAGTTGAGTGGGTTCGCGCTAGGTTTAATCAGTTGAGCCTTATTGAGGAGAAACGACTGGCAGCGGTGTGTCATGGGCAGTTATACCAACAGAGGATGAAGCAGGCATTTAACCAAAAGGTGCGTCCTAAGGTTTACAAAGTGAGAGATGTGGTACTCAAAAGGATCCTTCCTCCTAGTACAGATCACAGGGGCAAATGGACTCCCAACTATGAAGGTTCATTCGTGGTTAAGAAGGTCTTCTCGGGCAGAGCCTTGTTACTTACAACCATGGATGGCGAAGATTTTTCATCCCCTGTCAACTCAGACGTAGTCAAAAAATACTTCGCATAAGTAGACCCGCTGGACAAAAAAAAAAAAAAAAGTCCAGGCAAAAAAGGGCATCCCAGCGAACCACAAAAATAGAGTAAAAATGGTTCGGGTAAAAATTAGGGATAGTAAATAAAAAATTGTTGTACACCCGGTGAGTTGAAAATCCGCAAGGACAACTCAGGCAAAAAAGGGTATCCCGGTGGATTGAAAACCTGAAAGGGCGGTCCACGCAAAAGAGGGATTTAAGCGAACGACTACGGTCTAAGTTATCTGTACTCCTTCACCGTTTCAACAACTGACATTCCAAAGGATATGAATCAGTCTAATCATTCCTCAGAAGGCAAGGGCGGGGAGTTTTGAAGACATACTGGCCATAGCAGAATTGAAACTCAGTGGAATGCCGTTTTCACATTGCCGTTAGGATAGTTTCTTTTCTCAATTTTCAGCGATCACCTCTTTCCAGGGATTGCTTCCTGATGTAATTGCCTATTCTGGGCTTTTCTTCAATAAATTGAATTTCAGTTAAAAGCTTCTTATTTTGTTTTACTGCTTTGTTTGCAAAAACGTCTGAATTTTTGATAAAACATTGCATTTGAAAACATGGTGGCTTTACAATAACATGCGCAGAAAAAACATTTAAAATTACTTTGAATGTTGAATAATCTTGGATAGTGGATTCAAACCACGTAATATTCCGGGGCATGTGTGCATATCTTTTTGCTTGCAGTTAATAGGTCCAGATGACTTCAATCACAAGAGGCATCTCTCCTAGACGAGTAATCACTTATCCCCATGCAGAAGACTGGGGCAATCATGTTCAGGGAAGAGGTCACCTGTTACCTTTTTGTCACAATGTTTATTGATTGAATCCACCATTCAGTCGGCGGTCGGTCACGACGTTTCGATATCGGTGAAGTGAGTTCAACTGGGTATCATTGTATCTTATTAAGTCAATTTTCTCATCCAGTACTTCCAACAGCTACAAGCTTTTCTGTGTCGATAACGGTTGCAAGTTCCCCAGTAGAGTTGCTTCGTAGACACCAAAGTTAATGGTCAATCCCCATTGAAATCGCCAGGAGTTTGAAGATGCTTAATCTTCTGTAAAATCCTCTTATGACATTTCTTCAGGTAAGTCTTGTATCATGGAGCAAAAAGCAAGTTGTTGACCTTCCCAAGCATGGGGCATTTGGAATTTCCCCGGAAGAAGATGTTCCAGATCTATTATCCCTAGTAGAGTTTGAGGACATTTGGTCTTCTGTAAAATCCTCTCAAGAGACGTTCCCCAGCACGAGACGCTTTAAAGCAATTCTCCCCAGCAGAGTTTGTTATAAACTCATCGTCCCCAACGGAATCATCAAACGGAAAGTGCCTAGCGTGGGACATTGTGACGCTTATCCTAAGCTCGATAGCTTTATTCCTCAGCAGACTACCGCGGAATTGCTTTGGGTTTCCCCAGCAGATCTCTAAGGACTCTTTCCCAACAAGTTGCAGTGGAATGTTCTAACCAGGATTTGTATATCCCCGGCAGAGTAGCCCTGATTCCCCAGCAAGATCGTATCTCTGGTAATTGTATTCCCCACATAGTTCAGTATTGAGTCTTGTCAACAATAATCCCCAGTTGAGTTGTTGTTCTTCTCCCCACAAGAGGCTTATTGATCAACATAATATATTCCCCAGCAAGGTGATAGTACATACTCCCAGCCAGGTTAGCAGGTTGATTCTCCCCGCAAAGGATCTCGGGTTTGATAGATCCTCATGCAGAGTTTTAATGACTTTTCTTCCCTAGCAGGATGTCATTCAAAAATTCTCATCCCCAGCTGAGTTGCTGTGACCAGAGTTCATCCCCAAGCAGATGAAGTAATTCTCGGCAGAATCATCACTCCCCTCATATTTCAAAGTCCAATTTAGTTTTGGCATGCGTAATAATTCGAAACAGACGGATTGTTCATTCATTCTCCAGCAGAGATATCATCCGTTCAGGAGTCTCTAAAGTCAAATCATTGATCATTGTTCCTCAGCAGAGTCAGCAGAGATGTCTGACACGGATGTGGAGAGTAATCTAGTATTGGAATTCTTAAAGTCCAACCGTAGATTGGCAAAAGGTCCATCCAAGGGTGGAAAATTCTTAAAGTCCAACTGTAGATTGGCAAAAGGCCCATCTAAGGGTGGCAAATTCTTAAAGTCCAACCGTAAATTGGAAAAAGGTCCATCCAAGGGTGGCAAATTTTTAAAGTCCATCCGTAGATTAGCAAAAGTCCACCCGTAGTGTGGCAAGTCAGTAGTCGTCTGACTCCCTTTAAAAGACCGCAGCTAAGTCCAACCGTAGATTGGCAAAAGTCCATCCAAGGGTGGAAAGTCATCAGTAAGTCCAACCGTAGATTGGCAAAAAACCCCCGTAGTGTGGCAATTCAACTGCAAAGTTCAACCATAGATTGGCAAAAGTCCACCTGTAGTGTGGCAAGCCAGTAGTCGTCTGGCGTTGTACAAAAGACGTTGCTAAAGTCCACCCGTAGTGTGGCAAGCCAGTAGTTGTCTGGCGTTGTTCTAAAAGACATTGTTAAAGTCCACCCATAGTGTGGCAAGCCAGTAGTCGTCTGGCATTGTACAAAAGACGTTGCTAAAGTCCACCCGTAATGTGGCAAGCCAATAGTTGTCTGGCGTTTATTCTAAAAGACATTGTTAAAGTCCACCCGTAGTGTGGCAAGCCAGTAGTCATCTGGCGTTGTACAAAAAGACATCTCTTCAGTGGTATTATTTCCATCAGAGTTTTCTTCAAGCAGAGTTCATTTGGTTGGGTTTATATCCCTTTTCTTCTTCTCCACCGAGTGCAAATTTTCTGGTTATTTTGGTATTCAATCCCCCCATACTTTGAAGGTCTGACAGCAATCGCTATCATTCATTCAGGTCTACAGTGATTGAATAGGGGCAGCTGTAATACCTAAAAATTTCCCCTCTCATTTCTTCATATCATTTAGCATGAGCTTTCATTTCATTGCATTGCATTCAAGCATAGAAAAACAAAACATCAAGCATGGCATTGCATCTTGCATAAGGGCATGTGATCAGTTGTTTCTCAAAGGTGTTGATCATCCAAAGCTAAAGAATAAGAGCCAAGTTTTACTCACAAGTCTCAAGGGTCCTTTAAGCCATGTATCATCTCACTTTGATCCACAAGGCATGGGAAGAGAAGAATTCATCAAGAAGATTGGGCAGTGCATCATTTCCTACACAAGGCAGTCAAAAATTGGGATCTGACCCCCTAAATGGGCAAGTTCTTTGAGTTTTTATCATCTCTAAATGGCATATCTCATCATTGTTTGAGAGGATACACATTATATTCAGAGGAATTTGGATTTGGAGGATATGTTATTTCCTCCTAACCAGAGGGTGCCAAAATTAGAGTTTGACTTAAAATCAGTTTATCTCTGATTTTTTGGACAAAACTTGATCTCCTGGTACTCCTCATATTCTTAAGTGTATATGGATGGAAAATTGCTCATCAATTGGTTTCAGAAGGGTCTCAATTGATCAGTTGCTCGATAATCAAGAAATTGGGGAAAAAAGTCAACTGTGCAGTGAAAAAAGTCAACTCTTGACTTTCTAAGGTCAAATTCATGAAATTCATGTTATATATGTTCAATGGACAAAATTTGATTAAGAAATGATGGAGGGATAATGAAAAATCAAGAAATCACAAAACTGCCAAAAATAAAAACTTTGGGGTTTCCAAAAATAGTAAGTTTTGGCCATTTTAGCACCTCTCTTTGAGCCAGGCTTTCTCAATTTTAAGGCATCAAATTAAAAATCCACCAGGCCACAACAAAAGATCTTGTTTCAAGCTTCAAATCCATATAAAGAACTCTTCCATTGGATCAAAATTGAGGGAGTTATGATCCATTAAAGTTTGACAAAACAAGGTCAAAAACCAAGTCATGGCAAGGCAAGTGCAGGCCCATGCGCCATAATTTTGTCGAACACTTGGTGCGCCAAGTGTCCTTCCACTTTTCTCAATGATGGAAGCTCCAAATGAAAAAATTTTGAACATCAAAGTTGTTCATCTCAATGTCCTCTTCAACTTTGATGTTGGACATTTTTCCATTTGAGCAAGTTATGATGGGGTTGTGACGGTCCCAAGTTGACGTGTTCATGCTGAATTTTCCAAGTCAGGTTGCCATGCCAATCTACCAACTTGCCACACCCATGCACCAGTTCTGAGCCATGATGTTTGGAGTCATTTTACACCATCCTACAAGCCTCTATTCAATTCAATTTCAACATCAAACTTGTTCTCCTATATCTACTCTTTCATTTGCCACCAAAATCACACATTTCCATTCATTAAAGTGAGAGATATTCATCACCAAACTTCCTTGTTTTAATTGACATTAAGCTACTATAAAATCAGAAAAAATAACATTGTTGTTGTTGTTAATTCAAATATTCACATACATACTACACACCAGTCCCCTTTCTATTTCATTAAACTAAACATTTCCTTACATCACCACCATCCACATTAAACCTCACCATACACTTCATAAACTCACCCACACCATAGTAAATCTTCCCAACTCACCTCTAACTGTCATGACTCAGTTAGTTAGAGTCTACTCAGTTAACTTCACACCAACTCACTTAACCAACTCAGTTTACCATGGTTAAACACACTTAGCCCTAACTATATAAACTAATCTACACACAATTTCAAGGGCTCTCTCTCATTTTTCCACATTCTCAGAAATTATTCTTCATCATAATTTCTCAAGAAATCTCAAATTTCTCTCTCACTCTCAAGAGTTCAGATCCAGATTTCTCTCTCGTTTCTTCATGATTTTCGAAGATTTTTGGAGCAGCATCATCTCCAAACCCTCCTCTTTCTACTGTATGCATTGGATTTGCTTGAATCCACCATCGAAAAATCTCAAGTTTCACTCATCACTCCCAATTTCTACTCCAAGCAAGTATTGGATCTGGTTTTCGCCTTTATTTGGCTTAAAGTGTTATTTGGCTGTGTTCTTGCGGTTAATGATTAGTAACAATGATTAATTAATGATGGAGTGAATGATTGATGAGAGAGAGAAGGCGCATGATGTGTTTTGATTGGTGCAGCCATTGCACTTTTCGGCTGGCCAATAGGAGTGAGGCAGCACATTAATGAAGCAATAGTTCCCTCATGTATTGAATATTGTGGCTTCAGATTATTCTGGTGTGTGCGCGTGTATGATGGTTTGTGTGTGCGTGCGTTGTGATTTGTTACTAGATCATCATGGCATGATTGTGTGGACGTGACTGAGTATGTATGGCATTGAGTGTGCATCGCCACTACACCCAAGTATGCACCTTAATGGGCTGGATTAATTGTTTTTCGCCCCCCTCCTCTTAGAAGCCCAAGGTTTTTGGAACTAGAAAATTACTTTTCCAGCACCCCCCATTCCAATTCCTTTGCATTTTATTTCTTTTCCATATTAGTTTCACTTTTATTTTAATAAAAATACTAAAATTCATCAGAAAATTCCAAATTAATTCACACATGTTCTTAACATAATTAATTAATTTTTCACTATTTTTATTTCAGATTTTAATAAAGATGGACCATATTTTCATAATTTCTTTTCATTTTCTTTTTCAAGTGAACTCTTCCTTGATAATCAGACTTGTACATTTTATTTCTCCCACTTCCCACAACATTTTTTACTCATTCTTTTTTCACTGATTAGATAACATACTGAAGCATATGAAAATATTTTGTTTTCATTTTTAATTCATTTTTCTCATGTGTTTGGATGTGCATATTTGGAATTTCTTTGGATGTGTTTCAAGGTGAATGTGTGAGCTTAATTGAGCATGATTTTTGTTGAATTTTGTGCTGTGATTTTTACATGTGATTACATTCTAACTTAATTGATTTGTGTTCTATTTTCATAATTTTTCAAATCCATTTGCTATTTGTTTATGCATGCTAGATTAGGAGACCATTTATGAAGTTTTGTTAACATCATTCTCACATGTTTTAGGTAGGTATTCATGCCGTCTTATTAGGATTTGTTTATGCATCTTTGAATGTCATTTGTATGATATTATGGGTCACCTTTGTTGCATTATAAGTCACTTGGGTTTGCATTTGCATTTGGTATGAGTTTGTGCATTCTAATTTGAACTTTGACTTGTTTCTATATCTCACTTCCTCTTATGCTATATGAAATTCATGTTTGCATTTTTGTGTGCCATTTCATATGTCTCATTCACATCTCAATAATGCTATGCCACTGCCCTAGGTATGCATTTATCATTTTAACATGTTATGCATCTTTAATGTGTCAATTCGTGCATATATTGGAACATGTTTCACTTCTCTTTTATTCTACTTCTTCTTATCCCTTCTACTTGAATTCTTTTATCCATGATTGGTGTGATATTTCATATGCTTTATAAGGAATTGGTGACTTGAGTGTGATTCTGACCTTGATATTGCATAGAGCATTATGGCATGATCACTTTGCATTTCCACTCATTCTTCATCTATTTCTTCTATGATTCACTTCTTTAATGTTTAGGACTTTACTTGGACATAGATGGTGTGTGTTTGATGTCTTAACATTAGGGATTACCCTTATTGTTTAGATTCTGACTTTGATTAGTTTGTATCTCTTAGGATCATATTTCCTTGGTTCTTAATTAATTTGATCATCACTTGTTGTTTCTTCCTTTATTTCATACTTGTAAATATTGTGAACTAACCTTTTCATGTAGGTGCATGGTAAGTAAGTGTGGAGACATAGTTCTACATACACTTCTCTCCCTCATCTTCTCTTATTTCATTTAATCATTCAAATTTGTGTTTGATAAGCATTTAAATGCTTTCCTTGAATAACCTCTTCTTCATCCCCTTTTAAGATCAACTTAACTTCTATTTTGGAAGTAAGTTGTTTCTTTTGCTCTTCTTCTCCTTTCTTTTAGAAGTAGGTTTGTTAAACCACATTAACCATAGGATCTCCAAGCGTGCTAACACTAGGGTTTGAGTCTTAGTCTCCCTTATTAGTTTCACCTTTTGCTCCATTTGAGTCACTTATTCTCCTCTCATAATAAAAGTAAAAAACACTTAATAAAGGCATAACAAATATTGTATTTAGGCATTTCATGTGGGAACAAGGAGGTGAGGGGTCTTCTCTCATTTCTTTGGGAATGTTTAGTGTGCGTCCCATCTTGGGTTGATATGCGAGTCATTCGATCCTATATGAAGGACTTAAATACGATACGTGTTACAAAACACCAAATAAACAAAACACTTCTTTCTTAAAAGACAAAAACAAACAAACAAATTCTTTCCTCATCTCCTTCATTCTATTCCTTAAGGATGCGTCATGTCCGTTCTACCGCAAACAGGTAATGCCTAAGACTCCCTACAGCGAGCTGCAACACCTAACTGCTGGAATGGGAACGTTAACATATTCCACTAAAAAACACAAACAACTTTCCCTAGGTGAGGGGAACTACGTCGCTCTGATTCTCATGTTCACGATGAGATACGTAGGCAGTGGGGTAGGGCCCATTCGAGCACTTCTTTTATTTTCCCTACATTTGTTTCTCTTTCTTTCTCCTTTCCTTTTCCAGTTCTCCAGCTAGCAGTTCCCTTTTCCAGTATCCTTTTCTTACACCCTTTGATTGAAGCAGCAAGCGTGGATCCCATCGGGTACGATGGACGCGTGGGGGTGCTAATACCTTCCTCCCGCGTAACCGACTCCCAAACTCAGTTCTCTTGGTCGCAAGACCATGCTCTATCCTTCCTTCAGGTTTATGCGGTGTTTCCTTTCCCTCTCTTGGGATAAATACACATTGCTGGCGACTCTGTTTCGGTGCCACTTTCGCGTTTGTACTTGGATGAAAATCCCGGGAGCGACAATTCCCACTGAAGACACTAATGTTTCATAGTAGAACTAAAGTCGATCAAAAAACGAGGAGGAAAAGCTTGTTGCGGTAGTCATGAGATTCCAATGCAGTGGAGAAGGGGTTGACATGCAAAGTTAGTACTCTAATGCTCAAGAGAGTATGAGAGTGGAAAGTGAGGTATGAATGTGAATGGATTTGAATATTTGGGAAATGACACACTTTCCCTTATAGATAAGAAAAACAATGGGTAATTGAAAGCGTGGATCACAGTCAGGCGTCAGATTGATTTGGATGGTTAGCAAAGTTCTTACGTGTGTAACTGCTTGCTTAGAGAGGAAATCGAGTCTACCTATTTTGCATTTTATCTCTCTTATTTCTCTATTAGGATTTTTCCCGTTGGGCCTTGTTAACGGCTCACAAAACCATGAATTTTAATGAGTGTGAGAAAAATTATTTTGCAATTTCAACTTCATCATTTATCCCCTAGATATCAAATATTCAATAATTATATTCATGTTTGATTGCAATTGAAAAGATTTTTTTTTTTACTTTTAGATTGATATACTATATTGTCTTATCATAAATCTTTTAGTTTTTAAGGTCACTATTTAGCGTTCTTTTTGTACAATAGAAATTATCAAGGCTATGTTGAGAAGTAAGATGAAATTTGTTTTTTTTTTTAAGCTTATAGCATGATATCTAATATAATTTTAAATTACTCAACGTAGAGTATTGTTTTAAGATATTTTAAAATTATTTTATTTAAATATTTGATGAACTTTGTACTAATTACAACTTAAATTATCTATAGATAATATTATTTGCATATTTGACTTTTAAATTTTTTGTGTAGTTACTTTAAGTTTTTAAGTTAAGCCCAATCAGTTGTCATATTTTATGACTGTTATAAATATGTAAAAATTTGTGGTACTATCATTCTTAATATCAGCAAGACAATAATATATTTTTCTAATGGAAAAATAATATATTAATAAACAAGCAAAACAACCAAGGTATAAATAGACTCAAGAGAACTACGAAGGATACAAATAGGAATCCAATAGAAAAAATAACAACATAACAACACAACAATCAAAGAACCACAAACAAGAAAAACCAGAGAAGAAGAGCAACTGACCAGCTAAAGACCAACTCGTAGGATAATGTTATAGCTCATATTTCTATAACCATCATCAACAGATCAGACTTCACCAAAAGAACTACAAAACCACAAACTAAAACCTACCCCTAGACCAAGACAAGCACTTGATATTGTAGCGAGCGATTTTTGAACGCGGTTGCGAAGCGCTATCACTCTTTATTATCTACAACTCGATTCATTTCTTATCCTATTGTAAGCTGATGAAGGAAGGGAAATAGATGTCTCAAATTAACCCTGCTTGCAAACTGAGGTTAAACAGTCAAAACTGTTGGTTTACAGATGCTACAAAGATTCGGGGTCTCTATTGGGTGTATTTTTTAAAAGTGGTGTTCGGTTAATTGGTGGGGGGTTAAGATGTTAAGACGGATGTATGAAAGTATGGGATTTTGAGTTTTTGTTTAGTGTGCTCGCTAAGATCTTTTCTTTCAATCTTATGCCTACGTATTCCCGTTTACCGAAATAGGGAAATCAGAGCGTTCGTAGTTCCTCCTATTCTATGGGAGGAAATGGGGTTTTGGTGTCTTGTTCAAAGCCCAAGACGTGAAGCGAAAGGTGTTTGTATCTTGTTCAAAGCCCAAGATGTGAAGCTGAAGGTCCTGACTTTAGAGAGAGTTTGTCATCTCTAAAGAGGGGGTTGTATGTCACAACTGTTTATAAAGGAGAATTACTTTAACCGGGATTTGTGAATCCGGCAATGCCATAATTTCCTTTATAGGGGATTTCCAACCTGAAGGAGAAGACTTTAACTCAGTGTAGAGCAATTCCATCTTTCCTTAGGAATTTCTCATGCTAAAAGAGGGACAGTGGCATGGATGTAGATGATCCAGAGGCTTGCCGCTTACAGCGATTAGATGAAGGGGAAGGAGTTGCTGATGTTTGTGTACTGTGAACGAGGCACAGTTTTGATGCTAAAAGGTTTATTGGATCAACCAGTGGTTTTCTTATACAAAACCTAAGAGGAGGCTATGGGTCCAACAAGAGGGTTTTTATGTGTCTCTTACGAAGCCCGAGAGAGAGGCTAAAAGGGGTTGATCCTACAAGAGGATCTTTTATACTCAACAAGAGAGTGTTTTTGCATCTCGTACGAAGCCCGAGATGGAGGCTGAAATTTGTTTGGCTCAATAAGAACCTTTTTGTATCTCGTATAAAGCCCGAGGTGGAGGCGAAAGGGGGATTGACTCAACGAGGGAGTCTCTTATGTGTCTCGTACAAAGCCCAAGAGAGAGGCTAAACATTGTTTGACTCCGCTGGGGAGAATCATTGTATAAAGCCCAAGAGGAGGCTAACTTCACTGAAGAAGGATCATTATACAAAGCCTAAGAGGAGGCTATGGCGCTGTTTCAGTTAAGTGACAGGTCCAGTATGCTGATTTAAAGAGAAAATCAGTTCTTATATGAGTAATGTTGTACTCAAGGATTCGATTCGAGGATCAGGGTTATTCCCTATTCTTTAAGGAAACGGGAAATCTAAAGGGTATTGAGACTGTCCGAGTCTACGAGTTTCCTTCCTATTTTTGAAGCGGTCACTTGAGAATGTCTTTGAGACTCAAGGATATTAGACTGTCCGTGTCTAGAGTTTCATCTTTTGTACTATGCTTTAAGAAACAGTAGTAGACTCTTTGAAAGGACTGTTCTATGAAGATGATTAAGTTCTGTTCCTATACCTCTAGGAGGTCGTCGGGACAATTTGTACGAAGCCCAAGAGGAGGCTAGAGACTTTTAAGAAGCCGAGAGGTCCTTGTATGAAGCCCAAGAGGAGGCTATCATTCCCGGAGGAAGAGATCATTATATGAAGCCTAAGAGGAGGTTGTGAATACTTCTAAGAAGCTGACGGGTCCTTGTACAACGCCCAAGAGGAGGCGGGGATGCTTTTAGGAAGCCTGTGGGTCCTTGTACGATGCTTAAGAGGAGGCCGATGCTTTTAAGAAACCCGTGGGTCCCCAAACCCCGAGAAATTCAAGGCAAGCTATTCACAAGGAATAGATCAAGTCAGGAAAGTTCGAGAATTTGGAAGAAACTCAAAGATGCCATTCACGAAGAATACATTCATCTCTGGGAGTAGAGTTTCTTGACAATTCCTAATGAGGACAGCCGAAGAGAAGACTGTATCTGGTGATCCTATTGGGGATCTAGTTGTCTATTTCTACGAATAAACGAAACGGCGTCACCTAGTTCTAGACGTAGTTGTCGGGGAAACTCGAAATATCTATACTATTATTACACAGTTGATATGAGTTTATGAAAGAAGACTTACAGCGAAACAGCCCCATAATACAGTTATATGTATATGAAAGCGGTAAATGAAAGCGTATAAACACTTACTCGGTTGTAAAGCTTCCATGTTGTTTGGTTAGTTGTTCAACAAAGAAAGATTGAAGAACAACAGTATATTCAAAATCAAAGGAGAAAGTGCTTTGAAAAAGAAAGATTTGGGGCTTACAGCTCAAGGAGAGGCCCAGGGTTTTATCAGTGATCGCACTGTTTGAATTTTGTACAGAGGGACTTATACAAGTGACTGAGGCCCAAAAAGGTTTTCCGTACAAAGGGATGGGTCTTACACTCTCTCAAGAGGCCCAAAAAGTTTTAAAGGAAAAGATTGGGGCTTATAACACGAAGGTAGGCCCAATTGATTTTTCCTTTAAAATGGCGATCGCGCCGAGGTTTTCTTTTAACGCAGAAGGACTTATACAATAAGTGAGGCCCACAATTGTTTTGGTTAAAAGGGGGTTGGGTCTTACACTCTATTAGAGGCCCAAAAAGTTTTGAATGGGTCTTATAGCTCAAGGAGAGGCCCAAAAGGTTATTTTTCAAAAGGCGATGATCGCGCCGTTTGTTTTTGACGGTATCGGGACTTATACAATACACTGAGGCCCAAAAATGATTTGGTAAAAATGGATTGGGTCTTACACTCTATTAGAGGCCCAAGAAAGTTTTGAAAATGATTTATGAGGGTTGAATTAATCCAAAAACCCTAATTTGTTTTCAAAATGTGTTTTAATTGAAGAAAAATTCAATTAAAATGATCAAAATTGTTTAACATATGGAAAACAACTTGTGATCTTGGATTAATGCTTCAAAAATTAAGTATTGACCACTTCCAGCTGGTGACCGTGATTTGTGTTGGAGGTGTTACAGCTAGGTTCCAATGATCTGGATAGCTTCCCTAGGTGCCATGGAGTGTGTCTGAATGCTTGGAATGGATTGAAATGATCTGGAACTTGAGATGGTACCCCAACTGCAAATTTGTCAAGAACTTGAGCAATTGGCTGGTGATTTTGTGAAATCTATGTTCCAGATGTTATGTGAGTGTTTCGATCACTTTTATATGATGTATGTGAGGTGTGTGTGTGATAGGTTTGATTAGAAAAGCTCTCAAACTCAAAACCCGATAGTGACTTGCCTTAGAAGACAAAATTGGAGTGAAAGAAGAGATTTTGAGGAAAGCATCTGTTTGATGGCTTTGGTGTACTCAAACTGATCACAATTGAGCTCTATTTATAGTAGAGCAAGTTTGTTTTGCAAGGAATTGTGAATGGCAACTGCTGAGTAGGTTTGGCCAATGTTGGAAAATGAAAATCCAAGTCTCCTCTAGCCATTGACTAGAGGTTAGGGCACAGGCTGCTGGTCCCCTTGGTCTTGGATAAGTCTTGACTGAATTCAGTTGCTAAGAGCTCAGTTCATGCCACCTTGATGCTTCCATTGAATGCTCTAATCCAAAATTGGAGTCTTGCCCCTATTTTGGCAATTCTAGGTTCAACATGCTATTTCTTGTTCCAAAGGCTTTGGAGGCTTGGCTCAATGATTGTCCCTTTTCGATTCAATCCTCGGAGGTGTCCAAGTGGATAAGAGCATTTGGATTTGGCTGATTTTGGCAAATCGACCAAAAGTGCAAAAATCTGCCTTGCCTTGGCAGATTTCAGCAAGGCAACTTGCCAATGTCATATCTCATGGCTCAAATTGAATTTGGTAATGTTCTAGGCCATTTTGGAAAGCCCTTACATGATACAACAACTGTTTGAACATGTTTGGTTTTGATCTCTTTTGAATCCAAGTGAAAAATCCCCCTACATTTGGAAAAAAGTAAAGGCAGATTCTAACTTAGTGAAATTTTCACTAAGTGTTGGAACAAAGTGACTTTTCTTGATTTTGATCACTCCATAACTCAAAATCCATGAGGAATTTGGACATAGGTCAGTATGAAGCTTTTGTAGAGGGCAATGTGATATACAAATCAAGCTTTGGATGGAAAAAATGGCTTTGTGATTTAGGAGTTATGATCCTCCAAAGTTGGCACATTAGTGTCACTTTTTCCATAACTTTTAGAAATTTTTCTAAGTTTTTATGGTTACCCCTTTTACAAGTTATCCCATTTTCTTTGATTTTTCTTGATGAATGATGATTCAAATCATACATTAACATCATTTTAGGGTTAAAAATCCATTTTGGTGAAAAATCTCAAAAAGTCAAAGTTGACTTTTGTGCACAGTTGACTTTTTATCAGATGAATTCCAAACTGTGCAATTCTTCAGGAAATCATGTCCTTGACCTAAATCAAACTGGATGGACATGTTCCATGGGTGGTATAGAGGATATTGAATCATGTCTTAGGGCTTGGGAGCATGTCCTAGTCAAAAGTCAAAGTTACAATTGACTTTTCCCCCGAAACCCTAACTGTGGTTCAGATGAAATTGAAACTTGTTGCTCAAGCTTCTTGGATCAATCCATTGTTCCAAATGGATCAATATGGCATATTGGAGATCCTCAAATCCTCTCTTGGGGTCTTGGTTCATAATTGGTCCCAAAAGTCAACTTAGGGGTGAATTAGGTCAAGAAACCCTAATTCCTGATTTTTGATGAATGCATCCCCTGAGGAAAAATTGACTTGATGATTGGGTCCATGAGGTTCCATGGAGTATATTAGGTTATGTTTTGGATCATTGGCTTGTGCCCAGAGGAAAATTTCCATCTGGAGGCCCTGGTCGACCAAAACCCTAATTTGGTGACACTGTCGATCTTGAGACTTGATCCACCTAGAAGGGAGCAGCCTTGTGCTTAATCCTTGAAGTGGGAGTCCTTTTGATCCATTGTGGATATTTTAAAGGCTAGAAAAGTTGAAGATCAAGTCATCCTTGATTGATCCTTTGTCTAAGGCTCTGAGAGGGCTTAAAACCCTAATTCTGATTGTAGTGAATGCTCAACAATCCTTGAGGCATTGGATGAGGCATGATGGTTCATCCATATTGTGATGATGATTTGTACAATGATGGGAAATCTTAGTGGTCAAAATTTGGGGTATGACAGATGCCCCTATTTAATCTTCTTGGACCCGAAGGTGTGAATGACGAAGGTATTCGGGCATTCGGGGTGCAAGAGGATTAAATATCGGAATACCCGAAATTTTGATGGTGGTTATGAATGGTAGCTTACACATTCATCTTCTTTAGCTAAGTGATGATGCTTAGAAAAGGTAAACTTCCCCTCGATCCTGGTCTTCAGCCAAGGAGCTGGTCTCAGTTTTCTTTTGAAATAAACCTCCCCTCGATCCTGGTTTCCTACCAAGGAGCTGGTCTCAGTTTCTGATTTAAAATTCCCCTCGATCCTGGTTTCCTACCAAGGAAATGGTCTTAGTTTCTTTTGTCAATAAACTTTATTGACAAGGACGCTATTTGTAGCGGTTTTCCTCAAACTTCTCGCCGAATTTTCCTGGGGAGATGCCATTTGACGGAAAAAGTTGACGTCAGACTTGCTGGGGAACCCAGTCGTCTGAGTTGCAGAGGTGCACAAACTTCTCTGTTGGAGACGCCATTTGTCGACTCTATCTGGGGAAAATGAGTCTCTTGAGAGACTACTTCCATTTGGGGTCTTACATCATACTTTTCTCGGGATCTTCCTGGAGAAATGCCATATGATGGGATCCAATTTTGAGGTGCCGATGACCTTTTTATCAGTGGTCTTTCGGAGAAAGGCAGTTGTACTGCCAAATCTCTGCTTAGGAGGCTTTCTCTCAGGATTTTCCTTTAATCCGGGAAAGCAAGGATATCATCTTCAATGGCGAAGAGTGACATTTGTAGAAAGCTTCTCTGGCTTTTCAGAGGTTCAAGTTATCAAAGTGGTCGAGTGTTGATTCTAATCCAGAAATACACTAGAGGCGAGATTGTTCAAACGCAGCGTTTCCCGATGAGGCAAGAACTGACAACTCGATTGAGAGGACTTTTATCACTAGGGGACACGACCGACTAGAGTGATAGCGATGCAATATGAATGCGAATGCAAATAAAATGCATGATGTATGTATGTTTATGCTGACAAAACAGACGCGACATATAGACTAGAGGATGAACACGACTGGATACTTGGCCACAGTGGGGCATGTAGAAATATCGTTGGTTCAAGAAAGTAGCAATTCTACCCTTCTTAAGAGAAATAGTTCCTGCGGGGAATACCGTTGATCGGGCTTAGGAGATGGGAACTCGGCCGAGGCGTGTCAGACGAAACAAGGTCTCTGACACAGTTGATCCCTTCATTCAGGCGTACTGGCCTAGAAAGGGGTACTTTGATTCTGCACTTTGAAATTCAAACGCCTTTGGAGACGCAATCGACGTTCTTTCGATGTTCAACAGTCAAAAGCAATTGCCATCTTAAATTTAAAAGCAGAAAACATTTTAACAAGTAAATTCATTTTTATTTCATTTCAAGAATCGCTAATCATGTTAAAACGCCATTCTGTAAAGCTAAAACAAATAAGAATTACAAACAAAAGCACAAGGGCTCAAATTTTATTGATAAGATGGAGATCAGCCAAACGCGTGATTCCAAAGAGTATATACAAAGTTTGAAAATGGTAATTTACAGGGAAAAGGGCTACGTTGAAACATAACGACCACTATCCTTCTACCAACTTTGAATTCGGGACATCCTGAGCTTCTGTCGAAGATGACATTGACTGGAGTTTTCCTCTGATGGATGATGTAACTGCAGCTAAGGGACTTGCCTCTGTTGAACATAGTTACTTGCCATTATCCCTAATTTTTGCCTGGATTGTACTATGAGATTTCCAATCCATCGGGATGATTTTTTCAGGTCTCTAACTTTTGCCTGGACCGCACTTTCGGGTTTTCAATCCACCGAGACGTTTTTTTTTTTTTTAGTTTAGACGAAGTATTTCTTGACTACATCAACATTTGTGGGGTAGGCAAATTCCTCTCCGTCCATGGTTGCAAGTCTCAAGGCGCCGCCTGAGAAAGCTTTCGTGACCACATAGGGGCCATCATAATTTGGGGTCCATTTGCCCCGAGAGTCAATGAGAAACAATTGTATCTTCTTGAGCACGAGGTCTCCTTTTCTGAAGACACGAGGTCGGACCTTTTTGTCGAACGCCTTCTTCATTCTCTGCTGATACAACTGACCGTGGCATAGTACCGTGATTCGCTTCTCTTCGATCAGGTTTAATTCGTCGTGTCGACTTTGACACCATTCAGCTTCTGAAAGCTTAGCTTCCATCAATATCCGGATTGATGGGATCTCCACTTCTATGGGGAGCACTGCTTCCATGCCATATACTAGAGAGAAAGGGGTTGCCCCTGTTGAAGTGCGGACAGATGTTTGATAATCGTGAAGAGCAAAGGGTAGCATCTTGTGCCAATCTTTATAGGTTATAACCATCTTTTGAACGATCCTCTTGATGTTCTTGTTAGCCGCTTCTACCGCTCCGTTCATCTTGGGTCGGTAGGGAGATGAGTTATGGTGTTCGATATTGAACTCTGCGCACAACTCTTTCATCATCTTGTTGTTCAAGTTAGATCCATTATCTGTAATGATCTGGCTTGGAACACCATAACGGCAGATGATATTGTTTTTGATAAATCGGACCACCACTTGTCGGGTTACATTGGCGTACGACGCTGCTTCGACCCACTTGGTGAAATAGTCAATGGCTACCAGGATGAACCGATGTCCATTTGAAGCCTTAGGTTCGATCAAGCCAATCATGTCGATTCCCCATATGGAAAAAGGCCACGGGGAAGAAAGAACTTTGAGATGTGATGGCGGTACATGAATTTTGTCGGAGTATATCTGACACTTGTGACACCTCCTCATGTACTTGTAGCAGTTGGATTCCATTGTCAACCAATAGTACCCTGCTCTCAGAATTTTTCTCGCCATTGTGTGTCCGTTGGCATGAGTGCCAAAGGATCCTTCATGAATTTCTTTCATAAGCATGTATGCTTCTGGTCTGTCTACGCATCGAAGCAAAACCAAGTCAAAATTCCTCTTATAAAGAGTGTCACCGCTCATGAAGAAGCTTCCATCCAATCTTCTGAGGGTTTTCCTGTCTTTTTTGAGTGCCCCAGATGGGTACTCTTGTTTCTGAAGGAAGCATTTGATATCGTGATACCAAGGTTTGTCGTCTATGACTGCTTCGATCGTGAAGATGTAAGCGGGCCTTTCAAGGCGCATTATGTCGATCTTAGGTAAGTCGTTCCATTGACCTACACTAATCATGGAAGAGAGATTGGCTAAAGCGCCAGCCATGTGATTCTCACTACGAGGGACGTGATGAAACTCGACTCTGTTAAAGAAGGGTAACAACCTTCTTGCATAGTCTTTGTAAGGAATCAGTCCTGATTGGTACGTGTTCCAATATCCTTTTATCTGATTGATAACCAAGGCTGAGTTGCCGTATACGTCCAAAATTTTGATCCTTAAATCAATCGCTTCTTCGAGACCCATAATACAAGCTTCGTATTCGGCCTCGTTGTTCGTACATTTGAACGTAAGTCTGGCAGTGAAAGGAACGTGGGTACCCTGAGGGGTAACAATGATTACCCCAATTCCGTTTCCATAATGATTAACTGCTCCGTCAAAGATACGTCCCCATTGGGAACCTGGTTCTGGCCCTTCACTGGGTAATAGTTCATCGCAATCTTTCATTTTTAGATACATGACATCTTCGTCTGGGAAGTCAAACCTGGTTGATTCTTGATTGTCAATCGGTTGATGAGCCAAATGATCAGCTAAAATACTTCCTTTAACGGCTTTCTGAGCGTGGTACTCTATGTCATATTCTGATAATAACATCTGCCAACGGGCAATTCTTCCCGTGAGAGCAGGTTTTTCGAAGACGTACTTGATTGGATCCATTTCAGAGATTAACCAAGTAGTATGACGAATCATATATTGGCAAAGACGTTTGGCTGCCCAAGCCAAAGCACAACAAGTTTTCTCAAGCATCGTGTACCGAGTCTCGCAGTCGGTGAATTTCTTGCTCAGATAGTAGATGGAAGACTCTTTCCGTTTGGTTTCGTCTTGTTGGCCAAGTACACATCTCATTGAGTCCTCTAGGACTGTGAGGTAAATGATCAGTGGTATTCCTTCCACTGGAGGTGATAGAATTGGCAGATTCAACAGGTATTCCTTAATACTGTCGAAGGCGGTTTAGTAATCTTCCGACCAAATGCAATCCTGGTTCTTTTTGAGTAATTTAAAAATCGGCGCCTACGTGGCGGTCATAAGGAATATGAATCTGGAGATGTAGTTCAAACGTCCCAAGAATCCTCTGACTTGTTTTTCTATTTTCGGAGAAGGCATTTCTCGAATGGCCTTGACCTTGTCAGGATCGACCTCAATCCCTCTCTGGCTGACGATGAACCCTAAGAGTTTCCCCGAATGGACACCGAAGGTGCACTTGTTGGGATTCAAGCGGAGTTTGTACTTCCTCAAACGCTCGAATAGTTTCGACAAGTGGGTCACATGCTCCTCTTCTGTCTTAGATTTTGCAATCATGTCATCGACATATACCTCTATTTCTTTATGTATCATGTCATGAAACAGAGTAGTCATGGCCCTTTGATAGGTTGCCTCGGCGTTTTTCAAGCCGAAAGACATCACCTTGTAACAAAAGGTACCCTATGGGGTAATGAACGAAGTTTTCTCCATGTCTTTCGGCGCCATTTTGATCTGGTTATAGCCCGAGAATCCATCCATGAAGGAGAAAATTTTGAACTTTGTTGTGCTGTCTACCAGCATGTTAATGTGTGGTAAAGGAAAGTCGTCCTTTGGACTAGCCTTATTCAGATCTCTGTATTCGACACACATTCTGACTTTTCCGTCCTTTTTGGGAACGGGTACGATGTTGGCTAACCATTGAGGATATTCAGATGTAGCGAGGAAACCCGCGTTAATCTGTTTATGTACCTCCTCTTTGATTTTGATGGCCATGTCCGGGTGAGAGCGTCTCAACCTCTGCTTTACTGGCGGACATTCCGATCTTAACGATAAGTGATGTTCCACGATGCTGGTATCCAACCCTGGCATATCCTGATAGGACCAAGCGAATACATCGGGAAATTCTCTGAGAAGCTTTATCAAACCCTCTCTGGTAGTTGGACTGAGCAGTGCCCCAATCCTGATTTCTTTTCTCTCCTTTTTTGAACCCAATTTTACCGTTTCCAACGGCTCTTTGTGAGGTTTAATGGACCTTTCCTCCTGTCTGAGTAGTCGAGAGATCTCTTCTGGAATTTCATTGTGAACTTCTTCTTCAGCCCCAAATATCGGGAACCCAAAGTCGGGAGAAGGCATCGGATCGTATGTTTCAACTGGGTTTAAAACAAGCAATCTGCATGACGTGATGATTCGTGTTTAGAAGAGATAGAGAAAATGCAAGTGTGTGTAGTGTATTTCTTTTACTGCTTATTTTTATTTGATTTTTTTTTTAGGATTACCATTTTCTGAGAAAAGCGAAAAGAGAAAACAGCAATAAATGCGGAAATTACAGAACGACGTTATTTTATTAATGAACAAGTCGATCCTTGAAACTACAGCCCTATAAAACAAAACTCTGTCGCTTTGGGCGGAGCAAAGAGGGAAAATTTACAGAAAGCGAGCCCAATCAAAACATCCGTTTCACCTGGGCAGGGTGAAAGGTTAAATATGGCAATTACTTTGACTGATGAATGACCTTCGGAACATTGACGGCAACCCATTGGCAGCGAACTCCTCGGTGAATCACAAAGTCTGGCACCTTCCTCGATTTGTCTTCAGAAATGACACTAATTTCTGGTGGAGCAGGATCATTGGAATCTGTCTCCCAGGCAGAGTTGTCATAGGAGGATTCCTCTGTTGCATTTTGCAGAGTATTTGTGCTCTCAGTTGTATCTCCCCATCCAGTTGGCTGGATATCTTCGAGCCTGATACAAGAGATTTCGGGAGCGGTGTATTTGACCATATAGTCGTACCTTCCACTCGGTTGTCCCAAGGTGTCCCATACTTTCTTGGAACTGGAGGGGTCATCCCTCTCGATGACTTTGACCTCAGGAAAAGCATAGTTGATGAATTCTAGTCCTGCGAACGTTGCAAATTCATTGCCGTGTTGATTAGTTTCTGAATGACCTGAGTGTTGATCCCATGACATGGCGGGGACACAAGTATTCTGTTCAATGACGGTCAGCTGATTTTCATTGTTCGGCTAAATTTCTTGCCCCACGTCTCCTGGATAAGGTTTCCACATTGACAGATCATCCATTGGGCCATAGTAGGTGTAGTCAAAATTGTCTTTCATTGGAGTGTCTTCCTCTAATGAATTTGGCGGAGCACGGCATCCTTCCGGATCACAATCCCCGTATATCATTTCGATGTCTGAGCTGGGTATAAATCTCGGACTCTCTGTAGGAAAACAAAAAGGAGTTTGCGTTTCGTCCTGAGACATATAACCGTCCTTGTTAAGATAGGACTTCCACTCTTCCTCTGTGTCAGAGGGATCTTCCTCATTGATAGCATGGACTGCTTGAGGGACTGGGTGAAGAAAACCTCCACTGTGGAAGAAGTTCTGAATGGGATGAAGACTTTCATCGCTGGCAGCTGTCTGGGTACAAGTTGCAGAAAAACCAAGACCCTCCTTTGTTTTATTGTCAATAGGAATGACAAGCTGTCCCCATCCTTTTGTATCGGTACTCTCGACCGCTTTGATAGCATCTTTGTATGAGGAAATCGAGGTTCCTCCTTGGGATTGATCGTCCTTGTGTAACGAAAGCGCCTGGAACTGCGTCCCAATAACCTCCTCGGGTTCTACACAAGTAGATGATGATAAGTTACTCACGAGCAAGGCCTGTTCTCCACAGACTGTGACAAGTTGATCGTTCTGAACGAACTTTACCTTTTGGTGAAGGGTCGAAGTGACCGCTCCAGCCTGATGTATCCAAGGTCTTCCTAATAAACAATGTATGTTGCCCGGATGTCCATGACCTAGAAAGTGACTTGGAAAGTGTGAGGACCGATAGTTATGGGAATGTCAACTTCGCCGATAACCGTTTTTCTAGATCCGTCGAATGCTTTGACGACGACCTCGCTGATTTTCATCGGAGGGCCTTTGAATGATAATTGCATCAAAGTGGACTTCGTCATAACATTCAGGGCTGACCTTGTGTCTACCAGTATGCTAGTTAAAGCATCGTCCTGGCAATTAACTGTAATGTTGAGCGCCATGTTATGACGGCGGCCCTCTTCGGGTAATTCCTCATCACTAAATCCCAAATTATTGCAGGAAGTGATGTTAGAGACAATGCTATCGAACTGTCTGATTGTTACATCCTGTTCCACAAAGGCTTGCTCCAAGACTTTCTGTAGAGCCTCCCTGTGGGCTTCTGAACTGAGTAACAGTGATAATACCGAGATCTTTGAAGGAGTCTGTAACACCTGATCAACAATGTTATATTCACTCCTTTGGATGAGCTTCAACATCTCATCATTATTTTTCGAAAGGTCGGGATTACTGGATTGACCGACTGATAGATCGGGAGCTTCTGTCTGAAGTTCCTTTTCCTTGTTAGGTTCTCCAACTCCTCGGTTAAAGATTCGACCGCTCCGTGTTACACGACTGATGTCTGCAATATTCACGACGGAGGGTAATGGAGTTTCCTTTCCATTTTCAATTGTCGTTGCACCGTATTTGTAAGGGATAGCCTTAGTTGATTCATATGGTAGTGGTCCCAGTAGATAGATGACTATGGGAACCTTCTGATTTTTCTGACCATCATAAGTAATCTCGATCCGTTCCTGGTTGGGAGCTCTAGATTGGTCAAGTAGAGGGATGATGGCAAAAACATCCCTGGTCTGGTGACGACCAGAGATTGTGACAGCATCCTCGACTTGATTGGCAAGGTAGTTCGGCGACCAATTGATGGGTCCGGAACCTAGATATGGGCGAATCTCTCCACGATCCACCTGACCCTGAAGAGCTGCTCTCACAAGGTAACACCCTTGGTTACTTTCCGAACAGACACTGCAACGGTCATAGTTGTGTGGAGGCACCTGGCCACGCCCACTTTGAATACAATGTAACCTCACTAGGTTAGCTTCCACAGATCGGACATCCTGACTTTGACACCGAGTGGGGTTTCTGTTATTGATACTAATCTGCTGAGTATCTTCATCCATGTAGATTGGCATCCACCAGTGATTTAACAAACGCTGAAGTGCCTCATGGACAAGGTTACAACCTCGATCGTTTTCGCAACCTGCTTTACAGCTTTGATAGTCGTGTGATATTAAGAATCCGAGTCGGACCTGCTCAGCATGTAACTCTACCAGGTTGGTATTCATCACGCGAATATCGAAGATCTGAACCATATTGATCTGATAAAGGTTCCTATCATGGAAGTCTTGGATCCATCCAAGATCCATCTGACACTGGAGGGTCTCTTATATGAAAGAGCATCCCTGTTTGTTTACCGAGCAAGTCAGACAGGAACTGTACTCATGTCGTGGCAGATTATGATACTGGCTTTGCCTTGAGTCATCGCCACCAAGTTGACATTCATTGCACAGATGTCGTGGTTCTGAATGACGTTGGAGTTCGTATAGACCATGTTAACTCCACAAACTCGGTGCTCTTGGATCCATCCGAGATCCATCTGTTCCTGTAGAGCTGATTGCACTACCGAGCATCCTCTATTACTTTTAAAGCAAACATCACATTGATGATAATTATGAGGAGGCACATGGCCATATCCACTCTGTCTACAATGCATCTTGACCAAATTGGTCCTCAATAAGAGTACATCGTGAATTTGATAGACATTGTTAAATTCTTTCTCAATCAGGTTGACTGCAGCTTTCTCATGTTGAGGCAGCGGGTTCGTGAGAACATTGGGATTCGTATCTTTAAAAGATAAGAGCCCGCTCCTAACAAGCTTTTTCACGTCAGATTTGAAATTAAGACAATTCTCTATGTTATGCCCTGATCCTCCTTGATGATAAGGGCACGTCTGATCCACCTTAAACCAAAAAGGCGGATTTTCTGGTACTGTGAGAGGAGACTTAGTCTGAATGTGCCCCTTAGCTAGTAGTAATGGAAATAGTTCTGCGTACAACATGGGTATCGGATCAAACCCTGATGGCCGTGTTGTACGGTTGTTATTGTATGGAGGACGAGCCTGCTAAAGAGGCTGTTGTGTCCTTTGCTGACTAGGTTGGCTCTGCGCAACCTGAGGTTGATACGTAGGAATAGGCGCAGGGCTGATAGCAGGAGTTACAGCTGCTACCGGTTGATAACGTCGCCTTTGCTTTCCGAGAGAGATATTCCCAATATCCTGCTCTTTTTTCTTAGGGAGAGCACTACCGTATCATTTAGTACTACTCGATGGTCCAGCATCTTTAGCCAAACGTCCTTCTCGGACGGCTTCCTCAAGACGAACTCCCATGCCCACCATCTCGGTGAAATCACTGGGCGCACTGGCAACCATTCTGTCATAGTAAAATGAGTTTAAGGTCTTTAAGAAGATCTTTGTCATCTCTTTTTCCTCAAGAGGTGGACAAATTTGAGCGGCAATTTCACGCCATCTCTGAGCGTACTCCTTAAAGGTTTCTTTATCCTTTTGTAACATTGATCTTAGTTGATCTCTGTCCGGTGCCATGTCCAAATTGTATTTGTATTGTTGGACGAAGGCAGTACCAAGATCTCTGAATGTACTAATCGTAGCACGGTTTAAACCCATGTACCATTTTAACGCGGCACCGGTTAAACTATCCTGAAAGTAGTGAATCAGCAGGTCCTGATTCTCCGTCTGAGCTGACATTCTCCGAGCGTACATCACCAAGTGACTCTGAGGGCAAGAGTTACGCTTGTACTTTTTAAAGTCGGGCACTTGAAACTTGTGCGGAACTTTCACATTGGGGACCAAGCAGAAGTCTGCGGCGTCCTTTCCAAATAAATCTTGACCGCGAATGGCTTGCAGTTCCTTCTGCATCTCTAAGAACTGTTCCTGGAATTCATCCATTCGGTCAAACATAGTTTCCTTCTTACCAGAAGGTATCTGTGGAATCTGTCCTTCTGGGACAGTGTGAACCACAGGGGGTGGTACGGTGACTACGACAGTGAATCTTGGCATTTCCCGAAGTTTGTAACCTTTAGGAGTCTTTAATATGCCTCTGGCATCTTCGCTTTCCTGAAGTTTGTAACCTTCAGGACCAGCGGCATCTGTCGCGATTCCCTGATCTTCAGTGATCGGCGGAACATATCCTTCCGGGATATAGTTTGCAGGCATGCCCCAAGGACGATCTTTCGGTATCTGATACCTAGGATCAAACTTCTCCACTATGGGCGCTGAGGTGATCTCTGAGATCACAGTCCTTTGTAGCTGAGCTTCTGCCATGGCTTGCATGTCGTTACGAAGCTTTCTCATATCCTCTCTCAGAGCGTCGATCTCTTCTTTCAACTCTCTGTTTTCTTCCTCAAGATCATCCATCTTTTTCTGATGATTGGCCCGAGTATTATACGAATGAGACAGTTTGACTCTAGAACCGAGACACAAATATGAGATTCGTAGGTAAGAAGAATACGCGATGTGAGAATGATGAATGCAATGATTATATTAAATGTTTTTTAGTTTAATCAAAATAAACTTCGACAATTAGATTGCAAATATCAAACAGTGGGGAAACCCCTTTTTATTGAAATTCAAAGGATTACAGAAATGGAAATACAGTAGATTACAAAGTGCAGAAACAGAAACCTAAGCTAAGGGGTCCCGAGAGAACTCGGGTGCTGATTCTGGTATCTTCCTTTTCTTTGACCAGGGCTCTTGAGCCGCTGTCGGGTTGTCATTCCTTTGCCAAGTGAAAGGAGCAAGCAAATTCCTTTGGTTATCTTGATTCTCTACAGCATGTTGCTCTAAAATCTCGATCAGAGCATCCTTATCTTTCAGTAGTTGTTGTATTTTGATGCACTCTATGTTGAGGGTGCGATACTTGTTCTTCCAAGACCTTTTTTCCCGTTGAACTTTGTTGAGGGTAACCTGAAGCTTTTCAGTTTCCGTCATGAAGTACATGACAGATTCCCTCGGCGGAAGAATTCCATAACGAGGATAAGGCATCTTTAGCTTGAGAGCTCTAGTTCGTACCCAGTGGAGATAAGGCTCCACCGAGACACAGTCTGGTTTTCCTAGAGACTCCCGTCCTTTCTTATGAACGTGTTTCCAAGCGTGCACTATTTCCATCTTTAGTGCTCTGTCACTTTCTCCTTCCTTGAAGAAAAGACCTTCCAGATGAACACTCCGGGGGACGTGTCTCATCGGGTATCCAAATTGACGACGAACAAGAACTGGATGGTAGTTGATTCCTCCCTTAGTTCCTATAAGAGGTACGTTGGGGAAGTTTCCACAATGGTCAATGATCCTGATTCCATCATAAATCCGATTGTACCAATCAATGTCAGAGTTGGTAAGAGACATGATTCTCTGCAACCAGCGCAAGGCACTCTTATGATCCCAGAAAGCAGCAGACTTAGGTAAATGAGAGATAAACCATTTATAAAGCAGGGGTACACAGCATGTGATCTCCCCTTCGCTGTACAAATTTCCCAAGTGTACAGAATGATACGCATCTGCGAGCAAAGTCGGCACAGGGTTTCCAATGAGAAAAACCTTAATGGCGTTGATATCGACGAAATTATTAATGTTGGGCAACAAAAATAACCCGTAGGTGAGTAAAACAAAGATGCTTTCAAAAGCAGTCTCGTTCCCGATACTAGCGAAGTACAGAGCTTTCTTTGTCAGAAACTGGGCTGGCAAACCTTGTATGCCACCCTTAATGGTCATGTGAGCCCTAACCTCTGACTCATCAAAATGAATTGCTCTTGCAATGGTCTGATTCTTTGGAATTTCTTCCAGTCCAGAAAATGGAGCTTGATCAGTAATGTGTAGATCAATCAGATGAGAATACTCCTCCAGCGTTGGTGCTAGCTGGTAATCCGGGAATGTGAAATAGTGATAAACCGGATCGTAGAATTGAACGAGCGCGTCCATGATTCCCTCAATTACATGGACCCTTAACAGAGGTAGCAGACCTCCGTACTTGGCTTTGAAAGCCTCCTGGTTTGTGATCATCCTCGCCAAACCTCTTAAATCCTCTAGTTTTGGAATCCTGAAGGTATACTTATGATTTCTCCTTCTACCGAAATCCATTAGCGTAATCCTTTTCTCTGATATTTGTAATCACAGTCTTAGTTTAATTTGAAAAACAGAGAGACTAGAAGAGAAATTTTTTTGAATGTTTTAATGTTTTTTAAATGAATGCATGAATGCAGCACACAAAAACATAGAAAAAACATGGGGTCAAAGGGTCGTTGTCATGAAGTCAAGGCTCTACCCATCCCCAAAGGTTTATACTAGGGTGATTTTTGTACCTGTACTCATTATCATCAGCTCCTCCCAAGAAAGCAAAACAACAAGCGGATCGCCAGCGAGTTGTAGAGCAATCTTAGAGTAAGTGCCATTCACCGAGAATAGATCACCAGGCTCAAATGAGGGTAGTATCGCGTAACAACTATTTTCGATAGTTTCCGCACTACAAAAGGGTTGGCTCCTCAGCTTCTCAGACTTCACAATCGGCCCATTTCCTATGAGAGGGAATGGGTTGCATTGGTCAGCCTCCACTGAGGTTGATGGTCGACCTCGTCGCCATCACTTATCTTAAGTGTATACTCAATCTTTCCACATGCGGCATCACACGCATTCCCATTAGCAGAAAAATAAACACAGATATCAATTAGGAAAAGCAGTATATAATTGTCCTAATCATCCTAGACCTTTAAAGCTATGAATCCTATGTTCCTGACAGAAAATGGGTTCCCCGGCGAAAGCCCCAATCTGTGGTTTTCACACAAGAGAAGAGAAAAAAGGGTAGAAAAACCCCTCGGTGGGTGCCACTTTTAAAGTTTCCACCAAATAGATGGGAAGAGAACAAGATCTCGCTACAAAGGTGAGATAGATCCTAATGACACGTCCCCAGCAGAGTCGCCATGTCCCCAGTGAAGTCGCCATTTTTTCTGTAGCGAGCGATTTTTGAACGCGGTTGCGAAGCGCTATCGCTCTTTGGTATCTACAGCTCGATTCATTTTTTATCCTATTGTAAGCTGATGAAGAAAGGGAAATATATGTCTCAAATTAACCCTGCTTGCAAACTGAGGTTAAACAGTCAAAACTGTTGGTTTATAGATGCTACAAAGATTCGGGGTCTCTATTGGGTGTATTTTTTTTAAAAGTGGTGTTCGGTTAATTGGTGGGGGGGGGGTTAAGATGTTAGGACGGATGTATGAAAGTATGGGATTTTGGGTTTTTGTTTAGTGTGCTCGCTAAGATCTTTTCTTTCAATCTTATGCCTACGTATTCCCGTTTACCGAAACAGGGAAATCAGAGCGTTCTTAGTTCCTCCTATTCTTTGGGAGGAAATGGGGTTTTGGTGTCTTGTTTAAAGCCCAAGACGTGAAGCGAAAGATGTTTGTATCTTGTTTAAAGCCCAAGATGTGAAGCTGAAGGTCCTGACTTTAGAGAGAGTTTGTCATCTCTAAAGAGGGGGTTGTATGTCACAACTGTTTATAAAGGAGATTTACTTTAACCGGGATTTGTGAATCCGACAATGCCATAATTTCCTTTATAGGGGATTTCCAACCTGAAGGAGAAGACTTTAACTCAGTGTAGAGCAATGCCATATTTCCTTAGGAATTTCTCATGCTAAAAGAGGGACAGTGGCATGGATGTAGATGATCCAGAGGCTTGCCGTTTACAGCGATTAGATGAAGGGGGAGGAGTTGCTGATGTTTGTGTACTGTGAACGAGGCCCAATTTTGATGCTAAAAGGGTGATTGGATCAACCAATGGTTTTCTTATACAAAGCCTAAGAGGAGGCTATGGGTCCAACAAGAGGGTTTTTATGTGTCTCATACGAAGCCCGAGAGAGAGGCTAAAAGGGGTTGATCCTACAAGAGGATCTTTTATACTCAACAAGAGAGTGTTTTTGTATCTCGTACGAAGCTCGAGATGGAGGATGAAATTTGTTTGGCTCAATAAGAACCTTTTTGTATCTCGTATAAAGCCCGAGGTGGAGGCAAAATGGGGATTGACTCAACAAGGGAGTCTCTTATGTGTCTCGTACAAAGCCCGAGAGAGAGGCTAAACATTGTTTGACTCCGCTGGGGAGAATCATTGTATAAAGCCCAAGAGGAGGCTAACTTCACTGAAGAAGGATCATTATACAAAGCCTAAGAGGAGGCTATGGCGCTGTTTCAGTTGAGTGACAGGTCCAGTATGCTGATTTAAAGAGAAAATCAGTTCTTATATGAGTAATGTTGTACTCAAGGATTTGATTCGAGGATCAGGGTTATTCCCTATTCTTTAAGGAAACGGGTAATCCAAAGGGTATTGAGACTGTTCGAGTCTACGGGTTTCCTTCCTATTTTTGAAGGGGTCACTTGAGAATGTCTTTGAGACTCAAAGATATTAGACTGTCCGTGTCTAGAGTTTCATCTTTTGTACTATGCTTTGAGAAACAGTAGTTGACTCTTTGAAAGGACTGTTCTATGAAGATGACTAAGTTCTGTTCCTATACCTCTAGGAGGTCGTCGGGACAATTTGTACGAAGCCCAAGAGGAGGCTAGAGACTTTTAAGAAGCCGAGAGGTCCTTGTATGAAGCCCAAGAGGAGCTTATCATTCCCGGAGGAAGAGATCATTATACGAAGCCTAAGAGGAGGCTGTGAATACTTCTAAGAAGCCGACGGGTCCTTGTACAACGCCCAAGAGGAGGCGGGGATGCTTTTAGGAAGCATGTGGGTCCTTGTACGACGCCCAAGAGGAGGCCGATGCTTTGAAGAAGCTCGTGGGTCCCCAAACCCCGAGAAATTCAAGGCAAGCTATTCACAAGGAATAGATCAAGTCAGGAAAGTTCGAGAATTTGGAAGAAACTCAAAGATGCCATTCACGGAGAATACATTCATCTCTGGGAGTAGAGTTTCTTGGTAATTCCTAATGAGAACAACCGAAGAGAAGACTGTATCTGGTGATCCTATTGGGGATCTAGTTGTCTATTTCTACGAATAAACGAAACGGCGTCACCTAGTTCTAGACGTAGTTGCCGGGGAAACTCGAAATATCTATACTGTTATTACACAGTTGATATGAGTTTATGAAAGAAGACTTACAGCGAAACAGCCCCACAATACAGTTATATGTATATGAAAGCGGTAAATGAAAGCGTATAAACACTTACTCGGTTGTAGAGCTTCCATGCTGTTTGGTTAGTTGTTCAACAAAGAAAGATTGAAGAACAACAGTATATTCAAAATCAAAGGAGAAAGTGCTTTGAAAAAGAAAGATTTGGGGCTTATAGCTCAAGGAGAGGCCCAGGGTTTTATCAGTGATCGCACTGTTTGAATTTTGTACAGAGGGACTTATACAAGTGACTGAGGTCCAAAAAGGTTTTCTGTACAAAGGGATGGGTCTTACACTCTCTCAAGAGGCCCAAAACGTTTTAAAGGAAAAGAGTGGCGCTTATAACACGAGGGTAGGCCCAATTGATTTTTCGTTTAAAATGGCGATCGCGCCGAGGTTTTCTTTTAACACAGAGGGACTTATACAATAAGTGAGGCCCACAATTGTTTTGGTTAAAAGGGGGTTGCGTCTTACACTCTATTAGAGGCCCAAAAAGTTTTGAATGGGTCTTATAGCTCAAGGAGAGGCCCAAAAGGTTATTTTTCAAAAGGCGATGATCGCGCCGTTTGTTTTTGACGGTATCGGGACTTATACAATACACTGAGGCCCAAAAATGATTTGGTCAAAAAGGATTGGGTCTTACACTCTATTAGAGGCCCAAGAAAGTTTTGAAAATGATTTATGAGGGTTGAATTAATCTAAAAACCCTAATTTTTTTTCAAAATGTGTTTTAATTGAATAAAAATTCAATTAAAATGATCAAAATTGTTTAACATATGGAAAACAACTTGTGATCTTGGATTAATGCTTCAAAAATTAAGTATTGACCACTTGCAGCTGGTGATCATGATTTGTGTTGGAGGTGTTACAGCTAGGTTCCAATGATCTGGATAGCTTCCCTAGGTGCCATGGAGTGTGTCTGAATGCTTGGAATGGATTGAAATGATCTGGAACTTGAGATGGTACCCCAAATGCAAATCTGTCAAGAACTTGAGCAATTGGCTGGTGATTTTGTGAAATCTATGTTCTAGATGTTATGTTAGTGTTTGGATCACTTCTATATGATGTATGTGAGGTGTGTGTGTGATTGGTTTGATTAGAAAAGCTCTCAAACTCAAAACCCGATAGTGACTTGCCTTAGAAGGAAAAATTAGAGTGAAAGAAGAGATTTTGAGGAAAGCATCTGTTTGATGGTTTTGGTGTACTCAAACTGATCACAATTGAGCTCTATTTATAGTAGAGCAAGTTTGTTTTGTAAGGAATAGTGAATGGCAACTGCTGAGTAGGTTTGGCCAACGTTGGCAAAAGAAAATCCAAGTCTCCTCTAGCCATTGACTAGAGGTTAGGGCACAGGATGCTGGTCCCCTTGGTATTGGATAAGTCTTGACTGAATTCAGTTGCTAAGAGCTCAGTTCATGCCACCTTGATGCTTCCATTGAATGCTCTAATCCAAAATTGGAGTCTTGTCCCTACTTTGGCAATTCTAGGTTCAACATGCTATTTCTTGTTCCAAAGACTTTGGAGGCTTGGCTCAGTGATTGTCCCCTTTAGATTCAATCCTCAGAGGTGTCCAAGTGGATAGGAGCATTTGGATTTGGCTGATTTTCGTAAATCGACCAAAAGTGAAAAAATCTGCCTTGCCTTGGCAGATTTCAGCAAGGCAACTTGCCAATGTCATATCTCATGGCTCAAATTGAATTTGGTAATGTTCTTGGCCATTTTGGAAAGCCCATACATGATACAACAACTGTTTGAACATGTTTGGTTTTGATCTCTTTTGAATCCAAGTGAAAAATCCCCCTACATTTGGAAAAAAGTAAAGGGAGATTCTGACTTAGTGAAATTTTCACTAAGTGTTGGAACAAAGTGACTTTTCTTGATTTTGATCACTCCATAACTCAAAATCCATGAGGAATTTGGACATAGGTCAGTATGAAGCTTTTGTAGAGGGCAATGTGATCTACAAATCAAGCTTTGGATGGAAAAAATGGCTTTGTGGTTTAGGAGTTATGATCCTCCAAAGTTGGCACATTAGTGTCACTTTTTCCATAACTTAGAAATTTTTCTAAGTTTTTATGGTTACCCCTTTTACAAGTTATCCCATTTTCTTTGATTTTTCTTGATGAATGATGATTCAAATCATACATTGACATCATTTTAGGGTTAAAAATCCATTTTGGTGAAAAATCTCAAAAAGTCAAAGTTGACTTTTGTGCACAGTTGACTTTTTATCAGATGAATTCCAAACTGTGCAATTCTTCAGGAAATCATGTCCTTGACCTAAATCAAACTAGATGGACATGTTCCATGGGTGGTATAGAGGATATTGAATCATGTCTTAGGGCTTGGGAGCATGTTCTGGTCAAAATTCAAAGTTACAGTTGACTTTTCCATCGAAACCCTAACTGTGGTTCAGATGAAATTGAAACTTGTTGCTCAAGCTTCTTGGATCATTCCATTGTTCCAAATGGATCAATATGGCATATTGGAGATCCTCAAATCCTCTCTTGAGGTCTTGGTTCATAATTGGTCCCAAAAGTCAACTTAGGGGTGAATTAGGTCAAGAAACCCTAATTCCTGATTTTTGATGAATGCATCCCGTGAGGCAAAATTGACTTGATGATTGGGTCCATGAGGTTCCATGGAGTATATTAGGTTATGTTTTGGATCATTGGCTTGTGGCCAGAGGAAAATTTCCATCTGGAGGCCCTGGTCGACCAAAACCCTAATTTGGTGACACTGTCGATCTTGAGACTTGATCCACCTAGAAGGGAGCAACCTTGTGCTTAATCCTTGAAGCGGGAGTCCTTTTGATCCATTGTGGATATTTTAAAGGCTAGACAAGTTGAAGATCAAGTCATCCTTGATTGATCCTTTGTCTAAGGCTCTGAGAGGGCTTAAAACCCTAATTCTGATTGTAGTGAATGCTCAACAATCCTTGAGGCATTGGATGAGGCATGATGGTTCATCCATATTGTGATGATGATTTGCACAATGATGGGAAATCTTAGTGGTCAAAATTTGGGGTATGACAGATATGATATTGTTTAAGGTAAAGGATATGGCTTTGAAGCGATTTAGAGTACATGCATGAGTTCACCCTCAGCCTACTTTGAAACACCGCATCAAAACAAACATTTAATAGCTTTTTTTTGGGTTTAGCATTTTTAAGTGCTATTAAATATCTGATATTATAGGTTGGTTAGCTACGGTGGAGCTTTTTAAGCACAATTAAAAGCGAATAGTATAATAGCGTTTCTCATAAAAAGGCTATCATAGCCTAGTTTTGACCTCTATCTTTAATAGTGTTTTTTAGAAAAGCGATATTAAATGCCTTGTTTTATTTTGCGCTTCTAAAAAAACATAATGATCTTATAACTCAATATTTCTGCAAAGATAACATATCATTTATTATAAAATTAACAAAACATGTAACACGAAAATACATATTCAATCAATTTATGTCAATTGAAAATTTAATTACAATTATTTCTATTTACAAGAATCAACTACGGTGGAGACCCAAAGCTTATCCATCATAGGCAACTTGAAAGTTAAAAAATAACACAACACAACACCTTGCAAATAACAACTTTAATTGCAAGAATCCTACAACGCCAATGTGTTTATGCACCATGCTCTCTACACACCTAGTATTGAGAGGCACCAAAACTAACATACACACAAACAACCTTGCTAGAACTGATTCACTCTAAACACCTAATTAATAGATCAAAACATCAAATAGAAAGTCCTAACCTATCACATATATAAACAACAAAATGATTGGATTTATGACCAAGCCAATCCCGCCTATGCATAAAAAATAGTTCCTATAATCAAATATGACATATGGTGTCTTGGAATGACTCTCCTTCAAATTCAACACACAAAATTTCCTCAACATTCTTCACTCTGGTCCATATGGGCTCCATACGATATCGGCGACGAGGACATCATAGCTGGAAAAATGGTGTCGCGTTGGACGTCATTGTTGACAAAAATAGGGTTGTGCTCTTTTAGTGCCTTTGTTGTTTTCTATAATACTACTCTTTCTTCTCTTTTTAATTAATATATTGATCTGCTTTTCTATTAAAAAAAACCTCAACATGAAGTTTGAGTTTGTGAAGGGAAACCATAAAAGTCCTCTGAACTAACAACTAGAACCGAAAAAGGATTAGTATATATGAACCATGCTACAAATAATATTCTTGACCATTAATTCACTAGCTTTGATTGAATGACTTGTGAATTTTTACAATATTCTAGGAATTTAATAAATTTCTATTTTTTGGGGGGAGGGGCATGTCACAAAAATCTAACTCATCTGTGAATTATCAGTACCAATAATTTCCACTGTTTATCTTTAACTAATAGTACGTTCTACAGTCCTTGAAATTGTTTTCAAACTAAGGAATATAATATATTATTTCTTCCAATTCCTAAACTTTTTTGCATGCAGAAACAAAGCTTATGTTCATATCTAACTTGTGATGCATTATAATGAATTAAGGACCACCTACCAAGATTGACATAGACATCATTATTGACCTTTGCAAAAAATTAAGCACCCCAGTTGTCCACATAATGATCCATTGTTGACTTCTTGGCTAGTTTATCATTAATGTCGCAGTAATAAAAAAAAATCGAACCCATAAGGACTTTGTTCAAACAAGACAACAATTTGTGCAATTTAACGTAAAACAGTAAAACAGGGAGGGTTTTGCATGTTTTAGTGCAAAAAGTAAATGAACGAGAAAACAATATCACAAAAGTGCTCATGTTGTGTTTTATAATCCACTTATCCCCTCTTGTTGATGTATGATTCCTTGTATGAATGATTTTATCTTTATAATCTCACGACGAATTAAAAAAACTGCTATAGTCAGTCCCCCACAAAATAACTCACTAATAACTACTCGGAGCTTTCTATCCCTAGTCCGTCAGCGTAAGCAGCGTTAGGAGATGTACAGACCATTAATTCTCTATGCCACTACTCGAGGTCTTCTATCCCTATTCAACCAGCGTAAGAAAATTGTTGCCCTAGGTCCAATACATATGCTACGGGCCAGGAATCCCTATATGTCTAACAACATATTAACAAAGTATCTCAAATAAAAAGCATTAAGCATAAGTAACAACTAAATAAAATTATAATTCAAAGGATTCATACAAATTCAAACCAACATATAATGCTAACAAGATTGAATAAGGTTCATCATCACACAACCTACCCTAAGAGAATTAAGCTACACATCATTTAGAAAAACATACCACAATTGATAGATGAAAATAACATGAAAAGTCCCTTGAAGATATGGCCTCCAATGGCTTAAAATGCTCTAAAAAAATCCCTTTGTGCTCCCAAATTCGTGCCCTAGCCTCCAACTTTCGTAACCCTTGTGAAAGTGCAGAATTTCCACTTTTTAGAGCTGTCAAAACGGGTCAGAACGTGTCAGAAAAAGCCCAGAAAAAGCAACCATAACACGCATTATGAAAGCATCACGCGCGAGATGCATCTTTTTGGCCTCTATCGCGCACACGATAGCATGCGATGGTGCACGTGATTATTCCAGTAGTTGCATGGAAAATCACCATTTTTCACCAAAATTTTCACTAAGTCTCATTCTTACATACTTGGTTATTTTTCACTCATTCTTGGGTCTTTCTTCATCATTTGGCTCTTCTTTTGCTCATTTTCCCCTAATTCTTTGACTAATTAGGTGCAATGATGGATGTCATCACAACCCAAACTTGAATCTTTTCTTGTCCTCAAGGAACTCACCAGCAACTGCACATTTTAACAGACAACAAGTTGCACAATAACAATTGAACATCACCATATATTTTTAGTTACCTGACCATTATTCCGGCTTCCAACTTCTATTCAGAAATTTTGTAAAATGTCTTTAACATTGATTAGTACTCAACCTAACTCTCGGCTCACTTAACACGCTCAATGGATATGGTTATCACTTAATCAACATGCAAAATCAAGTAAACATAGTTTGATCATGTTCTAAAAGAGTTAATCATAGAAATCATAACAAACACATTTAGAGGGCGTTTTCGGTTATAACTTAGCTCATGTCAGGGTAGGATATATTTAGGAAGGTAGGGTTAAACCTTTAGAGTTAGGTTCCTAGTTCTTGATAGCTCCAAGAGTTTGACTAAATTTTTGTAAAACATAATGTTGGGAAAGATGTTCCAACATTAAGATTTATGCCCCAGACCAAAGATGTCGAATAGAATGTCACAACATGAAGTTTCGACATCATGACTATCACAGCAGGCTTGCTTCAAATCTGTTCCAAGATTCAAGGCGCGATTGGCAGTGGATCGAGGATCAAAGATATGAAGCCCAACAAAGCAGAAGACTATAAAAGAAGACCAAGACCTAGGCAGAAAAGAGAGAGGACGACATAGACTTAGGAATCCTATTTTGTATTTTGCAAAGTAGGGTTTAGGTTTGAGAGTCATAGGTTTCTCTTGTAAGTCTCCCTCTATATCAATTTGATGCAGTATAGTAGACATAAAAACATGGACAGAACCAGAAGCCTTTAGGTAATGGTTTGTGTATCGTTCTTGGATGAAGCTTTAAAGCAAATCCAAGTTAACTTGTTAGTCAAGGATGCTTGACTGAACTTTGTATTGGAATGGGTGTCTTTCAATAGGGATGATACAATTATGAGGTATTAACTGTTAGATAATCACAGGTTATGATTTAGGGAGTGAGATGGGGTTCTCTTATCATTTAGATGTGACTTCTAATGATAAAGATTTCATTGGGTAATGATAGGTTAGCATGGGTGCTTTCTGTAAACATTAGGTTATTTACATAAAACTATACTACTGATAGTGAATTCTTCTTCCTGGATTGGTATCCCCCAGATGTAGGCGAGTTGCACCAAACTGGATCATCATATTCTGTGTTGTTTATCATTCTACAATTTACAGTTCAATATTGATTAACATGTTGAATCAGATGTTGTAACATCTGTAATTCTGTAGTTCTGATATTCAAGGTATCAGTCTGCTGTTTCTGTTCCTTGTCTAAATGTTTGTGCAGAACAATGTCTTGACATGTGTTAGGACATCTGCTGTCTGTATTTCCAGAATTTCAATTAGTATCAGAGCAGGCATCCTGTCTGTTTCTGGTTGAGATCTTTGGGAGATACTTTCTGGAATTTAATCAAGGAGGGGGTTTGAAGATCAGATCAATCAACCGAGATGTACTCAAAGGTATTAATGGATGGGATGGGTGTTCTAAATCTAAGGTAACAACCCAGAGGTTGTTCATGTTGTTGAGGAGATTCTACAACAACTGTAGGAGAAGTGGCTAGTTCTCTTGTTGGGGCGTCTTATAAGATGTTTTGACATCTTATTAAGGCAAGCTAAATTTGTTCCTTGGTGGTTCCACTGCATGTGTTTCTGATGGAAGAGCTCTAGAATTATGGGATTCTGGAGTTGTTGCTGAAGACAGATGGTGGAAGATCTCAATCGTCGGCCTCTATATGTGAAGATATCTGCATTCTTTTATTCCAAAGTCGGGAGCGATGGAATAAATGGAGTTGTTGGGAAGATGTCTGTTATGGTGACTGGGTACTAGGAAGCTTGGTTCCATGGTACAGTGTGAAGTCAGGTGAAAATGAGAGGAGATTGAGTTTAAGTTTATCAAGTTCTTGCTCTGGGAGTTTGATAAGTTATTGATCGGCTAGGTTGTCAAAGATACTTGATAATTCTCTCAAGTCCACTCATAAAGGCATCTCAGTCGTGCATCTGGAGTCTTCTAGTTATTCTTCTGACTAGAAGGTGTTTCTATGAAACACAATCTGAAGAAAGTGGAGGTGATTTATTTTCACTCTCCAAAAATGGCAAGGAAGGATTCATCTCTCTTAACCCTAAGGGTGGATCCAATCTGATTGGAGTTCTCAGAATTGTTGAGGTAAATAAGGTTCATTCAGAGAGAATCTTAGTTACTTGAGTCAAGGGTGGCAGCCTTGGTATCTCAACACTGTTTGTCAAAGAAGATACTTGCAAAAGATTGAATACTTGATAAGTGTTCATGAAGAAATCTGGTGGAGCTTAGCTATAACAGTGAAGAAGGGTTATTGGACCAGGATTTAAGATCAATTACTATTTGTAGAATTCACATGTATTTAATTGATTATCCTTGAAAGTCAAGATTGCTGATGTTCAACAAGAAGTTGGAACATCTCATCATCAGAGTTTGTGCAGAATCATGGGAGGGGTACTGCATACGCTTTAGCATCTATTTTAGTCTTGGGTGTTGACCTAAGAATGGGCTTCGATCTGGTGTCACAGAAGCATGTGATCTCTGGATAGTATCTTGGCAAGAAACTGGTCTGGACCTTGATGCCGTTGAAGATGAAGATGAAGACATCATAATCGTGATGATTACTTCTTGGATCAGTTTATTTCTGATCTAGGAGGAATGAAGTGCTGGTGGTGGCACATCTTGGATCAGTTTATCTATGATCTGGGTACTTTGGAGCATGGGATCTTGCTCAGTTTGAAGGTCAAAGTTAAGTGGCAGTTATCTCTGACTTTCTACAGACTGCTCTACTAAGGAAAGTGGCATTCTTTGGTATGGCTATGGTGTAGTCTAGGACTACTAATCTTTTGAAGATTCAGACATGGAAGGTGTGAAGTCTTTGGAGTTTCAAAGCAGGATGAAGGTTGTCTACTCAAACTTGGTTGTTGAATCAAGTCTATGAGAGCATGAAACTCTTGTTTTGTAATAGGGAGGAGGTTCTTCTAAGTGGCAGAAGAAGGAGCTGAATTCAGCAGCTGGATGTCGTATCAGAATGTTCTGACATCTAGCTTAACATCAGGATCTCAGCTGGTGATGTGGCACATCAGCTTAAGATAAGGTGATCTACAGGAGAATGAAAGTTATGGATGCTTCAAAAAGGTCTATCTCATACAGTTTGCGGGAGCTGTGGTTTAAGAAGATGTTACATGTCTAGAGGCTTGGTGGATCCAAGATGTCTTACTATGGAGCAAGTAGTTCATGTGACTTGAAGATCAGATTTCATTGGTGGATCAATGTATCTTATTGGAGTACTGAAGAAAAGTGAGATCAATCAAAAGGTGGCATTTGGTTGGTTTCATATTGTTCATTCAAGCAGGATGCTTGAAACTGATTGCTCTTGTGCAGAAGGGTAGTTAGTTGAAAACGTAAGGAGGTTTTGGTCGATCTTGGAGCTTGTGGTAGAAGTTCTAGGTTGAGGATGGAAGTATACCTTCTTTTGGTGGATGAGAGTCTATTTCTCTCTGGGTTTATGAAGTTTTATTTGTTCAAGCTGGTGGCACAGTGTTGTGTGAAGATCGTCAGTTTGGATTACTATGTAGATAGTAAGTCCAGTGGTGGAACATATCAAGAACCATGGTGTGTGGTGTCTGTGATATATGAAGGATGTCCTAACTAATGTTAGAACATTTTCTGGGTTGGTTATCCTTGGAGTAGGATACTATGTTCTAAGTGTAGAACTTGACACTCACATCTTGTCTAAGAAGTATTTATCTTATCATACGGGAGAATGATGGGTAAAGGATTGTCTTGGAAGTCTGATGTGAATGGGACATGCTAGAAATAAATCAGTTGGTGTTTGTGGAGCAAATGGGCTGAAGATTTCTGGAGCATGTGTTTGATGTTCTTAAAGTGTGAGGAATATCTTTGTGAGCTAGAAAACTAAGGGGCCTTGTACGTCTCTTTGAGGAATGTGAAGCATTCTGATTCAATTGGGTTGTATCTCAGGGAACAAGGAGATTCATACATGAGAATTCAAGAGGAATTCGTGTGGTGTATGGATAGTTTCTGGATAAAAGGGATCAATGGAGCTTTGAACTCAATCCAAGAGTTTGTTGGTTATGGTACACAGATGTGTTCTGTGTATTCACACACTATGTGATCATGAGGTTGTCATGGGATATCATGTAGTGGCCTTGGGTGGTTCTTGATGAAGAAGCATCTGTTGAGAAAGATAGGGGGAGATCTTCTATCTAATTTTTGTACTGGTGTGGTACATGGTTTGCTTGAGGTTCAAGCAGTAGGTGAATGTGTTCAGCAAGTGTGTTGAATTGAGGGTGCGCTCTTGAAGACATGAAGGCGCGTCTTATGTTTTCCATTCATTTAGGGTGTTCTTCTGGAAAAGGAGCACTGGTTGTCTACGACAGGGGGAGTTAAATCACTGTCTCAGATATATAGCTGCAATGATGCAAACTGGCTATCAAGATTGGTTGTGGTTTCAAACAATTTGTGATAGATTGCCTCAGGTGAGGTTGATATGTCCGACGGGATATTGTGACATTGTCCTACTGATATGAGTTCTAGGTGAACTTATCAGGATATTCTGATTCTGTCATTGGGTGTCAATGGGTTGAATTAGAAGTGGTACAAGTATCTTGGAATATTCTGTTGCTGTCGGGAAGAAATTGGTTCTCTGCTAATGAAAGGGTAAATGAAAGAATTCTGTTGTAATCGAGTTTGCTAAATCTGGATTAAGAATGTCCAATCTGTGGGGACAATAAGCCTGACAATATCAGGTTAGGTATCAGGACAATATTCAGAAGTTGTTTCGAGGACAAGTCAGTAACGATGGAATCTTTGACTAGTCTTTTGGATTGGCTCTAGCTACGTAGCTTCCTCATTATTTAAAGAGAGCTATGATGAGTGAATTGTGAAATCTCTTCTTATTAAGAGAAAATGGGTTTTGTCCGTCTTTGGGAAAACACAATATGGGTATGGGTCTGCATGGGTCATTGTTGTCAACTTTTCGCTAAAAAGGGGGAGAATGGCTTACTGCTGAGAGGTGTATGTGCATTTGTGATGAGGGTATGCAAACATGTTCCAAAGGATGTTCCAACGTTTTGGTTATAACATCTTGGGGAGTGTGTTTTGTGATCAGAGTTAAGAAGCAAGGGTGTGCTTTGTGTCACCTTGGAATGAAGAGGTTATCGTCTTCCTCCTTCCACTGCCTCCACCATCAAACTGAAGAATGTTTTAGCCAAAATTTGTCAAAAGGGGGAGATTGATAGCTCCTAGAGTTTGACTAAATTTTGGTAAAACATAATGTTAGGAAAGATGTTCCAACATGAAGATTTATGCCCCAGACCAAAGATGTTGAATAGAATGTCACATCGTGAAGATTCGACATCATGACTATCACAGCAGGCTTGCTTCAAATCTGTTCCAAGATTCAAGGCGCGAATGGAAGTGAATCAAGGATCAAAGATATAAAGCCCAACAAAGCAGAAGACTATAAAAGAAGACCAAGACCTAGGCAGAAAAGAAAGAGAGGACGACATATACTTAGGAATCCTATTTTGCAAAGTAGGGTTTAGGTTTGAGAGTCGTAGGTTTCTCTTATAAGTCTCCCTCTGTACAATTTGATGTAGTGTGGTAGACATAGGTACAGGGACAGAACCAGAAGCCTTTACATAATGGTTTGTGTATCGTTCTTGGATGAAGCTTTGAAGCAAATCCAAGTTAACTTGTTAGTCAAGGATGCTTGACTGAACTTTGTATTGGAAGGGGTGTCTTTCAATAGGGATGATATAGTTATGAGGTATTAACTGTTAGATAATCACAGGTTGTGATTTAGGGAGTGAGATGGGGTTCTCTTATCATTTAGATGTGACTTCTAATGATAAAGATTTCATTGGGTAATATTAGGTTAGCGTGGGTGCTTTTTGTAAACCTGAGGTTGTTTACATAAAACTATACTACTGATAGTGAATTCTTCTTCCTGGATTGGTATCCCCCTGATGTAGGTGAGTTGCACCGAACTGGGTCATCATATTCTGTGTTGTTTATCATTCTGCCATTTACAATTCATACTTGATTAACATGTTGGATCAGATGTCGTAACATCTGTAATTCTACAATTCTGATATTCAAGGTATCAGTCTGATGTTTCTATTCCTTGTCTAAATGTTTATGCAGAACAATGTCTTGACATGTGTTAGGATATATGTTGTATGCATTTCCAGAATTTCAGTTCTCCTTCATTCATTATACCTTTTTGTTGGTGTAGCACCCCAAAATTTGCCCTCTTGTTTCTATTTCTAACTGGCTTATGTTTCATTTCATTTTTGCATCTGCATCTATGCATTGCATCGGTTCTAGTGCATGGGATCAAGATTTATTCTACGTATCTCAGTAGTTTATTCAGTTCAAGGCCATTTCAACAGTGTACGAAGCTATGCAGATCACTTTTAGAGTCATTTCAGGCATTTATTTTGCTCAGTATATGATTTGTTCATTAGAGGCTCCGACAGTCATTTTTTATCAGTGATTCAGCTCCGGATGGTATCTTATCAGCAGGGAATTTCGAGTGCGAAAACCAATTCACAACATACTTCAGGCTTGGATAAGTAGCAATAGCCATTGTCAAATTTCATAGGTTTAATGTGGCTCAAAACAGGTGGAAATGAGTGTTTTTCATGATTCCCTCCAAAAGGCGCCAAAATTCAAATTTCCCTTGTGTTAATCGATTAACACATATTGCACTAAAAATGGTTAATCGATTAACCAAGGTAAAATTTGCCCAGATACTTCATTTTTTCAACGATGCAGCTTGGGGTCTCAATTTCAATCATCAATTCGATTTTTCACACCAGTAGAGGGATCTAGAAGTGGTTCCAATTTGATTTTTTCCAATTAACTCAAATTCCCTCCAATTTTCAAATAATTTCCATTCCCAATTCCACTCCTAATTTCCATTCCAAACACTAACCGACACTCCAAACCACATTTTGATTCCTAACCTAAAGGTTATTTAAATCAAATTGCTCCAAACCTCACTGAGAATTCACTCTTATTTTTCACCCTCATTTTCAGATTTTTCTCTCAATTCTCTCTCACATTTTCATTCTCCATCTTCATCTTCAACCTCTCACCAAAGCTCCATATTCATAGATTCACAAATTCTACATTGGAATTTGTGAATTCTTGAGCTAAACCTCCATCACATCATCACTCTTGGTTCAATTCTGCAGTAGCAACTTGTTTGGATCTTGGATTAAGTTGTTGGAATCACTTTTGGAAGAGCTTTTGCTTATTTGGAGTTTTCTTGCTTGGATCTTCAAGTGTTCTTGATAAAGCTTCATGGATCTCTGGATTTCTTGCTTTGATTCATCAATTTTCGTTTGCAACACTTACCAAAGCAATTCTCAGCTTTGTAGGTTGGTTTTTCTTAGATCTATGCTAGATTTAGCATAATTTCAACTTGTACAATGTAGATCCATGGTTGTTAACATGTTTTGATCCATTTGCTTGAATTTGATTGTGGATGTTGATGTTTGTTGGATTTAATTGATGTTTGAATGCTGTAATTCAATGTAATTTTTGTGCATATTTGATTGCTTGATCATTTGGATGCTTGAACAATTGTTTTGCTGCTGAAAAAGTGCTTTTCAAACTTGATTTTTTGCTGCTGGAACAGGGTTAATCGATTAACCAATTACAGTTCAAATTGGTTAATCGACTGACCAGTGTAATTTTACTATTTTTGGGCTGTTAATCGATTAACGAATTTGAACTGCAATTGGTTAATCGATTAACACTGGAGCAGAGTGTGTTTTGATCCCTTTCCACATATAATCTTCATGGACTGATATAATACGTATATATGGACTGTTCTTGAGCTGTTACATCATATGTGATAGCATGCTTATGATTCTTCGACACGCGACTTTTGATTTTCCGTTGATGAACGTCTATGATTGTTGTGTTGCTTTCTTGATGTGATGAACATGTTGCACACACATTTGAATCATGTTGATTGTTGATTAGTGCTCAAGTTGCTGGATTTGTGATGCATGATCATTGTTTGCTTCCGGTTTCGCTTATGCATGATGTTTAGGTGAATGCTTAAGTTGTGCAACTTGGTTGATCCTACCTATTCTTGAGTTACTAACATGACTATTTTTGCTCATTCTTGATGATTGCAATCGACATGTTTGATTTGCCTTACTATGCATGTTCATCGACAATTGTTGTTTGCTTGTTGTATTGCTTAAGTGTTCATGAACACATGCTGCCTGACTTTTCACACCAGCTGTTCTGGATTTTAACATGCTGTCCATTATGCATTCATGTTTGCCTGCTGTCTTTTACACCTGTTATGTACTGAATACATGTGATGTTAGCTACTGTCTTGTTCATTTGCTAGATTTTACTGCTGTAGTGGTGCTGGAGCACTGTTGTAGCTGCTGTTTTTGGTTTATTTTCTTGGTTTTAGTTTGCTTTTGCATGTTCCCTTAGGCTTCCCTAGTCCAACTTAATTTTGGATTAAGCTTGGACTAGGATAGACATTAGGAGCTAATCATGCATGATAACAATTAGGATAACCCCTTTTAACCTTCCTTTAGGTTCAAACTTTGCATGATAACGTTAGGTAGAATGTTCCCTTTCGTATCCTCAACCTTAGGACCATTGTGCATGACAACATTAGGATTTAGTATCCCCTAGTTGTTTTCTTTTCAACCTTTGGGTCTTCTCTCCTCATCTCAAAACAAGTCTAAAACACTTAATAAATACAATGAGCATTGTGCGCCATGAGCCTTAAGTACATGGGAAACGAGGAATGAGGGGTCTCCCTTCACTTTTCTAGAGTGTTTAGCATATGTTCCGTTGGGGGCGACCATGCGACGCCTTCGCTCCTATGTCATAGACTTTAGTGCAATGCGAGTTTCAAACTAACTTTAATCCACTTCTATCTAAAAAACACAAACCAAGTTCAAATCATTTTTATCCTTCGGGATTGTTGGGGTTTCAAATCATTTTCAGAAAAGAGCACGTCGCTCATAAAAAAATTCTGATTGACTTGCACGTCAAACTGCGAATGCTCTGATTTCTTCTTTCTCGTCCGATTGAGGATGCGTAGGCACAAGACGACGATGTCTTGGCGAGCAACCTCCCCCTTTAGTGCGTAGTCCTTCAAACTACGTCGACTCTGATTCTTCGTTCGTCCATAAAGATACGTAGGCATAGGATTGCGATAATCCTTGCGAGTCCGTTTTTGTTTTTTTCCTTCCCGTTTCCATTTAGCAGTAGGCTTTAGATAACTCACCCTTTGATTAGACAACAAACGTGGATCCCATCGAGTACGATGGACGCGTGGGGATGCTAACACCTTCCCCTCGGGTAACCGACTCCCGAACCCAGACTATGGTTGCGACGACCATTTCTTTCACTTCTTCAGGTTTTATTTGATTGTTTCCTTTCCCTCTGTTGGGATAAATGAAGTTCGGTGGCGACTCTTCTGTTTTGTTTCTGCGGGTTGTTTTTCGTAGTTGCGACAGCTGGCGACTCTGCTGGGGACTCTTGTTCTCTATGCGAGTCGATCCTAGCGCTTGTTTGTTTCTGTTTCATTGGGTGTTTACTTTTGTACATTATTTGTTGTATATTATTGTATTTTACTGCATTTACCGCATTTCATTATTGTTATCATATTGCTCTGCTGCTGTTGTGTTGTTGGGTGGGTTGGTTCCATGAGAGATAGGCCCAATATCCAGGCTTGAGTATACACTTAGGATTAGAGTGGAAAGTAGTGTGGCTTGTGTGGCGTATGGCCAGACTTAGTGTACACGAAATCCAAATTCAGATGAGGTTTTCTTTGGAGATGTCCTATCCTGCGCATTGGTGCAGACGATAGGATGTTGGCTTAGAGAGCTTATGACTCTGGAGACCGTTCATTGGGAAGTCAGTTGAGGCCTCCTCGATTGATGATGATGTCAAACCAGAAATGGTGACCGTATCATCATTTCTCGACCTGAGAGTCCGTGATACTGAGGACCTGCTAGGATGTCGTACCTCAAGACTAGAACCTACCTGTGAGAGGGAATGGTTTTTCAGGAAACTTTGACCTTTAACTAACCCAGATTTATGGTTTTCTTGTTAGTACGAACTTCTCAACCTGGTATTCTGATTGGTCCGTTATTCTGGATTTATGGATTTCTGGTATTCTGGTCAGAGTGGAATCTAGGTCTTATTCAGTCAATAGTACAACAGTAATTCAGAGCTTTATGGATACCTTGATCCTATGTGTGCATGTGCATCATCATTTTGTATTCTAACATGTTTGTTTATTTTCTGGGTTTGTATCTTATGCTTGATTCTGGTTTCTGAAGATTGTCAGAGATGAGTACTGAAAAGAAGAAGAACATCATAGTGTATAAGTTCCCAGAACCTACTTTGGATTCTGTTCTCAAATTGATGGCTTTGGCAAATCCCGGTGTTTTAGCAGACTTCAGGAAAGATAATGGGAAGATTCTTAATTTTGTCCACACCATCACTGATTATGAGTATAGGGCTCTACGCACTCTAGTGCAATTCTATGACCCTCCACTGTGCTGTTTTTTATTTCCTGATTATATTCTGGTTCCGACATTGGAGGAGTTCGCTCTTATTTTGGGTGTCTCTATCAAAGAGGAAACGCCTTTCTATTATTCTAAGGAAGTTCCTAATCTAGAAAAGGTCGTTGTTGCTCTGCACTTGGGTCAGTCTCTTTTGGAAAGCAATGTCGCTAGTAAAGGAGGTTGTAAAGGTTTTCATATGAATTTCCTGGTTGGTCAAGATAATATATATGCTAAGGCTTGGAGCTGAACAGTCTTCAATGCAATCTTGGCCCTGTGTATTTATGGGATTGTTTTATTCCCAAACGTGGTGAATTTCGTGGATGTGCACGCTGTCAGGATATTCACTATGAAAAATCTGGTACCTACCCTGCTTGGTGATTTGTACCATTCGTTGCATTATAAGAATGAAAAGAGGAGATGAGGGCCCATCTCTTGTTGTGCACCAATTTTCTAAAAGTGGTTTGCTGATCGTCTCCCTCAGTCTAGGGCTTTTTGTGGATACTTGAGAGACGTTAGAATGGTCTAAAAGGCTGATGGGTCTAAGAGCAGATAATCTGGTATGGGTCAATCGCAATTTGCTGAGAAAAGAGATCGTCATCAGTTGTGGAAATTTCCCGAACGTGCTTCTGATAGGAAGAAAAGGGGGAATTAATTACAACCTTATTCTTGCTGTCAGGAAATTCGGGTACGCCTTAAGAGAACCACCAAAAGAGGAGGATGTTCAAGAATCCCTATTTTTCAATGGGGAAGCTGACCCAGATTTAATGAAGAGAGCCGTAAATGCTTGGGAAAATGTTCATAAGAAAGGGAAAACTTCTTTTAGAAAGAGCAACTGCAGAACCTTTCCTCCATATGAAGAGTTGATACGGAAGAGAGTGGAAAAGGAGCTCATGCCTTTCTCCATAGAGCCACCTCTGTATCCCCTGATGATTGAACAACCCACTACGATTAAGATGGAAAAATATAACAAGTTGTGGGCTGAGAAAGAAGAGCTACGTAAAGAAAGTGATGAATTGAAGAGAGAGAGAGATCAGCCGGTTGAAGCATGATCGAACCGAATCTATATATACTGCTAAGGTGAAGCCGAAACTTCTGGCCAAAAAGGAGAAAGAGTTAGCTGAAGAGATCGCAGTCAGGCAACGGGTAGGGCCAAGATTTGAGAAGCGGTCATAGCGTGCTTCAGTTCAAGAAGGCAGAGCTGACTAGAGCTTTGGTTAGAATTCAAAAGTTCGATGGTCGTCGAGACACCACAATGACTGTTATCAAGCAAAAGGAAGACGAGTTTCTAGATCAGATCGAGAGGTTGAAGGTGAAACTTAGAAAGAAAGAGGAAGAAGTCAGAACAGAGATATTTTAGAGGCAAACAACCGAAGAGCGACTTAATGAAGCCTTATTAACCATAGAAGAGCTTAAGATTTGAGTGGGGGTGAAGAAACCAAGAGGTGGGGATCCTAATTGATCAAGAGGCCGAAACATCCCTATATAAGAAAGCTCTTCAAAGAGGTGCAAACTTGGTGCGAGGCGCGAGAAAATTGGAGAAGGCTGACCATGGTGGACTTTGATGATATGCCTTAGTTTTTCTTTTTTATTGTATTTGATCACCGTCGGGCTTGTTGGTTGAGATCCCTGGTTATTGTATTCGGACATCTTTATTTATTTTGGGTTGTGTGTATTGACAGATGATTGTTCTTCAGCTTTCTAATATATGAGCAGATATTGTTGGTAATCCGTTCCATCTTGATGCTTATTATTAAACTAGAATCAAGGGGTAGATCGCCCTGTGAATACTCAAACATGTCATTTGCATTTTCATTCTCATACTCATGTGCATTACAGGTGTTTCTGTCCGGTTTCCTTATCTTGGCTTGATGTTTTGTAGCAAGATTGCAGAATCTCGCACTCATCACTACGCTACTCGTAGCAATCAACGAAGAGTTATGGATCAAGTTCAAGCTGAGCTCCAAGAATTCCGCAACCGCATAAACCATTTTATGGACATGATGCAGAACGTTTCCCAAGGCCAAGAACAGTTAAGGACTCTTGTTCAACCCTTGGTAGCGCAGGTTAATGAAGAAGGAATTGTGCATGGAGGTATTCCTACTCACGTTATTCCTCTGGGCGGAGGTGGTAATGGTGGTGTCCATGTTGTTCCTCCGGGAGGAGGTGTTCCTACCCCTTCTGTTGTTATTCCTCCGGGCGGAGGAGCGGCTGTGGAGATCCCTGCAATAGGTGGGGGTGGTAATAGTGTGTGTGTAGTGCATGGCACTGGGGGCCATCACTGGATGGAAGATTAGCAAGATGATGTTTTTTCTATGCAAGGTGGGGATCCTGGCCACCTGTCTGATGCTGACAGAAAGTTCAAGATGATTGAGGAGAGGATGAGGGCTTATGAGAGTCAGAACTCGTTGGGTCTGGATATGGATGATTTGGGATTGGTTCCTGGCGTGAAGGTCCCTCATAAATTCAAGGTGCCTACCTTCGACAAATACACTGGAGCTACATGCCCTACGACTCACATTAGGACCTATTACAGGAAGATGTCCGCCTACTCGGAGGATGAAAAGCTGTTAATGCATTTCTTCCAGGATAGCCTGGCTGGGGCATCCCTGGAATGGTACATGCAACTTGAAAGGGGTCGTATCCACAGTTGGCATGAATTGGCCGAGGCATTTGTTAGACACTATCAGTATAGCACAGATATGGCTCCCAACCGTATACAATTATAGAGCCTTTCACAAAAGAGCAACGAAAGCTTCAAAGAGTACGCCCAGAGGTGGCGTGAGTTGGCTGCCAGGGTTCAACCTCCTATGGTGGAGAGGGAATTGATTGACATGTTCATGGCCACTCTTCAGGGGTCGTACTATGAAAGGTTGGTAGGTTATTTATCTGCTGAGTTTTCAGACTTGGTTTTAGCTGGTGAATGAGTTGAAAGCAGTATTAAATCTGAAAAGATAGCAAGCAACAGTGGATCCTCAGCTGGAGGATATAAGAAGTCATATGGAGGAAGAAGAGAAGGCGATACAAATTCAGTTTCTTTGAATCGGCAAAAGGGCAAGGCTCGTCAGAACTATACCCCACAGGTTGCTCCCGTGGCCATCTCGGTTGTGCCTCAGCAACAAAGTAATGTTCCTAATCAGTATCAGAATTGGTAGAGGAGTACTGAAAGGCACTTTGATCCTCCACCTATGCCATATGTCCAGTTGCTACAATATTTGCTGCAATTACGCTTAGTTGAGCTCCGTACTTTAGCTCCACCTACTGGGAAGCTACCACCTGACTATGACGCTAACGCACACTGTGATTTTCATTCTGGTGCCCTGGGACATTCAATTGAAAAATGTAGGGCGTTCCATCACAAAGTACAGGATCTGATGGATTCAAAATCCATAAACTTCAACAATGATACTCCAAATGTTATTCAAAACCCTATGCCAAATTATGGTGGGGCAAGGGTTAATGCTATAGAAGATGGAGAGCCATTGGATTTGATAATGGATGTAAATAAGCTAAGAACTTCTTTGTCGGTGGTCAAAGGAAGACTGTTAAAAGGTGGAGTGTTCCCTGGATGTTCAGATGGTTGTCTAGAATGTTTGCTACAATCTGAGGGTTGTACTTTTCTCAAGTCAGGTATCCAGAAGTTGATCAATGACGGGCAGTTGCAATTCGACCGGGTCAACAGTCAGAGGAAGGTTGTTGATGAGGGGGATGACATTGCCACGATATCCATTCCATACCAAACAAATAATATATCAGCGGCGTGACCAGTGCCGGTTATCATCACTGTCCCAGGGCTAGTACCTTATGAGAGTACCAAGGTCGTTCCGTGGAATTACGGGGCCGAGGTGTTCTGTAATGGGAAGAAGCAGGAGCTGGTAGTGTCGTCCGTTGTGGGTTCAGGAATCGAAAAAACTGTTGAGACTGGAGATATCACAAGGAGTGGTAGGGTTTTTTCTCCATCTAATGACCAAGTGGGTAGTTTGAGGTAGGACAAGGGAAAGCAAGTAGTTGATGATTATGTACAAAGGCCAGTTGTGAATGATTTTGTACCAAGGTAGGTTGACAACTCTTTTTCAGAAGATGTAGAAGAATTCATGAGATTGATAAGAAAGAGCGATTACAAGATCGTAGACCAGCTAAATCAAACGCCGTCAAAGATCTCCATTTTGTCGCTATTATTGTGCTCAGAATCACATAGAAATGCTTTATTGAGGATTTTGAATGCCGCTTATGTGCCGCAGAAGATTTCCGTAAATCAGCTAGAAGGGGTTGTAGCGCATGTAAATGTCGGAAATGGTTTAGGCTTCACAGATTTAGATTTGACTCCGGCAGGGAGGAACCACAACAATGCTTTGTATATTTCTTTGGAATGCAGAGGTTCTTTGATGTCCCACGTGTTGGTCGATACAGGGTCTTCATTGAACGTGTTGCCGAAGAAAGCCCTAATGAAGCTAGATACACGACGTTTGATCTGCACGCCAAGTGAAGAGGTTGAAGAGGTCCGTGTTCGGGGAGATCGTGTTACCCATTAAGGTTGGCCCATAAGTTTTCAACACTACGTTCTACATCATGGATATCCATCCTGCATATAGTTGTTTGTTGGGTCGCCCTTGGATCCACGACGCTGGGGCAGTGACGTCAACATTGCACCAAAAGTTGAAGTATATCGTGGAAGGTCATGTGGTTACAGTTTGCGGCGAAGAGGATATAATGGTGAGCCACTTATCAAAATTCAAATATGTAGAAGTGGATGGAGAAATACATGAAACTTTATGTCAGGCTTTTGAGGCTGTCCAGATTCCTAAGGAGCCTCCGGTGGAGGTTAATGAGCCTGAAATTTCAATTTCCTCATTCAAGGATGCGCGTGCAGTGGTGGAAGCTGGTAATTCCCATAAATGGGGCCGGGTGATAGACGTGCAGATGAAGAAGGATACGTATGGATTGGGATACAAGCCACCCAAACGATCTCAAGAGCCTCCAAGGTATAGTGGTCCAATTCAGTTTATAAGTGCCAGAGTTTTCTTCAACAGGATCAACGCTATCGGGGATGATGAAGGTGACAGTGACTGTGATATGGATAAGTGGATCCGTCCTTGTATTCCTGGCCAGGGGTTGTGCAACTGGTCTACTGAGGAAGTCGTTCATGTCACCAACAAAGTGTAATTGTTATTGTTTTCCGCATATGTTAAGTCCTACGTTCTTCCCAAGACGTAGTGATTCTTTTCTGTAGGGCCATGATGTTTTACTTTCAATTTCATCATTAATAAAGGACGTTTTTCGCATTTAAATGTTTTGATCCCTATTTTTCTATTTTTACTTAATGCATTTTTTCAAAGTAAAATGGCAATGTGTTTTTGTTTGTTGCATTCATAATAAACATAAAACATCAATCTTGCAGGTTTATCTGTTCAGATTCTACTAATAATGATTCAACTATGGCTCGATATCACTTCGACAATCCCATTTATCAGGCTGAAGAAGAAGCTGACGAAGATTGTGACTTGCTTGAAGAATTAGCCAGACTACTGAAACAGGGGGAACGGATTATTTTACCCCATTAGAAGGACATTGAGACTGTTAATCTGGGCACCAAGGATGTGAAAAAATAGGTAAGAATTGGGGCCGCCTTGGAAGACAGTGTTAAGGGTAGGTTGGTTGAAATGCTTTGAGAGTATGTGGATATCTTCGCCTGGTCTTACCAAGACATGCCCGGGCTTGACACAAATATTGTTGAACACCGATTGCCGCTCAAAGAGGGTTGTACTTCAGTTAAGCAGAAATTGAGGAGAACAAAATCGGACATGACTGTCAAAATCAAAGAAGAGGTTCAGAAATAGTTAGACGCTGGTTTTCTTGTTGTAACAAAGAAGGATGGGAAGATCAGGATGTGTGTTGATTATCGAGACTTTAATAGAGCCATCCCAAAAGATGATTTACCGCTTCCCCACATTGACGTGTTAGTTGACAACACTGCTCAGTATTCAGTATTTTCCTTCATGGATGGCTTCTATGGATATAACCAAATCAAGATGGCCCCAGAGGACATGGAGAAGACGATGTTCATAACACCGTGGGGAACATTTTTCTACAAGGTAATGCCTTTTGGATTGAAAAATGTTGGGGGAACCTATCAGCGAGCGATGGTGACTCTCTTTCATGATATGATTCATAAAGAGATTGAAGTCTATGTTGATGACATGATTGTGAAGTCACAAATGGAGGAAAAACATTTGGTGAATTTACAGAAGCTGTTTGAAAGGTTAAGGAAGTTCAGACTAAGGTTGAATCCAAACAAGTGCACCTTCGGTGTGAGATCTGGTAAATTGCTGGGATTTATTGTTAGCAAAAGGGGTATCGAGGTAGATCCTGCTAAAGTAAAAGCCATACAAGAAATGCCTGAACCGAGAACGGAAAAAGAGGTTCGTGGTTTCTTAGGGAGATTGAACTACATTGCTAGATTCATCTCACATCTTACAGCCACGTGTGAACCGATATTCAAATTATTGAGAAAAGATCAAGAGGTTAGGTGGAATGAAAATTATCAAAAGGAATTCGATAAAATAAAAGAATATTTGCAGGAACCTCCGATCCTTATGCCGCCAGTGCCAGGAAGACTGTTGATTATGTATCTTGCGGTTCTTGAAAATTCAATGGGGTGTGTGCTCAGTCAACACGACGAGACAGGTAGGAAAGAACATGTTATCTACTACCTGAAAAAAAGTTCACTAATTGTGAGTCGAGGTACTCTATGCTGGAAAAAACATGTTGTACACTCGCTTGGGCAGCTAAGTGTTTGAGGCAGTATATGTTAAACCACACAACCCTATTAATTTCAAAGATGGGTCCGATTAAGTATGTGTTTGACAAGCAAGAACTTTCTGGGAGAATAGCTCGTTGGCAGATGGTTTTGACAGAATACGATATTCAGTATGTTTCCCAGAAGGCCATTAAGGGAAGTGTTCTGTCAGAATATCTTGCTTAACAACCGATCGAGGATTATCAATCGATGAGGTTTGAATTTCTGGATGAGCATATCATGTTTCTGAAGATGAAAAACTGTGATGAGCCTTTGCCTGACGAAGGACCTGAGGTTGGATCTCAGTGGAGCTTAGTCTTTGATGGGGCCGTTAATTCATATGGTAACGGAATCGGGGCAATCATTACAACTCCAAGGGGTTCTCATATACCCTTCACTGCCCGATTAGTGTTCATATGCACCAATAACGAGGCAAAGTATGAAGCATGCATCATGGGGTTGGAGGAAGCTATTGATTTGAGAATCAAGAATCTCAATGTGTATGGTGATTCTGCGTTGGTGATTATTCAGATCAAAGGAGAATGGGAGACTCGTCAGGCAAATCTGGTGCCTTATAAGAACTATGCTAGAAGGTTGTTACCATTCTTTGATAGGGTGGAATCTCATCATGTACCCCGGGCTAAGAATCAGATGGCTGATGCATTTGCAACATTGGCTTCCATGTACAAGGTGAAGCGGTGGAATGAAGCTCCGTCAATTAGAATTATGCGTCATGATAGACCGGCTTTCGTGTTTGCGGTCGAAGAAGTATCAGATGGAAAGCCTTGGTATCACGACATCAAGTGTTTTCTCAAGAATCAAGATTACCCAGCTGGGGCATCTACCAAGGACAAGAAAACTCTAAGGAGATTAGCAGGCAACTTTGTTTTGAATGAAGACGACGTGTTGTACAAGAGGAACTTCGACGTGGTCTTGCTAAGTTATGTTGATGAACACGAGGCAAGCCTGTTGATGGAAGAGGTTCACGAGGGTTCTTTCGGTACTCATGCCAATGGGCATGCTATGGCTAGAAAGCTGTTGAGGGCAGGGTATTACTGGATGACTATGGAGTTTGATTATTTCAAATACGCCAGGAAATGCTGTAAATGCCAGATTTATGCTGATAAGGTGCACGTACCACCTACTCCTCTGAATGTATTGACATCTCCTTGGCCCTTTACCATGTGGGGCATTGACATGATTGGAAAGATTGAGTCGACTGCTTCCAATGGGTTTCATCTTGGTTGCCATTGATCATTTCACGAAGTGGGTGGAAGCAGCCTCGTTTGCCAACGTCACCAGACAAGTGGTAGCCCGATTTATAAAGAAATCATCCCGATGGATTGGAAATCTCAAAGTACAATCCAGGCAAAAGTTAGGGATCAATGGCAAGTAACTACGTTCGACGAGGTTAAATCCCCAGCAGTAATGCCATCCATCAGGAAAACTCCAGTCAAGGTCATCTTCGACAGAAGCTCAGGATGTTCGGAATTCAAAGTTGGTAGAAGGATCGCGGTTGTTATGTTTCAATGTAGCCCTTTTTCCTTAAATTACCATTTTCTAACTTTGTAAATACTCTATGGGATAACGCGCTTGGCTGATTTCCATCCTGTCAATAAAATTTGAGCCCTAGTGCTTTTGTTTGCAATTCCTATTTGTTTAACTTTACAGAATGACATTTTTTAACATGATCAATGATTCTTGAAATAAAACAAAAATGAATTTACTTGTCAAAATTTACCTGCTTTTAAAAAAAAGATGGAAATTCTTTTGACTGTTGAACATCGAAAGAACATCGATCGCTTCTCCAAAGGTGATTGAACCTCAAAGTGCAGAATCAAAGTATTCCTTCTGAACCAGTGCACCTGAATGAAGGATCAAATTGTTTCAGATATGATTTTCCCATCTGATATCCCCGACAGAGTGCATATCTCTTAATTCCGAATGAGCAATTCTTTCTCCCACAGGGACCATCTTTCTTAAGCAAGGCAGGATTGCTGTTTTGAACCAATGATACTTTTATCCCACGCATTGGCCAAGTATCCCTTCGTGTTCATTCACTAGTCTGTATGTCGCGTCAGTTTTGTCAGCATAAACATACATACATCATGCATAATTTATTCACATTCATAATCATATTGCATCACTATCACTCTGGTCAGTCTTACCTCAAGTGGTAAAGTCCTTTTAATTAATCGAGTTGTCAAGTTCTTTCCTCGTCAAGAGACGTATCGTCTGAACAATCTTTCTCCCCAGTTTATTTCTGGAATGGAGACGGTCCTCGACCACTTTGATAACTTGAACCTCTGAAAGGCAAGAAGACATTCGACAAACGTCATTCTTCACCATTGAAGATGATATCTTCACTTTCCCGGATTAAGGAAATTCCCCAGAGAAAGCCTCGCAACTAAAGGCTCTCAGCAACACATTGGTTTTTCTCTCCAGAAAGTCAATGTTAATGAATTCATCAGCACCTCAAAATTGGATTACATCACATGGCATATCTCCGAGAAGATCTTAAAGAAAAGTAAGATGTAATATCCCCAAGCAGGAAACAGCCTCTCAAGAGACTTATTTTCCCCAGTAGAGTCAACAAATGGCGTCTCCAACATAGAAGTTTGTACACCTCTACAACTCCATCAAATGGCGTCTCCCCAGGAAAATATGCTGAGAAGCTTGATGAAGGCCGCTACAAATGGCATCCCTTGTCGAGGAAGGAACTTGACAAAAAAAACAACTGAGACCAGTTCCTTGGCTGAAGACCAGGATCGAGGGGAAGTTTATTGACAAAAGAAACTGAGACCAGTTCCTTGGCTGAAGACCAGGATCGAGGGGAAGTTTATTAACAAAAGAAGCTGAGACCAGTTCCTTGGCTGAAGACCAGGATCGAGGGGAAGTTTATTGACAAAAGAAACTGAGACCAGTTCCTTAGCTGAAGACCAGGATCGAGGGGAAGTTTATTGACAAAAGAAACTAATACCAGTTCCGTGGCTGAAGACCAGGATCGAGGGGAAGTTTGTACCCTTTTCTAAGTATCATTGCTTAGCAAAAGAAGATGGATGAGCAAACTGCCATTCATAACCACCGTCAAAATTTTGGGTATTCCGATATTTAATCCTCTTGCACCCCGAATGCCCGAATACCTTCATCATTCACACCTTCGGGTCCAAGAAGATTAAACAGGGGCATCTGTCATACCCCAAATTTTGACCACCAAGATTTCCCATCATTGTGCAAATCATAACCACAATATGGATGTACCTTCAAGCCTTATCAATCTCCTCAAGGATTGTTGAGCTTTCACTACAACCAAGAATTAGGGTTTCAAGCCGTCTCAGAGCACTTAGACAAAGGATCAATCAAGAAATGACATGATCTTCAACTTGTCTAACCTCTCAAACACCTATAAAGGATCAAGAGGACTGCCACATCAAGAATCAAGCACAAAGTTGCAACATTCCATGTGGATCAAGCCTCAAGATCGACAGTGTCACCAAATTAGGGTTTTGGTCGACCAGGGCCTCCAGATGGGAATCTTCATTTGGGCACGAGCCAATGCTTCAAAGCACAACCCAAGATACTCCAAGGGACCTCATGGACCTAATCATCAAGTCAATTTAACCTCAGGGGATACTTTTACCAAAAATCAAGAATTAGGGTTTCTTGACCTAATTCACCCCTAAGTTGACTTTTGGGACAAAGCCTGAGCCAAGACCTCAAGACATGATTTGAGGACCTCAAATACACCACATTGATCCATTTACAACAATGGATTAATCCAAGAAGCTTGGTTCACAAGTTTCAATTTCACCAGGACCACAATTAGGGTTTTGAAGAAAGAGTCAACTGTATCTTTGACTTTTGACCAAGACATGCTCCCAAACCTTGGGACATGATTCAATACACCCTATAACACTTATGGAATCTATCCATTAGGTTTGATTTAGGTCAAGAACTTGATTTCACAAAGGATCGCACAGTTTGGATTTCATCCGATAAAAAGTCAACTGTGCACAAAATCAAGTTTGACTTTTTGGAATTTTTCACAAATATGGTTCCCCTAAGTAAAAAATAATGTTAATATATGGAATTGATCATCATTCATTAAGAAAAATCATGAAAAGTGAGGTTTCTTACAAAAGGGGCAACCATAAGAAACCAAAATGTTTCTAAGTTATGGAACAAAAATGGTTTTGGTACCAACGTCCAAGGACCATAACTTCTGATCCAAGCAACCATTTTGGGTGATCCAAAGCTGGATTTATAGGTCTTGTTACACTCTACAAAAGCTTCAACTACCTCAGACTCCAATTCTTCATGGATTTTGAGTTATGGATTGATAAAAATACAAAAACATGAAAATGACACTTTTTCCAACACTTAGTGAAAATCTGCCTAAGTTACCAGCCTTGAACATCAATGTTCATGAGGATTTTTCAGTTGGATCCAAATAGTTTCAAAACAAACTATGATTACACATGTTTTGTGTCATATGAGGCCTTTCTAAAAAGCACAAGAGCCTCCCATAACTCAACCTGAGCAGGGAGATATGATCCCCTTAAAATCATTATTCCCAACTGCCTTGTACAAGGAAGATTTTGTGTATTTTGCTCGATTTGGCGAAATTGGACAACTCCAAGCCTTGTCATCCACTTGGACACATCATAGGATAAAACAAAAGGAGAATGATCTGATCCCCAAGCCTTCAAAGTCCAAAAATCTACACATAGACATAATAAACCTAAAAAAGCTAAAAAGGTGCCAAGACTCCAATTTTGTTTCCAAGCATTCAATGGATGCACCAAGGTGGCATGGACTGACACATTCATAACTGAATGAGTCAAGAATCAGCACTGAATTAAAGAGCCATAGGCTTGTGCCCTAACCTCAAGTCAATGGCTATAGGAGACTAAAGATTCCCTTGGATCAACATTGGCCAAAGGTCTGTACCAGCTGCCGTTCACTATTGCTTGCAAAACAAACTTGCTATACTATAAATAGAGCTCATTTGTGCTCAGTTTGAGTACACCAAAGCACTACAACTGATGCTTTCCTTAAAATCTCTCTCTTTAGGCCAAAATGCCTTCTTTTGCAAGTCATCTCTGAGTTTTTGAGTTAGAGAGCAATTCCACCACAGCTCATGATCCAAACATATCCAATATGTCATATCTAAGTTGTCCAAACACTCACTTGTGACCTGAAACACCAAAATCATAAAATCCACCTCCAAAACCTCAAAATTGGACTTTTCTGCATTTTCCAAGCTATGCCTTGATTCAGTCACTTCCAAAACCAAACAAGGCCTCAAACACACTCTAAATATCATCCTCAAACTGTCCCAATTGGTTCCCCTCATCTGGAACACCATTTGAGAGAGTTGCCATATTGGTCACTTTTGCCCCTTTTGCAAGAAAGAGCTAAAACTTGTTCCTGAGGATTCCAGCTGGTTTTGATTATCCTAAAAGCTTCTAAGGGATCAATCAAGAGTGTCCAAAGCATTGAATTACTTCTGGCACAAGGATCTTGGCAGTTAGCCTAAGAAGCTCCTAGAGGTAAGTGCATGACAACTTGAACTCTTTGAATTATGCATTGCTTTGAAGTCCACTGATCATAAACATCTCATGCTGTCATACCCTAATTTTTGACCGTAAGATTCCACCTCTTAGTGCATCATTTTGCATATCTGCATGCTTTATCACTAACGGGTTTGTGCAGGAATTTTATTTTCAAGTGGGGATGGTTTTCGTTTTCTCAGTTATATTTCAAGATGTGACCGTTGGATTCTGATTCAAAAGTCCTAAAATTTCTACTGGTCATTTTTCCTCAAGGTTTCTTCAGTGCGTGCCCCAAAGATTTAGGGTTCTCCTGCTATTGGTATTGAGCATGGTCGTTTGAAGACTGTTTATGATTTGTGTGGTTTGTGTATCAAGTTTGTCATCATCCAAACCTTTCTTTGATGGTGCAAGAAACAAAAATTAAGTTTGATCCAAGAGAAATTTTAATCGTATTCATAAGGTGGAACCATAATTTGTCCTTTGGATTTTCAAGAGAAAGAGTTGAATTAATAATTCGTGAGCAATATGTTTTGAAACAAAGAAGTTTGGATGGAGGTCTTAAATTTGGATTACAAAGTCCATGCTATTCAAGTTGTAGATTTCATTCATCAAGAGAAGTGCAAAGTTCAAAGAATTCTCATGTAATAGGCTTCAACTTTAATTCTAAAAATTCAAATGGGTCTTTACAAAGTTCACAAGTTGAAATGTCTTTCAAAAATTCAAGACCAACTTCCAAAAGGGCAAAATACAAAGACTTCATATGTTAATGGGCATGTCGAACACGAGTATAGCCACGAGGCTACTAGTTTGCTTGAGAACATTTCTACACATGCCGAACAAGACTTCACTTTGGCCACCAATGAGTCCATAAATTGAAGCTTCACTGTTTTCTAGTGCAACTATGTCAAAGAGCAGATAGTACTTCCTTGATAAGCATTAAAGTTGTAGCGTGCACAGTCGGTTTTGATAAAAGTTAAATGCCTTGATTGGTTCCCCCAATTCGTGGTACATATTAAAAAGAATCTGAGCTGGAACATGATTATTCAATAGACCGGATTTCGATATTCTAGCATCAAGTTTTTTGCATCATCTCATCATTAGCATTCCCTGTTCAAAACAATTATGTCCCATCATCAATTTCCACAGCGGCAGTAATTAGCAAGGATTTGATCAATGAAAACACAATCAAGCAAATTTGACATTTCCAAAATAAAATCAGACAGGATAATAAGGAAAAGGCAAGTATCATTTACCGTGTCGGTAACGGTTTTGGCAAAAATCAAAAGCAGTGAGACATGATTAAAACAAATCCATTTTGTTTCCAAAGCAGGTTTCAACATATTATCGCTGTTTAATTTCAAAATCAATGCTGCAAGTTTCATGAGTCTATAAATTGGAAAAAGAACAGAGCAGAAAGGGAGACAAAAAAGCAATACACTCGTACACATTTGCACTAGAAAAAATTTCACAGAATATCATTCACATTCATACACGCTCAGATTCACAAACCTACAGAGCAGAAGAACAACAAACCATAACATACACAGAGCAGAAAATTCATATATAAAAAAAACCAATCTTCAGACTACCATTGTGTGAACGGCTGCCATCGCCATTACCATATCCCTCCGTCTCAAACCTCATCACCCCAGAACAATCTTCGCCCTTCCATGAAACAAGCTGCCTCTGCTGCAAGACCCTGAATCAGCCAACAACAACATCACCAACACGGAGGAGCTTCACACAGCAGAGCAACACCATAATACCACATCAGTTCATGACAGTGTAAAACCAATACAAACCATAGCCAAAAAATTCAAAACACATCACAGATTCACAGCACACATACAGTTGAGATTGGAAACAAACACACAGAAACTCACTGCATACATACCAAACACAAAAGGGCAGCATCACAAAACTCTCAGAAAGACACACATCAAAACCGAACAACACAATTCACCAGAAAAAAAACACAGGCTGAACAAAATACACATCCACACAAAATTCAGAGGTTCACACATACCTCACATACACACCACAATCATCACGCATCTGCTGAGAAATTCATACAAAAAGACAGTTCTCACAACAAAAAAAACGCACACAGCCCTCGCCAATAGACATTCACGCAAGTTCAGGGGATTCATCAGAAAAAACATATATCTGTAAGAACATCACAGATACCGCGGCACAGAAAGAACAGAGATTCATAGAACATTCACTTACCTACACAAAAGCTTCAAATTCACATCGGAACGTGCGCGGAGGAGTTTCAAACGGAGGGGATCTCGACGGAGGAGTTTTGACGGAACGATTCACACGCAAGAAGGTGGAACCACTCCTCTTATCGTCGATTCCATCGTCGATCGGTAACTTTGATCCCTTGCTTGTTGTTCTCTTTAAGTTTCCCTTAAATTCATGCTTTATTCTTAATGTCGTTTGCTGAAATAAGTAGACTGAGTTTGTTTGGGTGGGGAAACCTGGGTTGTTATATTGACTGAATACAAATGAGTATTGCTGCTCTCACATAGAAGAAGTGGAGCATTTATTTTTTTAGGTTCAGAGAGTATTGAGCGAGAGAGAAGAAGAAGTGTGGAAGTGAGACGTTTAAGAGAAAAAAAAGGGAATATGGACACGTGAAAGAGGAAATGGTGTTTTGCTGAACATACTCCCCCCTTTGGCCTTTCTCGTGTAGGCCTCAAGGCAATGAGCCCACGTGATCTGCTACACTGCACCCCCTAGTCTATACCATGCACACTCCCCCTTTTTTATTTCAGTTTATAATTTAATTTAGTTTAATTGAGTTTTAATTAGATTCTAATTAGTCCTCATTTAGAGTTAAGTCAATCAGCTTTAATAAATTTTTAATTTTAGTTTAATTAGTTGTAATTTAGTTTAATAAACTTTTAATCATGACTTAGTTTAATTAGTTTTATTTTTAATTTAAATTTTGGTTTAAACAATTTTATTTCTTAAGTTAATTCGTATTTTCTATTTTTTAGTTAGTCCCTGAGGATCATTTTAAATCTAATTCTTGATACTTTTGACTACGATTAAGTCCCGTTACTGATACCTATTCTCTTGTGACCTTTGATTTGCCTGTCTATTTCAATTCCAAAGGAAAGATTCCTCCCGTTGACTACCATGTCACAACTTAGCCTAGACTCTAGGTCTTTCCCTTAGCACATACCCTTAGTAAGCAAGCAATAAATAACCTAGATAATAACAAGAGGTTCCCGTAGAGTACTACGGACGTTTAGGATGCTAATACCTTCCCTAGACATAACCAACCCCCGAACCTTAGATCTTATTAGGTTTTTCGATCTTTAACCCTTTCCTTTGGATAAAATAAAGACCGGTGGTGAATTTCAAAAATTGTGATTCAAGTTAATCCAATAGCTTAATATCCGATTCTCACCGCGACACAAATGGCGACTTCACTGGGGATTTTTCGAGGGTTTCCCCTAACTTGTTTATATCTATGTTATTTGCTTATTTGCCTATATATCTTTATATCTATATATATATACCTATTTTGCTTGGTTTTTCTGTGTGCAGGGTACTATTTGTGTGGTGAGACAAAGTCCTACACCCGGACTAGAGTGAAAATTAAGATAGGAAAACAGTGAGACTTCAATGATACTTTGAGGGAGTCGATTCCTGAAAAAGTAAATTGAGACTTCACCACTCAGTCTAGGCCCTCTCGAATAAAATATTTGTCCAACGAGTTCATTCGTGAAGACGATATGGTTTCGATCTAAAGGCCCTCGGGACTGGGGACCGTAGTTACCTTTAACCCAACTTGGCCTATTAGGATGTAGTGCGGGGACTATGCAGGAGTCTATTTCTGCAATAGTCGCTACGCGATACTACACTCAGACGAGGTTCTCTTAAGAATATTATTGACTACCAAGTGATTTGGAAAATCGATAATATCCGAAAGATGGATTGTAGACTCTGGGAACTTTGTAGAACCCGTTCGGCAGGTACAAATAAACCTCTAGTACATACCTTGGGAAGGGTAGACCATGGCTCCATGCTCGTGATCTTCAAGTCTAGGCCTTTGTTTGCCTGTATATGTGTATACCTGTGTTTATGCATCCATTCAGGCATTCATGAATAACCATTTGGTTTCAAGAAACTCAATTGTTTTTTCCCTTGCAAAATCAAAAAAATCATGGATTATAAAATGAAACCTTTTTCCGAAATGTTTGCAACCTACTCTTGAGTTCCTTGAAACCATTACATTGCATTGCATATCATTTGCATCTTTGCATGATTCATTGCATACATCCGTTTGTCCAGCAACTCATTCCCAGCTGTCTCTATCTTCCAGTGTTACCTGTGAGTCGTCAAGCTGATTCCTCGACATCGATACCAGACTAGAGCTAACTACAGACGCATAATGGCAGAGCAAGAAGCACACAATGCTGAGATGCGAATGGAGATCGACAACCTTAAGTCAAGCATGGCAAAGCTCACTGAAATGCTCCAAGTTTTGATTGCTAGAGGAGAACTACCTCAAAGGACTGTCATTCAGGAAGTTTCAGCTGCTGATCCTTAACCTGTTCAGGTGCCACCTTCAACTTGGCCAGAGTTTGGTTTGCCTCCCAACTACTCACCACCTCTTGCATCTACTGCTATGATTGGTCAGACTTCCAGACCAGTATTTCAAGCTTCAGTTTTCTCTGAGCCTAGACCTATGGTTCATACTGTTTCCCAGACTACTCAAGCTCCCATTGAGAATCCTCTTTGTGATCACAATGCTGCCAGATCACAACAAGTGAAGCTTCAGTCGACTTCAGCAGACTATCTCCCGAAAAGCCAGTGTTTCAGATTGGACAGCTCATCTTTGTTTCTGATTAGTCACTAGACTTTTGTTTCTTGTTGTTTGCATTTTCCTTATCTTGTATTAGCTGTTTGCTTTCAAATCATGTTTGTACTTTCATAATTAATAAAATGAGCATTGCTACTTTTGGATTCAATTCATTTGTGCTTGCTATTTACATCTTTATGCCTTCCTTTTCAAAAGGAAAACAAAAAAAAAACAACAAAAACAAAAACAAAATTATTATCTCTTTTCCACTTTCTTTTTCGATTATGCAAAGATTAGAGGGAGGATGATGAAAACGTAATACTCATAATTGTTGTCGGTATGCTTTCAAATCAAAACTTTGCTGAGGATGTAAGGCATTGCTTCAATTCCCAAACACTGGAGAAATAAGGAAGATAACCCCTCGTCAACCCCTTTGAGCCTTGAAGTAGGAGTTTCATTTCTTTACAAATAAAAACCCGCAATCTTAACCTGGAGCAGGGTAGTTCTCAGTTAACTGGATTGTGCATTCAAATACAAGAGTTTCATGCAAGACATCTTTCAACAAAAAGGTTGCATTCTCAATTTTTCCTTTGCACGCAACAAGCAAGTGTCGAAGATGTCTTTTAAGTCAAAAGTCGATGATGGTTTGCCGTAATCATTAAGCCAAGCAGTCACTTTCTTTCAAAAAAAAAAGATAAAAAAATCAAAAAAGGAAAAAGCCCGCTAAGTCGAAACATATGAAGGAGACTTAGGCAAAAATTGGGGCATCCCGCTGACTGTAAGACTCACGAGAAACAGTTCAGGCAAAAGTTAGGGATAATAAAAAGGAGAAATATTTAAATCCTTACCATGAAATCCTCAATGAAAAAAAAAACAACCAAGAGTTATAAGGAAGTAGTGACTGTCACCTCAAAAGTCCCTTAACTTCTGAACCATCATCACTATCATCAATGCAATCCCTAACCTATGGGAACCTGAGTGCAAAGTCTGAGTTAACTGAGTGTAGGACTGGAGATCATCACGAAGATTGGGTGGGTACAAATAAACTTTGAGCCTTTATCCTTTGTTTCTTAAACCGTGAACCAGGCCACGTTATAACCCTCAAAAGACCTAATTGAAGCAAGGTTATTTTGAAAGCTTACTACAACAAAGTTGCGTAAACTGACTCCTAAAGATCTTTGCAGATCATTTTTTGGCATCACGCCTTTTTGCTTTATCTTTCACTTTTAAACGTCTTGAACCACCGTGTTCTGACCAGTGACCCTATTGTTTTACCTCTTTCCAAAAATGATTTTGATTTCAAAAGTTGCATGAACTTTGCATTTACTATGTTTGTATGAACACTTTTGTTTGCAATCTGGCTTCCACTTAAGGAATTTTCAAACATTTGAGAAACTTGGTCGGTGATTCAATCAGGAGCAAATTCCTTCCAGATCCTATTGAGAATCAGTTCAAGATTTGTTCAGTGCAAGTCCTTCTTAGAATTGGTTTATACAGAAGACTTTTTCAAAACTCATACTGGGGCAAGCTTTCCAAGAGCGCAGTTAAGCAGTCATTTACAGCATTAATCCGGTTAAAGCAATGATCAGTTCATATACAACAGTCAACTAATCTGGGGCAGTTTACTTGAAGAATCCCCAAGCAGCTTTCCACCCTTCCTACAAGGATCAGCAAATTGATACAATTTACCAGTGTGGCAGATTTGTGCTCAGTAGCATCTTTAGTTCCAAAGCAGAATGACAGTGATCGCTGTGTTGAGGAATCAGTATTCCAGTTTTGTCTTCTCCACAAAAGAGTCGAGTCGTGTCTTCGACGTCTGCATTGCATTTACATTTGCATTTGATCATACATCATCTGCATAATTCATATACATATGCATAGCAAGAGTGTCATCCTCATTTGCACTCATTTACATTTTCCATAGGTCACGTTGTTATTCACGTCTTACCTTGTGGTCAAAGTCCAACTTACTTGGCACCTACCAAACAGATATTGTCACATCTATCCAATGCTTTCTTAAGTACATCTTTATTCATATTCGTTAAATGTTTTCTTGAACTTTGTGGTTTCTTTGTCCAATGCTTTCTTGGATCCCTACCATTGCTCACTTTGTCTAAAGCCATTATTAGATATCGTGATTACACCTTTCATTCAAAGCTATTATTGGATGACTGGTTCCTTTTGCATTCAATTCCATTCTTGAATGTAGTCTCTGTTCACTTTGTCTAAAGCCATTATTAGATATTGTGATTATACCTTTCATTCAAAGCCATTATTGGATGACTGGTCCCTTTACATCCAATGCCTTCTTGGATCTCACCTTTTTACCTCATAGTCATCTAAAGCCATTATTAGATACTGTGATTATACCTTTCATCCAAAGCCATTATTGGATGTCTGGTTTCTTTACCATCTGATGCTTTTCCGGATGTGTCCCTCTTTCTGATGTTCTTCCAGATCGAGTCTTTGTTCACTTTCATCTAAAGCCATTATTAGATATTGTGATTATACCTTTCATTCAAAGCCATTATTGGATGACTGGTTTCTTTACCATCTGATATTCTTCCGGATGTATCCCTCCTTCTGATATTCTTCGTGATCGAGTCTTTGTTTGCAATCATCTAAAGCCATTATTAGATATTGTGAGTTTACCTTTTATTCAAATGCATTATTGGATGTCTGGTTTCTTTACCATCTGATCTTTTTCCGGATGGGACCCTCCTTCTGATGTTCTTCCAGATCGAGTCTTTGTTCACAATCATCTAAAGCCATTATTAGATATTGTGATTGTACCTTTCATTCAAAGCCATTATTGGATGACTGGTTTCCTTTATCTTGTTCACATTCGTCTAAAGCCATTATTAGATATTGTGATTATACCTTTCATCCAAAGCCATTATTGGATGTCTGGTTTCTTTACCATCTGATGTTCTTCCGGATGAGTCCCTCCTTTTGATGTTCTTCCAGATCGAGTCTTTGTTCGCAATCATCTAAAGCCATTATTAGATATTGTGATTGTACCTTTCATTCAATGCCATTATTGGATGACTGGTTTCCTTTATCTTGTTCACATTCGTCTAAAGCCATTATTAGATATTGTGATTATACCTTTCATCCAAAGCCATTATTGGATGTCTGGTTTCTTTACCATCTGATGTTCTTCCGGATGAGTCCCTCCTTCTGATGTTCTTCCAGATCGAGTCTTTGTTCGCAATCATCTAAAGCCATTATTAGATATTGTGATTGTACTTTTCATTCAAAGCCATTATTGGATGACTGGTTTCCTTTATCTTGTTCACATTCGTCTAAAGTCATTATTAGATATTGTGATTATACCTTTCATCCAAAGCCATTATTGGATGTCTGGTTTCTTTACCATCTGATGTTCTTCCGGATGAGTCCCTCTTTCTGATGTTCTTCCAGATTGAGTCTTTGTTCACAATCATCTAAAGCCATTATTAGATATTGTGATTGTACCTCTCATTCAAAGCCATTATTGGATGATTGGTTTCTTTGCATTCAATGCCATTCTTGGATGTCTGGTTTCTTTACCTTTTTCACTTTCATCTGAAGTTATTATCAGATATTGTGAGTGTACCTTTCGTTCAAAGCCATTATTGGATGTCAGGTGTCTTTTCATCCAAAGCCATTATTGGATGTTTGGTGCTTTTTTCATCCAATGCCATTCTTGGATGATGTTTTCCAGATATTTTCCGTTGTTTCAATTCGTTTCTGACACAATTGTAACACCTTTTTCTCCTGTGGTACCCTTCCCCATAGGCTTCTCTGTCTTGCACTCATTTCATATCATATCATTTCATGTCATATCATATGCATGTGTGGCATCTTAGGGCTAAAAATTGTGCATGTTTATATTTAAGTCTCTTATATCTCGCCGAGACGAAGATTTCAATCTCCATATCTGCGAATAGAAGAAACTTAAATAGGGGCATCTGTCATACCCTAATTTTTTACCGTAAGATTCCACCTCTTAGTGCATCATTTTGCATATCTGCATGCTTTATCACTAACGGGTTGGTGCAGGAATTTTATTTTCAAGTTGGGATGGTTTTAGTTTTCTCAGTTATATTTCAAGATGTGACTGTTGGATTCTGATTCAAAAGTCCTAAAATTTCTACTGGTCATTTTTCCTCAAGGTTTCTTCAGTGCGTGCCCCAAAGATTTAGGGTTCTCCTGCTATTGGTATTGAGCATGGTCGTTTGAAGACTGGTTATGATTTGTGTGGTTTATGTATCAAGTTTGTCATCATCCAAACCTTTCTTTGATGGTGCAAGAAACAAAAATTAAGTTTGATCCAAGAGAAATTTTAATCGTATTCATAAGGTGGAACCATAATTTGTCCTTTGGATTTTCAAGAGAAAGAGTTGAATTAATATTCGTGAGCAATATGTTTTGAAACAAAGAAGTTTGGATGAAGGTCTTAAATTGGGATTACAAAGTCCATGCTATTCAAGTTGTAGATTTCATTCATCAAGAGAAGTGCAAAGTTCAAAGAATTCTCATGTAATAGGCTTCAACTTTAATTCTAAAAATTCAAATGGGTCTTTACAAAGTTCACAAGTTGAAATGTCTTTCAAAAATTCAGGACCAACTTCCAAAAGGGCAAAATACAAAGACTTCATATGTTAATGGGCATGCCGAACACGAGTATAGCCACGAGGCTACTAGTTTGCTTGAGAACATTTCTACACATGCCGAACAAGACTTCAATTTGGCCACCAATGAGTCCATAAATTGAAGCTTCACTGTTTTCTAGTGCAACTATGTCAAAGAGCAGATAGTACTTCCTTGATAAGCATTAAAGTTGTAGCGTGCACAGTCGGTTTCGATAAAAGTTAAATACCTTGATTGGTTCCCCCAATTCGTGGTACATATTAAAAAGAATCTGAGCTGGAACATGATTATTCAATAGACCGGATTGCGGTATTCTAGCATCAAGTTTTTTGCATCATCTCATCATTAGCATTCCCTGTTCAAAACAATTATGTCCCATCATCAATTTCCACAGCGGCAGTAATTAGCAAGGATTTGATCAATGAAAACACAATCAAGCAAATTTGACATTTCCAAAATAAAATCAGACAGGATAATAAGGAAAAGGCAAGTATCATTTACCGTGTCGGTAACGGTTTTGGCAAAAATCAAAAGCAATGAGACATGATCAAAACAAATCCATTTTGTTTCCAAAGCAGGTTTCAACATATTATCGCTGTTTAATTTCAAAATCAATGCTGCAAGTTTCATGAGTCTATAAATTGGAAAAAGAACAGAGCAGAAAGGGAGACAAAAAAGCAATACACTCGTACATATTTGCACTAGAAAAAATTTCACAGAATATCATTCACATTCATACACGCTTAGATTCACAAACCTACACAGCAGAAGAACAACAAACCATAACATACACAGAGTAGAAAATTCATAAAAAAAAACCAATCTTCAGACTACCATTGTGTGAACGGCTGCCATCGCCATTACCATATCCCTCCGTCTCAAACCTCATCACCCGAGAACAATCTTCGCCCTTCCATGAAACAAGCTGCCTCTGCCGGACGACCCTGAATCAGCCAACAACAACATCACCAACACGGAGGAGCTTCACACAGCAGAGCAACACCATAATACCACATCAGTTCATGACAGTGTAAAACCAATACAAACCATAGCCGAAAAATTCAAAACACATCACAGATTCACAGCACACATACAGTTGAGATTGGAAACAAACACACAGAAACTCACTGCATACATACCAAACACAAAAGGGCAGCATCATAAAACTCTCAGAAAGACACACATCAGAACCGAACAACACAATTCACCAGAAAAAAAACACAGGCTGAACAAAATACACATCCACACAAAATTCAGAGGTTCACACATACCTCACATACACACCACAATCATCACGCATCTGCAGAGAAATTCATACAAAAAGACAGTTCTCACAACAAAAAAAACGCACACAGCCCTCGCCAATAGACATTCACGCAAGTTCAGGGGATTCATCAGAAAAAAAAATATATCAGTAAGAACATCACAGATACCGCGGCACGGAAAAAACAGAGATTCATAGAACATTCACTTACCTACACAAAAGCTTCAAATTCACATCGGAACGTGCGCGGAGGAGTTTCAAACGGAGGGGATCTCGACGGAGGAGTTTTGACGGAACGATTCACACGCAAGAAGGTGGAACCACTCCTCTTATCGTCGATTCCATCGTCGAACGGTAACTTTGATCCCTTGCTTGATGTTCTCTTTAAGTTTCCCTTAAATTCATGCTTTATTCTTAATGTCGTTTGCTGAAATAAGTAGACTGAGTTTGTTTGGGTGGGGAAACCTGGGTTGTTATATTGACTGAATACAAATGAGTATTGCTGCTCTCACATAGAAGAAGTGGAGCATTTGTTTTTTTAGGTTCAGAGAGTATTGAGCGAGAGAGAAGAAGAAGTGTGGGAATGAGACGTTTAAGAGAAAAAAAGGGAATACGGACACGTGAAAGAGGAAATGGTGTTTTGCTGAACATACTCCCCCCTTTGGCCTTTCTCGTGTAGGCCTCAAGGCAATGAGCCCACGTGATCTGCTACACTGCACCCCCTAGTCTATTCCATGCACACTCCCCCTTTTTTATTTCAGTTTATAATTTAATTTAGTTAAATTGAGTTTTAATTAGATTCTTATTAGTCCTCATTTAGAGTTAAGTTAATCAGCTTTAATGAATTTTTAATTTTAGTTTAATTAGTTGTAATTTAGTTTAATAAACTTTTAATCATGACTTAGTTTAATTAGTTTTATTTTTAATTTAAATTTTGGTTTAAACAATTTTATTTCTTAAGTTAATTCGTATTTTCTATTTTTTAGTTAGTCCCTGAGGATCATTTTAAATCTAATTCTTGATACTTTTGACTACGATTAAGTCCCGTTACTAATACCTATTCTCTTGTGACCTTTGATTTGCCTGTCTATTTCAATTCCAAAGGAAAGATTCCCCCCGTTGACTACCATGTCACAACTTAGCCTAGACTCTAGGTCTTTCCCTTAGCACATACCCTTAGCAAGCAAGCAATAAATAAAATAGATAATAACAAGAGGTTCCCGTAGAGTACTACGGACGTTTAGGATGCTAATACCTTCCCTAGACATAACCAACCCCCGAACCTTAGATCTTATTAGGTATTTCGATCTTTAACCCTTTCCTTTGGATAAAATAAAGACCGGTGGTGAATTTCAAAAATTGTGATTCAAGTTAATCCAATAGCTTGATATCCGATTCTCACCGCGACACATGCATGTTGTATATGTTGTGTTTGAACCAATTTGCCCTGCTATTGTTGACTGAGTAGTGAGATAGCATAGAACATGCAAATCAAGTCCTATTTTGAAACCACTATCGGGTTTTAAAATAGGGACACTTTCTAAAAATTCCAAAAGCACCATTGGATTCCTCATGAAATTCTAGGCCAGATGCACCTAAATTTTGTCCAAATCCATGGAGAAATGAGAAAGTTAGAGGCTTCACGTAAATTGCCAAAACTTGTCTTGCCTTGGCCTTGGCCAGACCTAAAAACAAGGCACCCTCATATACACATGGGGTAGTTTTGATACACGGATGTATCACCACCCCAGTGGTAGCGCGCATGCGTGTTTGTGTACGAGGTCGTAGGTTCAAACCCCACCCAGGCCTTTTTTGCTACCTTTCCACATTTTTACTATTTTCAATATTTTTATGGTTTTTGATAATTAATCCAAAAATTAATTTCTCGCTCAATTTTAATTATTTTTTATTGATTCTTTTTTTGAAAATTCACAAAAATATTAAAATATTTTATTCCATGAAAATTTCACAAAAATATTATTTATTTCCTATATTTGATATTTTTGTAAAGAATTATATTTTTATTTGTTTTTTAGACATTAAAAATATTTATTTCTCTTGGTTTTGCAAAATTCAAATGATTTTTAAATCATCCCATGAATGAAACAAGATTTTCCAAATATAAATCCATAATCATAACCTTTTTTTCACATGTTTGATTATTTTATTTGAATTAAAATACATTTTAAATAAAAAAAATTAGGGTTTTGATCATTATCACCCTAACAAATCTTTTCAAACATTTTTGGGCCTCTATTAGAGTGTAAGACCCAGTCCCCTTTTAACCAAAACTTTTTTGGGTCTCAGTCATTGTATAAGACCCACTGTGTTTTCAAAACCCTCGGCACGATCGTCGCCTTTTCAACAAAATAACTTGGGCCTCTCCTAGAGTTGTAAGCCCCATCACTTGTACAAAAATCAACTTTGGGCCTCTCCTTGAGTTGTAAGACCCAACCCTCTTTGTAAATAAAACCTTTTTGGGCCTCAGTCATTGTATAAGCCCCAGTACAGTTTACAAAACAACGATCGGATTACTGTTTTTCATCTGGACCTCTCCTTGAGTATAAGCCCCAATCTTTTAAAAAACAACTTCCCTTTTGATTTGGGTTCAAATCCATAGTTGTTATCAAAACTTTCTTTAATTTCTTGAACAACTAACCATACAGCTGTTACAATGGAAGCTTGCTCGCCTGTAAGTTTTATCAGCTTTCTTTACATGCTTTCATATATATATATATATATATATATATATATATATATATATATATATATATATATATATATATATATATATATATATATATATATATTTGTCTGTATTGCTGGAAGCTTACTCACATGTAAGTCCTTCTTTCATATCCTTTTAAATACTTGTCATATATCAACTGTATATATACTTGTATATCTGCTTAGAGTTTTCCCCGAAAATTAGGTCTAGAATTAGATAAAGCCAGTGGTCATTCTTTCAACACAGTCAAAACTAGTTCCCCATAGGATTTCTAGACACAGTCTTGCATTCTCTTGGGCTTAAACAATATGGAACAAAGAGAAAGGCATTATTCCCGGTGAAACTTTTCTCAGTCTGTCACTATTAGAAATTGTCAAAGAAGTTCATTCCCTAGAGAGGATTAATTCTAGGTGAAACCTCTCTTGAATTTCTTCAAACCCTAGAACTGTTCACTAAAGAAAAGATTATTCCCGGTGAAACTTTTCTTGAACTCTTCTTAAGTTTGGACCCACAGGCTTCCTAAAAGCATCCCCGCCCCCTCTTTGGCTTTGTACAAGGACCCTCCGGCTTCTTAGAAGTTCCCATGCCTTCTATTGGACTTAATACAAAGACCCTGAAGACCTCCTAAAGGTATAAGACAGAACTTAGTCATCCTTTGCTAGAGCAGTCTGTCCAGAGTCAAAACCTCAGACCAATTTAGGGTTGATTCTCATCCCTTAAAACACCAGCCTCCTCTTGGGCATCATACAAAGATAAACTCTTCCATACCAATAGACTTGGACAGTCTAATCTCCTCTTGGATCTCAAAGACATTCTCAAGTTCCCTACAAACACAGGAAAAAACCATGGTCATTTAACCAATCTCCAGTAGAGTTAAAATCCTCACAGGATCTAAAACTCTGTCTTTCATCCTAAATTTCCCCAGCCAGGGTTAGCTTATCGTCAGTATAACACTATCCCAAATCAGAACCTCAAGGCATCTGATACCTCAACTCTTCTGTAAACCCTCAGCAAAAGTTGATCCCCGGACTTGGACCTGCCTTTGGATCTCAATAATCCTCAACAGAAGACAGCCTCCTCTTAGGCTTTGTATAATGACTTTCCTCAGCAGAGTTAGCCTCAAAAGCACTCTCTTGTTGAGACCATCACTCTCTTATTGAGTTAACCCCCTGTTTAGCCTCAATCTTGGGCTTTGTACAAGACAAACAAAGTACTCTCTTGTTGAGTCAATCACCTTTCCTCACTCTCTTGTTGAGTAAAATCTTCTTTCTCAAAAGCACTATCTTGTTGAGTCAGTCGCATTAAAGCACTCTCTTGTTGAGTCAACCTTTTTCAGCCTCCTCTTAGGCTTTGTATAATGATTTTTCCCCAGCTTTTTTCAGCCTCAATCTTGGGCTTTGTACAAGACACTATAAAAACTCTCTTGTTGAGTCATTCTTTTAGCCTCAATCTTGGGCTTTGTAGAAGACATATATAAACTTTCTCCTCCAAAGTCAAAATCTTCATAACCTTCTCTTAATCTTGGGACAAATATCTTCCCCAGCGGAGTCAATTCCCCCCTAGCCTTCTTTTAGGCTTTGAGAAATAATATCCCTAAGCAGAATCAATTTTCTTTTCAGCCTCCTCTTAGGCTTTGTATAATGATTTTACCCAGTAAGGTCAGCCTCAATCTTGGGCTTAGTATAAGACACCTGCAATATCCTCAGCTGAGTCAGTCAACTACCTTTCAGCCTCAATCTTGGGCTTTGTACAAGACAGATAAAGATTTCTTTCCCACATAGTTAGTTTCTTTTTCAGCCTCAATCTTGGGCTTTGTACAAGACACCAAATAAAACACTCTCTTGTTGAGTCAGTCTCATTTCAGCCTCAATCTTGGGCTTTGTACAAGACAAATCATACTCTCCAACAGAGTCAATCTTCTTTCAGCCACAATCTTGGGCTTTGTACAAAACAGATAAAACCTCTCACCAATAGAGTCAAAAATCCCTTTTAGCCTCAATCTTGGGCTTTGTACAAGACAGACAAAATTTTCCCCGGAAAAGTAAACTTTTAGCCTCCTCTTAGGCTTTGTATAATGATATCCCCCAAAGGAGTCAAATCTCTTTTAGCCTCAATCTTAGGGCTTTGTACAAGATAGATAAATACTCTCTTGTTGAGACAGTCTTTTCCATCCTCCTCTTAGGCTTTATATAAGGACTTCCCCAATGGAGTAAATCAATCTTTTAGCTTCAACCTTGGGCTTTGATCATGAAAGCTCTAGGTTTTTGAACAAATTTTGGGAAAACATAATTGTTAATGCAACAATGAGATCAAGCTAAATAAATTCTACTGAAGACGTGATATCAAACAAGATGTCTTAACATGCATCTTGATATCCTAGACTGAATGGGTTAAGTTAGTTTTTAATCTGCTGCAACACTCAAGGAGAAATTGCTGCATGGATCAAGGACTGAAGCCCAAGGAAGCAGAAGCCTATAAATAGAAGACTTAGACCTAGGTTTTGTTATGCCTTAGTACGCCTGTTGTAACCTTGTTTTCTTGCGTAAGAAACAAGGGTTTAGGGTTTTGAAAGTCGTTGGCTTTCTAGGTTGTAAGTCTCCCTTTGTATCAGTTGATACACTGTGGTAGATATAGGTGTCACACATATCCATAAGCCTTGAGGTATTGGATTGTGTAGTGTTCTTGGATGAAGCTTTTAAGAAAATCCGAGTTAGCTTGTTTGTCAAGTATGCTTGACAGATTTTTGTATTGATAGGGATGATGTAGAAATCACAGTTGGTGATTAAGGGAAGTGAGTGGGGTATCTCGTATTAGGGTTCTAAACGTTTGAGTTTAACCTTGGTAAAGATATTCATGGGGTATATTATAGGGATAAAGTTGTAAACGTGGGAGTTTAACTTTGTAACAGTCTACACAATAGTGAAGTCTTCTTCCTGGATTGGTATCCCCCAGATGTAGGTGAGTTGCACCGAACTGGGTTAACAATTACTGTGTTTTTTATCATTCTGCAGATTTACGTTTTCTATTAGGGTTCATGATAAACATGTTGGATCAGATGTCATGACATCTGTGAGGATGCAGGTCTGATATTCAAGGTATCAGTCTGCTGTTGCGTCTTCTAGTTTAAATGATTATGCAACACAATGTCTTGACATATGCTAGGACATCTGCTGTCTGCATGGGCCAGAATTTCAATTGGTATCAGAGCAGGTATCCTGTCTGGTTCTGGATGAGATCTTTGGGAGATACTTTCTGGCATTTTAAATAAAGAGGAGTTTTGAAGATCAGATCAATCAACTCATACATACTCAAGGGTATTAATGGGTGAGATGGATGTTCTGGATCAATGGGAACAACCCGAAGGTTGTTCATGTTGCTGAGGAGATTCTACAACAACTAAAAGAGAAGTGGCTAGTTCTCTTGTTGGTGTGGCTTATAAGATGTTGTGACATCTTATTAGGTCAAGGAGGATCTGCTCCTTGGTGGTTCCGCTGCATGTGTTTCTGATGGAAGAGCTCTAGAATTATGGGATTCTGGAGTTGTTACTGAAGATAGTTCGTGGAAGGTCTCAATCGTCGGCCTCTATATTTGAAGATATCTGAATTATTTTATTCCAAAGTCGGGAGCGATGGAGTAAAGGGAGTTGTGGTTAGATATCTGGTATGGTGACTTGGTACTTGGAAGCTTGGTTTCTTAGTGCAGTTTGGAGTCAGTTGAAGAGGAGAGGAGTTGAGTTAAAGTTTATTAGGTTCTTGCTCTAAGAGTTTGATAAATGTTTGGTCAGCTAGGTTGTCAAAGATACTTGAGAATTCTCTCAAGTCCACTCATAAAGGAATCTATGTCGTGTATCTGGAGTCTTCTAGTTACTCTTCTGACTAGAAAACACGATCTGAAGAAAGTGGAGGTGATTTATTTTCACCATCCAAAAATAGCAAGGAAGGATTCATCTCTCTTGACCCTAAGAGTGGATCCAATCTGATTGAAGATTTGTTGAGGTAAATAAGACTTGTTCAGAGAAAGTCTTAGTTACTTGAGTCAAGGGTGGCAGCCTTGGTATCTCAACATTGTCATTGAAGAAGATACTTGCAAAAGGATTGAATACTTTATAAGTGTTCATGACATGATCTGGTGGAGCTCAGCTACAACAGTGAAGAAGGGTTAGAGTACAAGGATTTAAGATCAATTGCTATTTGTGGAATCCACAAGTATTTAATTGATTATCCTTGAAAGTCAAGATTGAGGATGTTTTGTCAGATGTTCTAAACTCTTTTCATCAGAGGCTTAGAGAATCATGGGAGGGGTTCTTCATTCGCTCACAAGTCTCCTAGGTGTTGACCTGGGATTATTGGCTTAGCATTTGTTCCTGGAAAGTATTGTGAATGACTTGTCCAGATGGTGATGCTGTTGAATATGGAGATGGAAGACTATGAAGACATCATAATCTTGGTGATTACAGATTGGATCAGTTTATTTCTGATCTAGGTGCTTTGGAGCATAGTGTTTGCTCTGGTTGTGAAGGTCGAGGATAAGTGGCAGTTATCTCTGGCTTTCTACTGACGGCTCTACTACGGGAAGTGGAATTCTTTGGTATTGTTATGGGGTAGTCTTGGACTACTTATTTTCTGAAGATTCAGACGTGGCAGGTTTGAAGTCTTTAGAGTTTCAATGCAGGATAGAGGTTGTCTACTCAAACTTGGTTGTTGAATCAAGTCTATGAGAGCATGGAAATCTGTTTCTGCAAAGGGAGGAGGTTCTTCTAAGTGGCAGAAGGAGGAGCTAAATTCAACAGTTGGATGTCATATCAAAATATTCTGACATCTAGCTTAACATCAGAAGTCTCAGCTGGTGATGTGGCATATCAGGTTAAGATAAGGTGATCTACAGGAGAATGGGAGTGATGGATTCTTCAAAAAACGTCTATCTCATGCAGTTTGCGGGAGCTGTGGATGAGAAGATGTTACATGACTAAGAGGCTTGGTGGATCCAAGATGTCTTGCTATAGGGCAAGTAGTTCGTGTGACTTGAAGATCTGGTTTCATTAGTAGATCAGGGTATCTTGTGGGAATTATGAAGATGAGTGAGGTCAATCAAAAGGTGGCATTTGATTGGTTTCGCAATGCGCGTTCAAGCAGGATGCTTGAAACTGATTGCTCTTGTGTACAAGAGTAGTTAGTTGAATTTGTTTGAAGGCTCTGGTTCTCTGGGAGCTTGTGTCAGAAGTTTTGGGTTGAGAATGGAAGCATACCTTCTTGGTGGTTGAGAGTTTATTTCTCTCTGGGTTTCTGAAGTCTTCTTTGTTCAAGCTGGTGGATCAGTGTTGTGTGAAGACCTTCAGTGTGGATTACTATGCTGATAGTAAGTCCAGTAGTGGAGCATATGAAGAACCATGGTGTGTGGTGTCTATGATGTAAGGAAGATGTCCTAACTGATGTTAGAACATTTTTGGGTTGGATATCCTTGGTGAAGGATCTCAGGTTCTGTGATGAACTAGTTACTTGCATTGTGTCCAAGAAGTATCTACATGATCATCCAGGAGAATGATGGAGTAGAAGGGTTCCTTGGAAGGAGGATGTAATTGTTTGTGAAGACTGAAGGAATCACATGTTGATTGCTTGGAAGTATGTTTCCTGAATGCGTTCAGAAGTGGAGATTCACCATAAATCAGAAGTATTCCAGATTATCATACAGGAGAATGATAGGAATGGTTGTCTTGGATTGCGGGGTGTTTATCTCTAATGCTGGCCTAGTGAGGTCGATGGAAAATCTTGCATATGGCATTGGAGCCCTTGGAGCAAGGCATGCTAGTAGTAGATCAGTTTAGCAGCTGTGAAGTTCTGGAGCATGCATACGATAGCTGACATCGTGGTAACAAACTAAGGGACCCTGCTCGTCTCTTTGAGGAATGGGAAGCATTCTAATTCAATTGGTTTGTGCCTCAAGCAACGGGATATCTATACATGAGAATTCAAGAGGAGTTCGTGAGGTGTATAAGATGGTTATGGAATGAGGGGGATCAATGGGAGTTTGATCTCAAGCCAAGAGTTTGTTATGGTTTGGATACACGTCCTCACGGGATGCATGACATTGATCATGTGTGAGTGATTATTGTTTCTTGTCAGAGAGAACAATAAGAGAGTTAATGGTTGCGTTCAACAGGTGTGTTGAACAGAGAGTGCGCTCTTGAAGACATGAAGATGCGTCTTATGTTTTCCAGTCATTAGCTTGGGTGTTCTTTGGAGGAGCACCAGTTACTTTAGTCAGGGAGAGAGGCCTCTTGATCTGAGATGAAGTTCCAGTTTGCATTTGTGCGTCAAGCAAACTGAGATATCAAGGAGGATGGCTTTACATTATTGTTGAAAATCCAGTTTTCATTTGTGCGTCAAGCAAACTGAGATGTCAAGGAGGATGTCTTGACATTTTGTATTGTTGCAAGTTGTGGGAGACTTGGCAATGCAAGTGAAATGGTTCTTATTGGATGCTTAAGAATCATTGATGAGTCTGGGAGAATTTATTTTTCTCTGCAGATTGTGATTACAATATTGTGAAGATTTTATTCAATACAGATATTTTCTTTAACATTGTTGGGTGGGACTTGGTCTAGAACGTCATTGCAGTAAAGAGTGTGTGGAGAATCTCTGACAGTCTAATGACAGAAGTATTGATTCCGTCTTGGGAAAGCGCTTAGGGTGTATGCTTGTCAGAAGGACATGTAAAATCTTGTCCTCGAATATACACTCACATGTGTTGGAACTTGTACTTCAAGAAGAATCTGTCTAGAAATGAATAAAGACAAAAAGACTGGGTAGTGGTTGATACAATAAGGGGATCTCAAAATTCATCTTACTCATTACTGTATCACTCTTGCTGGTGTCTTTATGGCTTATATAAGGTTCGGGGTGAGCACTCTTTGGATCTGGATATACCTTGGTAATACTTGTCAAATTGTGTCTAAAAAGGGGGAGAAATGTTCTGATCTTCTCATAAGGATCTCATGTCTGATAAAGTAGCTTGTCAAAATGCTCAACAGGATGTTTCAACATTCTAGGTCTCAGCTCTCAAACAGACTTTTGTGTCTTGTAATCTGAGTTATGAACACAGTCATGTCCTGTGTTCTGAGTTACCTAAGGGAGTACTTTGCTACTAAGGGTATTGCTACTGCTTTTTCCTAATGGTTTTCTTACGCCTCTTAAGAGGAAGATTTATCCTTTCATGACAAGTATTGGTTAATGGGTTGAGGGGGAGCGTCTTGCATCTTATTTCTCATGTACTCCATCACTGGTAATGTATAGGCCTTGAAAGTATTTGGAATCCTCACTACATGCACCATCGATCTGGAGCTTACCATGCACATGTGTTTTAGCCAAAATTTTCCAAAAAGGGGGAGATTGAAAGCTCTAGGTTTTTGAACAAATTTTGGGAAAACATAATTGTTAATGAAACAATGAGATCAAGCTAAATAAATTCTACTAAAGACGTGATGTCGAACAAGATGTCTTAACATGCATCTTGACATCCTGGACTGAATGGCTTAAGTTAGTTTTTAATCTGCTGCAACACTCAAGGAGAAATTGCTGCATGGATCAAGAACTGAAGCCCAAGAAAGCAAAAGCCTATAAATAGAAAACTTAGACCTAGGTTTTATTATGCCTTAGTATTCCTGTTGTAACCTTGTTTTCTTGCGTAAGAAACAAAGGTTTAGGGTTTTGAAAGTCGCTGGCTTTCTAGGTTGTAAGTCTCCCTTTGTATCAGTTGATACACTGTGGTAGATATATGTGTCACACATATCCATAAGCCTTGAGGTATTGGATTGTGTAGTGTTCTTGGATGAAGCTTTTAAGAAAATTCGAGTTAGCTTGTTTGTCAAGGATGCTTGACAGATTTCTGTATTGATAGGGATGATGTAGAAATCACAGTTAGTGTTTAAGGGAAGTGAGTGGGGTATCTCGTATCAGGGTTCTAAACGTTTGAGTTTAACCTTGGTAAAGATGTTCATGGGGTAGATGTTAGGGATAAAGTTGTAAATGTGGGAGTTTAACTTTGTAACAGTCTACACAATAGTGAAGTCTTCTTCCTGGATTGGTATCCCCCAGATGTAGGTGAGTTGCACTGAACCGGGTTAACAATTACTGTGTTCTTTATCATTCTGCAGATTTACGTTTTCTGTTAGGGTTCATGATAAACATGTTGGATCAGATGTCGTGACATCTGTGAGGATGCAGGTCTAATATTCAAGGTATCAGTCTGCTGTTGTGCCTTCTAGTTTAAATGATTATGCAACATAATGTCTTGACATGTGCTAGGACATCTGTTGTCTGCATAGGCCAGAATTTCAGATCAAGGCACACAAAAATCAACATCCCCTCAGACGAAATCAAAATCTCTCTATAGGAAGACATTTCTTTGTGTTATCACACATCAAAATAAACAAATCAAATAAACCCTAAATCCCAGATAACTGCTATAAGTGGCATACTTGTTGATTCAAACATCCAAGCTATCATCCATCTCTTATCCTGGTAAAAATTCCTCTTTCATTTAATTGTTGTAAGTGGCAAGCCTCTAGATTATTTACATCCATACCATTGTCCCTCTCTTAGCGTGAAAACTCCTAAGGAAAAATGGCATTGCTCTATACTGAGTTAAAGTTTTCTGCTTCAGGACAAATCCCTTATAAAGGAAATTATGGCGTTGCTGGATTTACATATCCCAGTTAAAGTAATTCTCCTTTATAATCAGTCACCCAACGGTTGTGATAAACAGATGAGATGTCTCCCTTTAGAGATGACAAATTCTCTCTCGGTCAAACCTTTTAGCTTCAATCTTGGGCTTTGAACAAGACACAAAATAACCTTTTAGCTTCAATCTTGGGCTTGAACAAGACACCAAAACATCTTTTCCTCCCATAGAATAAGAGGAACTACGATTGCTCTGATTTTCCTATTTCTTTAAACAGGAATACGTAGGCATAAGATTGCGAAATCTTAGCGAGCATACCTATCAAAAACTTTAGGTCCAGTACCTTCATACCAATCACAAACTTTAGGTCCAGTACCTTCATACCAATCAAAAACTTTAGGTCCAGTTATCATACCCCAAATTTTGACCACTAAGATTTCCCATCATTGTGTAAATCATCATCACAATATGGATGAACCATCATGCCTCATCAAATGCCTCAAGGGTTGTTGAGCATTCACTACAATCAAAATTAGGGTTTTAAGCCCTCTCAGAGCCTTAGACAAAGGATCAATCAAGGAATGACATGATCTTCAACTTGTCTAACCACTCAAACATCCACAAAGGATCAAAGAGGACTCCCACTTCAAGGATTAAGCACAAGGATGCTCCCTTCTAGGTGGATCAAGTCTCAAGATCGACAGTGTCACCAAATTAGGGTTTTGGTCGACCAGGGCCTCCAGATGGAAAAATTCCATCTGGGCACCAGCCAAAGATCCAAAACATAACTTAATATACTCCATGGAGCCTCATGGACCCAATCATCAAGTCAATTTTTCCTCAGGGGATGCATTCACTAAAAATCAGGAATTAGAGTTTCTTGACCTAATTCACCCCTAAGTTGACTTTTGGGATAAATCATCAACCAAGACCTCAAAACATGATTGAAGGGTCTTTAATATACTATTTTGATCCATTTGGAACAATGGATTAATCCAAGAAGCTTGAGCAATAAGTCTTAATTTCATCTGCACCACAATTAGGGTTTCGCGAGGAAAGTCGACTGTAACTTTGACTTTTGACCAGGACATGCTCCCAAACCCTAAGACATGATTCAATATACCCTATGACACCCATGGAACATGTCCATCAAGTTTGATTTAGGTCAAGGACATGATTTCCTGAAGAGTTGCACAGTTTGGAATTCATCTGATAAAAAGTGAACTGTGCACAAAAGTCAACTTTGACTTTTTGAGATTTTTCACCAAAATGGATTTTTAACCCTAAAATGATGTTAATGTATGATTTGAATCATCATTCATCAAGAAAAATCAAAGAAAGTGGGATAACTTGTAAAAGGGGTAACCATAAAACTAAGAAAAATTTCTAAGTTATGGAAAAAGTGCCACTAATGTGCCGATTTTGGAGGACCATAACTCCTAAACCACAAGGCCATTATTCCCCATTCAAAGCTTGATTTGTAGATCACATTGCCCTCTACAAAAGCTTCATACTAACTTATGTCCAAATTCCTCATGGATTTTGAGTTATGGAGTGATCAAAATCATGAAAATTCACTTTGTTCCAACACTTAGTGAAAATTTCACTAAGTCAGAATCTGCCTTTACTTTTTTCCAAATGTAGGGGGATTTTTCACTTGGATCCAAAAGAGATCAAAACCAAACATGTTAAAACAGTTGTTGTATCATGTAAGGGCTTTCCAAAATGGCCAAGAACATTACCAAATTCAATTTGAGCCATGAGATATGACATTGGCAAGTTGCCTTGCTGAAATTTGCCAAGGCAAGGCAGATTTTGCACTTTTGGTCGATTTGCCAAAATCAGCCAAATCCAAATGCTCCTATCCACTTGGACACCTCTGAGGATTGAATCTAAAGGGGACAATCACTGAGCCAAGCCTCCAAAGTCTTTGGAACAAGAAATAGCATGTTGAACCTAGAATTGCCAAAATAGGGACAAGACTCCAATTTTGGAATGGAGCATTCAATGGAAGCATCAAGGTGGCATGGACTGATCCATTCTCATTGGACAACATTGGCCAAACCTCTGATGCAGTTGCCATTCACTGTGGATCCCAATACAAACTTGCTCTACTATAAATAGAGCTCAATTGTGATCAGTTTGAGTACACCAAAGCCATCAAATAGATGCTTTCTTCAAAATCTCTTCTCTCACTCCAATTTTGCCTTCTAAGGCAAGTCACTATCGGGTTTTGAGTTTGAGAGCTTTTCCAATCAAAGCAATCACACACACACACCTTACATACATCATATAGAAGTGATCCAAACACTCACATAACATCTGGAACACAGATTTCACAAAATCACCAGCCAATTGCTCAAGTTCTTGACAGATTTGCAGTTGAGGTACCATCTTCAACTCCAAACCATTTCAATCCATTCCAAGCATTCATACACACTCCATGGCACCTAAGGAAGCTATCCAGATCATTAGAACCTAGCTGTAATACCTCCAACACAAATCACGACCACCAGCTGTAAGTGGTAAGCATGAGCTCTTCTAACTCTATGATCCATGCAATTTTTGCTGCACAATAATTTGGCCATATGTTCATAATCATACATGGAATGTTTCCCCTCAATTAATTGTATTGTTTGAATCGTGTATCAAAAATCCTAGCCTTCATGCAGAAATTAGGGTTCTTGAGGATTTTTCATGATTTCTTGTTATATGTTTAATTTAAATGAAATTAAATACAATAGACATGATCGTGAGGTTGAAACGAGTTGATTGGTATGTGGATTACATGATATGATTAAGTATTCAGTGAGATTGGAGAGAAAATGCAAATCAGCCAAACCCAGAACACGCGCGTGTTCTTCAGCTGTTCTTGGCGCCTTTTTTTGAATTTTCAAATATTTGAATTTTGTGATTTTATTTAATTGATTCAAAAATTAATTTCTCTCTGAGTTTTAATGATTTTGAGTTGATTCTTTTTTTAATAATTCACAAAAATGTTAAAATATTTTATTTTCCCAAAAAATATCAAAAATATTATTTATTTTATATAATTGATATTTTTGTAAAGAATTAATGTTTTAATTGATTTTAACATTTAAAATATTTTTTCCACCTTGATTTTGCAACTTTTAATGCTTTCTAAGTATTTTGTAGGTCAATACTTAATTTTTGAAGCATTAATCCAAGATCACAATTTGTTTTTCATATGTTAAACAATTTTGATCATTTTAATTGAATTTTTATTCAATTAAATACATTTTTGAAAACAAATTAGGGTTTTGGATTAATTCAACCCTCATAAATCATTTTCAAAACACTTTTGGGCCTCTAATAGAGTGTAAGACCCAACCCTTTGTAAATACAACCTATTTTGGGCCTCACTTATGGTATAAGTCCCATTGTATTTCAAAAAGTTCGACGCGATCATCATCCGTTGAAAAATAACTTGGGCCTCTCTTTGAGCTATAAGACCCATTCAAAACTTTTGGGCCTCTAATAGAGTGTAAGACCCAACCCCCTTTTAACCAAAACCATTTTGGGCCTCACTTATTGTATAAGTCCCTCTGCGTTAAAAGAAAACCTCGGCGCGATCGCCATTTTAACGGAAAAATCAATTGGGTCTACCCTCGTGTTATAAGCCCCACTCTTCTTCTTTTAAACTTTTTGGGCCTCTTGAGAGAGTGTAAGACCCATCCCTTTGTACAGAAAACCTTTTTGGGCCTCAGTCACTTGTATAAGTCCCTCTGTACAAATTTAACAGTGCGATCACTGATAAAACCCTGGGCCTCTCCTTGAGCTGTAAGCCCCAAATCTCTCTGTTTCAAAGCACTTTCTCCTTTGATTTTGAATATACTGTTGTGTTCAATCTATCTTTGTTGAACAACTAACCAAACAACATGGAAGCTCTACAACCGAGTAAGTGTTTATACGCTTTCATTTACCGCTTTCATATACATATAACTGTATTGTGGGGCTGTTTCACTGTAAGTCTTCTTTCATAAACTCATATCAACTGTGTAATAATAGTATAGATATTTCGAGTTTCCCCGGCAACTACGTCTAGAACTAGGTGACGCCATTTCGTTTATTCATAGAAATACAACTAGATCCCCAATAGGATCACTAGATACAGTCTTCTCTTCGGCTGTCCTCATTAGGAATTGTCAAGAAACTCTACTCCCAGAGATGAATGTATTCTCCGTGAATGACATCTTTGAGTTTCTTCCAAATTCTCAAACTTTCCTGACTTGATCTATTCCTTGTGAATAGCTTGCCTTGAATTTCTCGGGGTTTGGGGACCCACGGGCTTCTTAAAAGCATCGGCCTCCTCTTGGGCATCCTACAAGGACCCACAAGCTTCCTAAAAGCATCCCTGCCTCCTCTTGGGCTTAGTACAAGGACCTCTCGGCTTCTTAGAAGTATTCACAGCCTCCTCTTAGGCTTCGTATAATGATCTCTTCCTCCGGGAATGATATCCTCCTCTTGGGCTTCGTACAAGGACCCGTCGGCTTCTTAAAAGCTTCCAGCCTCTTCTTGGGCTTCGTACAAATTGTCTCGATGGCCTCCTAGAGGTATAGGAACAGAACTTAATCATCTGCATAGAACAGTCCTTTCCAAGAGTCTACTACTGTTTCTCAAAGCATAGTACAAAAGATGAAACTCTAGACTTGGACAGTTTAATCTCCTTGAGTCTCAAAGATATTCTCAAGTGACCCGTTCGTTAAATAGGAAGAAAACTCGTAGACTCGGACAGTCTCGATACCCTTCGGATTTCCCACTTTCTTAAAGAACAGGAACAACCCTGATCCTCGAATCAAATCCTTGAGTACAATGTTGCTTATATAAGAACTGATTTTCTCTTTTAAAATCAGTATACTGGACCTCTCACTTAACTGAACAGTCGCCATAGCCTCCTCTTAGGCTTTGTATAATGATCCTTCTCCAGTGAAGTTAGCCTCCTCTTGGGCTTTGTACAATGATTCTCCCCAGTAGAGTCAAACAACGTTTAGCCTCTCTCTCGGGCTTTGTACGAGACACATAAGAGACTCCCTCATTGAGTCAATCACCCATTCCGCCTCCATCTCGGGCTTAATACGAGATACAAAAAGGTTCTTATTGAGCCAAACAAACAATAGCCTCCATCTCGAGCTTCATACGAGATACAAAAAAAACTCTCTCGTTGGGTCAAATAGCCTTCATCTCGGGCTTTATACGAGATACCAAAAGATTCCCTCGTTGAGTCAAAACCTTTTAGCCTCTCTCTCAGGCTTCGTACGAGACACATATTATCCTCCTCTTAGGCTCTGTATAAGAAAACCACTGGTTTATCCAATCAACCTTTTAGCATCAAAGTTGTGCCTCGTTCACAGTACACAAACATCAACAACTCCTTCCCCTTCATCTAATCGCTGTAAGCGGCAAGCCTTTGGATCATCTACATCCATGCCACTGTCCCTCTTTTAGCATGAGAAATTCCTAAGGAAAGATAGCATTATTCTACACTGAGCTAAAGTCTTCTCCTTCAGGTTAAAAATCTCCTATAAAGGAAATTATGGCATTGCCGGATTCACACATCCCGGTTAAAGTAATTCTCCTTTATAAACAGTTGTGACATACAACCCCCTCTTTAGAGATGACAAATTCTCTCTAAAGTCAAACACCCATTTAGCTTCATATCTTGGGCTTTGAACAAGATACAAATCACCTTTCGCTTCACGTCTTGGGCTTTGAACAAGACACCAAAACCCCATTTCCTCCCATAGAATAGGAGGAACTACGAACGCTCTGATTTCCCTGTTTCGGTAAACAGGAATACGTAGGCATAAGATTGAAAGAAAAATCTTAGCGAGCACACTAAATAAAAACTCAAAATCCCATATCTCCATCAATCAACCCGAAAGCAATAATTCAAAACATCAGTCCTAAACATGAACCACCATCGTCAACAAAATAACCTAGGAGAGACCCCGAATCTTTGTAGCATCTGTAAATCAACAGTTTTGACTGTTTAACCTCAGTATGCAAGCAGGGTTAGTTGGAGACATCTATTTCCCTTCCTTCATCAGCTTTAATAGGATAAAAAATGAATTGAACTGTAGTACTAGAGCAATCGTGCTTCGCAACCACATCCAAAAATCACTCACTACAGAAAAATGGCGACTCTGCTGGGGTCTCTTTGTTCTCTTTTTGTCCCCTAGGTAGAAACCTTGACGTCACTAGGAACTTAGGTCAAGAACATAGGATTCATAGCTTTAAAGGTCTAGGACTTTAGGACAAATATATATACTGCTTTTCCTAATTGCTATACGGGTTTATTTTTCTGCTAATGGGAATGCGTGTGATGCCGCATGTGGAAAGATTGAGTATACACTTAAGATAGGTGATGGCGACGAGGTCGACCATCAACCTCAGTGGAGGCTGACCAATGCAACCCATTCTCTCACCTAGACAATGGGCCGATTGTGATGTCTGAGAAGCTGAGGAGCCAAACCCTTTCGTAGTGCGGAAGCTATCGAAAATAGTTGTCACGCGATACTACCCTCATTTGAGGCTGGTGATCTATTCTCGGTGAATGGCACTTACTCTAAGATTGCTCTACAACTCGCTGGCGATCCGCTTGTTGTTTTGCTTTCCTGGGAGGAGCTGATGATAATGAGTACAGGTACAAAAATCACCCTAGTATAAACCTTTGGGGATGGGTAGAGCCTTGACTTCATGACAACGACCCTTTGACCCCATGTTTTTTTTATGTTTTTATGTACTGCATTCATGAATTCATCTAAAAAACATTAAAACATTCAAAAAAAATTCTCTTCTAGTCTCTCTTTTTTTCAAATTAAACTAAGACTGTGATTGCAAATATCAGAGAAAAGGATTGTGCTAATGGATTTCGGTAGAAGGAGAACTCATACGTACACCTTCAAGGATCCAAAACTAGAGGATTTAAGAGGTTTGGCAAAAATGATCACAAACCAAGAGGCTTTCAGAGCCAAGCACAGAGGTTTGTTACCACTGTTAAGAGTCCATGTGATTGAGGGAATCATGGACGCACTCGTTCAATTCTACGATCCGGTTTATCACTGTTTCACATTCCCGGATTACCAGCTAGCACCAACACCGGAGGAGTATTCTCACCTGATCGATCTACACATTACAGATCGAGCTCCATTTTTGGGACTGGAAGAAATTCCAAAGAATCAGACCATTGCAAGAGCAATTTATTTGGACGAGTCAGAGGTTAGGACTCACATGACCACTAAGGGTGGCATCCAAGGTTTGCCAGCCCAGTTCTTGACAAAGAAGGCCCTGTATTTTGCCAGTATAGGAAACGTGACTGCTTTTGAAAGCATCTTTGTCTTGCTCACCTACGGGTTATTTTTGTTTCCCAACATCAATAACTTCGTCGATATCAACTCCATTAAGGTTTTTCTCATTGGAAACCCTGTGCCGACTTTGCTCGCAGATGCGTATCATTCTGTACATTTAGGAAATTTGTACAGCGGAGGGGAGATCACATGTTGTGTACCCCTGCTTTATAAATGGTTTATCTCCCATTTACCTAAGTTTGTAGATTTTTGGGATTGCAAGAGTGCTTTACGCTGGTCGCGGAAGATCATGTCTCTCACCAACTCTGACATAGATTGGTGTAATAGGATTTATGATGGAATCAGAATCATTGATCGTTGTGGAAACTTCCCCAATGTATCCCTTATAGGAACTAAGGGAGGAATCAATTACCATCCAGTTCTCGTTCGTCGTCAATTTGGATACCCGATGAGACACATCCCACGGGGTGTTCATCCGGAAGGTCTTTTCTTCAAGGAAGGAGAAAGTGACAGAGCACTAAAGATGGAAATAGTGTATGCTTGGAAACATGTTCATAAGAAAGGACAGGAGTCTCTAGGAAAACCAAATTGTGTCTCGGTGGAGCCTTATCTCCACAGGGTACAAACTAAAGCTCTCAAGCTAAAGATGCCTTATCCTCGTTACGGAATTCTTCCGCCAAGGGAATCTGTCATGTACTTCATGACGGAAACTAAAAAGCTTCAGGTTACTCTCAACAAAGTTCAAAAGGAGAGAAGGTCTTGGAAGAACAAGTACCGCACCCTCGACGTAGAGTGCATCAAAATACAACAATTACTGAAAGAGAAGGACGCTCTAATTGAAATTTTGGAGCAGCATTCTATAGAGAATCAAGATGACCAAAGGAATTTGCTCGCTCCTTTCATTTGGCAAAGGAATAACAACCCGACAATGGCTCAAGAGCCCCGGTCAAAGAAAAGGAAGATACCAGAATCAGCACCCGAGTTCTCTCGGGACCCATTAGCTTAGGTTTCTGTTTTTGCACTTTGTAATCTACTGTATTTTCATTTCCGCAATCCTTTGAATTTCAATAAAAAGGGGTTTCCCCATTGTTTGATATTTGCAATCTAATTGTCGAAGTTTATTTTGATTAAACAAAAAAAACAATTAATAGAATAATTGCATTTATCATTCTCACATCGCGTATTCTTCTTACCTACGAATCTCACGTTTGTGTCTCGGTTCTAGAGTCAAACTGTCTCATTCATACAATACTCTGGCCAATCGTCAGAAAAAGATGGATGATCTGGAGGAAGAAAACAGAGAGTTGAAAGAAGAGATTGACGCTCTGAGAGAGGATATGAGAAAGCTTCGTAACGACATGCAAGCCATGGCAGAAGCTCAGCTACAAAGGACTGTGATCTCAAAGATCACCTCAACGCCCATAGTGGAGAAGTATGATCCTAGGTATCAAATGCCGAAAGATCGTCCTTGGGGCATGCTTGTTAACTATATCCCGGAAGGGTATGTTCCGCCGATCACTAATGATCAGGGAATCATAGCAGAAGCCGCTGGTCCTGAAGGTTACAAACTTCGGGAAAGCGAAGATGCCAGAGGCATATTGAAGACTCCTGAAGGTTACAAACTTCGGGAAACGCCAAGACTCACTGCCGTAGTCACGGTACCACCCCCTGTGGTGCACACTGTCTCGGAAGGACAGATTCCACCGATACCTTCTGGTAAAAAGGAAACTATGTTTGACCGAATGGATGAATTCCAGGAACAGTTCTTGGAAATGCAGAAGGAACTGCAAGCCATTCGCGGTCAGGATCTATTTGGAAAGGACGCTGCAGACCTTTGTTTGGTCCCCAATGTGAAAGTCCCGCACAAGTTCCAAGTGCCCAACTTTGAAAAATACAAGGGTAACTCTTGCCCTCAGAGCCATTTGGTGATGTACGCTCGGCGGATGTCAGCTCAGACGGAGAATCAGGACCTACTGATTCACTACTTCCAAGATAGTTTAACCGGTGCTGCATTAAAATGGTACATGGGTTTAAATCGTGCTACGATCTGTACATTTAGAGATCTTGGCACTGCCTTCGTCCAACAATACAAATACAATTTGGACATGCCACCGGACAGAGATCAACTCAGATCAATGTCACCAAAGGACAACGAAACCTTTAAGGAGTACGCCCAGAGATGGCTTGAAATTGCCGCTCAAATTTGTCCACCTCTTGAGGAAAAAGAGATGACAAAGATCTTCTTAAAAACCTTAAGCTCATTTTACTACGACAGAATGGTTGCCAGTGCGCCCAGCGATTTCACCGAGATGGTGGGCATGGGAGTTCGTCTTGAGGAAGTCGTCCGAGAAGGACATCTAATAAAAGACGCTGGATCATCAAGCAGTACAAAACGATACGGTAGTGCTCTCCCTAAGAAAAAAGAGCCGGATATTGGGAATGTATCTCTCGGAAAGCAAAGGCGACGTTATCAACCGGTAGCAGCTGTGACTCCTGCTATCAACCCTGCGCCTATTCCTACGTATCAACCTAAGGTTGCGCAGAGCCAACCTGATCAGCAAAGGACACAACAGCCTCTTCAGCAGACTCGTCCTCAATACAACAACAACCGTACAACACGACCATCAGGGTTTGATCCTATACCCATGTTGTACGCAGAACTATTTCCGTTACTACTGGCTAAGGGGCACATTCAGACTAAGTCTCCTCTTACAATACCAGAAAATCCACCTTTTTGGTTTAAGGTGGATCAGACATGCCCTTATCATCAAGGGGGACCAGGGCATAACATTGAGACTTGTCTCAATTTCAAGTCCGACGTGCAAAAGCTTGTTAGGAGCGGTGTCTTATCCTTCAAGGATACAAATCCTAATGTCCTTACGAACCCGCTGCCTCAACACGACAAGGCTGCCGTCAACCTAATAGAAGGAGAGACTAACAATGTCTATCAAATTCAAGATGTACTCTTGTTGAGGACCAATCTGGTAAAGATGCATTGTAGACAGAGTGGATATGGCCATGTGCCACCTCATAATTATCATCAATGTGATGTCTGCTCTAAAAGTAATAAAGGATGTTCGGTAGTGCAATCAGCTCTACAGGAACAGATGGATATCGGATGGATCCAAGAGCACCGAGTTCGTGGAGTCAACATGGTCTATACGAACTCCAACGTCATTCAGAACCACGATATCTGTGCATTGAATGTCAACTTGGTGGCGATGCACTCAAGGCAAAGTCAGTATCATAATCTGCCACGACACGATTACAATTCCTGTTTGACTTGCTCGGTAAACAAACAGGGATGCTCTTTCATACAAGAGGCCCTCCAGCATCAGATGGATCTTGGATGGATCCAAGACTACCATGATAGGAACCCTTATCAGATCAACATGGTTCAGATCTTTAATATTCGCGTGATGAATACCAACCTGGTAGAATTACATGCTAAGCAGGTCCGACTCGGATTCCTGATCTCACATGACTATCAAAGCTGTAAAGCGGGTTGCGAAAATGATCGAGGTTGTACCCTTGTCCAGGAGGCACTTCAGCACTTGTTAAATCATTGGTGGATGCTAATCTATATGGATGAAGATACTCAGTAGATTAGTATCAATAACAGGAATCCCACTCGGCGTCAAAGTCAGGATGTCCGATCTGTGGAAGCTAACCTAGTGAGGTTACATAGTATTCAAAGTGGGCGTGGCCAGGTGCCACCACACAATTACGACCGTTGTAGCGTCTGTTCGGAAAGTAACCAAGGGTGTTACCTTGTGAGAGCAGCTCTTCAGGGTCAGGTGGATCGTGGAGAGATTCGCCCATATCCAGGTTCTGGACCCGTTAACTGGACGCCGAACTACCTTGTCGATCAAGTCGAGGATGTTGCCACAGTCTCTGGTCATCACCAGACCTGGGATGTTTTTGCCATCATCCCTCTACTTGACGAATCTAAAGCTCCCAACCGAGAACGGATTGAGATTACTTATGATGGTCAGAAAAATCAGAAGGTTCCCATAGTCATCTATCTACCGGGACCACTACCGTATGAATCAACTACGGCTATCCCTTACAAGTACGGTGCAACAACAGTTGAAAATGGAAAGGAAATTCCATTACCCTCCATCGTGAATATTGCAGACATCAGTCGTGTAACACGGAGCGGTCGAATCTTCAACCGAGGAGTTGGAGAACCTAACAAGGAAAAGGAACTTCGGGCAGAAGCTCCCGATCCATCAGTCGGTCAATCCAGTAATCCCGACCTTTCGAAAAATAATGATGAGATGCTGAAGCTCATCCAAAGGAATGAATATAACATTGTTGATCAGCTATTACAGACTCCTTCAAAGATCTCAGTGCTATCACTGTTACTCAGTTTAGAAGCCCACAAGGAGGCTATACAGAAAGTCTTGGAGCAAGCCTTTATGGAACAGGATGTAACAATCAGACAGTTCGATAGCATTGTCTCTAACATCACTTTCTGCAATCACTTGGGATTTAGTGATGAGGAATTACCCGAAGAGGGTCGCTGTCATAACATGGCACTCAACATTACAGTTAACTGCCAGGACGATGCTTTAGCCAGCGTACTGGTAGACACAGGGTCAGCCCTGAATGTTATGCCGAAGTCCACTTTGATGCAATTATCATTCAAAGGCCCTCCGATGAGAATCAACGAGGTCGTCGTCAAAGCATTCAACGGATCTAGAAAAACAGTTATCGGCAAAGTTGATCTTCCTATAACTATCGGTCCTCATATTTTCCAAGTCACTTTCCAGGTCATGGACATACGGGCAACGTACAATTGTTTATTAGGAAGACCTTGGATACATCAGGCTGGAGTGGTCACTTCGACCCTCCACCAAAAGCTAAAGTTCGTTCAAAACGATCAACTTGTCACAGTCTGTGGAGAGCAGGCCTTGCTCGTGAGTAACTTATCGTCATCTACTCGTGTAGAACCCGAGGAGGTTATTGGGACACAGTTCCAAGCGCTGTCGGTGGGCAAGGACAATCAATCCCAAGGAGGAACCTCGATTTCCTCATACAAAGATGCTATTAAAGCGGTCGAGAGTACCGATACAACCGGATGGGGACAGCTTGTCATTCCTATTGACAATAAAACAAAGAAGGGTCTTGGTTTTTCTGCAACCTGTACCCAGACAGCTGCCAGCGATGGAAGTCTTCATCCCATTCAGAACTTCTTCCACAGTGGAGGTTTTCTTCACCCAGTGTCTCAAGAAGTACATGCTATCAATGAGGAAGATCCCTCTGACACAGAGGAAGAGTGGAAGTCTTATCTTAACAAGGACGGTTATATATCTCAGGACGAAACGCAAACTCATTTTTGCTTTCCTACAGAGGGTCCGAGATTTATACCCAGGTCAGACATCGAAATGATATACGGAGATTGTGATCCGGAAGGATGTCGTGCTCCGCCAAATTCATTAGAGGAAGACACTCCGATGAAAGACAATTTTGACTACACCTACTATGGCCCAATGGTTGGTCTGCCAATGTGGTAACCTTACCCAGGAGACTTGGGGCCAGAAAGTCAGTCGAGTAATGAAAATCAGTTGACCGTCATTGAACAGAATACTGTGTCCCCACCATGTCATGGGATAAACACTCAGGTCATTCAGAAACTACTCAACACGACGATGAATTTGCAACGTCTGATGGACTAGAATTCATCAACTATGCTTTTCTTGAAGTCAACATCATCGAGAGAGATGACTCCTCCAGTTCCAAAGAAGTTTGGGACACCTTGGGACCACCGAGTGGAAAATTCGACTATATAGTCAAGTACACTGCGCCCAAAAGCTCTCGTATCAGGCTCGAAGATATCCAGCCAACTGGATGGGGAGATACGGCTGAGAGCACAAATGCTATACAAAATGCAACAGAGGAATTCTCCTACGACAACTCTGCTTGGAAGACAGATTCCAACGATCCTACTCCACCAGAAATCAATGTTATTTCTGAAGACAAATCAAGGAAGGTGCCAGACTTTGTGATTCACCGAGGAGTTCGCCGCCAATGGGTTGCCGTCGAAGTTCCGAAGATCATTCATCAGTCAAATTAATTGTTATCTTTAGCCTTTCATCCTGCCCAGGTGAAACAGATGTTTTGATAGGGCTCGCTTTCTGTAAATTTTCCCTCTTCGCTTTGCCCAAAGCGACACAGTTTTGTTTTATAGGGCTGTAGTTTCAAGGATCGACTTGTTCATTAATAAAATAACGTCGTTCTGTAATTTCCGCATTAATTATTGTTTTCTCTTTTCACTTTTCTCAGAAAATGGTAATCCTAAAAAACAAAACAATAATAAAAATAAGCAGTAAAATAAAACACTGCACACACTTGCATTTTCTCTATCTCTTCTAAACACGAATCATCACGTCATGCAGATTGCTTGTTTTAAACCCAGTTGAAACATACGATCCGGTGCCTTCTCCCAACTTTGAGTTCTCGGTATTCGAGGCTGAAGAAGAAAATGACGACAAAATTCCAGAAGAGAACTCCCGATTACTCAGACAAGAGGAAAGGTCCATTGAACCTCACAAAGAACCGTTGGAAACGGTAAACTTGGGTTCAGAAAAAGAGAGAAAAGAAATCAGGATTGGGGCACTGCTCAGTCCAACTGCCAAAGAGAATTTGATAAAGCTTCTCAAAGAATTCCCCGATGTATTCGCTTGGTCCTATCAGGATATGCCAGGGTTGGATACCAGCATCGTGGAACATCACTTACCGTTAAGATCGGAATGTCCGCCAGTAAAGCAAAGGTTGAGACGGACTCACACGAACATGGCCATCAAAATCAAAGAGGAGGTACAGAAACAGATTGACGCGGGTTTCCTCGCTACATCTGAATATCCTCAATGGTTAGCCAACATCGTACCCATTCCTAAAAAGGATGGAAAGGTCAGAATGTGTGTTGATTACAGGGATCTGAACAAGGCAAGTCCAAAGGACGACTTTCCTTTACCACACATCGACATGCTGGTAGACAGTACAACAAAGTTCAAACTTTTCTCCTTCATGGATGGATTCTCGGGCTATAACCAGATCAAAATGGCGCCGAAAGACATGGAGAAAACTTCGTTCATCACCCCATGGGGCGCCTTTTGTTATAAGGTAATGCCGTTCGGCTTGAAGAACGCCGGGGTAACCTATCAAAGGGCCATGAATACTCTTTTTAATGAAATGACACACAAAGAGATAGAGGTATATGTCGATGACATGATTGCAAAATCTAAGACAGAAGAGGAACATGTGACCCACCTGTCGAAACTATTCGAGTGTTTGAGGAAGTACAAACTTCACTTGAATCCCAACAAGTGCAACTTTGGTGTCCGTTCAGGGAAACTACTAGGGTTCATCGTCAGCCAGAAAGGAATTGAGGTCGATTCTGACAAGGTCAAGGCCATTCAAGAAATGCCTTCTCCGAAAACTGAAAAACAAGTCAGAGGATTCTTGGGACGTTTGAACTACATCTCCAGATTCATATTCCTCATGACTGCGACGTGTGCGCCGATTTTCAAATTACTCCAAAAGAACCAGGACTGCGTTTGGTCAGAAGATTGCCAAACTGCCTTCGACAGTATTAAGGAATACCTGTTGAATCCGCCGATTCTATCACCTCTAGTGGAAGGAAGACCACTGATCATTTACCTCACAGTCCAAGAGGACTCGATGGGATGTGTACTTGGCCAACAAGATGAAACCAAATGGAAAGATTCTGCCATTTACTATCTGAGCAAGAAATTCGCCGACTGTGAAACTCAGTATACGATGCTTGAGAAAACTTGTTGTGCTTTGGCTTGGGCAGCCAAACGTCTTCACCAATACATGATTCGTCATACTACTTGGTTAATCTCAGAAATGGATCCAATCAAGTATGTCTTCGAAAAACCTGCTCTCACGGGAAGAATTGCCCTTTGGCATATGTTATTATCAGAATATGACATAGAGTACCACGCTCAGAAAGCCGTTAAAGGAAGTATTTTAGCCGATCATTTGGCTCATCAACCGATTAACGATCAAGAATCAATCGGGTTTGACTTCCCAGACGAAGATGTCATGTATCTAAAAATGAAAGATTGCGATGAACCGTTACCCAGTGAAGGGCCAGAACCAGGTTCCCAATGGGGACTTATCTTTGACGGAGCAGTTAATCATTATGGAAACGGAATTGGGGAAATCATTGTTACCCCTCAGGGTACCCACATTCCTTTCACTGCTAGACTTACGTTCAAATGTACGAACAGCGAGGCAGAATACGAAGCTTGTATTATGGGTCTCGAAGAAGCGATTAATTTAAGGATCAAAAACTTGGACGTATACGGCGACTCAGCCTTGGTTATCAATCAGATAAAAGGAGATTAGAACACATACCAATCAGGATTGATTCCTTACAAAGATTACGCAAGAAGGTTGTTACCCTTCTTCAATAGAGTCGAGTTTCATCACATCCCTCGTGAGGAGAATCACATGGCTGATGCGTTAGCCACTCTCTCTTCTATGATTAGTGTAAGTCAATGGAATGACCTACCTAAGATCAACATAATGCGCCTTGAATGGCCCGCTTACATCTTCACAATTGAAGCAGTCATAGACGACAAACCTTGGTATCACGATATCAAATGCTTCCTTCAGAAACAAGAGTACCCATCTGGGGCACTCAGAAAAGACAGAAAAACCCTCAGAAGACTAGCAAGCAGCTTCTTCCTGAGTGGTGATACACTTTATAAGAGAAACTTTGACATGGTCTTGCTCCGATGTGTAGATAGACTAGAAGCCGACATGCTGATAAAAGAAATTCATGAAGGATCCTTTGGCACTTATGCCAACGGACACACAATGGCTAGAAAAATTCTGAGAGCAGGGTACTACTAGTTGACCATGGAATCCGACTGCTACAAGTACATGAGGAGGTGTCACTAGTTGACCATCACATCTCAAAGTTCTTTCTTCCCCGTGGCCTTTTTCCATATGGGGAATCGACATGATTGGCTTGATCGAACCTAAGGTTTCAAATGAACATCGGTTCATCCTGGTAGCCATTGACTATTTCACCAAGTGGTTTGAAGCAGCGTCGTACGTTAATGTAACCCGACAAGTGGTGGTCCGATTTATCAAAAACAATATCATCTGCCGTTATGGTGTTTCGAGCCAGATCATTACAGATAATGGATCTAACTTGAACAATAAGATGATGAAAGAGTTGTGCGTTGAGTTCAAGATCGAACACCATAACTCATCTCCCTACCGACCCAAGATGAACGGAGCGGTAGAAGCGGCTAACAAGAACATCAAGAGGATCGTTCAAAATATGGTTATAACCTATAAAGATTGGCACGAGATGCTACCCTTTGCTCTTCATGGTTATCGCACATCTGTCTGCACTTCAACAGGGGCAACCCCTTTCTCTCTAGTATATGGCATGGAGGCAGTTCTCCCCATAGAAGTAGAGATTCCATCAATCCGGGTATTGATGGAAGCTAAGCTTTCAGAAGCTAAATGTTGTCAAAGTCGACACGACGAATTAAACCTGATTGAAGAGAAGCGAATCACAGCACTATGCCACGGTCAGTTGTATCAGCAAAGAATGAAGAAGACGTTCGACAAAAAGGTCCGACCTCGCGTCTTCAGGAAAGGAGACCTCGTGCTCAAGAAGATACAATCATTTCTCACTGATTCTCGAGGTAAATGGACCCCAAATTATGATGGCCCCTATGTGGTCACGAAAGCTTTCTCAGGCGGCGCCTTGAGACTTGCAACCATGGACGGAGTGGAATTTGCCTACCCCACGAATGTTGATGTAGTCAAGAAATACTTCGCCTAAACTAAAAAAAAAACATCTCGGTGGATTGAAAACCCGGAAGGGCGGTCCAGGCAAAAGTTAGAGACATGAAAAAAATCATCCCGGTGGATTGGAAATCTCAAAGTACAATCCAGGAAAAAGTTAGGGATAATGGCAAGTAACTATGTTCAACAGAGGCAGGTCCCTCGGCAGCAGTTACATCATCTGTCAAGAAAACTCCAGTCACGGTCATCTTCGACAGAAGCTCAGGATGCCCTGAATTCAAAGTTGGTAGAAGGATAGTGGTCGTTATGTTTCAACGTAGCCCTTTTCCCTGTAAATTACCATTTTCAAACTTTGTATATACTCAATGGAATCAAGAGTTTGGTTGATCTCCATATTATCAATAAAATTTGAGCCCTTGTGCTTTTGTTTGTAATTCTTATTTGTTTTAGCTTTACAGAATGACGTTTTAACATGATTAACGATCCTTGAAATAAAACAAAAATGAATTTACTTGTTAAAACTTTTTCTGCTCTTAAATTAAAGATGGCAATTGCTTTTGACTGTTGAACATCGAAAGGACGTCGATTGCGTCTCCAAAAGCGTTTGAATTTCAAAGTACAGAATCAAAGAACTCCTTCTAGGCCAGTACGCCAGAACGAAGGATCAACTGTATGAGATGCGGCTTTCCCATCTGATACCCTCGGCCGAGTTCTTATCTCCTAAGCTCGACCAACGGTATTCCCCGCAGGGACTACTTCTCCTAAGCAAGGTAGAATTGCTACATTTTGGACCAACGATACTTCTTCGCCCCACAATGGCCGAGTATCCAGTCGTGTTCACCTGTCAGTTTGTATGGCTCGTCAGTTTTGTCAGCATATACATACATACATCATGCATTATTGACTTTGCATTCACATTTCATATTGCATCACTATCACTCTAGTCGGTCTTGTCCCCTAGTGATAACGGTTTTCTCAATCGAGTTGTCAGTTCTTGCCTCGTCAGGAAATATTGCGTCTGCATTACCTCTCTCCTCCAGTGTATCTCTGGATTAGAGTCGGCACTCGACCACTTTGATAACTTGAACCTCTGAAAAGCCAGAGAAGCTTTCTACAAATGTCATTCTTCGCCATTGAAGATGATGTTCTTGCTTTCCCGGATTAAGGAAAATCCCTAGAGGAAGCCTCTTAAGCAGAGATTTGGCAGTACAGCTGCCTTTCTCCGAAAAGATCGCTGATGAAAAGGTCATCGACACCTCAAAATTGGAGCCCATCATATGGCATTTCTCCGGGAAGATCCCGAGAAAAGTATGATGTAAGACCCCAAGCGGAAGCAGTCTCTCAAGAGACTCTTTTTCCCTAGATAGAGTCGACAAATAGCGTCTCCAACAGAGAAGTTTGTGCACCTCTACAATTCAGACGATTGGGTTCCCCAGCAAGTCTGACATCAAAATTTTTTCCGTCAAATGGCATCTCCCCAAGAAAATTCGGCGAGAAGTTTGAGGAAAACCGCTATGCATAGCATCCCTTGTCAATTAAGTTTATTGACAAAAGAAACTAAGACCAGTTCCTTGGTAGGAAACCAGGATCGAGGGGAAGTTTATTTCAGAAACTAAGACCAATTCCTTGGTAGGAAACCAGGATCGAGGGGAAGTTTATTTCAGAAACTAAGACCTGTTCCTTGGTAGGAAACCAGGATCGAGGGGAAGTTTATTTCAGAAACTAAGACCAGTTCCTTGGTAGGAAACCAGGATCGAGGGGAAGTTCATCTCAAAAGAAAACTGAGACCAGTTCCTTAGCTGAAGACCAGGATCGAGGGGAAGTTTACCTTTTTCTAAGCATCATTGCTTAGCAAAAGAAGATGAATGCGCAGGCTGCCATTCATAGCCATCAAAATTTTGGGTATTCCGATATTTAATCCTCTTGCACCCCGAATGCCCGAATACCTTCGTCATTCACACCTTCGGGTCCAAGAAGATTAAATAGGGGCATCTGTCATACCCCAAATTTTGACCACTAAGATTTCCCATCATTATACAAATCATCATCACAATATGGATGAACCATCATGCCTCATCAAATGCCTCAAGGGTTGTTGAGCATTCACTACAATCAAAATTAGGGTTTTAAGCCCTCTCAGAGCCTTAGACAAAGGATCAATCAAGGAATGACATGATCTTCAACTTGTCTAACCTCTCAAACATCCACAAAGGATCAAAGAGGACTCCCACTTCAAGGATTAAGCACAAGGATGCTCCCTTCTAGGTGGATCAAGTCTCAAGATCGACAGTGTCACCAAATTAGGGTTTTGGTCGACCAGGGCCTCCAGATGGAAAAATTCCATCTGGGCACAAGCCAAAGATCCAAAACATAACCTAATATACTCCATGGAGCCTCATGGACCCAATCATCAAGTCAATTTTGCCTCAGGGGATGCATTCACTAAAAATCAGGAATTAGGGTTTCTTGACCTAATTCACCCCTAAGTTGACTTTTGGGATAAATCATGAACCAAGACCTCAAGACATGATTGGAGGGTCTTTAATATACTATTTTGATCCTTTTGGAACAATGGATTAATCCAAGAAGCTTGAGCAACAAGTCTCAATTTCATCTTCACCACAATTAGGGTTTCGCGAGGAAAGTCGACTGTAACTTTGACTTTTGACCAGGACATGCACCCAAAGCCTAAGACATGATTCAATATACCCTATGACACCCATGGAACATGTCCATCAAGTTTGATTTAGGTCAAGGACATGATTTCCTGAAGAATTGCACAGTTTGGAATTCATCTGATAAAAAGTCAACTGTGCACAAAAGTCAACTTTGACTTTTTGAGATTTTTCACCAAAATGGAATTTTAACCCTAAAATGATGTTAATGTATGATTTGAATCATCATTCATCAAGAAAAATCAAAGAAAGTGGGATAACTTGTAAAAGGGGTAACCATAAAACTTAGAAAAATTTCTAAGTTATGGAAAAAGTGCCACTAATGTGCCAACTTTGGAGGACCATAACTCCTAAACCACAAGGCCATTGCTCCCAATTCAAAGCTTGATTTGTAGATCACATTGCCCTCTACAAAAGCTTCATACTAACTTATGTCCAAATTCCTCATGGATTTTGAGTTATGGAGTGATCAAAATCAAGAAAAGTCACTTTGTTCCAACACTTGGTGAAAATTTCACTAAGTCAGAATCTGACTTTACTTTTTCCAAATGTAGGGGGATTTTTCACTTGGATCCAAAAGATATCAAAACCAAACATGTTGAAACAGTTGTTGTATCATGTAAGGGCTTTCCAAAATGGCCAAGAACATTACCAAATTCAATTTGAGCCATGAGATATGACATTGGCAAGTTGCCTTGCTGAAATCTGCCAAGGCAAGGCAGATTTTGCACTTTTGGTCGATTTGCCAAAATCAGCCAAATCCAAATGCTCCTATCCACTTGGACACCTCTGAGGATTGAATCTAAATGGGACAATCACTGAGCCAAGCCTCCAAAGTCTTTGGAACAAGAAATAGCATGTTGAACCTAGAATTGCCAAAATAGGGACAAGACTCCAATTTTGGAATGAAGCATTCAATGGAAGCATCAAGGTGGCATGGAATGAGCCATTCTCAACTGAATTCAGTCAAGACTTATCCAAGACCAAGGGAACCACAGCTCTGTGCCCAAACCTCTAGTCAATGGCTAGAGGAGACTTGGATTCTCATTGGACAACATTGGCCAAACCTCTGCTGCAGTTGCCATTCACTGTGGATCCCAAAACAAACTTGCTCTACTATAAATAGAGCTCAATTGTGATCAGTTTGAGTACACCAAAGCCATCAAACAGATTCTTTCCTCAAAATCTCTTCTTTCACTCCAATTTTGCCTTCTAAGGCAAGTCACTATCGGGTTTTGAGTTTGAGAGCTTTTCCAATCAAACCAATCACACACACACCTCACATACATCATATAGAAGTGATCCAAACACTCACATAACATCTGGAACACAGATTTCACAAAATCACCAGCCAATTGCTCAAGTTCTTGACAGATTTGTAGTTGAGGTACCATCTTCAACTCCAAACCATTTCAATCCATTCCAAGCATTCATACACACTCCATGGCACCTAGGGAAGCTATCCAGATCATTGGAACCTAGCTGTAACACCTCCAACACAAATCGCGACCACCAGCTGCAAGTGGTAAGCATGAGCTCTTCTAACTCTATGATCCATGCAATTTTTGCTGCACAATAATTTGGCCATATGTTCATAATCATACATGGAGTGTTTCCCCTCAATTAATTGCATTGTTTGAATCGTGTATCAAAAATCCTAGCCTTCATGCAGAAATTAGGGTTCTTAAGGATTTTTCATGATTTCTTGTTATATGTTTAATTTAAATGAAATTAAATACCATAGACATGATCGTGAGGTTGAAACGAGTTGATTGGTATGTGGATTACATGATATGATTAAGTATTCAGTGAGATTGAAGAGAAAATGCAAACCTGCCAAACCCAGAACACGCGCGTGTTCCTCAGCTGTTCTTGGCACCTTTTTTTGAATTTTCAAATATTTGAATTTTGTGATTTTATTTAATTGATTCAAAAATTAATTTCTCTCTGTGTTTTAATGATTTTGAGTTGATTCTTTTTTTAATAATTCACAAAAATGTTAAAATATTTTATTTTCTCAAAAAATCCCAAAAATATTATTTATTTTATATAATTGATATTTTTGCAAAGAATTAATGTTTTAATTGTTTTTAACATTAAAAATATTTTTTCCACCTTGATTTTGCAACTTTTAATGCTTTCTAATTATTTTGTAGGTCAATACTTAATTTTTGAAGCATTAATCCAAGATCACAATTTGTTTTTCATATGTTAAACAATTTTGATCATTTTAATTGAATTTTTATTCAATTAAATACATTTTTGAAAACAAATTAGGGTTTTGGATTAATTCAACCCTCATAAATCATTTTCAAAACACTTTTGGGCCTCTAATAGAGTGTAAGACCCAACCCTTTGTAAATACAACCTATTTTGGGTCTCACTTATGGTATAAGTCCCGTTGTATTTCAAAAAGTTCGACGTGATCATCATCCGTTGAAAAATAACTTGGGCCTCTCTTTGAGCTATAAGACCCATTCAAAACTTTTGGGCCTCTAATAGAGTGTAAGACCCAACCCTCTTTTAACCAAAACCATTTTGGGCCTCACTTATTGTATAAGTCCCTCTGCGTTAAAAGAAAACCTCGGCGCGATCGCCATTTTAACAGAAAAATCAATTGGGCCTACCCTCGTGTTATAAGCCCCACTCTTCTTCTTTAAAACTTTTTGGGCCTCTTGAGAGAGTTTAAGACCCATCCCTTTGTACAGAAAACCTTTTTGGGCCTCAGTCACTTGTATAAGTCCCTCTGTACAAATTTAACAATGCGATCACTGATAAAACCCTGGGCCTCTCCTTGAGCTGTAAGCCCCAAATCTCTCTATTTCAAAGCACTTTCTCCTTTGATTTTGAATATATTGTTGTTTTCAATCTATCTTTGTTGAACAACTAACCAAACAACATGGAAGCTCTACAACCAAGTAAGTGTTTATACGCTTTCATTTACCGCTTTCATATACATATAACTGTATTGTGGGGCTGTTTCGCTGTAAGTATTCTTTCAAAAACTCATATCAACTGTGTAATAATAGTATAGATATTTTGAGTTTCCCCGGCAACTACGTCTAGAACTAGGTGACGCCGTTTCGTTTATTCATAGAAATAGACAACTAGATCCCCAATAGGATCACCAGATACAGTCTTCGCTTCTTTCATAAACAGAATGAATGTATTCTCCGTTAATTGCATCTTTGAGTTTCTTCCAAATTCTCGAACTTTCCTGACTTGATCTATTCCTTGTGAATAGCTTGCCTTAAATTTCTCGGGGTTTGGGGACCCACAGGCTTCTTAAAAGCATCGGCCTCATCTTGGGCATCGTACAAGGACCCACAGGCTTCCTAAAAGCATCCCCGCCTCCTCTTGGTCTTAGTACAAGGACCTCTCGGCTTCTTAGAAGTATTCAGAGCCTCCTTTTAGGCTTCATATAATGATCTCTTCCTCCGGGAATGATAGCCTCCTCTTGGGCTTCGTACAAGGACCCGTAGGCTTCTTAAAAGCTTCCAGCCTCCTCTTGGGCTTCGTACAAATTGTCCCGACGGCCTCCTAGAGGTATAGGAATAGAACTTAATCATCTACATAGAACAGTCCTTTCAAAGAGTCTACTACTGTTTCTCAAAGCATAGTACAAAGATTAAACTCTAGACTTGGACAGTTTAATCTCCTTGAGTCTCAAAGACATTCTCAAGTGACCCCTTCGTTAAATAGGAAGAAAACCCGTAGACTCGGACAGTCTCGATACCCTTTGGATTTCCCACTTCCTTAAAGAACGGGAACAACCCTGATCCTCGAATCAAATCCTCGAGTACAGTGTTGCTCATATAAGAACTGATTTTCTCTTTTAAAATCAGTATACTGGACCTGTCACTTAACTGAACAGTCGCCATAGCCTCCTCTTAGGCTTTGTATAATGATCCTTCTCCAGTGAAGTTAGCCTCCTCTTGGGCTTTGTACAATGATTCTCCCCAGTAGAGTCAAACAACGTTTAGCCTCTCTCTCGGGCTTTGTACGAGACACATAAGAGACTCCCTCATTGAGTCAATCACCCATTCCGTCTCCATCTCGGGCTTAATACGAGATACAAAAAGGTTCTTATTGAGCCAAACAAACAACAACCTCCATCTCGGGCTTCGTACGAGATACAAAAAAAAACTCTCTCGTTGAGTCAAATAACCTTCATCTCGGGCTTTATACGAGATACCAAAAGATTCCCTCGTTGAGTCAAAACCTTTTAGCCTCTCTCTCGGGCTTCGTACGAGACACATATTAGCCTCCTCTTAGGCTTTGTATAAGAAAACCACTGGTTGATCCAATCAACCTTTTAGCATCAAAGCTGTGCCTCGTTCACAGTACACAAACATCAATAACTCTTTCCCCTTCATCTAATCGCTGTAAGCGGCAAGCCTCTGGATCATCTACATCCATGCCACTGTCCCTCTTTTAGCATGAGAAATTCCTAAGGAAAGATAGCATTGCTCTACACTGAGCTAAATTCTTCTCCTTCAGGTTAAAAATCTCCTATAAAGGAAATTATGGCATTGTCGGATTCACACATCCCGGTTAAAGTAATTCTCCTTTATAAACAGTTGTGACATACAACCCCCTCTTTAGAGATGACAAATTCTCTCTAAAGTCAAACACCCTTTTAGCTTCATATCTTGGGCTTTGAATAAGATACAAATCACCTTTCGCTTCACGTCTTGGGCTTTGAACAAGACACCAAAACCCCATTTCCTCCCATAGAATAGGAGGAACTACGAATGCTCTGATTTCCTTGTTTTTGTAAACAGGAATACGTAGGCATAAGATTGAAAGAAAAATCTTAGCGAGCACACTAAATAAAAACTCAAAATCCCATATCTCAATCAATCAACCCGAAAGCAGTAATTCAAAACATCAGTCCTAAACATGAACCACCATCGTCAACAAAATAACCTAGGAGAGACCCCGAATCTTTGTAGCATCTGTAAATCAATAGTTTTGACTGTTTAACCTCAATATGCAAGCAGGGTTAGTTGGAGACATCTATTTCCCTTCCTTCATCAGCTTTAATAGGATAAAAAATGAATCGAACTGTAGTACTAGAGCGATCGTGCTTCGCAACCACATCAAAAAATCACTCGCTACACCAGTACCTTCATACCAATCAAAAACTTTAGGTCCAATAACTTCATACCAATAAAAACTCTCTCTCACATCTCTCAAAGAAGTAACTTTCCCAACCCATCAACAGATAAACACCATCAAGTATAAAAGTAGAACCTAATGCTAACAACCTGTGGATAACCATATATAGGATGGGTAATTGACAACTCCCCATTGTATAACCTGACCCCGAACTCCCCGAATCTCTTTAAGCATTTGTTCAGTTAAACACTCGCGTGCAAGGTTAGTTTTAGATAACTTCCCATTCCCTTCCAGCTTCATGGGATAAATAAGAAATCAGAAAGTAGCACCCCACTCCTACCATTGCGGCAAGGAGAAACCCAATTTGTGATAAGGTGGTCGCGTCACTGACAAAAATCGCACGCTACATCCTTCTTTAAGAATTTTGGCAGATGTAAAGCTTGATGAAGTCGAATGGGTATGTTCCAGGTTGGATCAACTGAACCTTATCAACGAGAAGAGATTGGCAGCCATTGCACATGACCGATTGTATTAGAGCAGGATGAAAAAGGCCTTTGATCAGAAAGTACGTCCTCGTTATTTTCAGACAGACGAGTTGGTTTTGAAAAGGATCCTTCCTCCTCAGATAGATCACAGGGGCAAGTGGACTCCAAACTACGAAGGGTCATATGTAGTAAGAAAGGTTTTCTCTGGTGGAGCCTTATTATTTTCAAATATGGATGGCGAAGATTTTACATCCCCTGTGAACGCACACGTAGTCAAAAAATACTTCGCATAAAAAGAAACCCGCTGGAAATAAAAAAATAAGTCCAGCCAAAAAAGGGCATCCCGATAAACCATAAAAAGAAAAGGTTCGGGAAAAAATTAGGGATAAAAGAAAAAGAAAAAGAATAAACCCGCAAAGTTGAAAACCTAAAAAGGCTACTTTGGAAAAAATGGGTATCCCGGTGGATTAAAAACCCGAAAGGGCGATCCAGGCAAAAGTTAGGGATTTGAAAGTGAGAGGTTGCGGTTTGCGTTTGATCTGCGAGCACTTTTGACACTTGGGAATTTCGAAGGAAAGGAATCAGTCCAGTCAGTCTCTTCGAAAGTCAAAGCATCTGTGGCCACATTGCCGACATGTGTATTTTCTTTTCACTTTTGTGCAATTACCTCTTTTCAGGAATTGCTTCCAATTGTAAATGCCTATTTACAGGCCAATTCATTCAATAAAGTTTTCATTTCACTCAAAGAGCTTTCCATTTTCGTTTTTACTTTTACTGTTTTGTTTGCAAAAATGTCCGATATTTTGATAAACATTGCATGTGAAAATGTTAAACTCTATGGAGCATATCGAAAAAAATGGAAATTGCTTGAGCGATGGATATTGTGGATGGTAACCGAGGTGGCCATTTTGTACATAGAACATTCTGTTGTTGTGAATTTGTCGGGTAGCAGAATTGTTTCTCCCCAGTAGAGTTGTTCTCTCCAGTATTGAAGTTTTTTCATCCTCAGCAGAGCATACTCTCCCCACCAAGAGTGCAGAGGATTGCTTTCCCCAGCCATATGGTTTATTACTCCCCCAGCGAGTATTCAAAACTGATCATTCCCAGACAGGATAATGTTGTATCTCCAGCAGGAGACTTGTTGGATATCTTTCCCAGGCGGAAATTTTTATTTTTCCCCACAAAATCTTGATATTTACTTTCCTCATCGGATCAGGAAGTATAGTCTCGTTGGCAGGGTAAAGTCATTTCTCCAGCATTGGTTAAGTTCAATGATATCTCCGAAAGGTTGGGTATTACTGACTCCTCTCCCCAAGCAGAGTTCGGTGTTAATCCTCATAACGGTTTGATCAACGAAAGTGATATCCCCAGTAGATTCTAAGTCAATTGTTATTGGCACTTTTAAGTATCAGGTTTTGGGTTCTATCTTCAACAAGAGTTATCTGTAATTCCCTAGCAGAGTGGAAGTTCTCTTCAAGTTTCATCTTCAGCAGATGTTTTAATTAAGAAAGTCATTCAGTGTGATTTTCCACAGCAGGGTTTGAGACCTCGGAGACAATTCAGCTTGTCGTCCCTGGTGGAGTTGCCTTCGTTTTTCAGCATTTATTTTGCTAAGGGGCCTCTTTTGCATAGCATGAGCATCTTTTGCATTGCATCCTCCAAACACTTAGCATTTCCATTTCGTATGGAGCATTACGCCATAAAAAATTCAAACATATGCATACGAAGCATAAGCCAGGTTTGAATTCACCTTTGTCAGGCGTATCCCCAGCAAAAAGAGTAGTAGCTCGGGAGATACCGTTCAATTTTATTCCCCAAGCAATGGAGTTGATCATCCAGAGGGATTATCTGGTGTCCCTCTGCAGAGTTGTCTGCCAAGATTGGTAGTCTGTGGTTTCTTTTCTTCTCACCCCTTCGTCCAGGTGGTCTTTCAAATTATCCCCTCAGAGTTGTTTAGCATTAGCCTTGTATCAATCTGCCACAGTCAACACTCGTCTGTGTTTGCTTTCCTTTCTTCAATACTCGTCCGTATTAATCTTAGACACTCATCCGTGCTCTTTCGACACTCATCCGAGTTTGAATTCTTTCCTCAATACTTCGTCCGTATTGATCTTAGACACTCGTCTGTGTTCTTCAACACTCATCCGTGTTTGAATCTTTTTCTTCAATACTTCGTCTGTATTGATCTTAGACACTCGTCCGTGTTTGAATCCTCTTCTTCGATACTTCGTCCGTATCGATTTTAGACACTCGTCCGTGTTCTTCAATACCTGTCCGTGTTTGAATTATTTTATTTGATATTGTGTCTGTATCGATTTTAGACACCCGTCTATGTTCTTTCAACACTCGTCTGTGTTTGAATCCTCTTCTTCCAACACTCGTCTGTGTATATTCTTTGCAATACCCGTTCGTATTGGTCCTAGACACTCGTCCGTGTTAATTCTAAACTCTTTAACGCTCGTCTACATTTTTTCAGCACTCGTTTGTATTTATCCCCATCGCAGTCAACGCTCGTCTGTGTTTGCCTTCAGCTCTCTAACGCTCGTTCATTTTGATCCTAGACACTCGTCCGTGTTCGATTCCTTTCTTCAATACTCGTCCGTATTGATCTTAGACACTCGTCCATGTTCTTTCAACACTCGTCCGTGTTCGTTTCCTTTCCTCAATACCTCGTCAGTATTGATTGTAGACACTCGTCCGTGTTCTTCCAACACTTGTCCGTGTTTGCTTCAGTTTCATTAATACTCGTCCGTATTGGTCCTAGATGTTGTGCACTCGTAGAAATCTCTTCAGCACTCATCTGTGTTCACCTCCTTTGATTTTAGTTTCAAGCACCCGTCTGTGTGTGTTTCGCTCATTTTCAATACTTCGTCTATATTGATTTTCGACACCTGTCCGTGTTTATTGGTTTTATACCTCTTTTTACTTGTTCCCTAGCGGAGTCGTCCCTCCTTTTGCAGGTTCCAAATTTTTGTGGTTCTTTTGGTATTCAATCTCCTTCTACCTTGAATGTTCGAGGAGCACCACTCTTCATACCTTCAGATTTAAGTTGATTGAATAGGGGCAGTTGTAGCACCCCAAAATTTGCCCTCTTGTTTCTATTTCTAACTGGCTTATGTTTCTTTTCATTTTTGCATCTGCATCTGTGCATTGCATCGGTTCTAGTGCATGGGATCAAGGTTTATTCTCTGTATCTCAGCAGTTTATTCAACTAAAGGCCATTTCAATAGTGTATGAAGCTAAGCAGATCACTTTTAGAGTCATTTCGAGCATTTATTTTGCTCAGTATATGATTTGTTCATCAGAGGCTCCGACAGTCATTTTTGATCAGTGATTCAGCACCAGACGGTATCTTATTAGCAGGGAATTTCGAGTGCGAAAACAAATTCACAACATATTTCAAGCTTGGATTAGTAGCAATATCCATTGTCAAATTTCAGAGGTTTAATGTGGCTCATAACAGGTGGAAATGGGTGTTTTTCAAGATTCCCTCCAAAAGGCGCCAAAATTCAAATTTCCCTTGTGTTAATCGATTAACACATATTGCACTAAAAATGGTTAATCGATTAACCAAGGAAAAATTTTCCCAGATACTTCATTTTTTTAGCGCTGCAGCTTGGGGTCTCAATTTCAATCATCAATTCAATTTTTCACACCAGTAGAGGGATCTAGAAGTGGTTCCAATTTGATTTTTTCTAATTAATTCAAATTCCCTCCAATTTTCAAATAATTTCCATTCCTAATTCCACTCCTAATTTCCATTCCAAACACTAATCCACACTCCAAACCACATTTTGATTCATAACCTAGGGGTTATTTAAATCAAATTGCTCCAAACCTCACTGAGAATTCACTATCATTTTTCACCCTCATTTTCAGAATTTTCTCTCAATTCTCTCTCACATTTTCATTCTCCATCTTCATCTTCAACCTCTCACCAAATCTCCATATTCATAGATTCACAAATTCTTCATTGGAATTTGTGAATTCTTGAGCTAAACCTCCATCACATCATCATTCTTGGTTCAATTCTGCAGTAGCAACTTGTTTGGATCTTGGATTAAGTTGTTGGAATCACTTTTGGAAGAGCTTTGGCTTATTTGGAGTTTTCTTACTTTGAGCTTCAAGTGTTCTTGATAAAGCTTCATAGATCTCTGGATTTCTTGCTTTGATTCATCAATTTTCGTTTGCAACACTTACCGAAGCAATTCTCAGCTTTGTAGGTTGGTTTTTCTTAGATCTATGCTTGATTTAGCTTAATTTCAACTTGTACAATGTAGATCCATGGTTGTTAACATGTTTTGATCCATTTGCTTGAATTTGATTGTGGATGTTGATGTTTGTTGGATTTAATTGATGTTTGAATGTTGTAATTCAATGTAACTTTCGTGCATATTTGATTGCTTGATCATTTGGATGCTTGAACAATTGTTTTACTGCTGAAAAAGTGCTTTTCAAACTTGATTTTTTGCTGCTGGAACAGCTGCTGAAAAAGTGCTTTTCAAACTTGATTTTTTGCTGTTTTTGGGCTGTTAATCGATTAACCAATTTGAACTGCAATTGGTTAATCGATTAACACTGGAGTAGAGTATGTTTTTTGTGCGTTTTCAAGCGTGTTTTGATCCCTTTCCACATTTAATCTTCATGGACTGATATAATGCGTATATGTGGACTGTTCTTGAGCTGTTACATCATATGTGATAACATGCTTGTGATTCTTCGACACGCGACTTTTGATTTTTCATTGATGAACGTCTATGATTGTTGTGTTGCTTTCTTGATGTGATAAACATGTTGCACACACATTTGAATCATGTTGATTGTTGATTAATGCTCAACTTGCTGGATTTGTGATGCAAGATCATTGTTTGCTTCCGGTTTTGCTTATGCATGGTGTTTAGGTGAATGCTTAAGTTGTGCAACTTGGTTGATCCTACCTATTCTTGAGTTGCTAATATGACTATTGTTGCTCATTCTTGATGATTGCAATCGACATGTTTAATTTTCCTTACTACACATGTTCATCGGCAATTGTTGTTTGCTTGTTGTATTGCTTAAGTGTTCATGAACGCATGCTGCCTGACTTTTCACACCTGCTGTTCTGGATTTTAACATGTTGTCCATTATACATTCATGCTTGCCTGCTGTCTTTTACACCTGTTATATGCTGAATACATGTGTTGTTAGATGATGTCTTGTTCATTTACTGGATTTTACTGCTGTCGTGGTGCTGGAGCGTTGTTGTAGCTGCTGTTTTTGGTTTATTTTCTTGGTTTTGGTTTGCTTTTGCATGTTCCCTTAGGCTTCCCTGGTCTGACTTAATTTTGGATTAAGTTTGGAGTAGGTTAGACATTAGGAGCTAATCCATGCATGATAACAATTAGGATAACCCCTTTTAACCTTCCTTTAGGTTCAATCTTTGCATGATAACGTTAGGTAGAATGTTCCCTTTCGTATCCTCAACCTTAGGACCATTGTGCATGACAACATTAGGATTTAGTATCCCCTAGTTGTTTTCTTTTCAACCTTTGAGTCTTCTCTCGTCATCTCAAAACAAGTCTAAAACACTTAATAAATACAACGAGAATTGTGCGCCACGAGCCTTAAGTACATGGGAAATGAGGAATGAGGGGTCTCCCTTCACTTTTCTAGAGTGTTTAGCATACATTCCGTTGGGGGCGACCATGCGACGCATTTGCTCCTATGTCATAGACTTTAGTGCAATGCGAGTTTCAAACTAACTTCAATCCACTTCTGTCTAAAAAACACAAACCAAGTTCAAATCATTTTTATCCTTCGGGATTGTTGGGGTTTCAAATCATTTTCAGAAAAGAGCACGTCGCTCATAAAAAATACTCATCGACTCGTACGTCTAACTACGATCGCTCTGATTTCCTCTTTCTCGTCCAATTGAGGATACGTAGGCATAAGACGGCGATGTCTTGGCGAGCAACCTCCCCCTTTAGTGCGTAGTCCGTCAAACTACGTTGACTTTGATTCTTCGTTCGTCCACGAAGATACGTAGGCATAGGATTACGATAATCCTTGCGAGTCCGTTTTTGTTTTTTTCCTTCCCGTTTCCGTTTAGCAGTAGGCTTTAGATAACTCACCCTTTGATTAGACAACAAGCGTGGATCCCATCGAGTACGATGGACGCATGGGGGTGCTAACACCTTCTCCTCGCGTAACCGACTCTTGAACCCAGAATATGGTTGCGACGACCATGTATTTCCCTTCTTCAGGTTTTCTTCGATCATTTCCTTTCCCTCTATTGGGATAAATAACGTTCGGTGGTGACTCTTCTATTTTGTTTTCGCCGGTTATTTTTCGTAGTTGCGATAGCTGGTACTAGAGATTTGTGATCCTTCTTACAATGTCATTCTTTTTCTTTTTGTCACTTATTCTTCATTTTTTTTTTGAAGAAGTGCCTTTTTCCACTTCTTTTTCTCAACATATTTTTAAATTTTGGATCAAATTTTCTAGTACCCCCACCCTAAACTTAAAACGTTGCTCACTTCCAAGAGCAACCCAAAACTTAATCCTTTCCATACACTTGAACGACTACACTTCTACCTAACTCCAAAGAGTGGTTGAACCGAAGGGATCTTTCAAGTAATATGGATAAGAATTTAAGGCTACGTCAACGAAAGAAAGTCTTAAGCTCAAAGTGATCAGCAAAGGATAATCCTACTACTAAAGGGTGGTTTACAAAGGCTCAGAGTTATATAGAAAAAATTGTCTCAATGTGTATTGATCAAACTTGATAACTTAATTGGAAATAAATCAAACCAGATAAAAGAATAATGCATGGATACACTCTAAGAAAGAAAAAGTGAACAATGTAAATATTTAGGCTCGAACCTTACCAGATGAGGTATCTGAAGGTTGAGTATAAGTCTGTTAATTCTTTTCTCTTCCATTGCCTTCAAGTCATCAGTTGTTTTCGTTATAATCAAGTCACTTCTTTTCATTCTTTTCTTGGATCATGTGTTCAATGCTAAAGTTAAACTTTGTAAATATGAAAAAAAAATAACAGCCACACTTAAGTTTATTAAGAACATATGGGTCTTCCTGACAAGGGTCTTTGTTTAGTAGCTAATTCCTCTTGTGGATGGTTTTGAAATAAAATAAAAGTAACTTCTGCAAAACAAAAAAACTAATTAAAAAGTGATGGGCTCCCTCCCACCCAACGCCTCTTTTTCGTCATTAGCATGAAGGATCGTGCTCAAAACACGTCAGGCGCAAGGGATACCCTCACGTCGGTCACTTCGCTTCTTCTTTGTCTTGTGTCTACCTTATTACCTTTTGCCTCCAGATGATAGCAAGTATCCTAATTATCAATACATGGTGTTCAATCATACACTTTGAAAACAACTTTCTTTTTATTGAACTTCAATATAAGTTCACAGTTTCTACATAAATCTTTGCTTTCCCGGTTGCCAAGAATGGTCGTCCTAGCATAACAGATCCTTTTGAAGTTCCCTTTCTATCTAACACTACAAAATCCACAGGAAATACTAGTCTATCGACATGTACTAACACATAATGCATAATACCAACCGGTTGAGTGACAGATGAGTCAGCTAGAGTGAGAGTCATGTTACTCGGTGTGATCTCACCCACATGTAACTCATTTAGCATTTTCAGTGGCATGCCATTTATACTAGATCCAAGATCACACAGAGCATGCGGGATATTCAGCTCACTAATATTGCAAGAAATAGTAAACTTACCTGGATCTTTTAATTTTGGCGACAACTCTTGAGATCTTACCACTTCCTCCTTTTCAGTCATGTTTACATGTTCCTTGCCTACATTATCTTTTGTCCCCTTTAATAATACCTTCATAAACTTAACACATTTAGACATCAGTTCTAAAATTTCATAGAACGAAATACTTACCTAGAGAGTAGCTAGCATTTCCTTGGACTTTGCAAACATCGTTGCTTCATCCTCTTGAACCAGTTTCTTTTAAATTATAGGGAAAAATGGTTTAATGTAATCTGGTAAAGGGGTTTGGTTCGATCACTATTTTCTTCTTCGTTCTTCTCCAAGGAGAATTTTTATCAATGAAGTGATCAAGGGTGACTCCTCTTTCTTCTTCATCACCTTGATTCCCCTTCCCTTCTCTTTCAATCACACCTTCTTGAACTTTCTTTTTGTTACCTTATTCAATAAGTACCTTTGAACCTGTATCCAAAATCTTGTGTGTTTCATTCTTAGGATTGTCTACAATGTTACCCGTGAATCCTCCACTTGGGCTAGGAAACCCTACTATTTGTCTAGATATCTGACCAATCTTTATCTCCATATTTTTATGGAATCACTCTGATTTCTACTTATTTCCTCATAGTTTTTATTTATCTGATCAAAACTACTTTGAGTGTGTTGTACCCCAATGTTGTTAACAATCATTTGCCAGAGCACGCCTAGTGAAGTTTGAGCCAGCTCAGACAGATCATCCTTGTTGCTGATTAGTCACTAGGCCATGTTTCTTTCTGTTTGCATTTTTTTGTATTGATTGTTTGCTTTCAAATTTTGTATGTACTTTCATGATTAATTTTAATGAAATGAGCATTGTAATATTTTGATTCAATTCATTTACATCCACTGTGTGCATCTTTATGCTTTCTTTTTCACAAAACAAAAATATATCTCCTGTTCGCTTTCTTTATCAAGCTTTTGTTTATGCAAAGATTGGAGGGAGGATGATGAAAACGAAATACCCAAAATTGATGAATTGTATGCTTTTAATTAAAACTTGGCTGATGATGTACAAGCATTGTTTCAACTCCCAAACACTAGAGAAATAAGAAAGTCAATCCCTTGTCAACCCCTTTGAGCTTAGAAGTTGAAGTTTCTTTCTGCACGAAAAAACCCGCAATCTTAACCTGGGGATGAGTATTTCTTAGTTAATTTGACTGTGCATTCAAACACAAGAGAATCATTCAAGACACCTTCAAATAAAGGTTGCAATCACAAGCTTTCCTTCGCACACATCAAAGAAGTGTCGAAGATGTCTTTCAAATCAAAAGCCAATGATGCTTCACCGTAATCATTAAGCCAGGCAGTCACTATCTTTAAAAAAAAGAGAAGGAAAAAAAAATCAAAAGAAAAGCCCGCTAAGTCAAAACCTATGAAGGAGGCTTAGGCAAAAATTAGGGCATCCCGCTAACTGTAAGCTCAAATGACACAGTTCAGGCATAAGTTAGGGATAACAAAAGAAAAATCAATCAAGAGGTTACTAAAATCCTCAAAAGACCTAATTGAAGCAAGGTTTCTTTTGAAAGCATACTACAACAAGGTTGCGTAAACTGACTCCTAAGTTTGTTGCCAATCATTTGTTTTGACGTCATACCTTTGCTTTCTCTTTCATTTTGAATGTCTAAACCACTGTGTCTTGATAAGTGATTCATTTGTTATACATCAATAATATCATTCCAAAATTGATTTTGATTTCAAAATTGCATGAGCTTTACATTAAAATTACCATGTTTGAATGAATGCTTTTATTTGAAGACAAACTTTCCTCATCAAGAAATTTCAAACAGTTGAGAAACTTGGTTAGTGATCCTATCAGGGGCACATTACTTCCAGATCATGTTGTGAATTAATTCAAGATTTGTTGCTCAGTGCAAGTTATTCTCATAATTGGTTAACTAGAAGATCTCTTTCAAGACCCATACTGAGTTTAGCCTTCTCAATAATCATTTCAAGAATTGAAGCCATGATCAGTTACCCCAGCAATAGTCAAATTGCAGCCATGATCAGTTTATCTTCATCAGTTAATCAATCTGGGGGCAGTCTTCTTCAATAATCCCCAAACAGCTCTTCATGTCTTTCCTCAAAGGACCATCAGCCTGATACAATTCAAAAGTGTGACAGAGATATGTTCAACATCTTCTTTCCAAGCAGAGTTGGCGGTGTTCCCTATGTTAAGGAATCAGAGTTCTATTCCCCCCCCCCCCCACAAAAGAGTCTATTTCAGTTATCTCAATCATATGCATAGCATGCCTAGATCATTCATATACCATGCATCAAAAAATTTGCATAGCTCAAAGTGTGTTTCACGCTCATGTGCATTTCCCGAGGTCCTGTTGCTATCAAGATCTTACCTTGTGATCAAAGTCCAACTTACTTGGCGCCTACCAAAAACAATTACATGTCTTTTCACCCAGTGCCATTCCTGGATATTGTTGTTTCCCTGTGCATCTAGTGCTGTTGTTGGATATTTGTCTTATTTCATTCTAGGATCTATGTATTCTTTCACTCCAGTGCCATTCCTGGATGTCTGTCTCTTTTGATCTCCAGTGCCATTCCTGGATATCTTGTTCCTCTTGTTTCTCCCAGTGCTACTCCTGGAAGTCCTGTCTCTCTTCTGTAATCCCCAGCATATTTTCTTGGATATCTTTCAGTGCCATTCCTGAAAGTTTTATCTGTTCATTTAGTGCCATTCCTGGATGAGTTTTCTCCTTTGCATTCAGTGTCATTCCTGGATGTCTTTCTCACTATCATTCAATGTCATTCCTGAATATAGTGATTTACCTTTACTTTCAGTGCCATTCCTGAAAGTTCTTTCTCACTTTATTAAATGCCAGTCTTGGATATCATGAACTCTTTTTATCCAATGCCATTCTTGGATAATTCTGATGTATTTTCCAAAACTTTTCTCAATTCATTCAATGTCATTCTTGGATGTTGTGATTCCTTCTATCCAATTCCATTCTTGGATATCTTTTTCTCTGTTGATTTTAATTCTAATCTTGGATATCTCTGATGTTTACCCTTGTCATCCAATACCATTCTTCGATGTCCCTAGTGAAGTTTTTCAAATGGAAGTTTTGTTTCCATCCAATGACATTCTTGGATGTTGATTGATATATCGTCAGTTGATTTTGTCTCCGTCCAATGCTATTCTTGGATGACTCTGATGTTTGTTGTTGCCCCATTTAATGCCATCCTTGAATGTTGTAGTTCCTTTCATCCAATGTCATTCTTGGATATCTTATCCCCAATAAAGTGTTTTTTCACCTCCATTCAATGCTATTCTTGGATGACGTCATTGTTTGTACCAGGAACTTTCTTGTTGTTGTCCAATGTCATTCTTGGACATCTATTGGCATACTTTTGTCTCGTTCGTAGTTTCAATCCAATGTCATTCTTGGATGTCACTACTCGTCTTCCCAGGGTCTTGTCCCTCTCTTTCCAACTATTGACGGATACTTCTTGTCACCTTGACAGATCTCTAAAAATAGCTTATGTTCCCCAACGTGTCTTTTCATGTCATCTCACTCAATTTACCGTAAATCTCTTGTTTTAAGTTTCCCCACAGTAATCTTGTGTTTGCATACCATTCGCATAATCATATCATTTTTTGGTATCTTAGGGCCAAAAATTGGGTTTATTGTTATATTTAAGTCTCTTCTATCTAGTCGAGACAAAGATGTCAATCTTCATATCTCCGGATAGAAGAAACTTAAATAGGGGCAGTTGTTGTACCCTAATTTTTACCCTTAAGATTTCTCACATCTCATTTGCATCTTTGCATCACAAACAAGATCATGCTTTGGTTCCTCTATCCCTCTCATCTTTGGGTTTATGCCTTGTAGGGATCAACGAGCCAGAGCCAAGACAGTACATCAAAAAGCCATTTTTCTCATTTTTCATTGTGTTAATCGATTAACCAAAATTTTCCTTAAATGGGTTAATCAATTAACACGTGCAATTTTTGGCTAAAAACAGAATTTTCAGGTTCTGCAGCATTTTGGCACCAATTTTCAAATGTGACCTCATGTGGAATATTCTAGATCATACAAAATCATCACAAAAATAATTCCCCTACATAATCACAATTAATCCCCACCATACACCCTCATTAATCACCACTTGATCTTGATTTTGCCTCCAAATTCAAATTCCAAGCCTAATTTTGGCTCCAAACCAAGCTCCAAACCACCAAAATTTCCAAGCCTAAATTCTATAAACAGATGCCTCATTTCATTCATTTTACTAGCTTTTGATAGCCAAATTCACCTTGCAAAAATTTCTCTCAATTCTCTTCAACTACCAAATTCACCAAAAGCTATTCCTCCATTAAAGTTAGTAAGCTTTTCATTAAAGCTTATTAATCTTTGAGCTAAACCTTCATCAAAACACTTCATCAACATCAAATTATGTAGATCAAAGCTTTGGAGTGTGGTTCTTGAAGTTGATTTGAAGCATTTTCAGATTTGGAAGTGGTAAACTCTTGATCCACCATTGTTATGCTTAATTCTCATCTTCCACAATGTGATCTCTTGTTGATCTTTGTTACTTGATTCTTTGAGCAACATTTAATGATTCCATTAGTGTTAATTGCTCTTAACTTGATGGAATTTGCGTGCTCAATTGCACCCATGATCATGAGGTGTTTGAAGAAATGATTGAATCATAGAATGCTAATTTTTTTTTTTGCTGATTTTTTATTGTCCTGTCAGTGTTAATCGATTAACCAATTTGTACATGAAATGGTTAATCGATTAACCACAGTCGGAATTATGTTTTTTGGCTTCTTTTGGGACTGTTTTCAGTTCTTTTCTTCCTTCTTCCATTTCCTTTTGTTTTGCCTTGAATTGTGGTGTTTGTTGATCAAATTTCTATTTAAATTCCATGGACTTTGGGTGTTTGATGAGGTTGGATAAACCTTTATTAGTTTAAATCTATCTTTAAGTGGATCATTGGATTCATTTTAGGTGCTTTGAATTAGTGATAGGTTTAGTACCTTAATCCACCAAGAAGAGTGATGGAACTTAAAGATGGAATGATTCAAATATTGTAATTCGATTTGGCTTCCCTTCCCCCTCTTCTTCTTTTTTCTTTTAGTCAATGAGAATCTTGCATATCATTAAGCTTCTCTTTGAAGTTATGATCAAGATGAGACCACTACCTCTTTTCTTTTAGTGTGGAAAGTTTTAGGAGAATGACCTACATGTCATTTCTCTAAGTATTAACACAAACATTGTTATTGACCGGCCTCAGATAGTCGTGGCTTCTACATAAGTTCGATTAGGATTGATTAACATAGCACTAAATTGTCCCGAAATCGGAAATCGATTTGTTTTTGTAAGTGAGTTATCAATCTCCTACTCTCCATAGTGTGGTGTGAAATAGATTGTCTCCTTGTTGTTAAGGGAGTTACTTGTCATACTCGTCGATTTTATCCGAGTTGGCGCCCTTCCCTTAATGATGTATGGATTCATGTTTTCATGCTTATGGTTGACTAGTCGAGTATTCTCTGAAAAACCACCAATTGTTCTCCATCACTAACACTAACTTACTAACTATTAATTGCACTAACTTTACTTTGTCCCTTTTAATTTTGGCTCTTTATTTCTTGTCATTTACTTCATGCCTTTACTTTTAGCATTTTTATTTCATATTATCATCTTGTTTTCTCTTTGTCCACTTGGACACATGTTTATGTTTATGCTATTTTTACTTTTGTCCACTTGGACCATACCTCTCTTAAGAGACTAATAAATACTTAAACACTTAAAAGACTTGGTTCTCTTAATTCCAGACTGTTTTGACCTTGTGAATGGACTTGGACCTTGGACTTCGGACTTAGATCTAGGATCCTTACCCTATGCTCTTGGAGATGGGAGACCTTGGATTTTTTGGTTATGGCATACTTATGGCTTATGCTTAAAGTGAAAAGACTTTTTGCTTGTGCTTATTCCATGAATTTTGCTATCATGTGGTTAGATCTTTCTTACTCTAGCATTTATTTTACTTTGAAGATGGCCACTTATTCTTCACCCATTCTTCAACTTTCAAATCTTCTCCCTTTTTCAAAACCTTCTTGTTTTCAAAACTATAACCTCTTTCACAAAAAAAAACTTGACCTTTGTCAAGTGATTTTTCAAACGTCATTTTCTTTAATAAATGTCAATAAATGTTAATCATACTTTGACTAATTTAAAAAAGACATAAAAAACATTTAAACACATTCAAACTTTTGTGCTTTTGTGCACTTTTTCTTTTAAAACTTTTTCATAAGTTTAGACATGAGTCGTCTCTTTAAGCGGAACTATTCGCTTAGAAATGACAAGTTGTCTCTACTTTTAAAATCAATAAAAAACTAATTTTGTTATTTGTACCACGAACTACGGGGTTTTGATCCTATATTGCAGTTTGTGGGTACGTAGGTATGAGGCTCAAGAAGTCTCTCCAAACACAAAAATATTAAAAAACAATTTCTCTTCTCATCTCCCCAATCTCATTTCAAACAAACCTTTCCAAACCAAAAAGGGTAGATATTTCAAAGGGTTCCTATAGAGTACTATAGACGTTTTGGGTGCTAACATCTTCCCATAGCGTAACAAACCCCCTTACCCAGTCTTTGTTCATTTGTTCTTGTTTAGAACTTGTTTAGGTTTTGTTCACTCTTTTTCCTTTCCTTTTGGATAGAATAAAAGTGTGGTGGCGACTCTTGCTTTATGAGTTAAGTTAATCAATAACTTACACTCACAATTTTTGCCTCTACAGAGTGACTTTAATAAAATTTTGCAAAGTCTCTTCCAATTGTGATGCCTTCCTTTGAAATGGAACTTGTTGGATTTGTGACATTTCTTGGTTGGCATTGGGATTCTGATTATTGCTCAAACCGAAATTTGGGTGATCTTTCCATCCCGGATTGTATGTGTTTGAGTAAGGGTTGTTCTTTTGAAACTTCGTAAACTGAACCTCCTCACTTGTCCCTTCCAACGAACGCCTTCCATTCGCATGTTCACCTCCGTAGAAATCGCACCTAAGGTGTTGCACCTGTCTCACGTTAGCTCTATCTAAGCCGCTTCAGCTAGTTTTTTATTCAATAATTCAATCTGAAATAAAGGAGCGGTATGAGTATTAAGAGGTAACATAACGTTAGGCATGCCACTAGTTTCAGGCTTGACCAACCTTTCACTTTTCGAGCGATACTCATTCATACACATCTTCTCAATGAGGTCTTTTACTTTTCGTTCGGTCAATGTCTTGGTTGTTCCAGTGGCGGATGCATCTAAGAGCATTCGTGCTTTCATTTTTAGGCCTTTCACAAAAATTTACATTTGTTCCATACTGCTCATATTGTAATTAGGACACCGTCGTAATAACAGTTTAAACCTCTCCCAAGCATCGTAGAGAGATTCAGTATCTTGTTGTTCAAACTGTGTGATTTTAGCTTTTCTTTCTGTGAGTTATGTTGTAGTGAAGAATCTTTCCAAAAATTTGTCTTCCAATTATTTCCAAGTTCTTATTACTCCATAGGGAAGACATAATAGCCAATATTTCACTCTTGTAATCAACGAGAAGCTAAATAACTTCAGTTTAACTTGATATACATCGATGTTGTCTCGTAGAATCTTGCCAGATATTCCCACGGGTCACTAGTTGTGTTTTCTACGAATTGTTTATTTCAAAATCCAAAAGTACAGAGTATTTGATGTTGAAATGCATAGGATTTGCCGAAATGTAACCCAAGGAAACCAGTGACGCATAAGTAGGCCTATAGTAGTCCCCCATAGTTTGTGTTGTTCGTGCGGCCATGGTCTGTGTTCCATTCACCTGAGTTGCGTACACACAAACAAAAATACCTCAATAGCACTATGATAAATAAGAAAATAAAAAAAGCAATAAAAGCTAAATATAAAATAAAATAAAATAAAATAAGAAAAATAAGCGTTGCACAATGCGTTGCCCTGTTGCAATAAATAGTCCCTGGCAACGACACCAAAAAATTGTTGATATCTCAGCAAGTGTACCGATAATGTTGCAGTAATAAAAATATCGAACCCACAAGGACTATGTTCGAACAAGACAATTATTTGTATAATTTATTGTAAAACAGTAAAACAAGGGGGTGCAAGTTTCAGTGCAAAAAGTAAATGAATAAGAAAACAATATCACGAAAGCAGTCAGTTTGTGTTTTAGAATCCCCTTATCCCGTCTTGTTGATGTATGATATCGTGTATGAATGGTCTTATCCTTATATTCTCACGACGAATTAACAAAACCGTTATAGCCAGTCCTCCATGAAATAACTCACTAACAACTACTCGGAGCTTTGTATCCCTAGTATGCCAGTGTAAGCAGTGTTAGGCGATGTACATACCTTTAATTCCAAATGCCACTACTCGGGGTCTCCTATCCCTATTCAACTAGCGTAAGTAGAATAGTTGCCCTAGGTCCAACACATAGGCTACGGGTCAGGAATCCCTATGTGTCCAATAACAGATTAACAAAGTATCTCAAATAAAAAGCATTAAGCATAAGCAACAACTGAATAAAATTATAATTCAAAGAATTCATACAAAGTCAAACAAACACATAATGCCAACAAGATTGAATAAGGTTCATCATCACACAACCTACCCTAAGAGAATTTAGCTACACATCATTTAGAAAAGAATACCACAATCGATAAATGAAAATAACATGAGAAGTTCCTTGAAGAGATGGCCTCCAATGGCTTTAAATGCTCTAAAAATATCCCTTTGTGCTCCCAAATTCGTGCCTTAACCTCCAACTTTCGTAACCCTTGTGAAAGTGCAAAATTTCCCTTTTTAAAGCAGTCAGAATGAGTCAGAACGTGTCACAAAAAGCCCATAAAAAGAAACCATCACGCGCACATCACACGCGTGACGCACCCTTTTCGCTTCTATCGTGCATGCGATGGCGCATGTGATTATTCCAGTAGCTGCATGGAAAAACACCTTTTTTCACCAAAATTTTCACTAAGTCATATTCTTCCGTACTTGTCTATTTTTCACTCATTCTTGGGTTTTTTTTTTCATCATTTTGGCTTTTATTTCACTCGTGTTTCCCCGATTCTTTGACTAATTAGGTGCAATGACGGACTGTCATCAACCATATAATACCTCCTGATATATAAGTGATATTATAAGTCTTTAATTAAATTTTAAATATAACTTTACAAAAATGCGCTATTAAATTAATGTTATTGTAAACCAAAATTATAGTAGGAGCTTCGGGGCTTTAGGTTAATTTCTTTAAGAGTTGTCTTATAGGTGGTAGTGTGAACCCTGTCTCTCTAACCGCTGTTGGGATTTTCTTAATATTAAGATTTAAACCCTTCCTTTTAAGTACATCGAATTGCCGGTAGGGGCTAATCCTATGTTGAAAACCACTTAGGACCCTATTGTCAATTTACTGAACATAAGTGAATTCTTAGAAGCATAGATACATTAGTTTCGTGGTAGGGTGGTTCTTCTTAACTTTGTGCTTAATTCTATTCCAATTTTATTCTTATCCTTTAGGAGATGGTTGTTAAGGCTTGGAAGAATCTTGTTATGTTATAGAGAAGGTTTCTTTGGGGAGGGGTGAAAAGGGAATCTAATAATTCCTTGACCAAAAGGGATATTATTTACAATCCTAAGAGTAAAGGGGTTTTAGGTGTTAGGGATCTCCACATGGTTACCCTTTAGGATAAAAGAAGATGAAGTTTTCTTATACATGCCTCAGACCTGTAGAGAGATATCTGTGTATCTAGGTATGGTACTTGATTTTCTTCCTCTCTTCAAAGGGAAGAACTTTAGGGCTTCGTTTTTCTTCTACTTGGTGAACAAGTGTGTCTCTCATTGGGTATAAAAAATACGACCCTTCTAACTCATTTTCTACTGGTATCTATCATACCCTAATTTTTAACCCTAAGATACCACCTCATTTGCATCTTCATAGTGCATCAAGGTCACAAACTTGGTTCTCCTTTAGCCTCTCATCCTTGGATTTGGCTTTGCAGAGATCATTAAGCACCTCTTTGTGTATCTTCTTCCTTTATGTTTATATGATTATGTTTCACTAACCACTAATCAAAATATTCAAAAATATGTCTTGTATCCTTTTGTTTCTTTGCAAGGTAGGGTCCTATATCAAGAACACCAAGCATGATTCATCAGCTAGGGTTTTGCTCCCTCAAAGTCAAAGTGTGGTCAACCATTGGTTCCTAAAGGATATTTCATCAAGTCATGGCTTCTAATCTCAAAGTACAAGGTTTCAAGCATTATTCAATTTCATTTTGATCAAAGATATCTCAAGGTTTAGTAGCTTGTCTCTCAAGAAAAGTCAAAGGTTCATGTGTTTATTTCCATGTCTTCATCAACAAGTTACCTCAAGCTTTGGGCAATTTAATCAAGGGACATTCAAGGACACATTATTGTGGGCTCATATGATTTTCCATGTGCTTTGAAATGCAAAGAAAGTCCAAGTTTACAAGTTGATTCAAGGAAGTTTGACCTAAAAAGTTAACATTAAAAATCAAAGTTCCAAGGATCATAACTCCTTCAATTCTCAATATTTTTGAATGATTCTTTTTGCACATAACTCTTCTCAACATCCTCTTCAACTTCTATTTGCATGACAAAATCCAATTATGCTTGGAGGATCATCAAAAGTTTGGAGACATTATAGGTCATTTGTGGACTTAGTGAAATTTTCCCTATTTTCAAGTGACTTTTTCTCAACTTTCAAGAATCACAACTTCTTAAATTTATAACATATTGTAAGTTCTGTGACTTTTGGATTGGCTTCATTTTGGTAAAAGAACATGCTGTTAGCAAGATGTTGAACCAGATGTTCTGCCATGTCAGTCAGACATCATGTTCTACATGATGTTGTGACATGTTCACGGACATGTTATACCAGGTAGATAGGGCATGACTATGTTGGTATTTTCAGTGAGAATTTTAAGTGTGTTTTAATTCACACGTATGCACTATTCAAGGAGGGATATTGTGGGAACTTCTGTTTTAACAGATTGTGATGGTTTTCTGAAAAAGGATCGTTGAGCCTTTTTAGGAAACTTTGTATTTTGTTCCTATTTTTGTACAGGAGATTATGCTTCTGATTCCAAGATAATTCCTGATGAATTGCGCCTCATGAAGCCCAAATCCAGTAGGTCTGAAGGCTATTTAAAGTGAAGAAAAACCCTATTGAAGTAAGAGAGCATAACGTGAGAATTTTGGGAATAAGGATTAGCCGTAGTTTTGGTTGGTCTTTAGGTTTTTCTATTTGTTAATTGTATGTCACTCATGTATCTTCTGATGCATTGAGGTTGAATGATTATTTATTGTCCACTCTAAAGCTTTTAAGTAAAAATGTATCGTTCTTGGTTGAAGCTTTGAAGCAAAACCGAGTATTATTCTTGGTCAAGAGTCTTCACCTAGTATTTAGTTGAAAGAGTGTTTATCTTTATTTTTGGTGTCTTGAGTCATGGTTATTGGGATTATGAGTGCTTGTTAGGAAGTGAGAGTAAGATCTCATATCTAGATGGAGATTTCTTGGTAGAAGTAACACAAGGTAGTGATTCGGCGAGAAGTTCTAAACGGTGGAGTTTAGCTTTGAACTAATGTTATCATATTGGATTTCCTTCCTAGCTTGGATGCCCCCAGATGTAGGTGATGTTGCACTGAAATGGGTTACCAATTGACTGTGTTATTTATCTTTCTACATTTAAAATTATGCATATTTATAGTTAGATAAATTGTTCTGTCAGTCTGAAGATGTCAAAACATCTGTCATGACTTTGAACTCTGATGTTGAGACATCTGAATCACCATCATGTGTTGCCTGTGCCAGAAACTTTCACATATGGAGCTCATTCTTTTTGCACAATATCATTTGTGATACCCTCTACAAGATTTCTTCAAGGATCAAAGTGATATTTTACTTGGAATGCCATGGAATTCATTGATACATTATAGGTCATTTTCAGCCATTTGGACTTAGAATAATTTAAGTTTGATTGCCAACTTCAACATGAAATAAATTTTTGCTCAAGCGTCCAAATGAAACCTTTCTTGGCACGTTGTGATCTTTGCCATAATGTTAATCAATTGCAAAAAGAATGGGATCAAAAAGCCTCTTGTACAAGATGCCCCATTGATGCAAACTTGGTTACTTGGAACTGAAGATTTGCACCATGATCAGATTTTTACCTCAACTAATCTTCAATTACAAGTAAAATTACCACGTGCTTTGGACCTAAACATGCTTAATCAAGTTTCCAGAAGTTAAATGACTCATAAACGCATGGTTTGGCTGAGTTTTGATGCATTTCAAGTCACACTTTCTTCGTCATAAGGGCGCACAAACAAATTCTGGATCATTCCACCCTCTCAATATTCCATCATAATCTTGTATAAATAGAGACCTCATTCCAATCATTTCTCAAGCTTTTGATAGCCAGAAAACCCCTACTCCACTCTCAAATTTTCCAGAAAATTGCACTATTGTGTTTTGATTTCTAGCTTGATTCAACTCAATTTCTTGATTCCATTAGCTTTATCGTGTTCCTCTGAAGCTTCTACAACAATTTCCAAGCTCTAAGAGTCCTTGAATCATGCTGACCAAATCCAGCTTCAGAGTTTCTCAGATCATTTTTGGACAAGGTAGTTTGAAGCTCCATTTTCAATCAAACAAGTTACCACAATGTAGTCCTTTTCTTGCTGAGTGTTTCCTCTAACCTAGCTGGTTTTGATAGCTTATTTTCATCATTTAATTTTTGTTTTCATAATTTTTGTTTCACTGTGTTTTCTCAGAAATTCTCTCTACCCTCTTTCAATAAATAAAAATGGAGTATGAGGTTGAGTTCGCCTTGATGAGACGGTTGCAATGATAGTGATCTCATGCTCTCATGTTACAATTAGAAATCTCTGGTGACTGGCTCACCGGAGAAGATGAGCAGAAAAGGAGACGATGGTACTCAGAGATGAGACACACTGGCATTTTGTTATGTTTTCATTTGTCCAATTCAAATGTGATTCTGTGTTGTTTTTGAAATAATTTCCATCGTGCATCGTCCCCTTGGGAGCGTGGGATCTACCACATCAATTAATGAAGTCAGATCCTACGCTCCTCCTTTTTTCCCTTTTATTTTTATTTTTAAAATTGCACTTTCTTTGAAAATTCATAGAAAATTCATTTTAACTCCAAAAAACCCCAAAATAATTATAAAATTCTCTTTTATTTTTCTCTTTCTGATTTTATATTTTTCATATTTTATTTTCATGATTTTCTATTTTTCTCTTTTTTGAACCATTTTAATTATTTTAAAAATAGTTTTATGCATTAAAAAATTCTCAAAAATTTTATATATCATTCTTGACTTGTTTCTGGCTTGCATGAATTTTTTTGATCATTTGTGATTTGATTTGATGCATCATTTGCATTTTCATCTTTATTTTCATTTTAAAATTAATTTTAAAAATTATTTTAGTGCATCTTAATTCATATTCTTGCATTTTATATTAGTTTGACTTGTTTTGACTGCTGTTGGCCTTGGAACTTAGTTAATTTGATCATAAGTTTCATCAAACTCAATGGATCTTGGGTGTTTATGGGGTAAAAACCCTAATCCACCAAAATGTATGATTTTGATGATGACTTGATCATCACTTGGATCCTGTTTGGTTTTGTTATTTTATTTGATCCTCTCTTCTTCATCCCTTTCTTTTTCTTTTTCACCCTTTCTTTGTATCAATTGGAAGATGTGTAGGCCATCTTGTTCATGAGATCTTAAGTGGTGCTTGATGAACTATCATCATTTAAAATCTACCATTTGATTGATCATTTGATTAATTGAGGTACTTTATATTGATGCATAAGTTTGTCCAAAGAATCATGAGGGATTGATTGATGTAAAGGATCCATCTTTTCTTGACTTAGGTCTTGATCAACCTTGTTTTGACTTGTGCTACATGTTTTAGGAGTATGATCTTTATATCATATCTCTAACATGTATGGTACATAAATTGTTATTGAACGACCTCATATAGTATGATCTTCCTTATATATTATGCTACGATTGCTTAACATAACACTAAATCTATCCCTAATCGGAAAGTGATCATTTGATACAATTTCAGATATGAGTCATTTTTAGTTTAGATGTAAATCTCCTATCTCCATAGTGTGTTGATTCTTTTTCACCTAAGAGAGCTAGTGGCATACTTGTTGATTTTATCCAAGTTGGAGCCCTTCTCAAAGGAAGATGCAAAGTTTTCATACTTGCTGGGTTGATTAGTTGAGTAATCTACTTTAAATGACAAAATGTCTTCTTCATTAACACTAATACTAACTTTAATTATGCTAAATTTTACTTTATGCCATTTATTTTTATGCACTTTTATCTTTATGATCTTTATCTTTATGCTTTTTATTTTTATGCTCTTTTATGCTTATCATTATCATACCATTATTTTCATATTATCTTGTTTATATTTATGTCTTTTTCTCTTTGTCCATTTGGACTTTCTTTTTCTTTTTAAGACATTAATAAAGACTTAAACACCCTAAAAGACTCGTAATGCTCCTTGGACTATTTGGTGACTATCCTTTGTTCTTAGATGATGAACTTAGAATTAGGTTCCTTACCCTATGCTTTGGAGTTATATCTTGAGCCCTTGGATCTTATTTGGCATTTTGACCTTGAGTTGACCTCTTGTGAAGACTTGGCTTGGATACATGGTTTTCATCTGATGCTTGGTTATTATCTCTGCTTATCTTGTTGCTTGAGTCTAAAGGATGAGAGTTTTGGCTTGTTTGTGTTAAAGGCTTGTATCTTTGTGAGATCTTTCCTTCCTTATCTTTTATTTTATGCTTTAGGATAGTCTCTTCATCTCCTCCCCTTCTTAAATTTTCAAAATCTTCTCCCTTTTTCAAAACCTTCTTCTTTCAAACTAGAACCACTTTCATAATAAACTTTGACTTTTTCAAGTGCATTTTCAAACTCTTTTTCTTGAATAAATGCTAATCATCTTAAGCATATCAAGACCATTTTCAAAAGACTTTAAAAAGACAAAATTCATTCAAACCATTTTGTGCCTTTTGTGCACTTTTTCGTTTTAACTTTTTCATAAAGTTTAGACATGAGTTATTTTCGTAGTTGAGATGTAATTCTCCTATCCCCATAGGATTGTTTGAAATGGGTTGATTCTTTTCCACCTTAGAGAGTTAGTGGCATACTTGTTGATTTTATCCAAGTTGGAGCCCTTCTCATGGAGATGCAAAGATCCATTTTTACATACTTGTGGGTGATTAGTTGACATTTTCTCCTTAAAATGACAAGTTGTCTTTTCATTTAAAATCAATCAAAACAAATTTATTTTATTATTTTTACCACGAACTACAAGGTTTTGATCCTCCATTTCACTTTGTGGGTACGTAGGCACTAGGCTCAGGAAGTCTTGTCAAACATAAAAGTCATAAAAAATACTTCTCTTCTCATCTCCACCATCTTTTACAAACAACACCTTTTTAAGCCAAATGCTAGATTTTAAAAGAGGTTCCTATAGAGTACTATAGACGTTTTGGGTTATAACACCTTCCCTTTGCGTAACCAACCTCCTTACCCTTGCCTTTGTTTTTATTAGTTTTTGTTTTAAAACTTTTTTAGGTTTTGTTCGCTTTTTTCCCTTTCCTTTGAAAAAATAAAAGTGCGGTGGCGACTCTTGTTTTGTGAGTTAAGTTAATCAATAGCTTAATCTCAAATTTCTCCGCTACAGTATCCTCAGGAAAGTTAGACCGGGTCTTCAAACTTCCTTTTGGAAGGACCCTTGGTTGGGTCGCATTCCCTTAAAGGATAGGTTCCCTAGTCTATTTTTTTAACTCCATCCAATCAGATGATCTGGTGAGAGATATTAGCCTGATGGTTTGTAGATACCTGGTGCAGTATCTTAGGTGGAGAAGATTCTTCTTCCTTGGAGAGTTTTTTTTTTTTTTTGGAAATCTTCTCTATCTGCTCTTAGGTGTTATTCACTCTCCTAATAAAGACAAATGGGTTTGGAGGCATACGAGAGAGGGTTGTTTCTCCATTTCCTCTGCTTACCTTGTTCAGTTTGCTAATCCTTTAACATCTATTGCACTTGAGTACCAGATTCTTCCCCTAATTTGGTTTAATTGTTCTCCTTCAAAAGTTTTGGTCTTCTCTTGGAAGCTCGTGTAGGATAAACTTCGCTATAGAAAAAACCTTTATAAAAAGCGGTGATTTGTGATCTTAGTGGGATTTTTTGTCCTTTATGTAGAAAGTCAATTGATTCATTGTCCTATCGTTTTGTCACTTGTGAGTTAGCCCTTTTAATATTGTATGGGATCTTTCAGTGGTTGGGTTGGCATGCTGTTTTTCCTAGTGACCATATGTGTCTTTTTTAAGTCATTTCGTGCTTTAGGTGGTAGCGTCAAGTCTAGAGGTAGTTTTCTTTTAATCTGGGATACAGAAGTCTATACCATATGTAGAGCCCATAACTTTGACATCTTTAAAGGTGTTTCAAAATATGTGAAAGTAGTGGAGGATAAGAGTATTTTTTTTGGCATGGAAATAGTTTCACTACTACAATTTTGGTTTATAATAGAATTAATTTAATAGCGCTTTTTTTGTAAAGCACTATTAAAAATTTCAACCAGAGACTTATAATAACGCTTCTATATCAGCCTTGATTATATTGGTCATCATGTAATACAATCTTTTACAAACGTTATTATAAGGTATTGGCAAAAAAAATATTTATTTTAGCGTATTGGGATAATTGTTATTTTTTAGCGTATTGGGATAATTGTTAATTTTTTAGCGTATGTTTTCAACCTAAACCCATAATAGAGACCAATCTCATTAGCCCTTATAACTAGACCGCTAAGCCCCTCAACGACAAGCAAGAAAAGGAAGGGAGTTAATGGATCCCTTTGCTTTAAGCCCCCAGGTATGCTAGTCTCTTAAGTTAGGCACCCATTAATCAACAACGCGAGATTACCAACAAGCACACAAACTTTCATCCAAGACCTTCATTTCGCATTAAATTGCCGCATATGATAAGCATATAATCCAAAAATTCTAACTAACAGAATCATACACTTTCTAGAAATCTACCTTAAGAATAAGACAAGTTTTCTTAGACCTCTTGGTCAAGTAAATCACCTTATTGACAACTACCGCCCATCAACTAACATTATCCCTTTTTGAAAGTTGATTGATTAGGGGAATGAATTTCTCAATCACCTGCCCAAGTCTAATGACCAAAACTTTTGCCACCAACTTATACAAAGATCCCACCAAAAAAATCAACTTAAAATCATCCAAATGAGTGGGATATTTAACCTTGGAGATCTAAGTCACAAAGTAAGATATAAAATTATGTGATAGAGATGCAAAATAGTGAAATTGATCAAACATGATCTTCAAATCATCTCTAACGAGATTTCAAAATCTTTTCAAGAAGGAAAAGTTAAACCCATCTAGACTAGGAATTTTGTTACCCTCACATTGGGACACAATAATATCTAACTCCTAGACACTCTTGTCTAATTTTTGACACTCCTTCAATCCAACCATCTACAACCTTCAAAGTTATGATAGCATTTCGTCTACCTCTAGTTTCAAAGGAGCACGAAAGTATGCAAAATTTGTGTCACCTTTCCTAAGCCACTTAGACCTAGACCCTTGGAACAATGGACAATCTTTAATACTTAACAAGTACCACATATTCGTAATTTCTCCAGATCTAGACCCTATCTTCTCAATAGATAAGGTCCTAAGATCGGCCAAAATATCTAATTTACTCACCACCTCTTTAAAACTATCAATCTGAGAGTCAAATTACTAAACACATGCTTATTCTAAGCTTTTAGAACCACTTTGAAAACTTCTAACTTCTCCAGTAAAACAAAATATTTCCAGCCTTGAATCTCTAAACCATTCTAGGTAGAAAGAACTATTTTAGGATCTGAAATAACCAAAAATTATTGAATCTAAAAGGGTTAGGACTCCAAATCTAATTAACATACTCGAGGATAACTTGACAATGATCGGAAACATTCCTAGAAAGAGCCCATTATGAGACATCACCTTCCAATGACCTCACCTTCTATTAGCAATCAAAATCCAATTAGTCTGCTAGCAGACCCACCATTTGTTGGAACCAAGTAAGTTTTTTATCTAAGATTGGTAAATTTATTAGTCCCATCTGAAAGATAAAGTTTGAAAATTCTAAGTGTTCCTCACCCAGAAGAACTAAAAGAATCTCACATTCTAATGGAGAATTAATATTACTCAAGACACACTAAATAACACCTTCATAGACCACTTTACGAGAGCATAAACCTGTCCACAGAATTAATATTACTCAAGACACACTAAATAACACTTTCATAGACCACTTTACGAGAACATAAACCCGGCCACATAACTTTTTTTAATCAGTTAGAGGACACATGGAATAAACATTAATTTTTGAAGTAACTCATATATTTAGTTTGATGTTTTCACACAAAAATTCACTCCTTATATGGGGTTGAAAGTCATCAAATACATGTAAAGTCATCGATATAACACTAATATTTATAGCGTTGAAAACCAACAAAAATATAAAAAAGATTAAATATGAGATATTTTCAATGTATACTATATTTCTAATAGTACCATGTTAGCCCTAGTTTTCTTAGAGATGATGTAAGAAAATAAATAAATTTAGTGCATTAGTTAGTCAATGATTCAATCATATTAGCTTGTTGAAGTAAAACCTCCATCTGTATCTTTATCATCAAATAATCATTTGTAGTTTAAGATTCATTTCTATCATTTTATGATTGAATAACTAATGACCAAATAGTTACTGTATAAAACCTTGCTATAGAAGTTAGATTCTTAAGATGTTTATCCATAAGAAATTATTAGCTTTAGAAAATAGAAGAGTTATTATTACAGATACTTCTGTCCAAGTCAGCGACATTAATGAGTATGTCCCATATTCAATGACCATGCAAAGTGGCAGTCTCGTTTAAGAGTGGATAATCGGTCGGTTTTAGTTGATTTTGGGTTTAAAATTTAAATCCGACGTAAATTACAGTTTTATTTATATGGTCCGATTTCGACCGATAAAATTTTGATTTTCGTCGAATTCGGTTAAGTCGGTTTGTCGATTAAGTCGGGTCGATTTAGTCGGTTTAATATTTATTAAAACAACTCAATAAAAATAGTTACTTTTTTAAATTTAATATAAAAAATATCAAATTTTTAGAATAGAACAATTTTTTTATTATTAAAAAAGTTATTATTACGGGATAATGTTTTCTATATTATTTGACATTAATTTTGATCATTATCATATTTTAAACTATAAGATAAATAATATTCAAAATTTTATATTGTATGTCTTGTATTTTTTAGAAGACACAATACCATCATTAAATTATAAAAATGATAATATTCTACAATATTATAAATCTCATTTTTATAGTGAGTAAATTATATAGTAATAAAAATAAATAAAATATATATTAATTAAGTTCGGTCGGTTTCGATTTTCGTCGGGTCTAAAATAAATATCTGAATCCGACCGAAACAACCATATACTATCCAAATTCAGCAACTAAATCAATCTGACACCCGATCCAACCCGACCCATTTACACAAAAAAGTCAATGGATTGATCGGTTTCAATCGGTCGGTTCAAATTTATCCACCCCTAATCTCATCGATATATACAGTGGCGGAGCCACATGGTGCTGAGGGGGTGCAAGTGAACCCCCTGAATTCTTAAACCTTGCACCTATAATGCTATATTTTTATATTTTGCACCCCCTGACTTTTGAACTTTGCACCACAAGCCACAAAACCTTGCACCACAACATTTTTGCACCCCCTGATCTGGGGTTCTGCCTCCGCCACTGGAGATATATATATATATATATATATATTCAAATTTGTCCACCCCTAGACTCTCATCGATATATATATATATATATATATATATATATATATATATATATATATATATATATATATATATATATATATATAGGGCCGGCCCAACACATCTTGAGGCCTAAGGCAAAAATTTAAATTAAATATTTTAATATAATAAAAATATTTTTATTTTAGATTAATGAATTTTTGTTTTAGATTTTTTTTTTAAAATTTAATCAATTTTATTTAATATTTTATTTTCAATTGATAATGAAATCAACACATCTAAATACTCTACTAATTATTTAACAAAGTTATAATTAAAAAAATATTACCAAAGTTCTTAAAAAAACTTAATTTTCAAGTATTCTTTTGTATAAAAGAATTTAAAAGTTTATTATTTATAAGTGTGACTTTTAACATGACATTCTTTAATGGTGTGTAAGAGAGATTATCAGATAGAATTAAAAAAATTTCACAATTAAGTCGTAGCTAAAAAGATTTTAAAAAGTATTGATTATGTTTAAACAATCTTAAAATAGAGTCATGATTTATTGTTGGCAATTAAATCTTGATTACTCCAAAAATTTAAGATGATCTTAATTTATAAATTAATCAATTATACAACATATATCTTAAATGGTTCTTATTAGCATAAAATTTTAATTGATACTAATATATAAATATATAATTTGTATAGAAAATAATTTAAAAAAATATCAATTAATTAAAACTATATAAATATTTTTAAAAAAGTGAGGCCCTAGGCGGTAGCCTTGCTGGCCTACCCCTAGGGCCGGCCCTGTATATATAGAGAGAGAGAGAGTAGACGCATTTTTTTTTGTCTATGCCATAGGGTTCATGACATGTGAAAGAACTGCAGTATTAAATAATGGTTCCCATTTTGAAGGCATGCATAAAAACAGTACTGTTTCAGAAGTTTATATTTTTATTTACAAAAGTCATTTTAATTATAAATCTAAATTATTTTCTTAACCTTTCAATTTTTAAGGAAAATAAATTATTGATAATGCGGAATTTGACCAGAAGATAACTAAAATATTACTTTTTTTAAAGGTAAAATAAAAAATATTACTCATGATTGTTTAAATTAGTATTTAAATTTCAATATTTTTAACTCAATTGGTAAGTTAAAGATAGGACACACACTCGTTAATTTCTCTTTTCACGATGAAAAAGAATGATTGTGGTGAAGTCAAACCAACAAAGATGACCCTTGGATGACAAGGGAAAAGGAAAGATAACTAAGTACTACTTCCTTCGTTTTACAATGAGTGATTCATTTGGAATAAAATAGTGTCTTAAAATATATGATTTATTTTAATTTTCAATACAATTTTTCCAATTTTACCATCTAATTAATATTACTTTCATCATTTCCACATAAGGATACTTTAGTAAAAATAGCATTCTCTCTCCTTCAATTATTCTTTTTTTTTTAATCTGTGTGAAAAATCAACTGAGTCACTCATTGTGGGACGGAGGGAGTTAGAGAAAAGAATGTGAGAAAGGAAAATGAGAAGAAAGTGAATGAAAATTGAGGAGAATATTTATTATTTGTTAGGAATGTAAATAAAGAGAAAGTAAGAGGAAAAACGAATATATAAATACAAATTGACAATGAATTCTCTTAAATAAAAATAAAACGATTTAAAAAAATAAAATAAAATATACTTTAATTGATATTAAAATAAACAATCAATTAAAGTGTAGTAAAAATTATGAGTTTTCCTTTCAATTGGAAGGATTAATTTCAATGTTTTAAAAATCAAACCGGTCATTAAATTGGTGAAGGTAGTGAGTTGCTGGTTCATTGGTCAAATCATTGGGTCACTGGTCGAACTGCATGATTAAACCGGATTAAACCAGATAACTCGGCTGAATAAACCGGTCTCTATAAAAAAACTATATATTTAATAAATTGGTCGAACCGGATGACTCGGTCTCTAAAAAATATCACTACACCTACAAAATTTCAAAATATCATAATTTCACAAGTTCATTCTTTAAATTCAAACTCTTAGTGTAGTCATCACGCACGAAAAAATAGTACAAAATACAAATTCAAATAAAGTTTGAACAATATCTGAGTAAAAACGAAGAAAAATTGTTCCAAATAAGTTTTGAATAAAGTCTACTTATATTTTAATTTTATTTTCAAAAAATAAATTATCAAAACGACGTCGTTATTATAAAGAAAAAAAGAGACATGCATTTAAACCGCCGGTTTTCCACAACCACCGGTTCACTGGTTTTTACCGGTTTTGGCCAGTTCTCACTGGTTCAATAGCAAATCCGATCCAGCAATCAGACCAGATCGGTGACCTCTTCGGTTCTCGATTCGACCAGTCCAACCGGCCGATTCGGTCCGATTTTCAAAACACTGATTAATTTTAAGCGGGTCCCACTGTTGTTTAAAAATGTGTCACATGCAAGTATACATGTATGTTTAAAAGTAGTAAATGATAAAAAGTAAGTGTTGTGAAAAACGATACTGGAATAACAAAGTATAATCGGTTTCTTGATCAGCAGGAAAACCCACAATGGTAAGAAAAAGTGGGAAAACAAGAAGAACACGAGAAATTGGTTATAAACTTCTATTCTTTACTTTCTCTTTAAAATAAAGTGTTACAGAATAGCAAATAATCTCTCTCACCCTAATTATGATTTTCACCACACCGAAAGATGAGAGACTAACATAATACTTATAAGAAAATTAATATACTAACCTAATGGGCTTTTACACACAGGTCTATTACACAAGCTAACTTAGGAAACAAGCTAACTTAAACAATTGGGATTACAACCAAGGCCGAATTCGACATGTTAACACTCTTAGCATACTTCGACTACAGCATGAGAACAGACCTCGACGACATGCTAAGATTCTTTGAATTATTGAACCAAGAAACTACCATTCGACCATACTAGAGTTCGATCCAATATCTCACAAATCTCCACCTTAGAACAAACTCTATAACATCAAGGGAACAAAATAGCGTTCTTCATGCATTTTTATCAACTGCATACAGTGGAAGAACTTGCAACTTGGTAATGTCTTGGTGATCATATCAATAGCATTGTGATATGTCGAAACCTTCACCACTTGGACTTCTCCATGCTCGATTACCTCTCTGACGAAATGCAGTCCCACATCGATGTGCTTGGTTCTCTCATGATAGGCTGAATTCTTCTACATGTGTATAGCATTTTGACTATCACATTTAACAGTGATAACTCGACCTTAAAGTTTCATCTCATTGGCAAAACATTCAAGCCACAATGCTTCTTTCACAGCTTTAGTGAGGGCGATATATTCAGCTTCAGTGGTTGATCAAGCAACAACCTTCTGAAGTGTTTCTTTCCAACTGATAGTTGTGCCAAACATAGTGAACACATATCCAAAAATAGATTTTCTGGAATCCATACAACTTGCATAATCAGATTCGACATACCCTTCGATTTTTGCTTTACTATTTTCACCACATGCTCCACCATAAATCAGGACTCGACTCAGAATCACATTCATGTACCTAAGAATCCACTTTAATGCTTGCCACTGTGCCTTCCCAGGTGTCGTACCTAGAAAAAATGTACGACCTTCGCGATGGACGCGGAAAAAGCAGATTCGCCACCGAATTTTATTCATCGCAAGAAGGGATAGGAAAATATCGATAAAATCTTTAGGGAAAGAATATGGTCATCGCAACCACATTCGGGGTTCGGGAGTCGGTTATGTGAGGGGAAGGTACTAGCATCCCCTCACGTCCGTTGTACTCAACGGGAACCTCTTAATTCGATTTGTGAGAAAAGTTATCTAAAGTTGTTTGTTTTTTTCTAAGTGAATAAGATGCGAAAGGGTATGAGAAAAGGGTTTTGTTTTCTAAGGAGAAATGAGTGGTTTTTTATTAGAGTGCTCGCCAAGGATTGGGGCTCTTGTGCCTATGTATCTTCATTTGAAAGAAGTGAAAAATTAGAGCGTCCGTAGTTCGTGGGACTAAGGTGAAAAGGAGGGAAGGTTGATCACTAGGATCTCACAATCTTGTGCCTACGTATTCTCAACAGGTAAGAGCATCCCTAGTTCGGACTACGATTTATTGATGTTTATTTATGGATGATGTTAACGTTCGAGTTCTAGCAGTTAGGTGTTTAGCTGCTCGATCGTGGAGTCTTATGCGTTACCCGTATTGCGGTAGAAAGAAAATAACATGCCCTTTCTAAAAATGGTTTTGATTGCACGGAGGCAAGAAGTTGGATTAATGTGTTGATGTTTTGTTTGGATGACAATCATTTGGACGCCAAGAAAGACTCCTCGTATCCAAACAACTGGGAAAGTGAGTCGAAGACTCGACTCTCTCTCTCTCTTTTTCACCCTTAATTGTAAAAAGTTTTAATATGGTTACAGTGTTTTAAACGAGTGACGAGTACCTAGACGCCAAGGAAGGCTCCTCGTATCCAAGTACTCGGAAAAATGAATCGAAGACTCGACTCTCTCTCTCTCTCTCTCTCTCTCTCTCTCTCTCTCTCTCTCTCTCTCTCTCTCTCTCTCTCTCTCTCTTTTTCAACCTTAATTGATTGAGAAAATAAATTTGATTTGGTTTGTTATGAAAATAGTTAGGTGTGAAGCGAAATAAGTTTTTTAGATAAGACGATTATTCGAGTGTGAGGAAGGCTCCCCATACTTAAACAATCGAAGAGAGGATCGGGAGAGAGAATAGAAGGCTCTAGACTCTCCTTTCATATTTTATTGAAAAGTGTTTCATAGTTATTAAGTCGTGTAATTTTATTTGAAAAAAATGTTCGATATGGATCGAGGTTTTTATTTACGTTCGAAACGATGTAAGAGTTTTAGAGAAGTCAATAGTTCAAGTGTGAGGAAGACTCCTCATATCCAAACAACCGAGAAAGTAAAATGCGAAAGAGAATAGAAGGCTCTAGACTCTCCTTTTTTGTTCAAGTAACTTGTGAAAATGATTTGAGTATCCAATTAATATGTAAGAATTTTGGTGGCACAATCGACATAGATTTGTCGAAACCATGAATTTAAAATCTAATTTATCGCGACATAAGCACAATCAACTTATATTTATTTACAAAGTTTGCAATAGTATTATCGTAATCGAAATACAAACTAAAGATTTATCATACTCATTCTAAAAGAAAAGGAACCAAGGGGTGTCAAGATCAAGAACTAAATGAGCTAATTTAGAGGTTACAAACTCTAAGCCCACCAAACAAAAATTGTTTTACTACCAAATAAAAGGTAAAAACAACACAAAATTACAGAAAAAAAATTTGCATAGTGATGTAGAAAAAGCATGAAGAACAACCTCTGAGATTGGAAAAAACGTGTTCGACCAATGCAGTGTCAAATATTGTTCATCTTCAATGCAAATAACTAGCAACGCAAATTTAATTGCTGCTTTCAAATAGATATTTCCACAATTAAAATTTGAAACTAATGACAGGCAAACTAAGGGAGCAGCAACTCAGCACGGTAAAAATTGAATGATAAAAACGACACCAACGAAATCCATATACATAAACCTTTTTAAAAAAAGAATGGTAATATATATTCATATCAAAAAACTCAAACCAAATGAAATACATATATCCTTCTTAAACCAAAGTACTATATACACAGAAAAATTCAAAGTGAACAAAACTTTAATCATACGAGAACAACATTGCAAAGAATTCGAAATTGGAAACTCGACCTTCAATGTTCTTCATACTCAAAATACAATAGCCAACATATACGTAAATGGCACAGCTCAAACCAAATCCCACAAGCGAAACAAAATTATAATCAAAAACATTACACGTTGAGGTTGCGGATAATATTAGGTTTCAACAACTTAAGCACATAACAACAGCAGCACAAAGTCAAAACAACATTACGCAAATCATTACCGAATCGGTCACAGCAGCAACACACACCAACTAACAAAAAATTTACAAATTCCCGAATAATAATAGCAGCAATACCTATTATTGATTGCAACAACACAAGCAGCATCATATTTGTAACAACGAATACAAGTGGAAGCCGCGCAACCACATCCTTTTTAAATCGAAAGAGAATCTTATAGTACTTGTTGAATGTCAAATTTGCTTTGAATTGACATTTTTCAACTCTTTTATGTTGTTTTGTTGGATTTACTCCATGATATCATGCTATTCTTCAATATTGTTGAAAATACCTTTGGTTGTTTTGATTTGTGTGTTATAGCATTTGTGTGGGATATTCATTGTGAGAAGAGTTTCGTTGAGTTGGAGAAGAGATTGACTACAACTCCAGTTTTGATTTTTCCTGAACCAAATGAACCATTTGTGGTATACTGTAATGCGTCTTTGATGGGTTTAGGTGGTGTGTTAATGCAAGATGGAAAGGTTATGGCTTATGCTTCACGACAACTGAGGGTTCATGAGAAAAACGATCTTACTCATGTTTTAAGGTTGGCTGCAGTGGTGTTTGTGTTGAAAATTTGGAGGCGTTATCTTTATAGTTCTAGATTTGAACTGTTTAGTGATCACAAGAGCTTGAAGTATCTGTTTAATAAGAAGGAATTGAATATGAGACAAAGAAGATGGTTGAAATTTCTGAAGGATTATGACTTTGTCTTGAATTATCATCTCGGTAAAGCTAATGTTGTGGCTGATGCTTTAAGTCGGAAGTCTTTGCATATGTCTGCTATGATGGTTTGAGAGTTGGAATTGATTGAGCAGTTTAGATACTTGAGTTTAGTCTGTGAGCTAACGCCACAGAGTGTGATATTGGTGTAGCGAGCGATTTTGGACGCGGTTCTTAAGCGCTGGTCGCTCTCTGCGGTTTGAGCTTAAAACTACAGGTCGATTCATTTTTTATCCTATTGTGAGCTGAATAAGGAAGGGAAATAGATGTCTCCAATTAACCCTACTTGCATACTGAGTTTAAACAGCGGTCTGTTAGGTTACGGATGCGATCAATGTGGGGGGCCTTTGTACTGGTTATTTGTATTTTCGCCAATACGGTTTTCTTTCTTTTAATCTAGGCAAAGGGTTTCTGACGGGGAACAAGGATTAGGATGTTAAGACTGATGCTTTTCAATTACTGCTTTTGATTGACGGAGATATGGGATTTGGGTTTTTTGTTGATTGTGCTCGCTAAGATCTTTTCTTTCGATCTTATGCCTACGTATTCCCGTTTACCGAAACAGGGAAATCAGAGCGTTCGTAGTTCCTCCTATTCTATGGGAGGAAATTGGTGTTTTTGGTGTCTTGTTCAAAGCCCAAGACGTGAAGCGAAAGGATAGTTTGTATCTTGTTCAAAGCCCAAGATGTGAAGCTGAATGTCTATTTGTGTCTTGTTCAAAGCCCAAGACGTGAAGCTGAAAGACCTCGACTTTAGAGAGAATTTGTCATCTCTAAAGAGGGGAGAAGGAGAATTACTTTAACTGGGATACGCGGATCCGAGCAATGCCATAATTTCCGAAGAAAGGGTTTTAACCTGAAGGAGAAGACTTTAACTCAGTGTAGAGCAATGCCATCTTTCCTTAGGAATTTCTCATGCTAAAAGAGGGACAGTGGCATGGATGTAGATGATCCAGAGGCTTGCCGCTTACAGCGATTAGATGAAGAGAAAGGAGTTGTTGATGTTTGTGTACTGTGAACAAGGCACAACTTTGATGCTAAAAGGTTAATTGGATTAACCAGTGGTTTTCTTATATAAAGCCTAAGAGGAGGCTAATAGGTGTCTCGTACAAAGCCCGAGAGAGAGGCTAAAAGGTTTGGACTCAACGAGGGAATCTTTTGGTATCTCGTATAAAGCCCGAGATGGAGGCAATTTGACTCAACATGAGAGTTTTTTCTATCTCGTACAAAGCCCGAGATGGAGGCGAAAGGGGTGATTGACTCAACGAGGGAGTCTCTTATGTGTCTCGTACAAAGCCCGAGAGAGAGGCGAAAAGGTTGTTTGACTCCGCTAGGGAGAATTTTGGTATCTCGTACGAAGCCCGAGATGGAGGCTATTGTAACTGTTTCAGTTGAGTGACAGATCCAATATACTGATTTTAAAAGAGAAAATCAGTTCTTATATGAGTAACACTGTACACAGGGATTTGATTTGAGGATCAGGGATATTTCCTTCTCTTTGAGGAAACGGGAAATCCAAAGGGTGTCGAGACTGTCCGAGTCTGCGGGTTTCCTTCCTATTTAACGAAGGTGCTTGAGAATGTCTTTGAGACTCAAGGAAGTTAGACTGTCCGTGTCTAGAGTTTTATCTTTTGTACTATGCTTTGAGAAATAGTAGTAGACTCTATGAAAGGACTGTTCTAGGAGGATGACTATGTTCTGTTCCTATACCTCTAGGAGGTCGTCGGGACAATTTGTACGAAGCCCAAGAGGAGGCTGGAAACTTTTAAGAAGCCGACGGGTCCTTGTACGAAGCCCAAGAGGAGGCTATCATTCCCGGAGGAAGAGATCATTATACGAAGCCTAAGAGGAGGCTGTGAATACTTCTAAGAAGCCGTAGTGTCCTTGAATAATGCCCAAGAGGGGGCCGATGCTTTTAAGAAGCTCGTGGGTCTATCATCTCCTTTCCATTAGGAGAGATAACTCTTTTAAAGATAAAAACCACTGGTAAACGTGCGAGGTTTACTATCCAGCGACTTTTAGCTTTTAAAGAGGGTTCCTTAGTTAAGGTCCAAGATTATGACCGTAGTGGGTACCCAAACCCCGAGACATTCAAGGCAAGCTATCCACAAGGAATAGATTAAGTCAGGAAAGTTTGAGAATTTGGAAGAAACTCAAAGATGCCATTCACGGAGAATACATTCATCTTGGGGAGTAGAGCTTCTTGACGATTCCTAAGGAGGACAGCCGAAGAGAAGACTGTATCTGGTGCTCCTATTGGGGATCTAGGCGTCTATTTCTACGAATAAGTGAAACGGCGTCACCTAGTTCTAGACGTAGTAGCCGGGGAAACTCGAAATATCTATACTATTATTACACAGTAGATATGAGTTTATGAAAAGAGACTTACAGTGAGCAGCCCCACAATACAGTTTATAATATGAAAGCAGTAAACGAAAGCGATAACCACTTACTCGGTTGTAGTGCTTCCATGCTGTTTGGTTAGTTGTTCAACAAAGAAAGATTGAAAACAACAGTATATTCAAAATCAAAGGAGAAAGTGCTTTGAAAAAGAAAGATTTGGGGCTTACAGCTCGAGGAGAGGCCCAGGGTTTTATCAGTGAGCGCACTGTTTGATTTTGTACAGAGGGACTTATACAAGTGACTGGGCCCCGAAAAGATTTTCTGTACAAAGGGATGGGTCTTACACTCTCTCAAGAGGCCCAAAAAGGTTTAAAGGAAAAATAGTGGGGCTTATAACACGAGGGTATGCCCAAATGATTTTTTGTTTAAAAATGGCGATCGCGCCGAGGTTTTCTTTTAACGCAGAGGGACTTATGCAATAAGTGAGGCCCAAAATGTTTTGGTTAAAAGGGGGATTGGGTCTTACACTCTAATAGAGGCCCAAAGTGTTTTGAATGGGTCTTATAGCTCAAGGAGAGGCCCAAAGGTTATTTTGAAAAGGCGAAGATCGCGCCGTTTGTTTTTTACGGTATCGGGACTTATACAATATACTGAGGCCCAAAAATGATTTGGTCAAAAAAAGGATTGGGCCTGACACTCTATTAGAGGCCCAAAAAGTTTTAAGAAAAAAGAAATGGGTCTTACTACTCGAGGGTAGGCCCAGGTTTATTTTATTTTTAAACGGGCGACGATCGCGCCGTTTACTTGTACAGAGGGACTTATACAATGGGTGAGGCCCAAAAAGTTTTTGTACAAGGGGGGATGGGTCTTACACTCTCTCAAGAGGCCCAAAAAGTTTTAAGAAAAAAGAAATGGGTCTTACTACTCGAGGGTAGGCCCAGATGGTTTTTTATTTTTAAACGGGCGACGATCGCGCCGTTTACTTGTACAGAGGGACTTATACAATGGATGAGGCCCAAAAAGTTTTTGTACAATGGGGGATGGGTCTTACACTCTCTCAAGAGGCCCAAAAAATTTTAAGAAAAAAGCAATGGGTCTTACTACTCGAGGGTAGGCCCAGATTTATTTTATTTTTAAACGGGCGACGATCGCGCCGTTTACTTGTACAGAGGGACTTATACAATGGGTGAGGCCCAAAAAGTTTTTGTACAAGGGGGGATGGGTCTTACACTCTCTCAAGAGGCCCAAAAAGTTTTAAGAAAAAAGAAATGGGTCTTACTACTCGAGGGTAGGCCCAGATGGTTTTTTATTTTTAAACGGGCGACGATCGCGCCGTTTACTTGTACAGAGGGACTTATACAATGGATGAGGCCCAAAAAGTTTTTGTACAAGGGGGGATGGGTCTTACACTCTCTCAAGAGGTCCAAAAAGTTTTGAAAATGATTTTATGAGGGTTGAATTAATCCAAAACCCTAATTTGTTTTCAAAATGTATTTAATTGAATAAAAATTCAATTAAAATGATCAAAAATTGTTTAACACATGGAAAACAAATTGTGATCTTGGATTAATGCTTCAAAAATTAAGTATTGACCTACAAAATAATTAGAAAGCATTAAAAGTTGCAAAATCAATGTAGAAAAAATATTTAAAATGTCAAAAACAATTAAAATATTAATTCTTTACAAAAATATCAATTATATGAAATAAATAATATTTTTTGGGATTTTTTGTGAAAATAAAATATTTTAACATTTTTGTGAATTATTAAAAAAAGAATCAACTCAAAATCATTAAAACTCAGAGAGAAATTAATTTTTGAATCAATTAAACAAAATCACAAAATTCAAATATTTGAATTTCTAAAAATGGCGCCAAGAACAAGCTGAAGAACACGCGCGTGTTCTTGGTTTCTCAGATTTGCATTTTCTATCCAATCTCCATGAATACGTAATCATATCATGCAATCCACATATCATTATGCTCGCCTCAACCTCACGATCATGTCTATGTACTTTAATTTCATTTAAATTAAACATACAACAAGAAATCACGAAGAAACCTCAAGAACCCTAATTTCTACATGAAGGCTAGGATTTTTGATACACGATTCAAACAATGCAATTAATTGAGGGAAAACATTCCATGCATGATTATGAACATATGGCCAAATTATTGTGCGAGGAAATATGCATAGATTGAGAGATGCCTAAGCATGTGCTTACCTTTAGGTCGTGACAGCAAGTTCAAAGTGATTTTTGATCTGGAGGTGTTACAGATGAGTTGTGATGATCTGAACAGCTTCCCTACACCCTATGGATTGTGTTTGGATGGTTGGACTTGATTGAAATTGGCTGGATCATTTTGTGGTACCCCAGCTGCAACTTGGTTAAAACCTTGAGCAACCAGCTGGTGATTTTGTGAAATTGATGTTTCAGAAGTAATCTAAGTGTTTGATCAGTTCATATGTGATGTATGTGAGGTGTGTGAGTGATTGGTTTGATTGGAATTGCTCTCAAACTCAAAACCCGATAGTGACTTGCCTTAGAAGGCAAAATTGGAGTGAAAGAAGAGATTTTGAGGAAAGCATCTATTAGATGGCTTTGGTGTACTTAAACTGACCACAATTGAGCTCTATTTATAGTAGAGCAAGTTTGTTTTGCAAGGAATAGTGAATGGCAGCTGGTAAGTAGGTTTGGCCAATGTTGGCAAATGAAAATCCAAGTCTCCTCTAGCCATTGACTAGAGGTTAGGGCACAGAGCTTTGGTCCCCTTGGTCTTGGATAAGTCTTGACTGATTTCAGATGAGAATGGCTCAGTCCATGCCACCTTGATGGTTCCATTGAATGCCTCATTCCAAATTTGAAGTCTTGTCCCTATTTTGGCCATTCTAGGTTCAACATGATATTACTTGTTCCATGGACTTTGGAGGCTTGGCTCAGTGATTGTCCCCTTTAGATTCAATCCTCTGAGGTGTCCAAGTGGATAGGAGCAATTAAATTTGGCTGATTTTGGCAAATCGACCAAAGTTGCAAATTCTGCCTTGCCTTGACAGATTTCAGCAAGGCAACTTGGCAATGTTGTATCTCATGGTGTAGGTTGAATTTGGCAATGTTCTTGGCCATTTTGGAAAGCTCTTACATGATACAACAACTGTTTGAACAAGTTTGGTTTTGATCTCTTTTGATTCCAAGTGAAAAATCCCCCTACATTTGGCAAAAAGTGAGGCAGAATCTGACTTAGTGAAAATTTCACTAAGTGTTGGAAAAAGTGACATTTTCACTTTTCAGCCACTTTGATCACTCCATAACTCAAAATCCTTAATGAATTGGAATGACTTGTAGTTGAAGTTTTTGTAGGTGATAATAAGGGCTACAAATCCATCTTTGGATGAGAAAAAATGGCCTTGTGGTTTAGGAGTTATGGTCCTTCAAAGTTGGTACCTTCGCCACTTTATTTTTAACTTAGAAAAATTTCTAAGTTTTATGGTTACCCCTTTTACAAGTTATCTCACTTTTCTTGATTTTTCTTGATGAATGATGATTCAAACCATTTTGGTGAAAAATCTCAAAAAGTCAAAGTTGACTTTTGTGCACAATTGACTTTTTATCAGATGAATTCCAAACTGTGCAATTCTTCAGGAAATCATGTCCTTGACCTAAATCAAACCTGATGGGCATGTTCCATGGGTGTCATAGGGTATATTCAATCATGTATTAGGGTTTGGGAGCATGTCCTGGTCAAAAGTCAAAGTTACAGTTAACTTTTCCCTTAAAACCCTAATTGTGGTGCAGATGAAATTGAGACTTGTTGCTCAAACTTCTTGGATCAATCCATTGTTCCAAATGGATCAATATGGTATATTAGAGACCCTCAAATCATCTCTTGAGGTCTTGGCTCATGGTTTGTCCCAAAAGTCAACTTAGGGGTGAATTAGGTCAAGAAACCCTAATTCCTGATTTTTCATGAATGCATCCCCTAAGGCAAAATTGACTTGATGCATGGGTTCATGAGGTTCCATGAAGTATATTAGGTTATGTTTTGGATCATTGCCTTGTTCCCAGATGAAAATTTCCATCTGGAGGCCCTGGTCGACCAAAACCCTAATTTGGTGACACTGTCGATCTTGAGACTTGATCCACCTAGAAGGGAGCAGCCTTGTACTTAATCCTTGAAGTGGGAGTCCTTTTTGATCCATTGTGGATGTTTGAGAGATTAGATAAGTTGAATATCATGTCATTTCTTGATTGATCCTTTGTCTAAGCACTCAGAGAGGGCTTGAAACCCTAATTTTAATTGTAGTGGATGCTCACCCATCCTTGGGGAGACTAATGAAGCATAAAGGTACATCCATATTGTGATGATGATTTTCACAATGATGGGAAATCTAAGTGGTCAAAATTTGGGGTATTACAGATGCCCCTATTTAATCTTCTTGGACCCGAAGGTGTGAATGACGAAGGGATTCGGGCATTCGGGGTGCAAGAGGATTAAATATTGGAATACCCGAAATTTTGATGGTGGTTATGAATGGTAGCTTACGCATTCATCTTCTTTAGCTAAGCAATGATGCTTAGAAAAGGTAAACTTCCCCTCGATCCTGGTTTCCTACCAAGGAACTGGTCTTGGTTTCTTTTGAACTTCCCCTCGTTCTTGGTTTCCTACCAAGAACTGGTCTCAGTCTCTGATTTAAACTTCCCCTCGATCCTGGTTTCCTACCAAGAACTAGTCTCAGTTTCTTTTGTCAATAAACTTTATTGACAAGGGACGTTATGTGTAGCGGTTTTCCTTCAAACTTCTCGCCGAATTTTCCTGGGGAGATGCCATTTGACGGAAAAAGGTTTGATGTCAGACTTGCTGGGGAACCCAACGTCTGAGTTGTAGAGTTGCACAAACTTCTCTGTTGGAGACGCCATTTGTCGATTCTACTGGGGAAAGCAAGTCTCTTGAGAGACTGTTTTCATTTGGGATCTTTCATCATACTTTTCTCGGGATCTTCCCGGAGAAACCCCATATGATGGGGTCCAATTTTGAGGTGCTAATGACCTTCTCATCAGTGGTTTTTCGGAGCAAAACTGGCGTGCTGCCGAATCTCTGATCACGGGGTTTTCTCTGTGGATTTTCCTTAATCCGAGAAAGCAAGGATATCATCTTCAATGGCGAAGAGTGGTGTTTATTGAAATTTTTCTCTGGCTTTTCAGAGGTTCAAGTTATCAAAGTGGCCAAGGACCAACTTCTTTCCAGAATTAAACTGGAAGCGAGGTTGTTCAGACACAGTATTTCCTGACGAGGCAAGAACTGACAACTCGATTGAGAGGACTTCTACCACTAGGGGACAAGACCGACTAGAGTGATAGTGATGCAATATGAAATGTGAATGCAAAATAAAAAATGCATGAAGTACGTATGTATATGCTGACAAAACAGACGCGACATACAGACTAATGGATGAACATAATTGGATACTCGGCCATCGCGGGGCAAAGAAGTACCGTTGATTCAAAATAGCAATTCCATCTTGCTTAGGAGAGATAGTCCCGTTGGGAGCTATGTTGATCGGGCTTAGGAGATGAGAACTCGGCCGAGGTGTGTCAGACGAAACAAGGTCTCTGACACAGTTGATCCCTTCATTCAGGCGTACTGGGTTAGAATGAGTACTTTGATTCTGCACTTTGAAGTCCGCTTACTTCGGGAGAAGCAATCGATGTTCTTCTGATGTTCAACAATCAAAAGAAATGCCATCTTTAATTTAAAAGCAGAAAAAGTTTAACAAGTAAATTCATTTTTGTTTTATTTCAAGAATCGCTGATTAAGTTTAAACAACGTCGTTCTGTAAAGCTAAAACAAGTAAAGAATTACAAACAAAAGCACAAGGGCTCAAATTTTATTGATAATATGGAGATCAGCCAAACGCGTGATTCCAAAGAGTATATACAAAGTTAGAAAATGGTAATTTACAGGGAAAAGGGCTACGTTGAAACATAACGACCATTATCCTTCTACCAACTTTGAATTCGGGATATCCTGAGCTTCCGTCGAAGATGACCTTTGACTGGAGATTTCCTCCGATAGATGATGCAACTGCTGCAGAGGGACTTGCCTCTGTTGAACATAGTTACTTGCCATTATCCCTAACTTTTGCCTGGATTGTACTATGAGATTTCCAATCCATCGGGATGATTTTTTTCATGTCTATAACTTTTTCCTGGACCGCCCTTTCGGGTTTTCAATCCACCGAGACGTTTTTTTTTTTTAGTTTTAGGCGAAGTATTTCTTGACTACATCAACATTCGTGGGGTAGGCAAATTCCTCTCCGTCCATGGTCGCAAGTCTCAAGGCGCCGCCTGAGAAAGCTTTCGTGACCACATAAGGGCCATCATAATTTGGGGTCCATTTGCCCCGAGAGTCAATGAGAAATGATTGTATCTTCTTGAGCACAAGGTCTCCTTTCCTGAAGACACGAGGTCGGACCTTTTTGTCGAACGTCCTCTTCATTCTCTGTTGATACAACTGACCGTGGCATAGTGCCGTGATTCGCTTCTCTTCGATCAGGTTCAGGTCATCGTGTCGACTTTGACACCATTCAGCTTCGGTGAGCTTTGCTTCCATCAATACCCGGATTGATGGGATCTCTACTTCTATGGGGAGAACTGCTTCCATGCCATATACTAGAGAGAAAGGGGTTGCCCCTGTTGAAGTACGGACAGATGTGCGATAACCATGAAGAGCAAAGGGTAGCATTTCGTGCCAATCTTTATAGGTTACAACCATCTTTTGAACAATCTTTTTGATGTTCTTGTTAGCCGCTTCTACCGCTCCGTTCATCTTGGGTCGGTAGGGAGATAAGTTATGGTGTTCGATCTTGAACTCTGCACACAACTCTTTCATCATCTTATTGTTCAAGTTAGATCCATTATCAGTAATTATCTCGCTTGGAACACCATAACGGCAGATGATATTGTTTTTGATAAATCGGACCACCACTTGTCGGGTTACATTGGCGAATGACGCTGCTTCAACCCACTTGGTGAAATAGTCAATGGCTACTAGGATGAACCGATGTCCGTTTGAAGCCTCGGGCTCAATCATGCCAATCATGTCGATTCCCCATATGGAAAAAGGCCACGGGGAAGAAAGAACTTTGAGATGTGATGGCGGTACATGAATTTTGTCGGAGTATATCTGACGCTTGTGACACCTCCTCATGTACTTGTAGCAGTCGGATTCCATGGTCAACCAGTAGTACCCGGCCCTGAGAATTTTTCTCGCCATTGTGTGTCCGTTGGCATGAGTGCCAAAGGATCCTTCGTGAATTTCTTTCATAAGCATGTCTGCTTCTGGTCTGTCTACGCATCAGAGCAAGACCATGTCAAAATTTCTCTTATAGAGAGTGTCACCACTCAGGAAGAAGTTTCCAGCCAATCTTCTGAGGGTCTTTCTATCTTTTCTGAGTGCCCCGGATGGGTACTCTTGTTTCTGAAGGAAGCATTTGATATCGTGATACCAAGGTCTGTCATCTATGACTGCTTCAATCGCGAAGATGTAAGCGGGCCGTTCAAGGCGCATTATGTCAATCTCAGGTATGTCATTCCATTGACCTACACTAATCATGGAAGAGATAGTGGCTAATGCATCAGCCATGTGATTCTCATCATGAGGGATGTGATGAAAGTCGACTCTGTTGAAGAAAGGTAGCAACCTTCTTGCATAATCTTTGTAAGGAATCAATCCTGATTGGTATGTGTTCCAATCTCCTTTTATCTGGTTAATAACCAGGGCTGAGTCACCATATACGTCCAAGTTTTTGATCCTTAAATCAATCGCTTCTTCGAGACCCATAATACAAACTTCGTATTTGGCCTCGTTGTTCGTACATTTGAACGTAAGTCGAGCGATGAAAGAAATGTGGGAACCCTGAGGGGTAATGATGATTGCCCTAATTCCATTTCCATAATGATTGACTGCTCCATCAAAGATAAGTCCCCACTGGGAACCTGGTTCTGGCCCTTCACTGGGTAGCGGTTCATCACAATCTTTCATCTTTAGATACATGACATCTTCATCTGGGAAGTCAAACCCGATTGATTCTTGATCGTCAATCGGTTGATGAGCCAAATGATCGGCTAAAATACTTCCTTTAACGGCTTTCTGAGCATGGTACTCTATGTCATATTCTGATAGTAACATCTGTCAACGGGCAATCCTTCCCGTGAGAGCAGGTTTTTCGAAAACGTACTTGATTGGGTCCATTTCGGAGACCAACCAAGTAGTATGACGAATCATGTACTGGCAAAGATGTTTGGCTGCCCAAGCCAAAGCGCAACAAGTTTTCTCAAGCATTGTGAACCGAGTTTCGCAGTCGGTGAATTTCTTGCTTAGATAGTAAATGGCAGACTCTTTCCGTTTAGTTTCGTCTTGTTGGCCAAGTACACATCCCATTGAGTCCTCTAGGAGTGTGAGGTAAATGATCAGTGGTCTTCCTTCCACTGGAGGTGATAGAATCGGAGGATTCAACAGATATTCCTTGATACTGTCGAAGGCGGTTTGGCAATCTTCTGACCAAACGCAATCCTGGTTCTTTTTGAGTAATTTGAAAATCGGCGCACACGTCGCGGTCATAAGGAATATGAATCTGGAGATGTAGTTCAAACGTCCCAGGAATCCTCTGACTTATTTTTCAGTTTTCGGAGAAGGCATTTCTTGAATGGCCTTGACCTTGTCAGGATCAACCTCAATTCCTTTCTGGCTGACGATGAACCCTAGTAATTTCCCCGAACGGACACCGAAGGTGCACTTGTTGGGATTCAAGCGGAGCTTGAATTTTCTTAGACGTTCAAACAATTTTGACAGATGTTCAACGTGCTCATCCTCTGTTCTTGATTTTGCAATCAAATCATCGACATATACCTCAATTTCTTTATGTATCATGTCATGAAACAGAGTAGTCATGGCCCTTTGATAGGTTGCCCCGGCATTCTTCAAACCGAACGGCATTACCTTGTAACAAAAGGTACCCCATGGGGTAATGAACGAAGTTTTCTCCATGTCTTTCGGCGCCATTTTGATTTGGTTATAGCCCGAGAATCCATCCATGAAGGAGAATACTTTGAACTTTGCTGTGCTGTCAACCAGCATGTCAATGTGTGGTAAAGGAAAGTCGTCCTTTGGACTTGCCTTGTTCAGATCTCTGTAATCAACACACATTCTGACCCTTCCGTCCTTTTTGGGAACGGGTACGATGTTGGCTAACCATTGAGGATATTCTGACGTGGCGAGGAAACCCGCGTCAATCTGTTTCTGCACCTCCTCTTTGATTTTGATGGCCATGTTCGGGTGAGTGCGTCTCAACCTTTGCTTTACTGGCGGATATTCTGATCTCAATGGTAAGTGATGTTCCACGATGCTGGTATCCAACCCTGGCATATCCTGATAGGACCAAGCGAATACATCGGGAAATTCTTTGAGAAGCTTTATCAAACCCTCTCTGGCAGTTGGACTGAGCAGTGCTCCGATCCTGATTTCTTTTCTCTCTTTTTCTGAACCCAATTTTACCATTTCCAACGGCTCTTTATGAGGTTCGATGGACCTTTCCTCTTGTCTGAGTAGTCGGGAGATCTCTTCTGGAATTTGGTCATCATTTTCTTCTTCAGCCTCGAATACCGGGAACTCAAAGTTGGAAGAAGGCATCGGATCGTATGTTTCAACGGGGTATAAAACAAGCAATCTGCATGACGTGATGATTCGTGTTTAGAAGAGATAGAGAAAATGTAAGTGTGTGCAGTGTTTTGATTTTACTGCTTGTTTTTATTATTGAATGTTTTTTAGGATTACCATTTTCTGAAAAAGCAAAAAGAGAAAACAGCAATTAATGTGGAAATTACAGAACGACATTATTTTATTAATGAACAAGTCGACTCTTGAAACTACAGCCCTATAAAACAAAACTCTGTCGCTTTGGGCAAAGCGAAGAGGGAAATTTACAGAAAACAAGCCCTATCAAAATATCTGTTTCACCTGGGCAGGGTGAAAGGTTAAAGATGGCAATTACTTTGACTGACGAACGACCTTCGGAACCTTGACGGTAACCCATTGGCGGCGAACTCCTTGGTGAATCACAAAGTCTGGCACCTTCCTTGATTGGTCTTCAGAAATGACGCTGATTTCTGGTGGAGCAGGATCATTGGAATCCGTCTCCCAAGCAGAATTGTCGTAGGAGGATTCCTCTGTTGCATTTTGCAGAGTAGTTGTGCTCTCAGCTGCATCTCCCCATCCAGTTGGCTGGATGTCTTCGAACCTGATACGAGAGCTTTCGGGAGCGGTGTACTTGACCATATAGTCGAATTTTCCACTTGGTTCTCCCAGAGTGTCCCAAACTTCTTTGGAACTGGAGGAGTTATTTCTCTCGATGACGTTGACCTCGGGAAAAGCATAGTTGATGAATTCTAGTCCTGCAAACGTTGCGAATTCATCTTTATGTTGAGTAGTTTCTGAATGACCTGAGTGTTGATCCCATGACGTGGTGGGGACACAGGTATTCTGTTCAATGATGCTCAGCTGAGTTTCATTACTCGGCTGACTTTCTTGCCCCAAGTTTCCTGGGTAAGGCTGCCACATTGGCAGGCCATCCATCGGGCCATAGTAATTGTGGTCAAAGTTGTCTTTCATCGGAGTGTCCTCCTCTAATGAATTTGGCGGAGCACGGCATCCTTCCGGATGACAATCTCCGTAGATCATTTCAGCATCTGACCTGGGTATAAATCTCAGACTTTCTGTAGGAAAGCAAAAAGGCATAGGCACCTCTTCCTGAGACATATAGCCGTCCTTATTAAGGTAGGACTTCCACTCTTCATCTGCGTCAGAGGGATCTTCCTCATTGATAGCATGAACTGTCTGAGACACTGGGTGAAGAAAACCTCCACTGTGGAAGAAGTTTTGAAGGGGATGAAGACTTTCATCGTTAGCAGCTGTCTGGGTACAGGTTGCAGAAAAACCAAGACCCTTCTTTGTTTTATTGTCAATAGGAATGACAAGCCATCCCCATCCTGTCGTATCGGTACTCTCGACCGCTTTGATAGCATCTTTGTATGAAGAAATTGAAGTTCCTTCTTTGAACTGATTGTCCTTGCTCACCGACAGTGCTGGGAACTGAGTTCCAATAACCTCCTCGGGTTCCACACAAGTAGATGATGATAAGTTACTCACAAGCAAGGCTTGTTCCCCACAAACCGTGACAAGTTGGCCGTTCTTGACGAACTTTAGCTTCTGGTGGAGGGTTGAAGTAACCGCTCCAGCCTGATGTATCGAAGGTCTTCCTAATAAGTAACTGTATGTTGCCCGGATGTCCATGACCTGGAAAGTGATTTGGAAAGTGTGAGGACCAATAGTTATGGGAAGATCCACTTCGCCGATAACTATTTTTCGGGATCCGTCGAACGCTTTGACGACGACCTCGCTGACTCTCATCGGAGGGCCCTTGAATGATAATTACATCAAAGTGGACTTCGGCATAACATTCAGGGCTGACCCTGTGTCTACCAGTACGTTGGCTAAAGCATCGCCCTGGCAGTTAATTGTAATGTTGAGCGCCATGTTATGACGGCGACCCTCTTCAGGTAATTCTTCATCACTAAATCCCAAATTGTTGCAGGAAGTGATGTTAGAGACAATACTATCGAACTGTCTGATTGTTACATCCTGTTCCACAAAGGCTTGCTCCAAGACTTTCTGTAGAGCCTCTCTGTGTGCTTCTGAACTGAGTAACAGTGATAATACTGAGATCTTTGAAGGAGTCTGTAACAGTTGATCGACAATGTTATATTCACTCCTTTGGATGAGCTTTAGCATCTCATCCTTGTCTTTTGAAAAGTCTGGATTACTAGATTGACCGACTGGCGGATCAGGAATTTCTGCCTGAAGTTCCTTTTCTTTGTTGGATTCTCCAACCCCTCGGTTAAAGATTCGACCGCTCCGTGTTACACGAGTGATGTCTGCAATATTCACGACGGAGGGTAATGGAATTTCCTTTCCATTCTCGATTATTGTTGCACCGTATTTGTAAGGGATTGCCTTAGCTGATTCATACGGTAGTGGCCCCGGTAGATAGATGACTATGGGAACCTTCTGATTTTTTTGACCATCATAAGTAACCTCGATCCGTTCCCGGTTGGGAACTCTAGATTCGTCAAGTAGAGGGATGATGGTAAAAACATCCCTGGTCCGGTGATGACCAGAGATGGTGACAACATCCTCAACTTGCTCGGCAAGGTAGTTCGGCGACCAAATGATGGGTCCTGAACCTGGATATAGACGAATTTCTCCATGATCGACCTGACCCTGAAGAGCTTCTCTCACAAGGTAACACCCTTGGTTACTTTCCGAACAGATGCTACAACTGTCATAGTTGTGTGGTGGCACCTGGCCACGCCCACTTTGAATACAATGTAACTTCACTAAGTTATCTTCCATTGATCGGACATCCTGACTTTGACGACGAGTAGGATTCCTGTGATTGATACTAATCTGCTGAGTATCTTCGTCCATATAGATTGGCATCCACCAGTGATTTAACAAGTGCTGAAGTGCCTCCTGGACAAGGGTACAACCTCGATCGTTTACGCAACCTGCTTTACAGTTTTGATAATCATGTGATATTAAGAATCCAAGTCGGACCTGCTCAGCATGTAACTCTACCAGGTTGGTATTCATCACGTGAATGTCAAAGATCTGAACCATGTTGATTTGATAGGAGTTCCTATCATGGTAGTCTTGGATCCATCCAAGATCCATCTGACGCTGAAGGGCCTCTTGTATGAAAGAGCATCCCTGTTTGTTTACCGAGCAAGTCAGACAAGAACTGTAATCGTGTCGCGGCAGATTATGATACTGGCTTTGCCTTGAGTGCATCGCCACCAAGTTGACATTCATCACACGGATGTCGTGGTTTTGAATGACGTTGGAATTCGTGTAAACCATGTTAACTCCACGAACTCGGTGCTCTTGGATCCATCCAAGATCCATTTGTTCCTGTAGAGTTACTTGCACTACAGAACATCCCTGGTTGTCTTTAGAGCAGATATCACACTGGTGATAATTATGAGGTGGCACATGGCCATATCCACTCTGTCTACAATGCATCTTGACCAGATTGGTCCCCAATAAGAGTACATCGTGAATTTGATAGACATTGTTAGTCTCTTTCTCAATCAGATTGACTGCAATTTTCTCATGTTGAGGCAGCGGGTTCGTGAGAACATTAGGATTCATGTCTTTGAAAGATAAGAGCCCGCTCCTAACAAGCTTTTGCACGTCGGATTTGAAATTGAGACAAGTCTCAATGTTATTCCCTGAACCTCCTTGATGATAAGGGCATGTTTGATCCACCTTAAACCAGAAAGGCAGATTTTCCGGAACTGAAAGGGGAGACTTAGTCTGAATGTACCCCTTAGCCAGTAGTAACGGAAACAGCTCTGCGTACGTTACGGGTATAGGATCAAATCCTGGTGGCCGTGTTGTACGGTTGTTGTTATATGGAGGACGAGCCTGCTGAAGAGGCTGTTGTGTCCTTTGTTGGTCAGGTTGGCTCTGTGCAATCTGAGGTTGATACATAGGAACGGGCGCGGGGCCGATAGCAGGAGTAACAGCTGCTACTGGCTGATAACGTCGCCTTTGCTTTTCGAGAGAGATGTTCCCAATATCTTGCTCTTTTTTCTTAGGGAGAGCACTACCGTATTTTTTAGTACCGTTCGTTGATCCAGTGTCTTTCACCAAACGTCCTTCTCGGACGGCTTCCTCAAGACGTACACCCATGCCGACCATTTCGGTGAAATCACTAGGTGCACTGGCAATCATTCGGTCATAGTAAAATGAGCTTAAGGTCTTTAAGAAGATTTTTGTCATCTCTTTTTCCTCAAGAGGTGGACAAATTTGAGCGGCAATTTCACGCCACCTTTGAGCATACTCCTTAAAGGTTTCCTTGTCCTTTTGTGACATTGATCTGAGTTGATCTCTGTCGGGTGCCATGTCCAAATTGTACTTGTATTGTTGGACGAAGGCAGTACCAAGATCTCTGAATGTACTGATCGTAGTACGGTTTAAACCCATGTACCATTTGAGTTCGGCACCGGTTAAACTATCCTGGAAGTAGTGAATCAGCAGGTCCTGATTCTCCGTCTGAGCTGACATCCGCCGAGCGTACATCACCAGATGGCTCTGAGGGCAAGAGTTATCCTTGTATTTTTCAAAGTTGGGCACTTGGAACTTGTGCGGGACTTTCACATTTGGGACCAAGCATAGGTCTGCGGCGTCCTTTCCAAATAGATCCTGACCGCGAATGGCTTGCAGCTCTTTCTGCATTTCCAAGAACTGCTCCTGGAATTCATCCATTCTGTCAAACATAGTTTCCTTCTTATCAGAAGATGTCTGTGGAATCTGTCCTTCCGGGACAGTGTGCACCGCAGGGGGTGGTACCGTGACTACGGCAGTAAGTCTTGGCGCCTCCTGAAGTTTGTAACCTTTAGGAGTCTTGAGTATGCCCCTGGCATCTTTGCTTTCCCGAAGTTTGTAACCTTCAGGCCCAGCGGCTTCTGTTGTGATTCCCTGATCTTCAGTGATCGGCGGAACATATCCTTCCGGGATATAGTTAACAGGCATGCCCCAAGGACGATCTTTCGGCATCTGATACCTAGGATCATACTTTTCTATGATGGGCGTTGAGGTGATCTCTGAGATCACAGTTCTTTGTAGCTGAGCTTCTGCCATGGCTTGCATGTCGTTACGAAGCTTTCGCATATCCTCTCTCAGAGCGTCGATCTCTTCTTTCAACTCTCTATTTTCTTCCTCAAGATCATCCATCCTCTTCTGACGATTGGCCCGAGTATTATACGAATGAGACAGTTTGACTCTAGAATCGAGACACAAACGTGAGATTCGTAGGGAAGGAGAATACGCGATGTGAGAATGATGAATGCAATGATTTTATTAATTGTTGTTTTTTTGGTTTAATCAAAATAAACTTCGACAATTAGATTGCAAATATCAAACACTGGGGAAACCCCTTTTTATTGAATTCCAAAGGATTACAGAAATGGAAATACAGTAGATTACAAAGTGCGGAAACAGAAACCTAAACTAATGGGTCCCGAGTCCTCTTCTTTGACCGGGGCGCTTGGGCCGTTGTCGGGTTGTCATTCCTTTGCCAGGTGAAAGGAGCGAGCAAATTCCTTCGGTCATCTTGATTCTCCACAGCATGCTGCTCCAAAATTTCAATCAGAGCATCCTTCTCTTTTAGTAGTTGCTGTATTTGGGTACACTCTACGTCGAGGGTGCGGTACTTGTTCTTCCAAGATCTTCTTTCCTTTTGAACTTTGTTGAGAGTAACCTGAAGCTTTTCAGTTTCCGTCATGAAGTACATGACAGTTTCCCTCGGCGGAAGAATTCCGTAACGAGGATAAGGCATCTTTAGCTTGAGAGCTCTAGTTTGTACCCAATGGAGATAAGGCTCCACCGAGACACAATCCGGTTTTCCCAGAGACTCTCGTCCTTTCTTATGAACATGTTTCCAAGCTTGCACTATTTCCATCTTTAGTGCTCTGTCACTTTCTCCTTCTTTGAAGAAAAGACCTTCCAGATGAGCACCCAGTGGGATGTGTCTCATCGGGTATCCAAATTGACGAAGAACCAATATCGGATGATAGTTGATTCCTCCTTTAGTTCCTATGAGGGGTACGCTGGGGAAGTTTCCACAACGATCAATGATTCTGATTCCCTCATAAATCCTATTACACCAATCTATATCAGAGTTGGTGAGAGACATGATCTTCTGCGACCAACGTAAGACACTCTTGCAATCCCAAAAAGCAGCAGACTTGGGCAAGTGAGAGATAAACCATTTGTAGAGCAAAGGTACACAGCATGTGATCTCCCCTCCGCTGTACAAATTTCCCAAGTGTACAGAATGATACGCATCTACGAGCAAAGTCGGCACAGGGTTTCCAATGAGAAAAACCTTAATAGCGTTGATATCGACGAAGTTATTGATGTTGGGAAACAAAAATAACCCATAGGTGAGCAAGACAAAGATGCTTTCAAAAGCAGTCCCGTTCCCTATACTAGCGAAGTACAGATCTTTCTTTGTCAAGAACTGGGCTGGCAAACCTTGGGTGTCACCCTTAGTGGTCATGTGAGTCCTGATCTCAGACTCGTCCAAATGAATTGCTATTGCAATAGTCTGATTCTTTGGAATTTCTTCCAGTCCAGAAAATGGAGCTCGATCAGTGATATGTAAATCAGTCAGATGAGAATACTCCTCCAGCGTTGGTGATAGCTGGTAATCCGGGAATGTAAAACAGTGATAAACCGGGTCGTAGAACTGAATGAGCGCGTCCATGATCCCCTTAATCACATGGACTCTTAACAGTGGTAGCAAACCACCGTGCTTGGCTCTGAAAGCCTCTGGGTTAACGATCATCCTCGCTAACTTTCTCAAATCCCCTAGCTTTGGAACCTTGAAGGTATACTGATGAGTTCTCCTTCTACCGAAATCCATTAACGTAATCCTCTTCTCTGATATTTGCAATCACAGTCTTAGTTTAATTTGAAAAACAGAGAGACTAGAAGAGAAGTTTTTTTTTTTGAATGTTTTAATGTTTTATTAAATGAATGCATGAATGCAGCACACAAAAACATAGAAAAAACATGGGCTCAGAGGGTCGTTGTCATGAAGTCAAGGCTCTACCCATCCCCAAAGGTTTATACTAGGGTGATTTTTGTACCTGTACTCATTATCATCAGCTCCTCCCAGGAAAGCAAAACAACAAGCGGATCGCCAGCGAGTTGTAGAGCAATCTTAGAGTATGTGCCATTCACCGAGAATAGATCACCAGCCTCAAATGAGGGTAGTATCGCGTAACAACTATTTCCGATAGTTTCCGCACTACAAAAGGGTTTGGCTCCTCAGCTTCTCAGACTTAACAACCAGCCCATTGGCTATAAGAGTGAATGGGTTGCGTTGGTCAGCCTCCACTGAGGTTGATGGTCGACCCCGTCGCCATCACTTATCTTAAGTGTATACTCATTCTCACCACATACGGCATCACCCGCATTCCCAGTAGCAGAAAAATAAACACGTATAGCAATTAGGAAAAGCAGTATATATATATTTGTCCTAATCATCCTAGACTTAAAAAGCTATGATTCCTAAGTTCCTGATAGAGAATGGGTTCCCCGGCGGAAGCCCCAATCTGTGGTTTTCACATAAGTGAAGAGAAGGAAGACCGTGCCTAGATCTAACTTTGAACGGCCCCACGGTGGGTGCCACTTTTCTCTGTAGCGAGCGATTTTGGACGCGGTTCTTAAGCGCTGGTCGCTCTCTGCGGTTTGAGCTTAAAACTACAGGTCGATTCATTTTTTATCCTATTGTGAGCTGAATAAGGAAGGGAAATAGATGTCTCCAATTAACCCTGCTTGCATACTGAGTTTAAACAGTGGTCTGTTAGGTTACGGATGCGATCAATGTGGGGGGCCTTTGTACTGGTTATTTGTATTTTCGCCAATACGGTTTTCTTTCTTTTAATCTAGGCAAAGGGTTTCTGACGGGGAACAAGGATTAGGATGTTAGGACTGATGCTTTTGAATTACTGCTTTTGATTGACGGAGATATGGGATTTGGGTTTTTTGTTGATTGTGCTCGCTAAGATCTTTTCTTTCGATCTTATGCCTACGTATTCCCGTTTACCGAAACAGGGAAATCAGAGCGTTCGTAGTTCCTCCTATTCTATGGGAGGAAATTGGTGTTTTTGGTGTCTTGTTCAAAGCCCAAGACGTGAAGCGAAAGGATAGTTTGTATCTTGTTCAAAGCCCAAGATGTGAAGCTGAAGGTCTATTTGTGTCTTGTTCAAAGCCCAAGACGTGAAGCTGAAAGACCTCGACTTTAGAGAGAATTTGTCATCTCTAAAGAGGGGAGAAGGAGAATTACTTTAACTGGGATACGCGGATCCGAGCAATGCCATAATTTCCGAAGAAAGGGTTTTAACCCGAAGGAGAAGACTTTAACTCAGTGTAGAGCAATGCCATCTTTCCTTAGGAATTTCTCATGCTAAAAGAGGGACAGTGGCATGAATGCAGATGATCCAGAGGCTTGCCGCTTACAGCGATTAGATGAAGAGAAAGGAGTTGTTGATGTTTGTGTACTGTGAACAAGGCACAACTTTGATGCTAAAAGGTTAATTGGATTAACCAGTGGTTTTCTTATATAAAGCCTAAGAGGAGGCTAATATGTGTCTCGTACAAAGCCCGAGAGAGCGGCTAAAAGGTTTGGACTCAACGAGGGAATCTTTTGGTATCTCGTATAAAGCCCGAGATGGAGGTGATTTGACTCAACATGAGAGTTTTTTGTATCTCGTACAAAGCCCGAGATGGAGGCGAAAGGGGTGATTGACTCAACGAGGGAGTCTCTTATGTGTCTCGTACAAAGCCCGAGAGAGAGGCGAAAAGGTTGTTTGACTCCGCTAGGGAGAATTTTGGTATCTCGTACGAAGCCCGAGATGAAGGCTATTGTAACTGTTTCAGTTGAGTGACAGATCCAATATACTGATTTTAAAAGAGAAAATCAGTTCTTATATGAGTAACACTGTACACAGGGATTTGATTTGAGGATCAGGGATATTTCCTTCTCTTTGAGGAAACGGGAAATCCAAAGGGTGTCGAGACTGTCCGAGTCTGCGGGTTTCCTTCCTATTTAACGAAGGTGCTTGAGAATGTCTTTGAGACTCAAGGAAGTTAGATTGTCCGTGTCTAGAGTTTTATCTTTTGTACTATGCTTTGAGAAACAGTAGTAGACTCTATGAAAGGACTGTTCTAGGAGGATGACTATGTTCTGTTCCTATACCTCTAGGAGGTCGTCGGGACAATTTGTACGAAGCCCAAGAGGAGGCTGGAAACTTTTAAGAAGCCGACGGGTCCTTGTACGAAGCCCAAGAGGAGGTTATCATTCCCGGAGGAAGAGATCATTATACGAAGCCTAAGAGGAGGCTGTGAATACTTCTAAGAAGTCGTAGTGTCCTTGAATAATGCCCAAGAGGAGGCCGATGCTTTTAAGAAGCCCGTGGGTCTATCATCTCCTTTCCATTAGGAGAGATAACTCTTTTAAAGATAAAAACCACTGGTAAACGTGTGAGGTTTACTATCCAGCGACTTTTAGCTTTTAAAGAGGGTTCCTTATTTAAGGTCCAAGATTATGACCGTAGTGGGTACCCAAACCCCGAGACATTCAAGGCAAGCAATCCACAAGGAATAGATTAAGTCAGGAAAGTTCGAGAATTTGGAAGAAACTCAAAGATGCCATTCACGGAGAATACATTCATCTTGGGGAGTAGAGCTTCTTGACGATTCCTAAGGAGGACAGCCGAAGAGAAGACTGTATCTGGTGCTCCTATTGGGGATCTAGGCGTCTATTTCTACGAATAAGTGAAACGGCGTCACCTAGTTCTAGACGTAGTAGCCGGGGAAACTCGAAATATCTATACTATTATTACACAGTAGATATGAGTTTATGAAAGGAGACTTACAGTGAGTAGCCCCACAATACAGTTTATAATATGAAAGCAGTAAACGAAAGCGATAACCACTTACTCGGTTGTAGTGCTTCCATGCTGTTTGGTTAGTTGTTCAACAAAGAAAGATTGAAAACAACAGTATATTCAAAATCAAAGGAGAAAGTGCTTTGAAAAATAAAGATTTGGGGCTTACAACTCGAGGAGAGGCCCAGGGTTTTATCAGTGAGCGCACTGTTTGATTTTGTACAGAGGGACTTATACAAGTGACTGGGGCCCGAAAAGATTTTTTGTACAAAGGAATGGGTCTTACACTCTCAAGAGGCCCAAAAAGGTTTAAAGGAAAAAGAGTGGGGCTTATAACACGAGGGTATGCCCAAATGATTTTTCGTTTAAAAATGGCGATCGCGCCGAGGTTTTCTTTTAACGCAGAGGGACTTATGCAATAAGTGAGGCCCAAAATGTTTTGGTTAAAAGGGGGATTGGGTCTTACACTCTAATAGAGGCCCAAAGTGTTTTGAATGGGTCTTATAGCTCAAGGAGAGGCCCAAGGGTTATTTTGAAAAGGCGAAGATCGCGCCGTTTGTTTTTGACGGTATCGGGACTTATACAATATACTGAGGCCCAAAAATGATTTGGTCAAAAAAAGGAATGGGTCTGACACTCTATTAGAGGCCCAAAAAGTTTTAATAAAAAAGAAATGGGTCTTACTACTCGAGGGTAGGCCCAGGTTTATTTTATTTTTAAACGGGCGACGATCGCGCCGTTTACTTGTACAGAGGGACTTATACAATGGGTGAGGCCCAAAAAGTTTTTGTACAAGGGGGGATGGGTCTTACACTCTCTCAAGAGGCCCAAAAAGTTTTAAGAAAAAAGAAATGGGTCTTACTACTCGAGGGTAGGCCCAGATGGTTTTTTATTTTTAAACGGGCGACGATCGCGCCGTTTACTTGTACAGAGGGACTTATACAATGGATGAGGCCCAAAAAGTTTTTGTACAAGGCGGGATGGGTCTTACACTCTCTCAAGAGGCCCAAAAAGTTTTAAGAAAAAAGAAATGGGTCTTACTACTCGAGGGTAGGCCCAGATTTATTTTATTTTTAAATGGGCGACGATCGCGCCGTTTACTTGTACAGAGGGACTTATACAATGGATGAGGCCCAAAAAGTTTTTGTACAAGGGGGGATGGGTCTTACACTCTCTCAAGAGGCCCAAAAAGTTTTAAGAAAAATGAAATGGGTCTTACTACTCGAGGGTAGGCCCAGATGGTTTTTTATTTTTAAACGGGCGACGATCGCGCCGTTTACTTGTACAGAGGGACTTATACAATGGATGAGGCCCAAAAAGTTTTTGTACAAGGGGGGATGGGTCTTACACTCTCTCAAGAGGCCCAAAAAGTTTTGAAAATGATTTATGAGGGTCGAATTAATCCAAAACTCTAATTTGTTTTCAAAATGTATTTAATTGAATAAAAATTCAATTAAAATGATCAAAAATTGTTTAACACATGGAAAACAAATTGTGATCTTGGATTAATGCTTCAAAAATTAAGTATTGACCTACAAAATAATTAGAAAGCATTAAAAGTTGCAAAATCAATGTAGAAAAAATATTTAAAATGTCAAAAACAATTAAAATATTAATTCTTTACAAAAATATCAATTATATGAAATAAATAATATTTTTTGGGATTTTTTGTGAAAATAAAATATTTTAACATTTTTGTGAATTATTAAAAAAAGAATCAACTCAAAATCATTAAAACTCAGAGAGAAATTAATTTTTGAATCAATTAAACAAAATCACAAAATTCAAATATTTGAATTTCTAAAAATGGCGCCAAGAACAAGCTGAAGAACACGCGCGTGTTCTTGGTTTCTCTGATTTGCATTTTCTATCCAATCTCCATGAATACGTAATCATATCATGCAATCCACATATCATTATGCTCGCCTCAACCTCACGATCATGTCTATGTACTTTAATTTCATTTAAATTAAACATACAACAAGAAATCACGAAGAAACCTCAAGAACCCTAATTTCTGCATGAAGGCTAGGATTTTTGATACACGATTCAAACAATGCAATTAATTGAGGGAAAATATTCCATGCATGATTAAGAACATATGGCCAAATTATTGTGCGAGGAAATATGCATAGATTGAGAGATGCCCAAGCATGTGCTTACCTTTAGGTCGTGACAGCAAGTTCAAAGTGATTTTTGATCTGGAGGTGTTACAGATGAGTTGTGATGATCTGAACAGCTTCCCTACACCCTATGGATTGTGTTTGGATGGTTGGACTTGATTGAAATTGGCTGGATCATTTTGTGGTACCCCAGCTGCAACTTGGTTAAAACCTTGAGCAACCAGCTGGTGATTTTGTGAAATTGATGTTTCAGAAGTAATCTAAGTGTTTGATCAGTTCATATGTGATGTATGTGAGGTGTGTGAGTGATTGGTTTGATTGGAATTGCTCTCAAACTCAAAACCCGATAGTGACTTGCCTTAGAAGGCAAAATTGGAGTGAAAGAAGAGATTTTGAGGAAAGCATATGTTAGATGGCTTTGGTGTACTTAAACTGACCACAATTGAGCTCTATTTATAGTAGAGCAAGTTTGTTTTGCAAGGAATAGTGAATGGCAGCTGGTAAGTAGGTTTGGCCAATGTTGGCAAATGAAAATCCAAGTCTCCTCTAGCCATTGACTAGAGGTTAGGGCACAGAGCTTTGGTTCCCTTGGTCTTGGATAAGTCTTGACTGATTTCAGATGAGAATGGCTCAGTCCATGCCACCTTGATGGTTCCATTGAATGCCTCATTCCAAATTTGAAGTCTTGTCCCTATTTTGGCCATTCTAGGTTCAACATGTTATTTCTTGTTCCATGGACTTTGGAGGTTTGGCTCAGTGATTGTCCCCTTTAGATTCAATCCTCTGAGGTGTCCAAGTGGATAGGAGCAATTGAATTTGGCTGATTTTGGCAAATCGACCAAAGTTGCAAATTTTGCCTTGCCTTGACAGATTTCAGCAAGGCAGCTTGGCAATGTTGTATCTCATGGTGTAGGTTGAATTTGGCAATGTTCTTGGCCATTTTGGAAAGCTCTTACATGATACAACAACTGTTTGAACAAGTTTGGTTTTGATCTCTTTTGATTCCAAGTGAAAAATCCCCCTACATTTGGCAAAAAGTGAGGCAGAATCTGACTTAGTGAAAATTTCACTAAGTGTTGGAAAAAGTGACATTTTCACTTTTCAGCCACTTTGATCACTCCATAACTCAAAATCCTTAATGAATTGGAATGACTTGTAGTTGAAGTTTTTGTAGGTGATAATGAGGGCTACAAATCCATCTTTGAATGAGAAAAAATGGCCTTATGGTCCTTCAAAGTTGGTACCTTTGCCACTTTATTTTTAACTTAGAAAAATTTCTAAGTTTTACGGTTACCCCTTTTACAAGTTATCTCACTTTTCTTGATTTTTCTTGATGAATGATGATTCAAACCATACATTAACATCATTTTAGGGTTAAAAATCCATTTTGGTGAAAAATCTCAAAAAGTCAAAGTTGACTTTTGTGCACAGTTGACTTTTTATCAGATGAATTCCAAACTGTGCAATTCTTCAGGAAATCATGTCCTTGACCTAAATCAAACTTGATGGGCATGTTCCATGGGTGTCATAGGGTATATTCAATCATGTATTAGGGTTTGGGAGCATGTCCTGGTCAAAAGTCAAAGTTACAGTTGACTTTTCCCTTAAAACCCTAATTGTGGTGCAGATGAAATTGAGACTTGTTGCTCAAACTTCTTGGATCAATCCATTGTTCCAAATGGATCAATATGGTATATTAGAGACCCTCAAATCATCTCTTGAGGTCTTGGCTCATGGTTTGTCCCAAAAGTCAACTTAGGGGTGAATTAGGTCAAGAAACCCTAATTCCTGATTTTTCATGAATGCATCCCCTGAGGCAAAATTGACTTGATGCATGGGTTCATGAGGTTCCATGAAGTATATTAGGTTATGTTTTGGATCATTGCCTTGTGCCCAGATGAAAATTTCCATCTGGAGGCCCTGGTCGACCAAAACCCTAATTTGGTGACACTGTCTATCTTGAGACTTGATCCACCTAGAAGGGAGCAGCCTTGTGCTTAATCCTTGAAGTGGGAGTCCTTTTTTATCCATTGTGGATGTTTGAGAGATTAGACAAGTTGAAGATCATGTCATTTCTTGATTGATCCTTTGTCTAAGCACTCAGAGAGGGCTTGAAACCCTAATTTTAATTGTAGTGGATGCTCACCCATCCTTGGGGAGACTAATGAAGCATAAAGGTACATCCATATTGTGATGATGATTTTCACAATTATGGGAAATCTAAGTGGTCAAAATTTGGGGTATTACAATTGGGTATGTTGAAGATCAACAATGATTTTCTTAATACTATTAAAGAGAGTCAAAAGTTGGATGTGAAGTTGGTGGACTTGATGGTTGGAAGTAATCAGAGTGAGGATAGTGATTTTAGAGTGGATGAGCAAGGTGTGTTGAGATTCCGAGACAGAATCTGTAGTCCTAATGATTTTGAGCTGGAAAAGATGATTCTGGAAGAAAGTCATAGGAGTAGCTTCAGTATCCATCCAGGAGGTACAAAGATGTATCAGGATTCGAAGAAGATATTTTGGTGGCCTAGATTGAAACGTGATGTGGCTCAGTTTGTGTATGCTTGTTTGACTTGTCATAGGTCGAAAGTTGAGCATCAGAAACCTGCAAGGTTAATACGACCGTTGTATATTCCATAGTGGAAATGGTATGTTATTTCTATGGATTTTGTGATTAGGTTACCGAATACTCCAAGAGGGCATGATGCCATTTGGGTGATTGTTGATAGAATGATGAAGTCGGCACATTTTATCCCAATTAAAATCAGTTTTTCTTGGTAGAAGTTGGCAGAGATTTATATTCGTGTGATTGTGAAGCTGCATGGAGTTGCATTAAGTATTATGTCGGATATAGATTCGAGGTTAACTTCCATATTTTGGGAAAGTTTGCAGGAGGCTTTGGATTCGAAGTTGAGGTTGAGTTCAGCTTATCATCCATAGACAGATGGTCAGACGGAGAGGACTATACGGTCTTTGAAAGAGATGCTTGGGATAGTCATTTGTTGTTGATTGAGTTTACTTATAATAATAGTTACCATTCTAGTATTAGAGTGGTGCCTTTTGAAGCTTTATATGGTCGGAGATGTAGGACATCTTTGTGTTGGCATGAATCTGGTGAGAGTGTAGCGCTTGGACCTGATTTTGTCCAACAAACTACGAGAAGGTGAAGCTCATTCGGGAGAAGATGAAAGCTTCGCAGAGTAGGCAGAAGAGTTACCATGATAAGAGGAGGAAGGATCTTGAGTTTTGAGAGGGAGACCATGTATTCTTGAGATTCAATCTGGTGACCGGTGTTGAGTGTCCTTTGAAGTTGAGGAAGCTTCCTCCACGATTTATTGGTTTATATCAAATATCAGAGAGGATTGGAGTTGTTTCTTATAGAGTGGCATTGCCACCAAATTTGTCGAATTTGCATGATGTGTTCCATGTTTCACAGCTTCGGAAGTATGTTTCGGATCCCTCACATGTGATTCCGAGGGATAATGTTCAGGTAAGGGATAACCTTACAGTTGAGGCTTTGCCTGTAAGGATTGATGATCATGAAATGAAACAAATGAGAGGCAAGAAAATTTCTCTCGTGAAGGTAGTGTGGGGAGGCGCTGCCGGAGGGAGTATGACTTGGGAGTTGGAGAGTAGGATTCGAGAGTCGTATCCAGAGTTGTTCGCATCAAGTAATTTTCGAGGATGAAAATATTCTAATTGGGGGAGAGTTGTAACGCCCCGGTTTATTTTAAATTATTTTCCTTAATTCAATTATGTGATGCTTGTGTTGTGTTATTAGTGTGTTTGAGCTACCATTGGTGCGGGGTAGTTGCCTTAAGAATAGACTTTAATGTGTTTGGGGAGTGTGAGCAAAAGTGTAGAACTTTGTGGTGTGGTAAGTAGAACTAATTAACTTATATTAGTTACTATTTATTTAATTAAATAATATTAGGTGAATATTATTTAGATTAGATATTTAGTATTATTATTGTCATTATTTTAATCAGGTGGGATTAATAATAATAATAATAATAATAATAATAATAATAATAATAATAATAATAATAATAATAATAATAATAATAAGAAACAAGGGATATCGGGAGAGAAACTATCAGATCGTAAAAATAAGAGAAAAGTGGAAAGGAGGCTAGGGCTCAAGGGGAAAGAGAAAATCACCATTGTTGAGAAACTTTGCAAGAACTCTAAGGTAAGGGTGGGGTTCTAATTATCTAAAGGTTTATATGATGATGGTGGGTAGATTATGTCCATGCTTGAATTGTTGTTTCTTCTCTCTATGTTATGATCATGGTTGTAATTGTATGTTGTTGGATTGAATCTTTGATTTCTAAACTATGAGTGGTATGATGATGCCGTAATTGATGTTTGATTAGAGTAATTATTGTGTTGTTGCTGTTGGAATTATGTATTCGATGAAGTTGTTGATGGCAGATGTTATGTTGTTGTGTGTTGTTGCGAGTCAGAGTTGAAACTTAAGTTGTGGACGATTTTATGAAAAAAGTTGAAGTTTTGATGTCTTAGAAAAGTGGTTTTTGGGGGTAAAATTATGTGTTAAACGAATGGTATAAAATGTGGGATTTTGAGATGTGTCAAAAATGATTTTCATACTGATAAGCAGTAAAAAAGTGCTTCTGCTGCAGGTGTAATCAATTACCTGGAAAGGGGTAACCGGTTACACTGTTATTGAAATGCATTTTTGGGCAATTCTGGGAGGGTGTAATCGGTTACCAGGATTTGGTTAACCGATTACACTATGTGTATTTTGCGTGTATTGACTGGTTACAAGGGGTGTAACCGGTTACCTCATTTGGTGTAACCGGTTACACTGGGAACAATTTTTGAAAAACTTCTAAAATTCATAACTTCAGTTCCGGATGTCCGATTCGGTGTCGTTCGAAGCATTGGGAAGCTGACGCATCGAACTTTATTCTTAAAATGGTTTGTGTACTAGAAATTGAATAATTTGTTGTGTGATGGTGTTAAATGCATTGTTGTTGGTTGCTATATTGTTTTGTTGCTGTTGCTGTTGCTGAACTATTGTAGCATGTGTTGGTGCATGGTGGCCAGTATTGGCAGAGTTCATTGACTATGGAGGTGTTGGTGATTGTGCTTTGTGTTATTTTTGCATGTATAATATGTTGCATTCATTCATGTTGTTGGAAAATGGTCCATTGTTGGCGAGCCTCAGTCTCAGGAGGTGGGGATTTGGTGTGGGTAGCTGATTTCGGAGGTTATGGAATCAGTGAAGCGTTATCGATGGTGATGGTAACAGAATTGTGAGCTTTGATCCTAGGAGGTAAGGTGAGGAGTGGTGAACCTGAGTGTTCACGTGTTGGTACCACATGCATTGAGTCAAGTTCTGAGTCTCATTGCATTGCATATTGGTTGCGTTGTTATTATGTTGAATGGTTGTTTTATTGGCTGTGTGGAAGTGTGTTGTGGAGTGGGTGATGTGCATGTAATAATATGTTGCTTACTTATTATCATGCTTTCCTTTATATAATTATGATATCTCACCCCTTCTGTTTGAATGTTTCCTTTACATGGGTATCGTGCAGATAACTCGCAGTAGAGGAGTTGATGTGAGTGGAAGATGGAGTCTTCCTTTTATTTTATAGAGTCGGCGTCTGCTATGATGTGTAACACTGGGGATTGGAACGTTTTTATGTCATTTATGTTTATTGGAGATTATTTGGATATCTCTTAAGTTGATGTGGTTTATGTTTACTTTGAAACATGATTATGCTTTGAATTATTAAACTGTCAAGTTGTTGATATTTCCGTTGTAATAAGAGTTAATTTTCAGACATGTTTTGTTATTATAGTTATTATAAATAATTTTTAAAAGTTGCATGTGTTACATATCTGACTACGTGAGCATGTTTATGGTGAATTAGCATCCTAAATATTTATTTCTTGAATTTTACTCTGATAATTTATTTAAATTACGAGGGGATATTTAGGTTGTTACAAAAGACATATGCATATGCATTTTTCACATTTTTTTAAGAAGCATTTTGGCATTTCATTTGCATTTAAAAAAATAAAAAATCAAGTTAAAAAAGAGAGAGTTTCTACATATTTTTGAATTTGCATTTCAACCGTAAAAACCATGAAATTAATAAGTCTTTTAAGACGTTTCATGATACATAATGTCATTACATTGCATTGTATGTATCATGTAAAGTTGGTCACATAAGAAGAAAAAACAAAAGAGGTGTCTTTCACCAACATTTTATACATAGTCATACATGTTTCTTCTTTTTTGTGACAAAGAAAATAAGACAAATTACAAGAGCATCTTTTCTTTTCACTATCATCCTTTCTCTCTTTATAAACCAACCTCTTCTTTCTCTCATGATGCATTTATAAACATACCACTTACTTGCTTCTATTTTTTAGCCACTCCATCACAATATCATCTTCTCCCCTCCAATATAATCTCTCTTTTCTATTCACAAAGCAACAACATCTTTTTTTCTTCATTTTTTAAACTAAACTTCACGTCTCACCATCAGCTATCAACTTCATGACTTCACACCATAACCAACCTCTAAACTTTCCACCTTTATTTTTTTTTTCAACATTACTACAACTTTATCACACATGCTACTTCTTTCATAACCATCATAACACTATGAGTAACAACAACCTTCATAAGCTCACAACACTTCATAAAGCAACATAAAAAAACTTTGCTCAAACAACAATGTCACCATATTTTTTCACTACAACAACATCCATCTTCTTCTACTACAAACTACACCCTCTACTTCATTATTGTAACACCTCAAATATACCTTGCATAATTAATTAAATATCAGAGTAAATTGAATCAAATAGTATTTAGGATGTCACAAAAACCACAATACAGTTGCTCATACAACATGATATGTAACACGTACAACTTTTTAAAAAATATTTATAACAACTAAACATGTCTGAAACATCAAATTTTATTAAAACAGCGGAAGTAACAAAATCAAATCATTATTCAGAACATACTATGTTTTCAAAATAAACATAAACAATTACAATTCTAGAGATATCCAAAAACCTCCATCAAAATATAACAGACATAACGTTCCATAACCCAGGTGTTACACATCAGAGCAGACGTCGACACTAAAAGTAAAACAGAAGACTTTATCTCCCACTCACATCAACTCCTCTACTGCGAGTTATTTGCATGATGCCCATGTAAAGGCAACATTCAAACAGAAGGGGTGAGATATAATAATTAAATAAAGGAAAACATGATCATAAGCAAGCACTAGATTATCACATGTACAATCACCCATTCCGTAACATACACCACACTACCAACACAACCAATATCCAAACACAACAACAAATACAACCAAAATGCAATACAATGAGACTCACAACTTGACTCAAGGTATGTGGTACCATTCGGTTCCTATTTCAGAATTTGATCCCTATTTCAGAATCATAATTCCCGTCAAAATTTCCATTACGTCACTCACACCCTACACGGGCACACGACTTCCATGATCGCTCACACCCCACATGAGCACACAACGACAACAACAACAACAACAACATGATTCTACAACTATATTTTGAATATGTCGCTCACCCCCCACATGGGCACACGACTTATCTCACAACTCATGCAATCATGAAATGTATAACAACAACAACAACAACGACCATCATCTAAGTAATGCATCACGCGACTACGGGCCACATCACAACCTGCCATACAGTCCAACAACATCAACATACATCATAGCAAGCAACTACAATGGGATTTACAAGTATGTCACACCACAACATAATGACAATAATGTGTTTGACACCATCATATAGCAAAATTATTCAACTTCTGGTATAGAATCTATTTTTAGAATAAAGTTAGTCGCGACAGCTTCCCAGCGCTTCGAACGACACTCGAATTGGACACCCGAAACAAAAGTTATGAATTTAAAAAAAAAAATCACAAAATGGTCCTAGTGTAATCTGTTACTCAAAATGAGATAACCGGTTACACCCCTTGTAACCAGCTACTGCCACGCAAAATACACACAGTGTAACCGGTTACCTAAATCAGGATAACCGGTTACACCCTCACAGATTTGTCCAAAAACACCATTTATCAACAGTGTAACCGGTTACCCACTTTTTGGTAACCGATTACACCTGCAGCAGAAGCACTTTTGACTCCTTATCAGTACGAAAAACACTTTTTAACACACCCCAAAATCCCAAGTTTCATAAAATTCGTGTAACACATAGTTTTACTCAAAAATCAGTTTTCATAAACATCAAAACCCCAATTATTCTCCCCGAAAACATCCATAACCTGAGTTCCGACTCTAACTCGCGATCACACACAACAAACAACATCAACATCATATAATTCATCAATCACATGATTTCAACAGCAATAACCACAACCATGCATCATATTAACATCAGTTATAACATCAACATACCACTCACAACAATCATGAAGAAATTCATAAAATCCAACAATTACTAATTCATCAAAATTATGAACGAAGAGAAGAAAAACACAAACCCTATATGGCATAATCTACCCACCATTATCATGTTAACCCTTAGATAATAAGAACCCCACCCTTATCTTAGAGTTCTTACAAAAATCTTCACAACAATGGAGTCTTCTCTCTTCCTTATGCCCTAGCCTCTTCTTTCTCTTTTTCTCTAAAACATGTTCTGACGACTTTTTGCTCCCAACTTCCCTTTTTTCTTATTATTATTATTATTATTATTATTATATTATTATTATTATTATTATTATTATTATTATTCCCTTATAATCAAAATAAAAGTAATAATAATCACTAATTATTTAATTTAATAATATTCAACTAATATTACAATTAAATAAATATTACTAATATTATTTAATTAGATATTCTCACCACACCACTAAGTTCTACACAATTGGTCATACACCCTTCAACCTTTAATGTCTATTCTTAAGACCACTACCTCACACCAAGGTAGCTCAAACACATCAATAACACAACACAACCACAATTATCACATAAATAAATTACGGAAAATAAATAAAATAAGTCGGGGCGTTACAACTCTCCCCTGCTTAGAATTCTTTCGTCCTCAAAATTTTACCTGATTCCAACAACTCGGGATACGCCTCACGCGTCCTGCTCTCCAACTCCCAAGTCATATTTCCACCGACAGCGCCTCCCCACACTACCTTCACGAGAGCAATCTCTTTGCCTCTCAACTGATTCACCTCACGGTATTCAATCCTTACAAGCAAAGCCTCAACTGTAAGGTTATCCCTTACCTAAACATCATCCATCGGAATCACATGCGACAGATCTGAAACATAGAACACTTCATGTAAATTCGACAAATTTGGTGGCAGCGCCACTCTATAAGAAACAGCTCTAACTCTCGTTGATATCTGATACAGACCAATAAACCAAGGAGTAAGCTTAGTCGACTTCAAGGCACGCTCAACACCGGTGACTGGAGTGACTCTCAAGAATGCATGATTTCCTTCTTGAAACTCAAGATCCTTCCTCCGCTTGTCATGATAACTCTTCTGCCTATTTTGCGAAGCTTTCATCTTCTCTCGAATCAGTTTCACCTTTTCAGTAGTCTGCTGGACAATCTCAGGTCTAAGCACCATACAAAGCTTCAAAATGCGCCATTCAAATACTGGAATGATAACTTTTATTATAAGTGAACTCAATCAACGACAAATGACTAACCCATACATCTCCTTGTTCAAGAACACAAGCCCTCAACAAATCCTCCAAAGACTGAATAATCCTCTCTGTCTGACCATCATTTTATGGATGATAATTTAAACTCAACCTCAGCTTCGAACCCAAAACCTTTTGTAAACTTTCCCAAAATCTGGAAGTAAACCTCGAATCTCTGTCTGACATAATACTCAACGGAACTCCATACAGCTTCACAATCACACGGATATAAATATTTGCCAACTTCTGCAAAGAAAAACTGATGTTAATCGGAATAAAATGCGCCGACTTTGTCAGTCTATCAACAACCACCCAAATAGCATCATGCCCTTTAGAAATCCAATCACAAAATCCATAGAAATGATGTCCCATTTCCACTCTGGAATATCCAACGGTTGCATCAACCCTGCAGGTTTCTGATGTTCAACTTTCAACTTCTGACAAGTCAAACAAGCATACACAAACCGTGCCACATCTCATTTTAATCCAGACCACCAAAATATCTTCTTCAAATCCTGATACATCTTTATAGCTCCTGGATGGATACTCAAGCTACTCTTATGAATTTCTTCCAGAATCATCTTTTTCAACTCAAAATCATCCGGAATACAAATCCTATCACGAAACCTCAACACACATTGCTCATCCATTTTAAAGTCACTACCTTCATTCTGATTACTTCCAACCATCAAGTCCACTAACTTCACATCCAACTTCTGACTCTCCTTAATATTATTAAGAAAATTATTGAGTGTCAACTCACATACCAAACTCAAGTCTCTGAACTGCTTAATCAATTCCAACTCTCTCACCATTATAGCAGACATATGCAAAGACTTCCGACTTAAAGCATCAGCCACGACATTAGCTTTACTGGGATGATAGTTCAAGCCAGAGTCATAATCTTTCAAAAACTATAACCATCTGGATCAAGCAAGTACTTCAAACTCTTATGATCACTATACACCTCAAATCTGGAACCATAAAGATAATGCCTCCAAATCTTCAACACAAAAGCCACTGCAACCAACTCCAAATCATAAGTAGGATAGTTTCTCTCGTGAACCCTCAGTTTTTGCGAAGCATAAGCCACAACCTTGCCATCTTGCATCAACACACCACCTAAACCCATCAAGGACGCATCACAATACACTACAAATGGTTCATTTATTTCAGGTAAAATCAAAATCAGAGTTGTAGTCAATCTCTTCTTCATCTCAATGAAACTCTTCTCACAGTGAATATCCCACACAAATTCTTTACCTTTACAAGTCAAATGAGTCAACAAAAGTGCTAACTTAGAAAAACCTTCAATAAACCCGTGATAATAACCAGCCAAACCCAAAAAGGTTCTAATCTCAGTAACCGACTTCGGAGGCTCCCATTGTAGAATTGCACCTACTTTGGATGGATCCACAGCAATACCATCACCTGAAATAACGTGACTAAGAAACTCACCTCTCTCAACCAGAATTCACACTTCGACGACTTAGCATAAAGCTTCTTCTCTTTTAACACTTGTAATACAATCTGTAAATGCTCAGCATGTTCCTCTTCTGATTTAGAATATATTAGAATGTCATCAATAAAAACTACTACAAATTGATCCAAGTAAGTGTGAAAGATACGATTCATATACTCCATAAACACACCAGGTGCAGTAGAAACGCCAAACGGAATCACCAAATACTAATAGTGTCCATACCGAGTCCTGAAATTCGTCTTTTGAATATCCTCATCCTTTACTCGAATCTGATGATAACCTGACCTCAAGTCAATTTTACTAAACACACCTGCGCCCACCACCTGATCCATTAAGTCATCTATTCTTCTAAGGGGATACTTGTTCTTAAGTGTTACTTTATTCAAATGTCTGCAATCCATGCACGGCCTCATACTATCGTCTTTCTTTTTTACCAATAATATCAGAGCTCCTCAATGTGATACACTTGGTCTCACAAATTTCTTTTCCAACAACTCTTCTAACGCTTCTTCAACTTTCCTAACTCTGATGCTGACATCATGTATGGTGCAATAGAAACGGGCCTGGTACCAGGGACAAGATCAATATTAAACTTCATCTCTCTCTCTCTGGAAATACGTCTAAAATATCATCTGGAAACACAATTGGAAATTCACGCACCACCAGCAATTCATCAACTATAACTTAAATTTCCACATATAAGGACACAAACAACGCAAGCACCTGAGCTTCCTCTTCTAAAAGCTCCTTCAACTCTCAAGTAGACAAAAAACCAACTTCTTCCTCTTCACCATGAGCAACAAACTGCACTGACTTGTTATAACAGTTAATATGAACATGATTGAACTCCAACCAGTTCATTCCCAAGATAACATCAAGATTTCCCAATGGAAAACAAATAAGGTCAACACCAAAATCTCTATCAAAGATCGACAAAGGACAATTTAAACAAATCAGAGAAGTAGTCACTGATCCCTCAGCAGGAGTTCAATAACCATTTCTCCCTTCATAGAAGAAACAACAAGGCCTAGCCTTTTCACACAATCAGCAGCAATAAAAGAATGAGTAGCACCAGTATCAATAATAGCAATAAAAGGTGTATTATTAATATAAATTGTACCTTTGATCAACCTGTCATCACTAGAAATCTGAGTCCCTGATAGAGCAAGCACCTTTCCTCCAGTTGAAACTTGCTTCGGCTTCTAGCAACGAGTACTAATATATCCTGGCTCTCTACAGTTGTAGGAAGTCACCACATTAACCTTGCAGACAACAATCAGATGTCCGGACTGTCCACACTTGTAACATTGACACAATGACCCAACTCACCACATTTATAGCACTTAAAAGGAGCGGGAGCATCTCCCCAACTTGGCCTTTTACCATCAGCAACTCTCTGTTTACCCTTATCGGCTAGAGCACTGTAAGGCTTCCCACGGTTCACATTCTGCTTTCCCCTCGTCTCACTCAAACTCTTATAATGAACTAATTGAGCTTTGATATCCTCCTAAAAAATTCTACAGCTATTCACCAACTCTAAAAACCTCCTTATCTGTTGGTATCCAATCGCCTGCTTAATCTCAGGATGCAAACCATTCTCAAACTTGATGCACTTTGAGAACTTAGCAGTTGCCTCACTGTAATGCGGATAGAACTTAGAAAGTTCCACAAATTTGGAAGCATACTCAGTAATAGTCAGATTACTCTGCTTCAGCTCCACAAACTCAAACTTCTTCTTCCCATGAACATCCTTAGAAAATTACTTCCTCATGAACTCCCTACGAAACACAGCTCAGGAAACAACTTCACCTAAAGTTCCCAACACTTGACGAGTGTTGATCCACCATTCATCATCCTCCTCAGCCAGCATATGTGTACCAAACTGTGCCTTCTGCTCTTCTGAATAGTCCATCACTCGAAATATCCTTTCAATCTCCTTGAGCCATGCCTGCGCTCCATCAAGATCATACCAACCCTTGAAAGTAGGCAGATTTTTCTTCAGGAACTTCCCCAAGCGACGAATCTAATCATTCCCACCAGCATTAGGCTGATTCTGAACAACCTGAGCAACAACCTGCAAAGTAGCAGCAATAGCAGCATCGTTCCTTCCAGCCATTTCTATTTTTCCACCATAAACAACAATAATGGTTAAAAGACAACAACGACAGTATTCAACTGTCACAACATTACGACTCAACAACTTGGTCGGACAGACCGACCTATTCTGTTACCACTAATGTAACACCCCAAATATACCCCGCGTAACTAATTAAATATCAGAGTAAATTGAATCAAATAATATTTAGGATGTCACACAAACCACAATACAGCTGCTCATACAACAAGATATGTAACAAGTATAATTTTTTAAAAATTATTTATAACAACTAAACATGTTTGAAATATCAACTTTTATTGAAACAACGGAAGCAACAAAATCAAATAATTATTTAAAACATATTATGTTTTCAAAATAAACATAAACAACTACAATTCTAGAGATATCCAAAAAACCTCCATCAAAACATAACAGACATAATGTTCCATAACCCCGGTGTTACACATCAGAACAGACACCGACACTAAAAGTAAAATGGAATACTTCATCTTTCACTCACATCAACTCCTCTACTGGGAGTTATCTGCACGATGCCCATGTAAAGGCAACATTTAAACAGAAGGGGTGAGATATCATAATTACATAAAGGAAAGCATGATAATAAGCAAGCACTAGATTATCACATGCATAATCACCTATTCCATAACATACACCACACTACCAACACAACTAATATCCAAACACAACAACAAATACAACCAAATAAAATGCAATGAGACTCACAACTTGACTCAATGCATGTGGTACCATTTGGTTCCTACTTCAGAACCCGATCCCTATTTCAGAATCACAATTCTCGTCGAAATTTCCATTACGTCGCTTACACCCCACACGAGCACACGACTTCCATGATCGCTCACACCCCCACATAGGCACATGATCACCTCAACAACGACAACAACAACAACAACAATAATAACAATAACACGATTCTACAACTAGAATCCGGATAAGACGCTCACACCCCACATGGGCACACGCCTTATCTCACAACTCATGCAATCATGAAATGCATGACAACAACAACAACAACAACAACAACAACAATAACAACAATAACAATAACAACAACAACAAATAACATCATCTAAATAATGCACCACGCCACTACAGGCCATAACACAACCTGTTATATAGTCCAACAACATCAACATACATCATAGCAAGTAACTACAAAGACATTTACAAGCATGTCACACCACAACATAACGATAATAATGCATTTAACACCATCATATAGAAAAATTATTCAACTTCTTGTACATAATCCATTTTTAGAATAAAGTTCATCGCGTCAGCTTCCCGACGATTCGAACGACACTCGGAACAACAGTTATGGATTTTAGAAAATTTTCACAAAATGGTACCAGTGTAACCGGTTACTCAAAATGATGTAACCGGTTAAACCCCTTGTAACCAGTTACAGCCATGCAAAATACACACAGTGTAACTAGTTACCTAAATCAGGGTAACAGATTACACCCTCACATATTTGCCTAAAAATACCACTTTTCAACAAGATAACCAGTTACCCCCTTTCTGGTAATCAATTACACCTACAGTAGAAGCACTTTTCTGCTGCTTATCAGTACGAAAAGCACTTTTTAACACACCCCAAAATCTCACTTTTCCTAAAATTCATGTAACACATAGTTTTACTTAAAAATCAGTTTCCATAAACATCAAAACCCCAATTATTCTCCTTGAAAACATTCATAACTTGAGTTCCGACTCTGACTCGGGATCACACACAACAAACAACATCAACATCATATAATTCATCAATCACATGATTTTAACAGCAACAATTTCAACCATGCATCATACTAACATCAGTCACAACATCAACATACCACTCACAACATTCATCAAGAAATTCATAGAATCCAACAATTACTAATTAATCAAAATTATGAACAAATAGAAGAAAAACACAAAGCCTACATCGCATAATCTACCCACCATTATCATGTTAACCCTTAGATAATTAGAATCTCACCTTTACCTTAGAGTTCTTGCAAAAAGCTTCACAACAATGGAGTCTTCTCTCTTCCTTATGCCCTAGCCCCTTCTTTCTCTTTTTCTCTAAATAATAATATTATTCTTATTATCAACTTCCCTTTTTCTTATTATTAATATTATTCCCTCCTAATCAAAATAATAATAATAATTACTAATTATTCAATTTAATAATATTCAACTAATATTATAATTAACTAAATATCACTAATATTATTTAATTAGTCATTCTCACCACACCACCAAGTTCTACACAATTGGTCATACACCCCTCAACCCTTAAAGTCTATTCTTAAGACCACTACCCCTCACCAAGGTAGTTCAAACACATCAATAGCAACACACAACCACAATTATCACATAAATAAATTACGAAAAATAAATAAAATAAGTCGGAGCGTTACAATCATCATCTTCAAGTCATTTTTGTTAGTTTTCTTAATGCCTCTTTTATTTTTTTCAATTTGTGTTGGTGTGTTTTGTTTGTTTATTTACGAGTTTTTCTTAATTTGCATAAGAAAGTAAAGAGTCATTTTATAATAACCTTGTTATATATATATATAGGGTTCATATCATATGTGAATGCAATTTTTATGTAGGAACATGAGAATGAATCTGAATCATTAGATTTTAAAATAAATGGTGGAGATTATGTGTGGTTTTTGTTTTTCTCTCTCCTCCATTATTATAATAAATGATGGAGGAGAGAGAAAAAAACGGACACATAATCTCCACCATTTATTTTAAATTTTAATGATTCAGATTCATTCTCATGTTCTCACATAAAAATAGCATTCTCATAACTTAATAATTTTTCTTTTTTTAATGTTATATAATGTTATCATTTGGATTAAGAAGGGAAGCGAAGCGCCTCCCTTGCATGTTTTTTATTTTTTATTTTTATTTTATTTTATTATTATTATTATTATTATTATTATTATTATTGTTATTATTATTATTATTATTATTATAATAGTTAGTTTTAATATTTGTTTGTGATTTAAGCTTAAAATGAATTTTGTAATAATGGATTGGGCTTTAGATCCTACTTGCTCATACACCCCATGCCCATTCCTATTGCCACCCTTTTCATGCTTTTTCTATTATTACTTTATTTTTATTTTTATTTTCTTGATTAATTAATTAATTTAGTTTAGTAATTAATAAATTGATTCATTTTTTTTTGTTTGGGTGATTAGATTTTAATTAATTAATTACTTTTAATTGTTAAGTGGATTATTTGATGAATTGTTAATCGATGTCCTTTGGGTAAGTCATTTACTTAGGTAATTTCTCTTTTAATCCTTGTCCATATTAAGTACATGTAAATAACTGCACTTGATATTTTCCACAAATTCAATTTGACTAACATTTCATTAGATTTCAAAATCAATTCCAATTTTCCGCAATTTCAAAATTCATTTTAAAATAAATACAATTCATTTTCAACCATTTCACAAACCAAACATAACATTAAATGTTTATAAATAAACACGAAAGAAGATGACTGTTGGAATCTAGCATTTCGGTAGAACTCTAGACTGATTGGTCCTGAGCCACGCGTTTTGGTTAGTCGTTCATTTTTTCTTTCGTTCCTAAAACACTTAATTAACTTGGACAAAATAAGAGTCGTTGGGATCATGCAAACTCTTTTTATCGTCATCGTGCAAATCTTAAAAAACATTTTCATAAACGAAAACACTACTACGGAAAACCCATTTAACAATGGTTGGGAAATATATATAATGACGCGAGCACATGCGTTGTTATGTAGAGTGTCGTTGTATATATGATACTTACAACCACGACCCGTTAAGCATTGTAATAAACTGGAAAGCGCGCTACATATAATGACGGTTATTTTAAAAAAACCGTTGTTGTATGTCTTTTAATAAAATAAAATAAAATGCAGCATTAGAACTACCTATAATCACGGTTATTTTAAATAACTGTTGTTGTATGTCTTTTAATAAATAAAAAAATTGCAGCATTAGAATAAGAACAACAACAAGAACAACAAGAACATCAAGAATAACAACAAGAACAACAATAAGAATAAGAACAACAACAACAACAATAACAATAACAATAATAACAACAAGAACAACAATAATAAAAAAGAACAACAAGAACGACAATAATTAAAAAAGAACACCAACAACCAACATGCTAACTCGAATCCATACTTTCCTTGTCTCATTCAAGTTGTAGAAGAGATGATGGAGTTCTGAAATTTGTTCTGAAATCTGGTTTAGTGGAAAAATAGAGTATCGTAAATGAAAGATGATGTTTGGAGGTAGAAGATGTAGTTCGTCTAAGTTTCAGGTTTTTCACTCGGATCACTAATAGTAGTGTCTTGGCCGTTGATAATCACTAAATGGACGACCAAGATTTGTTTGAGGATAGTGAATAAACTCAATAAGCACGCCACCTATAATGTTGGTAATGGGACTTGAAAAAATAATTAAAAAACCAAAAATGTTGGTGCTGAGACTTGAACCCATAACCAGACACTACCTATGATCACGGTTTTTTTTAATACCCATGGTGAAAGGTCTGTTAGCATTTTGAAAAAATAAGTAAAAAACGCTACCTATAATCACGGTTTTTTAAATACCCGTGGTGAAAAGTCTGTCAGCATTTTAAAAAAATTGGAAAGAAGTAACATGATTAAAATAAATTCGGTAAAATACAAAAACACAAAATTTAATCAAATTAAGAAAATAAGAATTTTTATATTTCTTTTGGAATTTTTTGAGACTATGAAAACAGTAAAAAAAAAAATTCATTAAAAATAGAAAAAATATGAATTTGGGGTTTTGAGGGTAAAATCTCGTAACTCTTCTAGAGTACGGGACAAATGATCGCATGATTTTCCTGCTCAGAATGCACGAAACAAATTTCAAAAAGGAGATGATTTTCCCTAAAACCGGGTTTTCCCACCAGCAAAACCTAAAACTAAACTATAGGCTATAATCACGGTTTTTTAAATACCCATGGTGAAAGACTGTCAGTATTTTGAAAAATAAGTAAAATACCATAAATGCTGGTGCTGGGACTTGAACCCATGACAGACGCTACCTATAATCATGGGCTTTTAAATAACCGTGCTGAAAGGCCTCACAGTTCACCACGGTTGGAATTTTAACCGTGATTAAAAGTATTTTAATAAAATTAAAAAAAAATGAGCGCATCTAGTTTGCGTGTATATGAATCCGTTGTAAACTTGGCGTTGTTGTTTACGCGTTTTGTAGTAGTGAAAATATTTTGTCTTAAGATGATGCAAAACAATGCTTCATCCATAATTGTTGAGTTGAGATAACTGATGTTTTCCCGTGAATGTTGATACTTAGAAATTCATTCAATGTGATGCAAACGTCTGCTCCTCGCCTATTTTGGGTAGAACAATATTTTTCATTGATTAATACAAGATAGCTTTCGCTAAAATCGACCATCAAACAAATATTTTCTACCCGGAACTACGTAAGCCTTGAATTCTCTATTGCACCTGGAGATACGTAGGAGTAAGATTGTGAAATCTTGTCTGGCCTCCTAATAATAAAAACCTGAACATCTTCAACAAAAACATATTCCCAAAATCTATTTTAGCAATAAGGTAGATGGAAGAGAAGAAATCAATAAGGTATAAGAAGCCATTTATGCCTTGTTCGTTGTTATAAAGCCAAAGAAGATATGGGAACAACATCACCAATACCTCAAGTTCATGGGAATCCTACCAAACAAAAAGGAAGAATAAAGATGATGTATTCTTTTTGTCATATATGACACCCTAACAGAGAAGCAAATGGTCTATCTAAAGACCTTACATAAGCGTTGAGTGGAAGGCAACCCACAGATCGATGTTATTTTAGCTTTATATCAATTTTAGTTTTAATTTAGTTTATTTACCTTCTTGAAATATGATACAAGAAAGAGTACTAGCTAGCTATCAAAAATGATCTTCCTCATTTGTACTTCTATTTTCTGTAATTAGTGAACTTGTTTGCTTCTGTTGTTTCTTTCACTTTTAATTTCAAATAATATTTAGAAAATCACTTAAATTGTTATTAAATTTAATTGATGTAATGAAATAAAGTTTAATTTCATTATTTCATATATAAATATTGCATAATAAAAATAATATTCATTTTTTTGCACATATAAAAAATAAATTTGCATATTTTTTATACAAATACATGTTTTATTTTGTTAAAAAATATTTAAAAATTTGACAATAAAAAGTGAAACTTTTACTTAAAAACTAAAAATTAGGAAGGAATTAAAATCTTAAAAAAAAATTGAGACGAAAATAGTAACTTAATAAAAAGGAATAAAAGATAGAAAGAAAAAAAAACAAAAATTATTAGTGACTGAAGTTTTGGTCGTTGATTTTTTTTATCAATTAAATTTTATATAAAGACTTTTTTTAGACTAAATATGTGATCACGAAATTTCAGTCGCTAAATAAATGATTAATTTTATTTTTCGATCGATTTAGAGACAGTTAAAAGTCTACTCGTGGATATTAAATTTTGATGGCTAATTTGATGGCTGAAATGACTGAAAATTTTCAGTCACTAAATCGGTCTTTAAAAGCGAATTTTCTAACAGTGTACCTTTCACTAATAACACCCAAAATTCTATCTTCAAACACCCAAAAACTACCTTTAACACCTAATAATCTTACAACCTAACCCAACTATCTTACACCCTAAGTCAACACTGCCAAACACACAACAATAAAACTCATATTTTAACTCTTACCTCTAACAACAAACATCATACACCACAAACTATAACCCATAATCATGCACACAACATACCCCTCAAGAAAACAACAAATTCTAAACATCACAATCACAAATCCCTTTTTATCCATCACAACCAATCACTCTAAATCCATCTCACCACAATAATGTTATATCCCTCCTTCAACAATTGAACCCAAAATACTACCTAACCATATTGGTGTTTTGAGGGGAATGAATTAAATTATGGTATTGCGGCGGTCAATGACTTGTTTTCTAATGAAGCCCTTGAAGCCTTCATGAATCTTAAAGGTGATGTGGGGATTTCTGCTCGGCCACCTAATAATGGTGAGAACCAACGTGTACTTCAAAGGAAGGAGCAACAAGGAGCACCTACTCAATATGGAACCGACAGCCACCACTACTACAAAACGCATAAACAACAACGCCATGGTCACCACGCTTCTTCCCTACACTGTTGTGACATCTCTAAACTAAGGCGCTATCATAATATTATTGTTTTTTTATTAAAAATTATTTGTATATATCAATGGTTAAGGAGCCAACTGTTGTGATACCTTCAAGCTTTCATGGGTTCGAACCTCAGGGCCCTCATATATGTTATTTCTTTAATGTTAAGTGGCGCTTTTTCTTTTTTAATTATTTTTAAATAAAAAACTTAAATGTTTATGACGACGGTTGAAGAGTTCCACCGTTGTTAAGTCGCGCCTTTTCATTTTTAATTATTTTTAAATAAAAAACTTATAAGTTTATGATGACGGTTGAAGAGTACACCGTTGTTAAGTCGCGCCATTGCATTTTTAATTATTTTAAAATAAAAAACATTAAAGTTTATGACTATGGTTGGTGATTACAACCGTCGTGATATATTTTGTTTTTTATTTAAAATTTTTAATTATAAATTCTCTAGCGTTTTTTATGAAATTTCACCATGAAAGTAAAATATCACTACGGTTGCATGTATTGGCCGTTGTGGCAGCTTGATAATATTATACACTCCTAGTTAGCTTGTCTCTTCAGTATCCTTTTTTCCATTGCAAATAGAAACTAGACGAAATAATACACGATTTCAACCCAAACCCTAACGTTCACTACTGTGAAACATTACACGATTTCATCCAAAACACCATCTTTCACCCTTCACTGTGTATTTGTCATTGTCGTCATCATCGTCAACCAAGTTGACAAGACAATCATGATCAACCAAGTTGTTAGCATCTAGAAGGAAAACAACAACAACAATGGCATCACCACAAGGAAGGAAGACAACACCATCACCAACACCAACATCATTTACTTAGTCATCACGTTTAGGGTACGTAAAATATTTTTCCCCATGCATCTACAGTAAAATTCATTTGCCATTGTTGTGGTTGTTGTTATTTTATTTTGTGGTTGATGTTTATGTTCTTATTGTTCATGTTGTTGTTGTTGTTGTTGTTTTTTAACTTAGATATCGACCTTCTCGAGTTCTACATCATAAACTAGCGAAGAACCTCAAAAAAATGAGAGGTTAGCCAATGAAACTCAAACGAAAAGATCACAAAGAGGTGTCACAATGATGCCCCAATTCACATCAGTCCGGAACTCATCAGGTGAAAAAATTCCTATCCAGTTTGATTCGTTGTACAAAGTAGTGGATTATGAACATTACTCTACTTTTAAGAGTTATGTTTTGTTCCTTGCACGTAGCAAGGTCAATATATTGATTGATGATTGAAAACAAGTTAATGATAACGTCAAATAAAGAATATGGACTGACGTTAAGGTATTACATACTATAATTTTCATATATCGCCGATATCAATATCTATAATTTCTAATACATACTTATATATTGATTTAAATGTAGTTGAATTTTGAGTTTACCGATGACTCAAATTTGAAAAAAAAAAGTGGATATCATATGCTGGTACTCGTTGGAGGGGATTTAAGGCACAGATCACGGCTGATTACATTAGGAGGTCTAAGAGCGGTCTTGCTCGTCCATGGATTCGATATAGTTTTATATCGAAGAAGCAATGGAAAAAGTTTGCAAAAATACGTCGTTTTGAGGAATTCAAGGTTAGTACTATTCTCATGTAACCGATAATGTTATGCTAATGAGTTATAAATACTAATCATATTTTTTTTCACTATGTTCATAACAGGTTAAAAGCGAAGTTGAAATACTCAATAAGGCCAAGAACATGTACCCCCATAGATTGTCTCGTGGGTGTAGCGAGCGATTTTCGACGCGGTTCTTAAGCGTTGTCGCTCTTTGGGGTTTACTACAGGTCGATTCATTTTTTATCCTATTGTGAGCTGACTAAGGAAGGGAAATAGATGTCTCCAATTAACCCTGCTTGCATATTGAGTTTAAACAGCGGTCTGTTAGGTTACGGATGCTATATGGTAATGGGGCCTTTCTTTCTTCTTACTTTATTAAGGTGGAAAATTGGGACTATTCATGGGGAATTTGTCAGATTGGGTGGAGATAGTGGACTTTAGGTTTTTTGATTAGTGTGCTCGCTAAGATTTTTCTTTCAATCTTATACCTACGTATTCCCGTTTACCGAAACAGGGAAATCAGAGTGTTCGTAGTTCCTCCTATTCTATGGGAGGAAATGGGTGTTTTGGTGTCTTGTTCAAAGCCCAAGACGTGAAGCGAAAGGTGATCTATATGTTGTTCAAAGCCCAAGATGTGAAGCTGAAGGTGGTTTGTATCTTATTCAAAGCCCAAGATGTGAAGCTGAAGAGTCTATTTGTATCTTGTTCGAAGCCCAAGATGTGAAGCTAAAAGGTGTTGTCTTTAGAGAGAATTTCTCATCTCTAAAGAGTGTCTGTTTGTCACAACTATTTATAAAGGAGAATTACTTTAACCGGGATATGTGAATCCGGCAATGCCATAATTTCCTTTATAGGGGGTTCCAACCCGAAGGAGAAGACTTTAACTCAGTGTAGAGTAATGTTATCTTTTCTTAGGAATTTCTCATGCTGAAAGAGGGACAGTGGCATGGATGTAAATAATCCAGAGGCTTGCCGCTTACAGCGATTAGATGAAGGGGAAGGAGTTGTTGATGTTTGTGTACTGTGAACGAGGCATAGCTTTGATGCTTAAAGGTTGATTGGCTCAACCTGGGTTTTCCTTATACAAAGCCTAAGAGGAGGCTATTGGCCCAACAAGAGGGAGTTTTTGTGTGTCTCGTACGAAGCCGAGAGAGAAGCTAAAAGGGTTGACTCAACAGGAGAATCTTTTATACTCAATAAGAGAGTGTTTTTGTATCTCGTACGAAGCCCGAGATGGAGGCTAAAGATGGTGACTCACCAAGAGAATCTTTTATACTCAACAAGAGAGTGATTTTGTATCTCGTACGAAGCCCGAGATGGAGGCTAAAAGGTTATTTACTCAACAAGAGAGTCTTTTATACTCAACAAGAGAGTATTTTTGTATCTCGTATGAAGCCTGAGATGGAGGCTAAAAGGGTTTGACTCAACAAGAGAGTCTTTTATACTTAACAAGAGAGTGTTTTGGTATCTCGTACGAAGCCCGAGAAGGAGGCTAAAGGTTTGACTCAACAAGAGAGTCTTTGTATCTCGTACGAAGCCCGAGATGGAGGCTACAAGGTTTGACTCAACAAGAGAGTCTTTGTATCTCGTACGAAGCCCGAGATGGAGGCTAAAAGGTTTGACTCAACAAGAGAGTCTTTGTATCTCGTACGAAGCCCGAGATGGAGGCTAAAAGGGTACTGTTTCAGTTGAGTGATAGGTCTAGTATGTTGGTTAAGAGAAAATCAGTTCTTATATGAGTAATGTTGCACTCATGGATTTGATCTGAGGATCAGGATTATTTCCTGTTCTCTAAGGAAACGGGGAATCCAAAGGGTATTTGAGACTGTCCAAGTCTGCGGGCATTTCCTTACTTGAGAATGTCTCCGAGACTCGAGGAAATAAGACTGTCCAAGTCTAGAGTTTTATCTTTTATACTATGCTTAAAGAAACAGTTGTAGTACGTTCATGGTAGAAAGATCTAGACTCTTTGAAAGACTGTTCTATTAAGATGACTAATTTATGTTCCTATACCTCTAGGAGGTCGTCAGGACAATTTATACGAAGCCCAAGAGGAGGCTGGAAACTTTTAAGAAGCCATGGGATAATTTGTACGAAGCCCAAGAGGAGGCTATCATTCCCGGAGGAAGAATCCTTATACGAAGCCTAAGAGGAGGCTGTGAATACTTCTAAGAAGCCGACGGGTCCTTGTACAACGCCCAAGAGGAGGCGGGGATGCTTTTAAGAAGCCTGTGGGTCCCCAAACCCCGAGAAGTTCAAGACACGCTATTCACAAAGAATAGATCAAGCCAGGAAAGTTCGAGAATTTGGAAGAAACTCAAGGGATGCAATTCACGCAGAAGAGATCATCTCTGGGGAGTAGAGTTTCTTGACAATTCCTAAGGAGGACAGCCGAAGAGAAGACTGTATCTGGTGCTCCTATGGGGGATCAAGTATTGTTTATTTCTAAGAATGGTCGAAACGGCTTTACTTAGTGCTAGACGTAGTTGCCGGGGAAACTCTAAATATTTATACTATTATTACACAGTCGATATAAGTTTATGAAAGAAGACTTACAGCGAAACAGCCCCACAATACAGTTATATGTATATGAAAGCGGTAAATGAAAGCATATAAACACTTACTTGGTTGTAGAGCTTCCATGCTATTTGGTTAGTTGTTCAACAAAGAAAGATTGAAAACAATAGTATATTTAAAATCAAAGGAGAAAGTGCTTTGAAAAGAAATATTGGGGCTTACAGCTCAAGGAGAGGCCCAAGTGAGTTTTAGTAGTGATTGTACTATCGTTTTGTACAGAGGGACTTATACAAGTGACTGAGGCCTGAAAATGGTTTTCTGTACAAAGGGATGGGTCTTACACTCTCTCAAGAGGCCCAAGTGAGTTTTAAGAAAAGAAATGGGTCTTACTACTCGAGGGTGGGCCCAATGGTTAATTTTGAAAAGGGCGACGATCGCGCCGAGGTTTTGGAAACACCGTGGGACTTATACAAGTGATTGAGGCCCAAAATTTGGTATTTACAAAGGAATTAGGTCTTACACTCTATTAGAGGCCCAAAGGTTTAAAAATGAAAAGAAATGGGACTTATAGCTCAAGGAGAAACCCAATGGTATTTTTTGTTAAAAAGTGATGATCGTGCCGAACTTTGTAAAGGTACAGAGGGACTTATACAATATCTGAGGCCCAAAATATTTTATTTACAAAACGGATGGGACTTACACTCTATTAGAGGCCCAAAGTGTATTTTAGGAAAAGAAATGGGGCTTACAACACGAGGGGAGGCCCAAATGATTTTCAGTTTGAAAATGGCGATCACGCCGAGATTTTTAACGTATCGGGACTTATACAATAACTGAGGCCCAAAATATTTTTGTACAAAAAGGGTTGGGTCTTACACTCTATTAGAGGCCCAAGTGTATTTTAAAAAAAGATTTGTTAGGGTGAAAATCAAAGAAACCCCAATTTCATTTTTTTAAGGCATTTTTCAAAGAAAAATCAAGTAAAAAATGATAAAAATATCAAATAAAATCATTAATCATGTTATAAACAATGATTAAGGTTTATGAAAAAGTATTTTATCCACATGAATATTTAAAATCATTTTGGTTTTAAAAATCAAGAAAAAGAAATCATTTTAAAAGCATTTAAAACAATTTAAAATAATATTTTTGAATATAATAAAACTATATCAAATAATAATATTTTTTGTGATTTTTTGGTGGATTAAAATATTATGGAGTATGAATAAGAATTGTGTAAAACAGAATTGGAAAATGATGATTTTTGCTATGTAAAAGAATTGGTTGAGTTTTGAAGATAAACTAAGAAAAAGAGGAAAGATGTCACAACATCACATTCGACATCTTTCATGAGTTTTGAAGATAAGAGAAAAAGGGAAGATGTCACAATATCACATTCGACATCTTAAAAAACCAGAACTGCACCTTGGTTTTCAACATCTTTGCTATCAAACTTCAAACATTCATAACTCTCTCAATTTTTAACGAAATTAAAATCCGTAAGAACCTATCTTGATCGATTTTTCGCAAGGAATCCAATGGTATTACTCATGCACACTAAACTTAATGTACAGAACACACAAATCAAAAAACCAGAACTGCATGTTGATTTTAAACATCTTTGCTTATCAAACTTCAAACATTCATAACTCTCTCAATTTTTAACGAAATTAAAATCCGTAAGAACCTATCTTGACCAATTTTTAGTAAGGAATCCAATGGTATCACTCATACATAGTGAAACTTAATGTACAATACACACAAGTCAAAAAACCAGATCTGCACCTTAAGTTTAAAACAACATAAACTCCACATATAAATATGTTAAAGTGCAAACAGTAGGAGGATCATATCATACACATTAAGGACTACATTTTTGCTTCAAGAATTGTTCAATATGATGCATTTATGTGGACAACAAAGGAAAGCATGATTCAAAGAATTCAAGTTGTGAATTTTACTTCTTTTTTGGAGATTTTGTGCAACCTACCAAGTGCTTTGTTCCAGAAATGATTTGATGCTTTGGACACCCTCAAATGACCTCTTAGAAGCTTTTAGGATGGTTGGAATCAGCTGGAAACCTCTAGAGCAAGTTTGAGCACTTTCTTGCAAAATGGACAAAAGTGGCCAAAATGCTAACTCTCTCAAATGGTGTTCCAGATGTGTGGCACCATTCGGGACAGTTCAAGGATGATATTTGGAGTGTGTTTGAGGTTTTATCTGGTTTAGGAATTGACTGAATCAAGACATGGCTTGAAAAATGTAAAAAAGTCCAATTTTGAGGTTTTGAGATGTGACTTTGTGATTTTGGTGTTACAGGTCACTTGTGATAGTTTGGATCACCTACATATGATGTTTATGAGGTGTTAGGATCACGAGTTATGATGGAAATGCTCTCTAACTCAAAAACTCAGAATTTCCTTACTAAAGAAGGCATTTTGGAGTGAATGAGAGAATTTGAGGAAAGCATATGTTTGATGGCTTTGGTGTACTCAAACTGAGCACAAATTAGCTCTATTTATAGTAGAGCAAGTTTGTTTTGGTAGCAATAGTGAATGGTGGCTGCATCAGAGGTTTGTTCAATGTTGGCCAATGAAAATCCAAGTCTCCTCTAGCCATTGACTAGAGGTTAGGGCACAGGCTGCTGGTTCCCTAGTTGTTGGAGGAATCTTAACTGAATTCATTTAGAGGAAGCTCAGTTCATGCCACCTCTAAGCATCCATTAAATGCTCCAAACCAAAATTGGAGTTTTGTCCCTCTTTTAGGGTTTTTAGGTTTGGCATGCTACTTGTGGAATCTTGGAGTTGAGAGGCTTATGGATCAGATCATCCCCCTTGGATTTGATCCTCAGATGTGTCCAAAATGATGACAAGGCTTGGAAATTCGTGTGGCACAAGAAATGTGCAAATCTGTCCTGAAGCCTGTCTTAAAAATCAGCTGCAGCAAGCCTTGTTGTAAAATCCATAACTTCTTGCTCAAGAATGATGAATGGTTGTTCCAGGACTCTATGGAAAGCTGAGATGACATGCTTCAACTTTGATGTTTGACCCTAGACTTGGTTCAACTTGGATCATGGAGAAAAACATCCTTGAAGTTGGGACATTCTTGCTGGAAAAATATTAATGATGTCCTATGAAATGTTGAAACATCTGACAACTTTGAACATTAATAATTCCAAAATTTAATCACTTGTATCTTTTAATCCACTATGATATTTTGAGTTGAAGTGAATTGCATATTTGATGCTTGTCTTGCATGGTGACAAAGCTTGAAAATTGTGTGGCACAAGAAAAAAGTGCACAAAATCTGTCCTAAAAAACAGCTGCAGCAAGCCTTCTTGTAAAGTCATAACTTCCTGCTCGAGTGTGATAAATGGACGTTCTACAACTTTCTGAAAAGTTGAGATAACGTACTTCAACTTTGATGTTCAAGGTTTGTGAAGATAAGACTTGTAAAGTTGTCAAAATGACCTTGAACTTGTGTGATCAAATCTGTCCTAAAAGCTGTCATGAAAATTCTGTTTTATCAATGCCTTTTGCAGAGACCATAACTTTCTGCTTGAGAATGATAAATGAGTTTTCTAGGACTTTCTGGAAAGGTGAGATTACGTACTTCAACTTTGATGTTCAAGGTTTGGCTTGAATCAACTTGGATCATGGAGAAAAACATCCTTGAAGTTGGGACATTCTTGCTGGAAAAATATTAATGATGTCCTATGAAATGTTGGAACATCTGACATTAAGAATTCCCAACTTTGATCACCTATATCTTTCAATCCTTATGATATTTTGAGTTGATTCCTTCTTCAATGTTGAAGTATCAAATACCCTCTTTAAAAGTAGCTCTTACGTAAAATCAATGGATGCTTGGATCAATAGTTACAACCTTGAAAAGTTGTGCACTTGAACATGATTTTAACTTAGAAAAAATTTCTAAGTTTCCTTCAATTTGATCAATTTTGCAATTCTGCATGATTTCTTGATTTAAATTTGATCAAATTAAATCATCCATCATATTTTCTTGAGTAATGGCTTGTGAAGCTCAAAGTTGACCAAAAGTCAAACTTAGACCTTCTGCGTCAGTTGACATTGTATTAGATGAACTTGAGGTTTGATCCACTTGAAATGTTGCACTCTTGTGCTTAATTCTTGATGTGGGAGTCCTCTTGATCCTTTGTGGGTGTTTAAGAGGTTAGACAAGTTGAAGATCATGTCATTCCATGATTGATCATTTGTCTAAAGGCTCTGAGAGGGCTTGAAACCCTAAGCTTGATTGTAGTGAATGCTCAACAATTCCTTGAGGAGATTCATGAGGCACAAAGGTACATCCATATTGTGATGATGATTTACACAATGATGGGAAATCTTAGTGGTCAAAATTTGGGGTATGACAGATGCCCCTATTTAATCTTCTTGGAGCCGAAGGTGTGAATGGCGAAGGTATTCGGGCAAGGGACGTTATTTGTAGCGGCTTTCCTTCAAACTTCTCGCCGAATTTTCCTGGGGAGATGCCATTTGAGTGGAAAAAGTTTTGATGTCAGACTTGTTGGGGAACCCATTCGTCTGAGTTGTAGAGTGTACAAACTTCTCTGTTGGAGACGTCATTTGTTTCTACTGGGGGAAAACGAGTCTCTTGAGAGACTGCTTTCACGCTTGGGGTCTTACATCATACTTTTCTCGAGATCTTCTCGGAGAAATGCCATAAGAAGGGATCCAATTTTGAGGTGCCGATGACCTTTTCATCAGTGGTTTTTTTTCAGAGAAAAACTGCTGTATAGCCGAATCTCTGCTTTAAGAGGCTTTCTCTGGGGATTTTCCTTAATCCGGGAAAGCAAAGATATCATCTTCAATGGCGAAGAGTGATATTTATCGAAGATTCTCTGGTCTTTCAGAGGTTCAAGTTATCAAAGTGGTCAAGGGCCAACTCTAATCCAGAAATAAACTGGAGGCGAGATTATTCAGACACAACATTTCCTGGCGAGGAAAGAACTGACAACTCGATTGAGAGGACTGTTATCACTAGGGGACAAGACCGACTAGAGTGATAGTGATGCAATATGAATATGAATGTAGATCAATAATGCATGATGTATGTATGTATATACTAACAAAATGGACGCAACATACAGACTAAAGGATGAACATGACTGGATACTCGGCCACAGTGGGGCATGTAAAAATATCGCTGGTTCAAGATAGCAATTCTGCCTTACTTAGGAGAAACGGTCCCTGTTGGGAGTGACGCTGGTCGGGATTAGGAGATGAGAACTCGGTCGAGGATGTCAGACGAAACATGGTCTCTGACACAATTGATCCTTCATTCAGGAGTACTGGTCTAGAAGGAGTACTTTGATTATGCACTTTGAGGTTCGAACACCTTTGGAGAAGCGACCGATGTTCTTCTGATGTTTAACAGTCAAAATAAATTGCCATCTTTATTTTGAAAGTAGAAAAAGTTTGACAAGTAAATTCATTTTTGTTTTATTTCAAGAATCGTTGACCAGGTTAAAATGTCGTTCTATAAAGCTAAAACAAGTAAGAATTACAAACAAAAGCACAAGGGCTCAAATTTTATTGATAGGATGGAAATCAGCCAAACGCGTGATTCCATTTAGTATTTACAAAGTTAGAAAATGGTAATTTATAGGGAAAAGGGCTACGTTGAAACATAACGACCACTATCCTTCTACCAACTTTGAATTCGGGACATCCTGAGCTTCTGTCAAAGATGACCTTGGCTGGAGTCTCTGATGGATGGCATGACTGCTGAGGAGCTGAACTGATCAGACGTAGTTACTTGCCATTAATCCCTAACTTTTGCCTGGATTGTACTTGGAGATTTCCAATCCACCGGGATGATTTTTTTTTATTTTGTCTCTAATTTTTTCCTGGACCGCCCTTTCGGGTTTTCAATCCACCGAGACGTTTTTTTTTCTTTTAGGCGAAGTATTTCTTGATTACATCAACATTCGTGGGGTAGGAAAATTCTTCTCTATTCATGGTTGCAAGTCTTAAGGCGCCGCCTGACAAAGCTTTCTTGACCACATAGGGGTCGTCATAATTCGGAGTCCATTTACCCTGAGAGTCAGTGAGAAAAGATTGTATCTTCTTAAGCAGTTTGAAGATTGGCGAGCAGGTTGCGGTTATGAGGAATGTGAATCTGGAGATGTAGTTCAAACGTCCCAGGAATCCTCTGACTTGTTTTTCAGTTTTTGGAGAAGGCATTTCTTGAATGGCCTTGACCTTGTCAGGATCAACCTCAATCCCTTTCTGGCTGATGATGAACCCTAAGAGTTTCCCTGAACGAACACCGAAGGTGCACTTGTTGGGATTCAAGCGGAGTTGGTATTTTCTCAAACGCTCGAATAGTTTGGACAGATGGGTCACATGCTCCTCTTCTGTCTTAGATTTTGCAATCATATCTTCGACATATACCTCGATTTCTTTGTGTATCATGTCATGAAAAAGAGTAGTCATGGTCCTTTGTTAGGTTGCCCCGGCATTCTTCAAGCCGAATGGCATTACCTTGTAACAAAAGGTACCCCATGGGGTAATGAACGAAGGTTTCTCCATGTCTTTCGGCGCCATTTTTATCTGGTTATAGCCCGAGAATCCATCCATGAAGGAGAAAACTTTGAACTTTGCTGTACTGCCTACCAACATGTCAATGTGTGGTAAAGGAAAGTTGTCCTTTGGACTAGCCTTGTTTAGATCTCTGTAATCTACACACATTCTGACCTTTCCGTCCTTTTTCGGAATGGATACGATATTGGCTAACCATTGAGGATATTCAGATGTAGCGAGGAAACTCGCGTCGGTCTGTTTCTGTACCTCCTCTTTGATTTTGATGGTCATGTCCGGATGAGTCCGTCTCAACCTCTGTTTTACTGGCGGACATTTCGATCTTAACGGTAAGTGATGTTCCACGATGCTAGTATCCAACCCTGACATATCCTGATAGGACCAAGCGAATACATCGGGGAATTATTTGAGAAGCTTTATTAAACCCTCTCTGGCAGTTGGACTGAGTAGTGCCCCAATCCTGATTTCTTTTCTCTCTTTTTCTGAACCCAAGTTTACCGTTTCCAACGGCTCTTTGTGAGGTTCAATGGACCTTTCCTCCTGTCTGAGTAATCGGGAGATCCCTTTTGGAATTTCGTCGTTAACTTCTTCTTCAGCCCCAAATACCGGGAACTCAAAGTTAGGAGAAGGCATCAGATCGTATGTTTCGACGGGGTTTAAAACAAATAATCTGCATGACATGATGATTTGTGTTTAGAAGAGATAGAGGAAATGCAAGTGTGTGCAGTGTATTTCTTTTACTGATTGTTTTTATTATTGAGTTGTTTTTTAGGATTACCATTTTCTAAGAAAAGCAAAAAGAGAAAACAGCAATAAGTGCGGAAATTACAGAATGACGTTATTTTATTAATGAACAAGTCGATTCTTGAAACTACAGCCCTATAAAACAAAACTCTGTCGCTTTGGACGAAGCGAAGAGGGAAATTTATAGAAACTGAGCCCTATCAAACATCTGTTTCACCTGGGCAGGGTGAAAGGTTAAAGATGGCAATTACTTTGACTGATGAAAGATCTTCGGGACATCAACTGCGACCTATTGGCGGCGAACTCCTTAGTGAATCACAAAGTCTGGTACCTTCCTTGATTTGTCTTCAGAAATAACGCTGATTTCTGGCAGAGCAGGATCATTAGAATCTGTCTCCCAAGCAGAGTTGTTGTAGGAGGATTCCTCTGTTGTATTTTGTATAGCATTTGTGCTCTTAGGTAAATCTCCCCATCCAGCTGGCTGGATGTCTTCGATCCTAATATGAGAGCTCTCAGGAGCAGTGTACATGACCATATAGTCGTATTTTCCAGTTGGTTGTCCCAGGGTGTCCCACACTGTGGAACTGGAGGAGTCATCCTTCTCGATGACGTTGACCTCGGGAAAAGCATAGTTGATGAACTCTAGTCCTGCAAATGTTGCAAATTCATCATCGTGCTGGGTATTTTCAGGATAACCTGGGTGTTGATCCCATGACATGGTGGGGACGCAGGTATTTTGTTCAATGATACTCAGTTGATTTTCATTGTTCGACTGACTTTCTTGACCCAAGTCTCCTGGGCACGGCTGCCAGATAGGCAGGCCATCCATCAGGCCATAATAGTTGTGGTCAAAGTTGTCTTTCATTAGAGTGTCCTTCTCTAATGAGTTTGGTGGAGCACGACATCCTTCCGGATCACAATCTCCGTATATCATTTTGGCGTCTGACCTGGGTATAAATCTCGGACTCTGTGTAGGAAAGTAAAATGGAATTTGCGTTTCGTCTTGAGACATATAAGCGTCCTTGTTAAGATAGGACTCCCATTCTTCCTCCATATCAGATGAATCATCTTTATTGATGGTATGTACCTCTTGAGTCACCGATTGAAGGAAGCGTCCACTGTAGAAGAAGTTCTGAATGGGATGAAGACTTTCATCGTTAGCAGCTGTCTGGGTACAGGTTACAGAAAAACCAAGACCCTTCTTTGTTTTATTGTCAGTAGAAATGACAAGTTGTCCGCATCCTTTTGTATTGCTACTCTCGACCGCTTTAATAACATCTTTGTATGAGGAAATGGAAGTTCCGCCCTCAGATTGATCGTCCTTGTGTAGCGAAAGCGCTTAGAACTAGGTTCCGATTATCCCTTCTGGTTCCACATAAGTGGATGACGATAAATCGCTGATGAGCAAGGCCTGTTCCCCACAGACTGTGATGAGTTGACCGTTCTGGACGAACTTTAGCTTTTGGTGGAGGGTTGAAGTCACCGCCCCAGCCTGATGTATCCAACGTCTTCCTAATAAACAATTGTATGTTTCTCGGATGTCCATGACCTGGAAAGTGACTTGGAAAGTGTGAGGACCAATAGTTATGGGAAGATCGACTTCGCCGATAACCGTTTTTCTAGATCCGTTAAATGCTTTGACGACGACCTCACTGGTTCTCATCGGAGGGCCTTTGAATGATAATTGCATCAAAGTGGACTTCGGCATAACATTCAGGGTTGACCCTGTGTCTACCAGTACGCTGGATAAAGCATCGTCCTGGCAGTTGACTGTAATGTTGTGCGCCATGTTATGACGGCGACCCTCTTCAGGTAATTCCTCATCACTAAATCCCAAGTTGTTGCAGGAAGTGATGTTAGAGGAAATGCTATCAAACTGTCTGATTGTTACATCCTGTTCCATAAAGGCTTGCTCCAAGACTTTCTGTAGAGCCTCCCTGTGCGCTTCTGAACTGAGTAACAGTGATAGCACCGAGATCTTTGAAGGAGTTTGTAACAGTTGATCAACAATGTTATATTCACTCCTTTAGATTAGCTTCAGCATCTCATCGTTGTTCTTTGAAAGGTCGGGATCACTGGATTGACCGACTGGTGGATTGGGAACTTCTGTCTGAGGTTCCTTTTCTTTGTTGAGTTCTCCAACTCCTCTGTTGAAGATTCGACCGCTCCGTGTTACTCGACTGATGTCTGCAATATTCACGACGGAGGGTAACGGAATTTCCTTTCCATTTTCAATTATCGTTGCACCGTATTTGTAAGGGATTGTCTTAGTTGATTCATACGGTAGTGGTCCTGGCAGATAGATGACTATGGGAACCTTCTGATTTTTCTGACCATCGTAAGTAATCTCAATTTGTTCCTGGTTAGGAACTCTCGATTCGTCAAGTAGAGGAATGATGGCACACACATCCCTAGTCCTCTGATGATCAGAGATTACGACAACGTCCTTGATTTGATCAGCGAGATAGTTGACTGATCCAGAACTTGACCATGGTTGAATCTCTTTGCGGTTCAACTGACTTTGAAGGGTTGCCCGCACGAGGTAGCATCCTAGATTGTTCACTGAACAAACTCCACACAGCTCATAGTTGTATAGTGGCACCTAGCCGCGTCCGCTCTGAATACAGTGTAGCCTTACTAGGTCAGTTTCCATTGATCGGACATCCTGACTTTGATATCTAGTAGGATTCCCGTTAGTGATACTAATTTACTGGGTGTCTTCATCTATATAGATTGGAAGCCACCAGTGGTTCAACAAGTGCTGAAGTGTTTCCTGGACAAGGGCACAGCCCTGATCGTTTTCGCAACCCACTTTACAGCTCCGATAATCATGTGATACCAGGAATCCGAGACGGACCTGTTCTGCGTGTAACTCCACCAGGCTGGTATTCATCAAGCAAATATCAAAGATTTAAATCATGTTGATCTGATAGGGATTCCTATCATGGTAGTCCTGGATCCATTCAAGATCCATCTGACGCTGGAGGGCCTCTTGTACAAAAGAGCATCCCTGTTTGTTTACCGAGCAAGTCAGACAAGAACTGTAATCGTGTCGCAGCAGATTATGATACTGGCTTTGCCTTGAGTGCATTGCCACCAAGTTGACATTCATTGCACGGATGTCGTGGTTTTGAATGATGTTGGAATTCATATAAACCATGTTAACTCCACGAACTCGGTGCTCTTGGATCCATCTGTTCCTGTAGAGCTGATTGAACCACAGAACATCCTCAATTGCTTTTAGAGCAGATATCACACTGGTGATAATTATGAGGTGGCACATGGCCATATCCACTCTGTCTACAATGCATCTTGACTAAGTTGGTTTTCAACAAGAGTACATCGTGAATTTGATAGACGTTGTTAGACTCTCCCTCTATCAGGTTAATTGCAGCTTTCTCGTGTTGAGGTAGCGGGTTCGTGAGAACATTGGGATCCGTATCTTTGAAAGATAAGAGCCCGCTCCTAACAAGTTTTTGCACGTCAGATTTGAAATTGAGACAGTTCTCTATGTTATGCCCTGGTCTTCCTTGATGGTAAGGCCAAGTCTGATCCGCTTTGAACCAAAAAGGCAGATTTTCTGGTACTGTAAGAGGAGCCTTGGTCTGGATATGCCCCTTGGCTAGTAGTAACGGAAATAGTTCTGTGTACGATACGGGTATAGGATCAAAACCTGGTGGCCGCGTTGTACAGTTGTTGTTGTATTGAGGACGAGCCTGTTGAAGAGACTGTTGTGTCTTTTGCTGATTAGGTTGGCTCTGCGCAACCTGAGGTTGATACGTAGAAACAGGCGCAGGGTTGATAGTAGGATTTACAGCTGCTACTGGTTCATACCGTCGCCTTTGCTTTCTGGGAGAGATATTCCCAATATCCTGCTCTTTTTTCTTAGGGAGAGCACTACCGTATCATTTTGTACTACTTGATGATCCAGTGTCTTTAACTAAACGTCCTTCCCGGACGGCTTCCTCAAGACGAACCCCCATGCCCACCATCTCGGTGAAGTCACTGGGTGCACTGGCAACCATTCTGTCGTAGTAAAATGATCTCAAGGTCTTTAAGAAGATCTTTGTCATCTCTTTTTCCTCAAGAAGTGGAGAGATCTGAGCGGCAATTTCACGCCATCTTTGAACGTACTCCTTAAAGGTTTCCTTGTCCTTTTGTGACATTGATCTGAGTTGATCTCTGTCGGGTGCCATGTCTAAATTATATTTGTACTGTTGGACGAAGGCAGTGACAAGATCTTTGAACGTGCCGATCGTGGCGTGGTTTAAACCCATGTATCATTTTAATGCGACACCGGTTAAACTATCCTGGAAGTAGTGAATCAGTAGATCTTGATTCTCTGTCTGAGCTGACATTCGCCGAGCGTACATCACCAAGTGGCTCTGAGGGCAAGAGTTACCCTTGTACTTTTCAAAGTCGGGCACCTGGAATTTGTGCGGAACTTTCACATTGGGGACCAAGCAGAGGTCCGCGGTGTCCTTTCCAAATAGATCCTGACCGCAAATAGCTTGCAAATCCTTTTACATTTCCAGGAACTGTTCCTGGAACTCGTTCATTCTTTCAAACATGCTTTCGTTTCCACCAGAAGGTATCTGCAGAATATGTCCTTCCAGGACAGTGTGTACCACGGGTTGTGGTATGGTTATTACGGTCGAGAGTCTCGCTGCCTCCCAAAGTTTGTAACCTTCAGGAGTTGCTGTCATGCCCCTGGCATCTTCGTTTTCCCGAAGTTTGTAACCTTCAGGCCCAGCGGTTCCTGTAGTGATCTCCTGATCTTCAGTGATCGGCAGAACATATCCTTCCAGGATATAGTTAACAGACATGCCCCAGGGATGATCTTTCGGAATTCGATACCTAGGATCATACTTCTCCATTATGGGCATTGAGGTGATCTCTGAGATCACGGTTCTTTGTAGCTGAGCTTCTGCCATGGCTTGCATGTCATTACGAAGCTTTCACGTATCCTCTCTTAGAGCGTCAATCTCTTCTTTCAACTCTTTGTTCTCTTCCTCGAGATCATCCATCTTTTTCTGACGATTGGCCCGAGTATTGTACGAATTGGACAGTTTGACTCTAGAACTGAGACACAAACGTGAGATTCGTAAGTAAGAAGAATACGTGACGTGAGAATGATGAATGCAATGATTATATTAATTGTTTTTTGGTTTAATCAAAATAAACTTCGACAATTAGATTGTAAATATCAAATAGTGGGGAAACCCCGTTTTTTTGAAATTCAAAGGATTGCGGAAATGGAAATACAGTAGATTACAAGGTGCGGAAACAAAAACCTAAGCTAATGGGTCCCGAGTCCTCTCTGAGGAGAAACCGGGTGCTGATTCTGGTACTTTCCTTTTCTTTGACCGGGGCTCTTGAGCCGTTGTCGGGTTGTCATTCCTTTGCCAGGTGAAAGGATCGAGCAAATTCCTTTAGCCATCCTGATTATCCACAACATGTTTCTCTAAAATCATGATCAAAGCATCCTTTTCTTTCAATAGCTGCTGTATTTTGGTATACTCCATGTTGAGAATGTGGTACTTGTTCTTCCAAGACCTCCTCTCCTGTTGAACTTTGTTGAGAGTAACCTGAAGTTTTTCAGTTTCCGTCATGAAGTACATGACAGATTCCCTTGGCGGAAGAACTCCGTGACGAGGATACTGCATCTTTAGCTTGAGAGCTCTAGTTTGTACCCAGTGGAGATAAGGCTCCACCGAGACACAGTCCGGTTTTCCTAGAGACTCCTGTCCTTTCTTATGAACATGTTTCCAAGCATGCACTATTTCCATCTTTAGTGCTCTGTCGTTTTCTCCTTCCTTGAAGAAAAGACCTTCCAGATGAGCATTACGCGGGACATGCCTCATTGGGTATCCAAATTGACGACGAACCAATATCGGATGGTAGTTGATTCCTCCCTTAGTTCCCATAAGGGGTACGTTGGGGAAGTTTCCACAACGATCAATTATCCTGATCCTGTCATAAATCCTATTGCACCAATCAATGTCAGAGCTGGTGAGAGACATGATTTTCTGCGACCAGCGTAAGGCACTCTTATGATCCCAAAAAGCAGCAGACTTAGGCAAATGGGAGATAAACCATTTATATAGCAGGGGCACACAACACGTGATCCCCCCCCCCACTGTACAAATTCCCTAAGTGTACAAAATGATACACATCTGCGAGCAAAGTCGGCACAGGGTTTCCAATGAGAAAAACCTTAATGGCGTTGATATCGACGAAGTTATCAATGTTGGGAAACATAAATAACCCGTAGGTGAGTAAAACAAAGATGCTTTAAAAAGCAGTCACGTTCCCTATACTAGCAAAGTACAGAGCTTTCTTTGTTAAGAACTGGGCTGGCAAACCTTGGATGCCACCCTTAGTGGTCATGTGAGTCCTGACCTCTGACTCGTCCAAATAAATTGCTCTTGCAATGATTTCATCCTTTGGAATTTCTTTCAGTCCAGAAAATGGAGCTTGATCAGTAATGTGTAGATCAATCAGATGAGAATACTCCTCCAGCGTTGGTGCGAGCTGGTAATCCGAGAATGTGAAACAGTGATAGACCGGATCGTAAAACTGAACGAGTGCATCCATGATTCCTTCAATCACATGGATTCTTAACAGAGGTAGCAGACCTCCGTACTTGGCTCTGAAAGCCTCAGGGTTAGTAATCATCCTCGTTAACCTTCTCAAATCCTCAAGTTTTGGAACCTTGAAGGTGTACTGGTGAGTTCTCCTTCTACCGAAATCCATGAGCACAATCTTTTTCTCTGACATTTACAATCATTGTCTCAGTTTAATTTGAAAAAGAGAGACTAGAAGAGAAAATTTTTCTTTGTTTTAATGTTTTTTAGATGAATGCATGAATGCAGCACACAAAAACATAGAAAAAACATGGGTTCAAAGGGCCGTTGTCATGAAGTCAAGGCTCTACCCATCCCCCAAAGGTTTATACTAGTGATTTTTGTACCTGTCTCTCAAAATCATCAGTTCTTGTCGAGAAAACACCAGCGGGCCGGGAACTGTGCTAGGTGATGTTTTTTCGAAGAACCTTCAGAAGAGGGTGGTATCGCGTGACAACCATTTCCGATAGTTTCCGCACCACTAAAAGAGGTTTTTCCTAGGTGTATACTCAATCTTTCCACATGCGGCATCACACGCATTCCCATTAGCAGAAAAATAAACACATATATCAATTAGGAAAAGTAGTATATATATTTGTCCTAATGTCCTAGACTTTTAAGAGTTATGAATCCTATGTTCCTGATAGAAAATGGCTCCTCGGCGGAGTCGCCATTTTATGGTACCTTCCCAATTTAAAGGTTTTGACCTAAGATATTAGTGAAGTCAACCAAAGTCCTATCCCCAGTAAAGGCACTGCCAAGAAAAGGATTTGTCCAAAGTTTCCACCTTAGATTATAAGAACGAGAAGAATTGGGCCCCACGGTGGGCGCCACTTTTCTGTAGCGAGCGATTTTGGACGCGGTTCTTAAGTGCTGCCGCTCTTTGGGGTTTACTACAGGTCGATTCATTTTTTATCCTATTGTGAACTGACTAAGGAAGGGAAATAGATGTCTTTAATTAATCCTGCTTGCATACTGAGTTTAAACAGCGGTCTGTTAGGTTACGGATGCTATATGGTAATGGGGTCTTTCTTTCTTCTTACTTTATTAAGGTGGAAAACTGGGACTATTCATGGGGAATTTGGGGCCTACGTATTCCCGTTTACTGAAACAGGGAAATCAGAGTGTTTGTAGTTCCTCCTATTCTATGGGAGGAAATGGGTGTTTTGGTGTCTTGTTCAAAGCCCAAGACGTGAAGTGAAAGGTGATCTATATCTTGTTCAAAGCCCAAGATGTGAAGCTGAAGGTGGTTTGTATCTTGTTCAAAGCCCAAGATATGAAGCTGAAGGGTCTATTTGTATCTTGTTCGAAGCCCAAGATATGAAGCTAAAAGGTGTTGTCTTTAGAGAGAATTTGTCATATCTAAAGAGGGCCTGTTTGTCACAACTGTTTATAAAGGAGAATTACTTTAACCGGGATATGTGAATTCGGCAATGCCATAGTTTCCTTTATAGGGGGTTCCAACCTGAAGTAGAAGACTTTAACTCAGTGTAGAGCAATGTTATCTTTCCTTAGAAATTTCTCATGCTAAAAGAGGGACAGTGGCATGGATGTAAATAATATAGAGGTTTGCCGCTTACAACGAGTAGATGAAGGGGAAGGAGTTGTTGATGTTTGTGTACTGTGAACGAGGCACAGCTTTGATGCTAAAAGGTTGATTGGCTCAACCTGGGTTTTCCTTATGCAAAGCCTAAGAGAAGGCTATTGGCCCAACAAGAGGGAGTTTTTGTGTGTCTCATACGAAGCCCGAGAGAGAGGCTAAAAGGGTTGACTCAATAGGAGAATCTTTTATACTCAACAAGAGAGTGTTTTTGTATCTTGTACGAAGCCCGAGATGGAGGCTAAAGATGGTGACTCACCAAGAGAATCTTTTATACTCAACAAGAGAGTAATTTTGTATCTCGTACGAAGCCCGAGATGGAGTTTAAAAGGTGATTGACTCAACAAGAGAGTCTTTTATACTCAGCAAGAGAGTGTTTTTGTATCTCGTACGAAGCCCGAGATGGAGGCTAAAAGGGTTTGACTCAACAAGAGAGTCTTTTATACTCAACAAGAGAGTGTTTTGGTATCTCGTACGAAGCCCGAGATGGAGGCAAAAAGGTTTGACTCAACAAGAGAGTCTTTGTATCTCGTACGAAGCCTGAGATGGAGGCTACAAGGTTTGACTCAACAAGAGAGTCTTTGTATCTCGTACGAAGCCCGAGATGGAGGCTAAAAGGTTTGACTCAATAAGAGAGTCTTTGTATCTCGTACGAAGCCCGAGATGGAGCTAAAAAGGTACTGTTTCAGTTGAGTGACAGGTCCAGTATGTTGGTTAAGAGAAAATCAGTTCTTATATGAGTAATGTTGCACTCATGGATTAGATCTGAGGATCGGGATTATTTTTTGTTCTCTAAGGAAACGGGGAATCCAAAGGGTATTTGAGACTGTCCAAGTCTGCGGGCGTTTCCTTACTTGAGAATGTCTCCGAGACTCGAGGAAATTAGACTGTCCAAGTCTAGATTTTTATCTTTTGTACTATGCTTAAAGAAATAGTTGTAGTACGTTCACGGTAGAAAAATCTAGACTCTTTGAAAGACTGTTCTATTAAGATGACTAATTTATGTTCCTATACCTCTAGGAGGTCGTCGGGACAATTTGTATGAAGCCCAAGAGGAGGCTATCATTCCCGGAGGAATAATCCTTATAAGAAGCCTAAGAGGAGGCTGTGAATACTTCTAAGAAGTCGACGGGTCCTTGTACAACGCCCAAGAGGAGGCGGGATGCTTTTAAGAAGCCTGTGAGTCCCCAAACCCCGAGAAGTTTAAGACAGGCTATTCACAAAGAATAGATCAAGCCAAGAAAGTTCGAGAATTTGGAAGAAACTCAAGGGATGCAATTCACGGAGAAGAGATCATCTCTGGGGAGTAGAGTTTCTTGACAATTCCTAAGGAGGACAGTCGAAGAGAAGACTGTATCTGGGTTCCTATGGGGAATCTAGTATTGTCTATTTCTAAGAATGATCGAAACGGCTTTACTTAGTGCTAGAAGTAGTTGCTGGGGAAACTCTAAATATCTATACTATTATTACACAGTCGATATGAGTTTATGAAAGAAGACTTACAGTAAAATAGCCCCACAATACAGTTATATGTATATGAAAGCGGTAAATGAAAGCATATAAACACTTACTTGGTTGTAGAGCTTCCATGCTATTTGGTTAGTTGTTCAACAAAGAAAGATTGAAAACAATAGTATATTTAAAATCAAAGGAGAAAGTGCTTTGAAAATAAATATTGGGGCTTACAGCTCAAGGAAAGGCCCAAGTGAGTTTTAGTAGTGATTGTACTATTATTTTGTACAGAGGGACTTATACAAGTGTCTGAGGCCTGAAAAGGGTTTTCTGTACAAAGGGATGGGTCTTACACTCTCTCAAGAGGCCCAAGTGTGTTTTAAGAAAAGAAATGGGTCTTACTACTCGAAGGTAGGCCCAATGGTTAATTTTGAAAAGGGCGACGATTGCGCCGAGGTTTTGGAAACACCGTGGGACTTATACAAGTGATTGAGGCCCAAAATTTTGGTATTTACAAAGGAATTGGGTCTTAAACTCTATTAAATGCCCAAAGGTTTAAAATTGAACAGAAATGGGACTTATAGCTCAAGGAGAAGCCCAATGGTCTTTTTTGTTAAAAGGCGACGATCGCGCCGAACTTTATAAATGTATAGAGGGACTTATACAATATCTGAGGCCCAAAATATTTTATTTACAAAAGGGATGGGACTTACACTCTATTAGAGACCCAAAGTGTATTTAGGAAAAGAAATGGGGATTACAACACGAGGGGAGGCCCAAATGATTTTCAGTTTGAAAATGGCGATCGCGCCGAGATTTTTAACGTATCGGGACTTATACAATAACTGAGGCCCAAAATATTTTTGTACAAAAAAGGTTGGGTCTTACACTCTATTTGAGGCCCAATTGTATTTTGAAAAAAGATTTGTTAGGGTGAAAATCAAAGAAACCCCAATTTCATTTTTTAAAGGCATTTTTCAAAGAAAAATCAAGTAAAAAATTATAAAAAATATCAAATAAAATCATTAATCATGTTATAAACAATGATTAAGGTTTATGAAAAAGTATTTTATCCACATGAATATTTAAAATCATTTTGGTTTTAAAAATCAAGAAAAACAAATCATGTTAAAAGCATTTAAAACAATTTAAAATAATATTTTTGAATATATTAAAAATATATCAAATAATAATATTTTTTTTTTATTTTTTGGTGTATTAAAATATTATGGAGTATGAATAAGAAGTGTGTAAAACAGAATTGGAAAATTATGATTTTTGCTATGTAAAAGAATTGGTTGAGTTTTGAAGATAAACTAAGAAAAAGAGGAAAGATGTCACAACATCACATTCGACATCTTTCATGAGTTTTGAAGATAAGAGAAAAAGGGAAGATGTCACAACATCACATTCGACATCTTAAAAAACCAGAACTGCGCCTTGGTTTTCAACATCTTTGCTATCAAACTTCAAACATTCATAACTCTCTCAATTTTTAACGAAATTGAAATCCGTAAGAACCTATCTTGACCGATTTTTCGCAAGGAATCCAATGGTATTACTCATGCACACTAAAACTTAATGTACAGAACACACAAAGCAAAAAACCAGAACTGCATGTTGATTAAACATCTTTGCTTATCAAACTTCAAACATTCATAACTCTCTCAATTTTTAACGAAATTAAAATCCGTAAGAACCTATCTTGACAAATTTTTCGCAAGGAATCCAATGGTATCACTCATACATACTGAAACTTAATGTACAACACACACAAGGCAAAAAATCAGATATGCACCTTAAGTTTAAAACAACATAAACTCCACATATAAACATGTTAAAGTGCAAACAGTAGGAGGATCATATCATACACATTAAGGACTACATTTTTGCTTCAAGAATTGTTCAATATGATGCATGTATGTGGACAACAAAGGAAAGCATGATTCAAATAATTCAAGTTGTGAATTTTACCTCTTTTTTGGAGATTTTGTGCAACCTACCAAGTGCTTTATTCCAGAAATGATTTGATGCTTTGGACACCCTCAAATGACCTCTTAGAAGCTTTTAGGGTGGTTGGAATCAGCTGGAAATCTCTGGAGCAAGTTTGAGCACTTTCTTGCAAAATGGGCAAAAGTGGCCAAAATGCCAACTCTCTCAAATGGTATTCCAGATGTGTGGCACCATTTGGGACAGTTCAAGGATAATATTTGGAGTGTGTTTGAGGTTGTATCTGGTTTAGAAAGTGACTGAATCAAGACATGGCTTGAAAAATGCAAAAAAGTCGAATTTTGAGGTTTTGAGAGGTGACTTTGTGATTTTGGTGTTACAAGTCACTTGTGATAGTTTGGATCACCTACATATGATGTTTATGAGGTGTTAGGATCATGAGCTATGATGGAAATGCTCTCTAACTCAAAAACTCAGAATTTCCTTACTAAAGAAGGCATTTTGGAGTGAAAGAGAGAATTTGAGGAAAGCATCTGTTTGATGGCTTTGGTGTACTCAAACTGAGCACAAATGAGCTCTATTTATAGTAGAGCAAGTTTGTTTTGCCAAAAATAGTGAATGATGGCTGCAGCAGAGGTTTGTTCAATGTTGGCCAATGAAAATCCAAGTCTCCTCTAGCCATTGACTAGAGGTTAGGGCATAGGCTGCTGGTTCCCTAGTTGTTGGAGGAATCTTAACTGAATTCAGTTAGAGGAAGCTCAGTTCATGCCACCTCTAAGCATCCATTAAATGCTCCAAACCAAAATTGGAGTCTTGCCCCTCTTTTAGGGTTTTTTAGGTTTGGCATGCTACTTGTGGAATCTTGGACTTGGGAGGCTTATGGATCATATCATCCCCCTTGGATTTGATCCTCAGATGTGTCCAAAATGATAACAAGGCTTGGAAATTTGTGTGGCACAAGAAATGTGCAAATATATCCTGAAACATGTCTTAAAAATCAGCTGCAGCAAGCCTTGTTGTAAAATCCATAACTTCTTGCTCAAGAATGATGAATGGCTGTTCCAGGACTCTATGGAAAGCTGAGATGACATACTTCAACTTTGATGTTTGACCCTAGACTTGGTTCAACTTGGATCATGGAGAAAAACATCCTTGAAGTTGGGACATTCTTGCTGGAAAAATATTAATGATGTCCTATGACATGTTGGAACATCTGACAACTTTGAACATTAATAATTCCAAACTTTAATCACCAACTTTGATCACCTATATCTTTCAATCCTTATGATATTTTGAGTTGATTCCTTCTTCAATGTTGAAGTATCAAATACCCTCTTTAAAAGTAGATCTTACGTAAAATCAATGGATGCTTGGATCAATAGTTACAACCTTGAAAAGTTGTGCACTTGAACATGATTTTAACTTAGAAAAAATTTCTAAGTTTCCTTCAATTTGATCAATTTTGCAATTCTGCATGATTTCTTGATTTAAATTTGATCAAATTAAATCATTCATTACATTTTCTTGAGTAATGTCTTGTGAAGCTCAAAGTTGACCAAAAGTCAAACTTTGACCTTCTGCGTCAGTTGACTTTGTATTAGATGAACTTGAGGTTTGGTCCACTTGAAATGTTGCACTCTTGTGCTTAATTCTTGATGTGGGGGTCCTCTTGATCCTTTGTGGGTGTTTAAGAGGTTAGACAAGTTGAAGATCATGTCATTCCTTGATTGATCATTTGTCTAAAGGCTCTGAGAGGGCTTAAAACCCTAAGCTTGATTGTAGTGAATGCTCAACAATTCTTTGAGGAGATTGATGAGGCACAAAGGTACATCCATATTGTGATGATGATTTACACAATGATGGGAAATCTTAGTGGTCAAAATTTGGGGTATGACAGTGGGGGTTATAGGAAATTTGAGAAAAAAATCATGCTTAAAAAATAATCAGAAATAGGCGATGATAGCATCCCATCTCCACCTTCAAGACATGAGAAATGGAAAAGGGCTCGATTAAGACCATATGGAAAGTACACCTCTAAGGCGTCAAGAGTAGTTGCCGAAAAAATTGTAAGTATTATTTGTTTTGCTTATGTTATTTTTTATTTAAATGCGTTGGTAACAATATATGTAAGTTTCTCATGTTGTGTAGGATAAGTTGGTTGAGGCAACCCGTGAAGGAACATTTGTTCCGGAAGCACGACATGACATATTAGTATAAGCTATCAGATCAGATAAGCATGGTGGGCGTGTCTGTGGTGTTGGAGAAGGTGTCAGTTTGAGGTCATTCTTTGGGTCTCAAAGAAAAAGTACCGAAAGCCTGAAAATTATTGCACAAAGACAAGAGATTGAAAATTTTGAGAAGCAGTTAGAAGAACAACGGAGAATGTTAGAAGAGGAGAAGGAAAAAAAGGAGAAAGATATGGAAAGGTTTAAAGAGTTATATTCAGTATGTACTTTACTTGAGATGTTAGTGTTTTATTGGAAATGTATGATATATATTGTGCTTATTTTTGTTTTATGTTTTAATTGAATATTATGATGTAGAGATTAAGTGAAAACCTTGAACAACGGACAAATGAAGATCATCATAATGTTGATGGTGATAATGATGATCAAACTCCAAGTAGAAGTGTTGTACGTCATGCTTCTACAAAAAGAAGTAATTGTTCAGCCCATCCCCCCTGCAGATAACCGCGATGATATAATGGACCCTAACCCAAATGAAATCACAATGTTATACTTGAAAGATGCGGTGATAAATGAAACGCAACTTCTCCCGCTAGAACATTGTCCACGTTTGGACTTATTCTATTACAGTCCTGAAGATGTAAGGGATTTCCTTGGTGGGTATAAGTGAATTTCCATCGGGATATTGCAAATTTGGTGCACGTAAGTATATAGTTGAATATACATATCATTATAGAACATTATCATTTATAGAACATCACCCCTAATTTATTCATTTTCTTTAACCATTTAGGTACATTCACCGTCTTTGTATAGAGTTGAATAAATCGAGTACTTACGGAATCTTGGATCCGCTTTTTATTCGATTGGCTTTTAATCAACCAAAAGATATCCGTAGGGGTGTTCATTGGTTTGGGCAAAACCAAACCAAACCGGAATCCAAACCAAACCAATGTGTTTGGGTTGGGCATTTTTTCAGTTCGGGTCAAAACCGAACCAAACCAATTAAAACCGATGTTAATTGGTTCAGACATCGGATTTCTAATTTGCTACCCGTAAACCCAAACCAAACCAATAACAATTAACATAATTAATTTATATAATAAATTATTAATTTTAATTAAGTTATTACTTATTTATTGAATGAAGAGAAAAATTGTTATAACAGTTACCAAGTACAAACCTTAATGAAAGAAACAAAAAGGTATAGTCTCTGGACATTTTCAATGAAAAACGGAATGACGTTTTTTAAATTATCACAAACATATCAATCAGTGATGAAATATAGAGAAACCAAAAATTACAACCATTATAAATCAAACTCACAAATTGCAAACTACAAGTATCTGTAAACCACAACCTTCTTTCCAAATCAAAAAACCTCAAATCACAAGTATCTGCAAACTGCAAACCTTTAATTTTATACTATAGAATGGAGTATGAGTATGCAATAAAATTGTTTTAAGTTATTGAATATTTAAGTGAAATACAACAACTGTATGACTAAGGTGGTCATAACTTGTTTAAAAATATATGTGTCATGTGTTCAATATTTATTTTTCATATTGTGTAAACAAATAATTTTTAAAAAGTATTTTTGTATATTTATATTTCATTTATCCGATCAATCCAATCCAAACCAATCCATTATTTTTTGGATCGGTTTGGTTTGAATTTTATTGCAAAAATATAGAAATCCAATCCAAACCAATCCATTTATTTTTCATTGGTTCGGGTATCGGATTCTCTCAAAATCGAACCAAACCGGACCGCGAACACCCCTAGATATCCGAGAGTACTTGAATACACGGTTAAATGAGGGAGGAAAAGAATGTTACTTAGCACTATTCCTCTGTTCGCAAGTATTTTTGGAATTGATGTTTATGTATTCTATATTTAGTATTGTTTTAGCAAATACCATTAATATATATGCTCTTGTTTATTCAGTGGTCATTGGCAATTGATCATCATATCGTTTAGGACGAATACAATAACTTTTCTGTGTTCCTTGCATGATCCACTGGAAAAGAAAATGAAAGATATTATTAATTCGTAAGTGTATGCTTAATTCATTTTTTTGGACATTGTAATTAGTTTATCATGTAATATGTTTAATTCAAAATCAATGTACAGTGTTGTGGAGCAAGTGAATATGATGAACAATATTAGAAGAAAATCCACATGGATCTGTCCTAAAATAAGTGGCCCGATTACATGTTTCTTTCATTTACATTCATGTGTGGTTGTATTCATGTCATTTTTGCTTAAATTTGTAGACAAGGAAACAACCCGGGACTTACTAGTGTGTTTATTATGTCATGAAACACATGTTAAACATTGTCCTTGCCGGCATTGTTGATTCATGGGATAAGGTATACATGTCATAAAATGTTTACATATATTAATATATAAGTTGACTATTGAATTATTATCATACATGTTATTGGTTCTTTCTTATGTAGATGTTTAACGATGAAACCTCATTCCCCGTTGAGGACTTCGTAGATCTTCGTAAACGCTGGGCGTATATCCACAATGTTCTTAAGGGTCCTGTTGATTGATGATGTGAATAACACTTTTCTGTAGAGATGATGTGAATAACAATTTTCTGTATTGATAACATGAATATAGTGTTTGGTGTAAATATGGTTATAATAGTTACAATACTTACAGAATTAATAATAGGAAGAAATTTTGGCTTTTGTCAATGAACAATGTTAGCTGTATTTTATGCTCTTTATGCATGTATACCTTATCTGTTATGGTTAAAATGGTTACAGGTTAAAAAATGGGATGAATTTGAATTGTTGAGAAATGCATATTTAAAACATAGAAAGTTTTGACAGCGGTTATAAAACTTAGTTGTGGTTGTATATTTGTGTCTGCAGAATATATACGACGGTTATATAATTTAACCGTCATAATATCTCGCGCTCTGCACAGAAAAAAATAAATATCAAAACGGCGCAGTTGAGAATCGAACCAAGAACCATTATATTTATCACAACGGTTCATTTGAATAGCCGTTGTGATAGGGCACAACGTTTCCAGGTTATTACAATGGTTTATAGGCCGTGATTATAAGTATCAGTTTACAACGACACTCTACATAACATCTGTGCTAGCGTCGTTATATACATTTCCCAACCGTTGTTAATTGGTTTTTACGTTGTAGTACACTTTCAATAAGTCGATAAATATCAACACTAGTTGTTTCTTTAATGTAACACTAAATTACATTTTTTGTCCACCAATTTTAAACATATTTGGTCCCCCTTTTCTAATTCTGGTTAAAAAGTGCTAATATGTAAAAAAAAAAATGAACCAATTGGCCTCTTTTAGTTTACCTGAACACTCTCAATTATCGCATCTTATTTTACATATCATTTATGTTGTTTTATATTTATTGATTTAAACTAATAATTATTTTTAAAAAGCTAATAAAAATATAATACTTAAATTTAAATAAAAAAATAGTAAACCTTTTATGACCATTATAGTATTTAAATAATGGTAAAATTTGTATTTTGGTAATAATCTAAAGAAATAGAAAATCACCATCTCTGCAACATTTATTGCTTAATTGTGACTAATAAGATTGACTTTTACATACAATTTCAGAACGGCAACTCCTTAAAGATGAACATCATCCGCCAATATATCTAGTTATGTCTCATATATTAGAGACCAACAAAATATAGGTCTTGTATTATTCTCAACAAGGAAGCTTATGCTTGACAAGCTAATTCTAGAAAATTCAACAACACTAGATCCATTGGTCTTGTTTCATATAGAAGGAGTTTTCATATAATTCACATGACTGTTGGAGAAATTTATTTGTTCAAATATTCGATTACTCTCCAGAAATTACATAGAAATTTATCAACGGTTTAAAATATGTTCAACAATTAAAATTGAAATTGGTAGTGTGAGTTGTATGAGAAGAAAACCTAATTTTCAAATCCAAAACATAACCCAAAAAAGAAATTTATCACTTTGATTTGTTTCGTTCAGACCCTTCCTTCTCCTCAGTGACATTAATCTATTCTTTGTTCTTTCTTTTTACAGATCTGCGATACATATGAGATCTGTTTTACAACGTTCAAAATCATATATCTGCTCTGGTAAGCTCTCTTTCTTCACAAGTATCAGTCAACCAATCCAATTCAAATAGGTAAAATATCCTTTTTTTTCTCTTAATTATATTTCGGATTCGGTCTCTTGACTTTAAAAAGGTTTATATTTGTTTCTTAACTCTTCAAAATATTTCAAATTAGTTCTTTTTGTCTAATTAGCGACAAATTTAACGACTGTTTTTTGAATTTTTCCATCGCTAATCCAATTCAATTAGCGACTTGGTTCAAAAGTCAAAGCCCTGGAGCCACATGACGACAAACTTTGTGGAGTCCATGAACGGGGTATTCAAAGGAATTAGAAACCTTCAAATCACCGCTTTGGTGAGATCAACCTATTATAGGTTGGCATCACTTTTCGCAACAAGAGGCGAAAGATGAAGTGCAGCGTTAACGTCGGGTTAAGTATTCAGTGAAAGCATAATGAAATTGATGAAAGATGATACTATCAGAGCCAGCACACATGCAGTTACAATCTTTGACCGTCATAGAAAAACATTCAGTGTACAAGAAACAATGGACCATAATGAGGGGAGGCCAAATTTATCCTATGTTGTCAGACTAAACAGATGTTGGTGTGACTGTGGCAAGTACCAGGCCTTCCGTGTACCTTGCTCACATGTCATTGCGGCATGCGTACATGCTCGTCAAGATGCTTATGGCTATCTATCTGATATTTACAAGGTGATTAATGTTATGTATACAACGAAGGTTTCGCAATGCTACTAATGGAGGATTATTGGCCTCCATACCAAGGTGACATAGTTTGGCACAATGATGAGATGAGAAGAAAGAAAAAAGGACGCCCAAACAGCAAGCGTATAAGAACCGAAATGGATATCGCTGATAAAATGATAAGATTATGCAGTATTTGTCGTCAGCCCGGACACAACCGAAAAAATTGTCCCAATGTCGGAGGAACATCTGCATCATGATTTAACTTATCGTCTCATTTGTTGTAACCAAATATTTTCATATATTGATGAGTCTTTGTTACAACAACACTAACAACAAACAACACTAACAACAAATAACACTAACACACAACACATACGACACTTAAAACAGCTAACGAAAAAGAAACATAAAACATTCCTAACTGATTACAACAATCAAACTAATTTCATTCGGTCCAAACACGACTTCTCTCGCATCTTTTTCAGTCTTAACACGAACTCATCCACGCAGCCGATCAAGTCTCTCGATACTTCGATTTTTTCCCCTTCACCAATGTCTCTTTCTAACCACCGATTTAGCTTCCTCTTAAGTTGATTGAAACTTTGTATGTTCCAAACCAGCATGTCCATCGGAGGCTTCTCTCTCGAATAGACGACTTTTTTCCACCGGCGACGATACATGTTATCAGTAGAACAAAGATATGAGATGAGATGTGGAACTAAATGATCATAACACTTCTATTTATAGGAAAAAAATTCAGTTTCTAAGGAGTCTCCAGATGAATTGGCGACTCCCTTTAGCTTTTGAACCAAGTTGCCAATTGGATTGGAGACTGCATGAGGTGTCTCGAATCCAATTGGCGACACCCTTTAGCCCTTAACAAAGGGTCGCCAATTGGAATGACGCCCCTAAGTAAACACAAACCCTAACTGGGGTACTTTGAAAATATTTTTAAAAAGTAGGGTATTTTGCGATTTTTTTTGAAAAAATAAGTTATATTATTATTTTTAAATTTAATATATTATAACTTTAATATATTATTATTTTTTGAATAAAAAATAAGTTATATTATTATTTTTAAATTTAATATATTAAATTTAAAAATATTAAATATATTATAATTTAAATAATAATTCAAAAATTCAATTTATATTATTTAATAAATAAATATTTTATTTATTCTGTATTATAACATATTTAATATTTTTAAATTTAATATATTATTATTTTAATTATTATTGAATTATTAAATTAATTTTACATTTATTTATAAAGAATTAATATTATGTTATTATCTAATAAATTAGTTTACTAAAAAAGCAAATAGAATTGGAGAGTGCTCTTAAAATTTACAAATGCCTTCCATTTTATTTGGTGGATCCAATTAAGAGTCTATTTGTTTTAAATTTAAATAATATTTTTATTTTGTATTTTTAAAAATAATTTTTATGAAAAAAATAATTTTTAAAATTCTAAAAGTTTTTAAACTCATTTTTTTATAAATTAAAATATTAATTTTGACATTAAATAATATAAATATATATTATTGAAGATTAAAATATATTCAAAATTACAAAATTTTCAAAATAATGTATTTTAAAAATTATTTTTATGAGAAAAAACTATTTGAAATAGTTTCAAATTTAAATATTTTTTTATATTTTTATATTCAAAAAAGATATAGTAAAATAATAAAATATCTAAAATAATATATATAAAAAATTATTCAAACTGATATTTCATTTGAGGTTTAGTTTTGATAATTCTTTTATAAAAAATTTTTAAACAAAACTATAAAAATCATTTAAAAAGAAAAACTCAAATAAATAAACCCAATTTTTTTGAAAGGCCCTCCAAAACAGTTAGGGGTAGTTTGATAAAAAAAAAATTATTTGGAAGTGTGATATTTTAGTAATAAAGATGGAAAGAGTGATAGTTTGGTGATTTATTTGAAAATGGATGCTATGTCTTATTTAGTAAAAATAGGCTCAAATTTTTAACAAATATATTTTTATTAAGTCTACAAAAATCTATTAAACTTAATTATTAGACCGACTTACTTTGTTGTAATTAGACTTTTTAAAATCTTAAGTTTTTAAACAACTAGTGGGATATCCATGCGTTTGCACGGGTCCCGTCGGTAACGCGCACTTATCTTTATTTAAAATTTGAAAGAAAAATAGAATTAATACAAATTAGTAAACATATAAAATATAATTTATATTTAAAAAAATGATAGAATTAATACCCGCAAGAATCGGTTGGTATTTGTTATAAAAGAAAAACATATTTTTGTTTTTATTAGGATAGAATCAATACCCGCGAGAATCGGTTGGTATTTGTTATGAAAGAAAAACATATTTTTATTTTTATTAGGAACATAAGAGGGGCTTGTAACAAATCAGTACCTGTACTCGTGCCCTATATTTGGAGCATAAATATATATATATATATATATATATATATATATATATATATATATATATATATATATATATATATATATATATATATATATATATATATATATATATATATATATATATATATATATATATATATATATATATATATATATATATATATATATATATATTTGAATCAACCGTATATTTTCTCAAATGTTAAATTTGTTTTTACATTATTTATAAAAGTATTTATATAATTATTTAGTTTTATAAATATCAACTAATAACATAGTATTTGAAAATATTATTTTAATTCTCTAAATAAATATCCGTAACAAAAATAAATAAAATAAATACATTTTGCTCGTGTTTCAATTTATACATTATTTAAAATTTGAAAAAATAAATAAATATGATTAATAAAAATTAGTAAATAGTGAGCTTGATATATATAAATTAAATTCAAGAAAACATAAGTATATATAATTAAAAATGGAAGTGGAAGTGGATATATAAACAACAACTTAAGTTAAGATTCAAAATTACACAATATGTTCATATTTAACCATGAAGATTTATTCTTATCTTTAAACCGAAAGCAACGACCTCTGCTTCAAGTCAAATATAGCACAGTAAGTATAATAATTTACACATCTTTACAAAAGCACAAAACGAAGGTGTTGACATCAAACGGTCCATTCGCCTATAATTTTATAGTATTTCCATTTGAAAGACAAATTCACAAACATGTAGATTACTCTTGGATCAATGGATATTGATGAAATATCATGAAGTAATCAGAAACTTCAATAATCCTACCACTACTACAAGCCGACGAGAACCAAATAAACCGATCAAAACATTAGCAAATACACCCGGCCTCCAACACAATTAACATAAAAATGATAAAACAATCAACTTAACTCAAACAGTAAGATAACAGCAGCATATATTTACAGCATCCATAACCAATGCAGAAAGAGACAGTAACCGCAGCGAAATCGAATACACCATACAACGGTAAACCTCACAGTACAAAGCAAGTTCAATTCGAATATTACCGAAATGTTGATTAACACGAATGAACCACAACAGCAGCACGGAGTCGTGACATTCAAGAACTTACAAAACTCATAATAACAAAATCTTACACAATTATACACAAAAGGGTATTGAGCAAAATGGTAAAGCATTGAATAATGTAAAGCCTCAAATGCTACAAAGCTAGATAGAATACATTTCAAGTTAACCAGAGGGATGATACATTATACAAAATCCTTACAATAAAAAATCATCGTTCCTAAACTTCCTGCTATGTACAAACTCCCCAAGCCTCATTTACAAAGCAACGTTACAAAATGCATCCCAGCCAAAAAAATATCATGCCTCAACTTATGTCCTTGGAACTATAGGCTATATTGATCCGGAATATGCACGAACTTCTCGGCTGAATGAGAAATCAGATGCATATAGCTTTGAGGGCTGATGCCAATGCACATGTTGCTCATTTGATGGGGCATCTGATGGCCCATTTGATGAGTGAAACTTAAGTTATAGCCTGAATGCATGATCTCGTGAGGGTGCATTGGATGAGGCTGAAGACCAGGAACAAAAACCGGCGGTTGCACTTGGGGAACGTTCCCCATTGGTATAGGCATTGGTATAGGAAGATTGAGGGGTGTCGAGGACATTCCCTGAGATTGAATCTGTGAATTAGGACCACCAAACTGTAAAGATGCATGTGACTGCTGAAATGGTGTAGACATTGAAATCCCAGTTGCAGGAACAACAGAAGGCTTCAACATCTGGCTTACTGGGATCAAAGATGGAACTTGAGGGTCCTTCCTAGCCTTAGCCCCCAGATTAGTCTCCCTGGAATTAGATTTCTCAGTTACACCTGAATCATTCCTAGGTGGTTGTTGCTGCTGCTGCTTTGGAACAGGAGGTATTGGCACTGAAGGCACAGATCTAACAGAGTCATGATGAGCCTGAAAGTTTTAGAGAATATAATCAGGCAAAAACTTGCTATGAGAAGTGGAAACATATAAAGCGAGCTAACTTCATGTAGAGAAAACTTGCTATAACCTCCTCTTTTAGATTCATTTCCAAAAACAATATCCATTCATATCATTCCTTTGGAAGCATTGGGAAGTGGCACTAACTCCATCCAAAACTATACAAAAGTATAGACATCAGGGAGAAAGTGACAGAGAATAAAAGTGAATACCTGATCACGCTTCTGCTCATCTAAATTAGGAGGAGCTGAGCTTGTACGAGCGGGAATCTGCATATTATAATAACATCATCATTCACTCACCCTACAATTCAATTGAACACATAAACCAAACATTTAACAATAATATAGCAGAACTTACAGCCACTCCATTCATAAAGCCAGGAACAATCGATCCAAACTGAAAAGGGAATTCCTTTGATGCATCTCCTGAGAAAGACAAATATTTTGATTACTCAACTATCACAGCCAAAGCAACTAAAGACAAACAAATAAAATTGTCAGCACACATTCATGTGGCCCAATCTACAATTAACAAAAAAATAGGAGTTAATCCACATCTAATGTACCACAAGATAAACCTACAAGACTAACATACCCTTAGCAGGGCCTGTAGGAGCGGTTTTATCAGAGCTCACGGGGGGTGGTTGAGAAGTTGGATTTGGAACAACTCTAGGGCTCCTCTGTGCAGCGGTTGATTCAGATGCCTTTGCAACCGGCCCATCCGAAGTCATTGATTATGTCATCATCTTGAAAACCTTTTTATTCATTTTTGTTTTCATACACACTGTCTTCCCTGAAGAGGAAATTTTGGTTACCCCTATATCAGCCGCCATTCTCCTCAAGTAAAGCTTTTTTAAGATAATCTCCATGGGTTGAGACTCTTTGTCGTATTGGCGGCGAAAATTCTCTGTAAATTGCATCAGACTCCAAATGTCTTTCTCGGCAACTTTCTCAGCCTCGTTTATTATTTCCATAGGGTTTTCGAGATGATTTATGTATTTAGAAGAAAGGTGAGGATTGATATTTAAGTCAACATAAATAACAAAGAAAAGAAAACGCATCATCTGTAACGTTAATGCTCGTTTCTTTAATCCAACTGGTAAATTTTTGTCTAATATGCATACCTGCACTGAGTGATAAGGAACTGATGCAACACGGTGATCTTCAACCTGGATGTAATCCTAATCCCAATCCCAAAGCCAAATTAATTGTGTTAAACACATTTCTATACTCAATTTCATTCTTCACAGTTGATTATGAAAAACTAACAGAAAACCAAAATAAGAAGAAACATGTCACAATTCAAAGTTTACCTTGGATAAACTCTCAAAGAGCATCTCAAAGAAAAGATCGATGCCAACGTTTCCAACATCTCATGTTTGTTGCTCCTCAAAAATAGTACCAAAACCTCTTATACCCATGTCTCTCTCGGCTAGTTGGAAGCCTTGACCAAGTTCTCGACATTCTTCAAGGACTTCAAGTCTCTCCTATAGGAAATCACTAAGGAGATGTTAGTTTTAGGCAAGATATCACAGCAATCCTCAATGTTTCGTGCAGTATGTTTCAGAACTAAAAGCTAAAGATTGATCAGAAACATACCAATGCTTGATCAGAGAGCACGTTTTTATTAGGATAAAATAAGTACGCATATGCTTCCTTGTCTGCTCGCCCAATACTTCCACGCAACTACCAATATATTGAAAAAGAAAAAATTGCCTATATTACTTAAACATAAATAAAAGATGTAGTCTTCCTTTCATTGTTCCAAAAAATTTATCACTCTTTCAGCTAGTTGTTAGGGTTGTGTTTACTGTTTAGCATATCCCAAATTTAAAGATATTGCATCATAATACATTTCAAACATAATAACAATGATGATCAATTCTATACGATGCTTGGAGTCAACAACAAAAAATACGACCAACATTAAAAAAATGTTCAGAGTAGATTAGGAAGAACAAAACCTGGTACAACTGTGCAAGAGCAAAGTGATGAACATCCTGAATCATGATGGTGTTTGCATTTTGAATATCAAGCCCACTTTCAACTATAGTTGTGCTGATAAGGATTTTTATTTCACCTTGAGCAAACTTCTCCATGGTATCCTCTAATTGATTTGAGTATTGCTGCACAAGAAATAAACTCAAATTAATGCAGAGACAAAATATCATTATTTGTATGTTATAATATGTATATACTTTTGATAAATACCTTCCCATGGGCAACAACCATTTTCACATCGGGGAATGCCTCTTCAAGAAATTCCATTGATTCTTCAAGTCCTGTAAGAAAAACAATTGTTGAGAAGCCAAAGTCAATACTATAACAGAGGCACATTAATATGGTTATTGGCGCCACTTTTTTGTGTGACTCGACAACAATGATTCTGAAATGATCAGTTGAGAATCACCTTTAATACGTGGCAGAACATAAAAAACTTGACCACCACGGTCCAGCTCATACTTGACGGCTGATATTGCTCTCTCCTCACTAAATGCAGAAAGTTGAGTCTTTATAGGAACTCTTTCTGGAGGTGGAGTTGAAATTAAACTGAAAATAGAAATCATCGATAGAAATTACAAGTGTATTTTACCTAAGCTCGGAAGTTAGTTCAGCTTTGTAGAAAGGTTTGTTACCTAGCATCACGAAATCCTGTCAGCGCTAAATAAAGAGTCTGTGGAACAGGAGTTGCAGATAAAGTAAGTACGTCGATAGAAGTTTTAAAAGAAGCAATTCTCTCCTTCAGTTTAACACCAAACCTCTGCAGTGCGATAAATCATTGCTTAATGGAGGGGGAGAGTTACAATTTAATGACAAGAAGGAAAATATTTATTGCAGAAATTTTGTAAACCTGTTCCTCGTCAACCACAAGCAAGCCAAGATTGCTATAAACAACATGGCTTCCAAGGAGTGCATGAGTTCCAACGATAATATCTAGGTCACTATTCTTAATCATTTCCAAGTATGTTTCTTCTCTGATTTGGTCTGCAAGTAGAGTGGATAAGTGAAATGGATGCAATTGGTATAAAAGTGAAGTTTAGTCATAAATAATCACCTAGAAGTACTTAGCTTATATTTATTTAACCATAATTATGTTGCCAAAACTATGACTGTGGTCATACCTGAAACCTGCTTAGTAGTCCAACTTTGATATCAAGATATATAGAAAATCGCTCTGAAATAGTCTCAAAATGTTGCTTTGCTAGAACTATTGTCGGTGAAAGAACCTTCGCTTGTTTTTTAGCTGCGATAACACAGTGGATAATACGCATGGCGACCTCGGTTTTACCAAAACCAACATCTCCAAAAGCAATATAACCGGCTTAGCTTTAGAATACAAGACCACCAGAATACACACCATGCATAGTAGCAGCGATACCAGAACCACAAGCAGATGATATCTGCAGATTATTGCATGCCAAAATTCTTAGCCAACGACAACCAACGGCGATCCACTACCAATTCTGGACCGCTAAAATGGACATGGTTCATGCAAACAGAAGCCAACATATTCCCCAAAATAGATATAAATCAACTTACATCAGTTCTGGACGCCTAGGCTTGCCTTAGATTCATACACCGTACAGCTAATCGACTTCAATCTATTATGAGTCGAATTTGGTTAAGTTTTAAAAATAAAAAACAAACTTTTCTTCAAGTTTTGTGCGGACAATAAAAGGTATGATTAGATATGCACCTAACATGCCAATCCAAGACGATGATTACTCAAGCTCAATTACAACTACTGCCATGACCAAATGATTTAGCTACACATAGTTTTTGGCTCTCAATTAGTCCATACACTCATCATACAAGTTTTAATGCGTGAAGCTGAAGCAAGAATTTAAGCCGATTTTAACATTTAAATACAACAACTTGGTGGAGAACATGCTTCCAACCATTTAAACCAAGCAACAAATTATATGACCAATAATCAGCTTATTAACAGGAAGAATAAAACACACCTCATGGTCAAATAAAGCAATTATCAATTCGGTAAAATAGAACAAACATCTTTTGAAAATGGTTATTTTCTTATTTTTACCATGCTATCTTACAACATTTCACCAGCATATACAGCTACATAAATTTACAAAAATATAGGCAAAATTAAAGAGAATAAAACTAATGCACAAAGTTTTACCATATGAATGAACATCATCGCTAATCACTTTTCCTCCCTCTATACAATACTCGTAGCAGATAGATAATGAATTTGCTTGCCTTCAGCCAGCAATTGGTGGAGATGATGGCAGTTTACACAAGAGTGGCTAGCTAAAAATCTCTACCAGTATCTCATGTTAATCGACTAAAACAAAAGTTGTAGTTGATAGCGTCACAAAATGGGAATTGAGATGTTGTCATTGTTAACATGATGTATTTCATTTTTTTTAGCCTTGATAGCAGCCACTCTAGCTGCATTGGCTGCTCTATTAGCTGTTGATACTGTTCTATTCACTCTTTCATCTACCTTGGCTACGTCATAGGCTTTTTCAACTGCTCTTCTAGCTTCCTGTTTGTTCACAAAGAATCACATAATTAATAATGAAAGCTCACAATATTGCAAATTATCTATCTGTGTACAGTTTTTAATGTCTCCTTGTCTATCCTTTTTTTACACAAATGAGCTAATTTGAACCATGTAGAAGAAGAAAATGTCCAGTTATTTGTCCATAATCTCAAGCTTTTACAAAAAGGAAAATGCTTTAGAGCCAGAAATTTCAACAGAATGAGATAAGCATGCTTATTGGATATTGGACGATCAAATAACTCCTACCACTTATCATTCCAACAAAATAAAGGTTGATGGGTCGTTTGAGAAAACCTTCTACTGGCCATGGCTCTACCGAGTTGAGTATAGAGACACCTCTCATCATGTAGGTTCATCTGTGGTTTCTCCTAATGTTGAACGTCTTTTAGTGAATAATCATAATGTTGAAAGCCAACCTGGCCCCATACACCAGCCTGCGAACGACAAAAAAGGAAATGAGTTTACGCGAATAGTTCGCACAACAACAATTCCTAATGAACAGCTGCAACATCGTGCCATACTCACCAACCAATTTTCTTGCAAAATAACACCAAATTCAAGCCATTACAGCATCAGTTTGTGCAATTACCGAACCAACCGCAAGTCAGGTTTCCTCGCATGGGATAAGCTATGCCAGAAAACAAACTGTATGTACTATTACAGGCTTATGCAAACAAAATCTGTCAAGCTAATAACACCCATCTTAAAAAACCACCTAAGGCATATAAGCAAGTTAGAGATACAAAATCACCCAGAAATCAAAATCTTAAAATACTCACAAAACTCATAACCAGCTAGAAATCAAAAGGAGAAAACTTATCTTTTATTGTCGGCATCGGTGTTGTGATCTCTTTTTGTTTTGATTTGGTCGGGCACGCTTCGCATTCGATGAATACCAAGAGTGATTTGATTAGTTTCGCGGATATCGGTATTTCCTTATCCTGACATACGCTGTCGCAGAATACTCTTTTGTCGCACCTAACGGCCTAGGTTGTGACAGTGAAGCTCATATCTACTTCTCTCTTCAATTTCTTACAACAACCATCATTGTGACCATAACATTAACATTCTACAATAAAAATAACAAAGACTTAGTTGAAATCAAATCAGCAAAAAACTACAAACAAAACATAGAACAACACAAATACAAATTTTTTGAAAGTTGTAGGTAGTCCATATCTTTTTTTCTTTCGAACAACATGTTGCCATATGTTCTTGAGCTCTTCAAGTCGAACAGGTTTCAGCAGATAGTCACATGCACCGTGTATAATACCTTTGAACACCATATTTGTATCACTGTGTCCCGACAACACTACAATAAGATAAAACAAACCCAAGAAAATTACCGATTCAATTTGAATGTTCAACAAAAGTAACATATGTAGGCATGCACTTACTGATTACAGGTAAGTCCATTTCAAGTCCCACCAACTCAAGAAGCTTAAACCCATCCATGTCAGGCATATCCACATCAGCAATAACCAAGTCAAAGTTATTTTTGTTTATTTGGAACCTGAAATGCAAATACAGTTATTGACAATTTTAATGTTCATGAAGCATATATAATAATTGTCCTGATTTTGGTTAACAACAAAGGCTGAAGAAGAACATAAGTACTAACCGAAGCAAGTGCGAAAATGGTAAGAAATTTTAAATGCTGACAATGTGATAAAAACCAACTCTTGATGCGATTTAAGTAGGTTGTGATGATTCCTTCATCCTCAGTATCCAACTCATCCATTGCATCCATTTTGCTGCCAGAAAGACGTGCTACACAAATGATTTCATTAGAATCATGTATGAACCAGTTCCTAACATTAGTAACTGAATTATTATGGGGAAAGTACATCTATCAAAGAATTTAGCTTGCTGAAAGCAAAAAGTCCAATTCAGAGGATAAAGACCAGGTTTAAACAGGTGAAACATTACATTTTTTATAGTATGTGATACACCATACATGTATGTGTAGTTATTGACGATGGCGATTAAAGTGCATCCCTTGTTTTAGAAGAACCAAATTCCTCATCGAAAGAGAAGTAGAGAAAATTTTCAATTTAGAAAAATACATGTCATGCAATATGCTCATTATACCTGCCCTGGAGATAAAGTAAGGAGGAAGCTCCCCGATAGCGGTTCCCATGCCCCATAGAACAGCTTTCAACTCATTCATACAATGCCTCTTGCATACTGTGCCTTATGAGGTTCTTTCAAACACTGCATTACTTCAGGACATTGGCAACACAAGTAAGTTAATATAACAATAATTTACCTGAATGAAAACTTGCAGAAACAAATTTCAGCTGAATGAAAACTTGTGATTAATCAAACACCAATACACTTTCCAATTTATAGCAATTCTTTTCAACATGTGAAATGTTGCAGATGCTAATAACATCATCATTCACTCACCCGGTTTTCATTTAAATCACAAAGCTGGCAAATTCAAACTAAAGTATAATTAGTTATAACACAAATTAAAGCAACAGAAATAAATTAACAACTAATCATCCCTTATCCAACACTCACCAATCGAATTTTTAACACATTTAAAACTCAGATCTTGATTTTCTACATAACACAAGTTTTGAATATTACAGATCCCTTTTCATGAAAAAACTAAAAGTACTGAAAACCCTAAACATGAAATTGCTACGATCGCAAAAATAATGAAAACTCAAAACCTGAAATTGCTCTGAATAATCGAATCCTAAAAGGGTGTTGCCATCTCAAAGGGTGTCGTCATCTCTGAAGGGTGTCGCCATTTGAGAGAGAGAGTTTTGTATAAGAAAGAAGAAAAAGTGAGAAGAGAGCAGTAGAGCAGTAGAGAGAAGGTGGAAAAATCGGATGATGAAGATGATGGAAATTTGAGAGAATACGGTGAATTATGGTTGCACAACAAACCCTAGTTCTAAAGCAGAGGCTTTGAAGCAGCACAATTGAGTTTTTGGGAAAAATGAAAGATTTTTCAAATCGGTATCCACGTGGGAGATGGGGAAGTTATCCACGTGGGGGCTTGTGGGAACAGAGGGGCAAATTGGTATTTTTGCTAGCCATTAATTTTCTTATATGTAAGATCTAATAGGTTGTACTGAACTTTTTAAAAGTTTAGACTAGACTTTAAACTAAAACTTTTAACAAATAATAGATCAAAATCAAATTTTAATTTTTTAAAACTAACACTTGATATAATTCACCAAAACCCTATTCAAGACAACTTATTCTTCCTCAAAATGCAAGAGATCTGAGCCATTTAATTTCAAATTGGTGATTGGGATTGTTTTATTGCATGAAATTAAGATTTGTGTATGTACCATTCGATCACACATCAATAATTAAAATTACTATATCATAAACAATGTGATTTAACTACGTCATTCTTTTTAGAGCTGTCAAAATGAGTTAGCTCATGTGAACCGGTTCGTCAAGCCTGAAAAAATTGCAGGGTTTGAGCTTTAAAATTAAAGTCTATATTTTTCATAGCTTTTTTATCTCAGTCTTAAAAAAGCTCACTACTCATTAGAGTTAGCCCATAGAGTCACATCTCTATATATTTTAAAATATTATATTAATATTTATATTGTCTTACTTCAAAATAACACATTGATTTTTCTCACGTCACTAAATTGTATCTCTATTTTATTCAATCTTTCTCTTTTAAATATTATATATTAATATAATCAACACTCTTTTTTCGTATTCTATGAGTTTCTCTTATGTTAAATATTTGAGTATTATTTTACACAATTTAAACATATATTGTAATTAAAAACAAATTATAGCATTTATAAAAGATAATATAGTACTTAAAAATGTATTATGCTTAAAATAATATATTTTTTAATTTTATTTATAATATATATTATGGCGTTTTCATTTTAATTTTTTATTTTAAAAAGTTCGTTTAGGGTCGGGTAGCCCGAAACCTATATAGGTCGGGTTCGGGTAGTAAATTTTGAGCCCATATTAGAAATGGACATTTTTGGCCCAACCCTAAAAAGTATGAGCCCACCAGGGCTTGTCTGTTTAGGACTGGATAGCCCATTTTGACAGCTTTACTTCTTTCCACTAGTCTTACACCATGTTTCATTTTCACACACTATTCATCACAACTTATTAACGACTTTCATGAGTTAAGTTTGAGTAATGTTATTTGAACTTGTAGAGAAATTCATTGTCAAGAATAAAGTAATATGTGAGAATGAGTGTGTTTTTTGAAAATCAAGAAATCTTTAGATTCAAGAAGAGAAGAAAGAAAAGAGATAACAAAAATGGTTAAAACAAGATTTTCATTCACTTTCACAAAGAGTGTTATTTGTTTACAAGTGAATCACCAACCATCACTTTTATAAAGTGAGAGAACACAACTTATTTATAGACTACTAGCATATGTGTCTAATGTATGAAGATTAAACCATTACATGACATACATAACTATTACATACATGTTGAATGCTACAATATACATGAACAAACTTTGACTACATCATTCTCCAAATTTTGACTCTATCGAAAAACTATAGCTACATTCAATGTGTTTGAGTTCAATCCAATTAGCTTATAACAATAAAGCTACAAATCTCCACCTTAAAAATAACTCTAAACCATGAAATAAACTAGCTAACAACATGCGGTTTATCAACTGAATACAATGGAAAAACTTACAACTTGACAATGACTTAGTAATCATATCAGCAACATTGTGATCGGTCGAAACCTTCATCACCTTTATTTCTCCCCTTTCAATTTTCTCTCTGAAAAAATGCAACTTAACATCAATATGTTTTGTCCTTTCATGATAAGTTGAATTCTTCGACAAATGTATGACTCTTTGACTATCACATTTAATAGTGATTACTTGACCTTGAACTTTTAGCTCTTTGGCAAAACCTTCAAGCCACAATGTTTCTTTCACTACTTCAGTGAGGGCAATGTATTCTGCTTTAATGGTTGATAAGGCTACAACCTTCTGAAGTGTTGCTTTCTAACTAATTGTTGTGTCGAACATAGTGAAAACATATCCAGACAGAGACTTTCTAGTGTCTAGACATCCTGCACAGTCAGAGTCCACAAATCCTTCGATTTTCCTTTAGTCATATCGACCTTAAGCTCTACCATAAATCAAGACCCTACTCATGGATCCTTTTATGTGTCTTTGGATCCATTTCAAAGATTGCCAATGTGCTTTTCTAGGGTTAGCCATGTACCTATTTACAAGGCTTACTACATAAGTTATGTATGGCCTGGTACACATCATAGCATACATCAAAGAACCCACTATATTAGCATATGGAATTCTATGCAAATAGACCCTTTCGACTTCAATACTAGGAATTTGAGTTATGCTCAGCTTGAATTATTGAGTTGTTTTGGTTATAACATGTATTGAGTTCCACATACCAAACTTGTCGAGAAACATCCTTAGATATGAATCTTGAGATAAACATAATGCCTATTGCTTTCTATCTCTCTTGATGTTAATACCCAAAATCCTGGTTTTTGCTCCAAGGTTTTTCATTTAGAATTCCTGGTTGAGTTCAACCTTCATCCTCATTACTTCTTTGACGAGGTTGCTTGCTATAAGGATGTTATCTACATAGAGCAATACGATGGCAAGTGAATTTTCAGGTGAGAATAAGAAATAAACACAATAATTGAAGTTACTTCTTGTGAAACCTATATGTGTGCCATGAACTTGTCGAATCTCTTGTTCCATTGCCTAGGAGATTGTTTTGGGCCATATAGCGATTTGTTTAGCTTGCACACATAATCCTCCTTAACTTTTTCTTCATACCCTTCAGGATGTTTCATCAAGATTTTTTATCGAGATCACCATATAGGAAGGCAGTCTTCACATCCATCTCTTTCAATTCTAGGTCAAACCTAGCCACCATGGCAAGAAACATTCTAATGGATCTATGCTTCACAACAGGAGAGAATACATCATTAAAGTTCACTCCTTCCTTTTGAGTCAATCCCCTTGCAACTAGTATCTCCTTGAACCATTTTGATATAACTTCTTCAATTTCTTCCTTTACTTTGAAAATACATTTACAACTGAGTAACTTGGCCCCTGCAGGTTTTCTGATCAGCTTACAGGTGTGGTTATCATGAAGGTATTTTAACTCATCATCCATGGCTTTTAGCCATTCCTTCTTATTTTGACTCCTCATAGCTTCTTTGTAATCTATATGTTCTTTATCCAGAACCTAACTGGATGAAATTAAGGCAAAAGCTATGAGGTTTGCGTAACCAAACCTCTGAGGTGGCTTGATGACTCTTCTCGACATGTCTCTTGCCAGCAGGTATTCATCAATAGTTTCCTCATTTGCTTCAGGATCTTGTGCTTCTTCAGCAACTTCAACTGAATTTTCACCATGATTGTGCACTTCATTTCCCAAGTGTTCCACCTCAACAGGAACTTCTTCCTTTTTTTCCTCTTCTTCAGAATCTTTCAACTGGTTGCACCATCATCAATTTTCTTAAAAGTCATCTCAACTTCATTAAAAACTATATCACTACTAATGATGCATCTCTTGTGACCATATTCTAAGCACACAACCTATAAGCCTTGATTCCCCCAGGATACACAAGGAACATGCATCTCACAACTCTAGGTTTGAATTTGTCTTGCCTAATGTGAGTATATGATATACAGCCAAATACTCTAAGTCTGTTGAAATTTAGTGGATGACCTGACCATACTTCTTCAGGTGTCTTCATCTCCAAGGAAGTTGAGAGACACCTATTTATCATGCAGGCTGCAGTCACAACAGCCTCAGCTCAAAACACATTCTTCAACCCAGCACTAACCAACATGCACCTTACTCTTTCTAAGATAGTTTGATTGAACCTTTCAGCCAAACCATTTTGTTGGGGTGTACCTGCAGTAGTTTTGTACCTTGCAATCCCAGACATAACATCATAACTTTTAAATACATCATTGTAAAACTCAAGGCAATTATTTATCCTTAACCTCTTGACCTTCCTTCTAGTCTGAGTTGCCACTAGAGTTTTCCAACTTTTGAAGTTTCCAAAAGTTTTATCCTTAGTTTTCTGAATGAATATCCAAAGCTTTCTTGAATAATCATCAACTATGGATAGAAAATACCTTGCACCTAAGTGTGATGGATTTATTGGAGGTCCCCAAAGATCAATAGGGATATAATCAATAGATCCATTTGTTCTTTGTTGCCCTTTGTTGAACTTCACTTTGCAGGGTTTACCAAATACACACGGTTCACAAAACTCCAGCTTTTAGACCTTATCAACACCTAACAAATTATGCTTGCCTAATTTTACCAAGCATATTTCACTGACATGGACAAGTATCAGGTGCCATAACTCAGTCTTTGTCAGGTGGTTCGATGATGCAATACCACCTGAGCCACTTATGACCTCGCCTTCAAGGGGATACAAACCTTTCTTCTTGATACCTCTCAAGTCTTCTTCCGACCCCTTCACGATTCTCAGGATACCATAATCTCCTTTGAAAACATTTCCTTTCTTATTGAATTCACCAAGAGAATTAAATTTCTCTTCAAATCAGGTACATACCTAACACTTGTCCGCAACCTTATGGTTTCATCATGGAGCTTTAACCTCATAGGTCCAATCCCTGCAATCTTGCAGGCTTTATTGTTTCCTAGAAACACTAATCCACCTCATTGATCACATAATTCTTAAAACGCATCTTTGTTTAGAGTCATGTGCCAAGTGCAACCTGAACCCGTAATCGACTTCTTGCTAGAGTTGTTACTTGAAACCATCAGGACATCAGATGATTCATAATCATCTTGAACAATGGTTGCATTTCTATTATCCTTTCTATCGCCATAACTCTCCAATCTATCAGAACACACTTTTCTTGTATGGCCTTCCTTCTTACACTGCTAACACTTAATCGTACGAGCATCGCCACCATAAGACTTTTGGCGAACTTTACCCTTCTTTTTCTCAAACGTACCATCTTTCTTCTAGAATTTTCCCATTATTGACAAGTCTTCTCCAAATGAAGATGATTTATGCTCATTCCTCTCGTTCAAGTGCTTAGAATTAGAATATAAGGTCGATTGAAATTCTTCAAAGGTCTTAGACTTTCTTCCATACAAGAGAGTTTCTTTAAAATGAGCTTGGGATCTTGGTAAAACACACAATAGTAACAACGCTTGATCTTCATCACCGATGCTAACATCAATGTTTTCTAGATCAAGATTCTATTTATTGAACATATCCAACAACTCAGTCAAGACTTTGTCTTCACTCATCTTGAATGAATACAAAACGTATTTAATGTAGAGGCGATTGACCAAAGACTTGGTCATGCACAAACCTTCAAGTGTGATCCATATAGTTTTTGCGGTTTTCTCCTCGAGACTTTCTTGAGAACCTTATCACCAAGGCGCAATATGATGGCATTGTGGGTTTTCTCAATCATTGTCGCCTTTTCGCTCTCGTTAGGGCAACATCCATGTTTTCAGATCCCTTCAGCGCATCTAGTAGACCTTGCTAAACAAGAAGTGCTCGCATCTTCAAGCGTCATAATCCGAAATCATTTTCTCTTGTGAATTTCTCTATCTCATACTTTTTTGAAAGCATATTGATCCACGCACACCGCACCAATTTGTAGAGAAATTCGATGTTAAGAACAAAGTAATATTGTGAGAACGAGGGAGTTTCTTGAGAACCAATAAACCTTTAACTTCAAGAAGAAATGGAGGAGTAAAGATAACAAAGATGGTTGAAACGGGATTTTCATCCACTTTCACAAAGAGCGTTATTTGTTTACAGGTGAATCACCAACAATCTCTTTTACAAAGTGAGAGAGCACGACCTATTTATAGACTACTAACATATGTATCTAATGTATGAAGGTTAAACCATTATATGACATGCATGCTAAATGATACAATATATATGAATAGACTTCGACTACAACATATCTATGTTGAAATTTTCCATCTTTGATTTTATCAAAAAATTACAGCTACATCCAATACGGTTAACGGTTTAAGTTTGAATCAACTAGCTTCTAACAACAAAGCCACCAAACTTATACAAATGGATGATGTATTTCAATACCATATAAAAATACACTATTTATATCTATTAATTTAAAATGAATAGAGAAAAAACTCATTAAAAAACAAAGCAATATAATGTCTTAATAATGTCATATACGATATTGGACAGCTAAAATGATGTCAAATCTACTATCTACCCATTATTAAAAGGTTTTATGAACTGCCCAAATTGCTCTTCCACCAAAAATAAAATACACTATGAAAAGGTTATTTTGGTAACTAGCAAATTCATCCAAAATCAAACGTAACTTTTCACAATTGCATGCCATGTGTTGACTTAACATTGTCTACTATTTACTATCTTCTATTTACCCATTCAAATTAAATATTATATACACTCATTCTCTCTCTTCATTCAAATTTCAAATCATTTTTACTTTTTTTCCCACACTTTCTCACTTTCATTTTAATTTTTTTTCATTATATTTTTTATTATCGCTAAAAATACTAATAATCTATTTTTTAATTTTAATAAAATAAAAAACTTATTTATCTCACGGGTCACTATCAACATAATATTTATTTTATTTTAATTAACCATTATCTTATATTTAAATATTTTTTTTTTTTCACCATCTTATGATTCATTTTTTTTTCTTTTTATGTAATTATTTAATACAATTTAATTTATATGATTATTGTTCATTTTACAATTAAGCATATCATTTTAAATTTTGTATTTGTATCTAAATACATTTTATATCGCACCAAATAATTTATTTATCTCACGGATCATTATCGCATCAAAATTTTCTTTTTGTCTTTCTTCATCTCACGAGTTTTTTTTTGCATGATTATTTAATACATCTGTATATAAATACATTTTATATTGTATCAAATAAACTTTCTATTTCACGGATCACTAAAAATACAATACATATTTTATTTCAATTAATAATTATCTTAACTTGAAAAATAAAATCCTTATGATCAAATATTAAATATTTCTTTTTTTTATCTCAATAATCTTTTTTTCTATTTATATTTTAATACAATTGAATTTATATAATAATTGTTTATTTTATAATTAATAGCCAATTTAAATTTAAACACGTATATAAATATATTTTATAACATTTTAAATGTACATTTAAATATATTTTATACTGTATCAAATAATTTTACCCGTGCGGGAACACGATTATTTTACTAGTTACTAATATTTATGGTTAAGTTTCTATCCTAATGTTAGTGAACTGTGTAAAAAAAATTCTTGTAGCATGTGTATTAAACTCCTTAAATTTTTAAAATTGGTGTATTCTATTAATTCTTTGTCCAAATCAATAAGCTAGTTTTCTTTTTAGCTTTTTAACTTTTATGCATCTATCAATAAAAAGTCTTGTTTAGCAACTGTTTTTTAACACCAGTTTTTTTCGTAATTAGTTTATAAAATTTTCTAAATTATATTTAAAATAGCTTTTAAATGTATAGTTTTTATGTTACATTTTTTTTTATATTTATTATTTTAACAACTATTAATCATTAACTATAAATTACCAATTATTAACAATAAACTGCTATCAACTAGTAATATCTCTTTCGATTAACTTAACTCTTTTTTTTTTTTACTTTTAAGGATTCTTTGTGAATTAATTTTTTGAGAGTTTAGAGAGAAAAGCTAGGAATGTTACATCTATATGATATTATATATTATTATATTATATTTTTTTTAATTTTTATAATTATTAAATATCAAAGCTTCTTCATAGTAAAACAATTAACTTATTTTAAGATCTTTAATATTAGTATACATGTATTTAAAATAGGAAAATTATAACTAGTGTTTTAAAGATAGTCTTTAAAACCTTAAAATAATAAAATAAATTTAAAAAATACATATTTAATATATTAAGAATTGAAATTGATAAATTTGTATATAATTTTTTTTTTTTAATTTGAAATCTTTAACGAGTATCATAGAGTATTCTTTAGAAAGATCCTTTAAAATGAACAAAACCCAAATTCAAAGTATTAGTCCAGTCGTCAATTTTATAATCATGATGTGATGAGCCACCTCACACGTGTTTTTGTTGTTTAGGAAAAGTTTGGGCCCATTCATATAAAAGTTGCGACATTTTGCAGTATTCTGCTTTGGCAATGGGCCCACCAGTCAGTGATGACGAGTAGTGGGCCCTACTTTTATGCTGAATCTGTCTTTCTCTCCCATCCATGCCTGTCTGTCACAGGTCGGCACCTGTTTCAAAAAAATGACTTCGTTGAATTGTAAAGATAGGACACATTGGAATGGAGCACATATATCTTGATCAGCAAGTACTGCATTTATTTAATTATAAACAAAATCAGAAGAAATGTACTTAAAATATTACTTCCTCCGTCCCACAATGAATAACTCATTTGAAATAAAATAATATCTTAAAATATATGATTTATTTTAATTTTCAATGCAACTTTTTCTATTTTACCCTCTAATTAATATTACTTTCATCATTCTCATTGCATCATAAAGGTACTTTAGTAAAAATATCATTTTCTCTCTTTCATTTATTCCTTTTTTCTTAATCGGTGTGAAAAGTCAACTAGATCACTCATTGTGGAACGGAGGGAGTACTACTTATTACTAAAATAAAGAGTAAGAATATAAAATAGAAGAGAAAAAGATTAAAATAATTATGTATTATTATATTGGTCTCACGTATACAATGAGATTGGTCTTATTTATAGAACATCATATAAATATTATAATAAATATAAATTGATTAAATAAGAAAAGGAGTTATTGGGAGACAAACCATCCAATTATTCATAATAGTCCTCCTTAGATGTTTGTTTTGGATATGTCTTGTTAAAACCTTATTTGGAAAAAAATCTAGTGAAGGAAAAAGAGTACAATATCCTTTTAAAACAAATTTATTTCTCCCCCTCAGCTGAACGATTATTTCTTCGATGATGAAGATCAATCTTTTATACTAGTTGATTAAAAGTACTACTTGGGAGTGACTTTGTGAAAAGGTCTGCAAGATTGTCACATGAACGAATTTGTTGGATGTTTATATCACCGTTCTTCTGAAGATCATGAGTGAAAAAGAACTTTGGAGAGATATGTTTTGTTCGGTCTCCTTTAATGTAACCATCTTTCAATTGAGTGATGCATGCAGTATTATCTTCATATATGGTCGTCGTATTTATTTTTCCTGAAGACAAACCACAAGTATTTTGTATGTGTTGGATTAAGGATCTCAATCAAACGCATTCTCGACTTGCCTCATGTAGTGCTAAAAGTTCTGCATGATTAGATGATGTTGCTGTTATGGTTTGTTTGACTGATCTCCATGAAATTGTTGTACCACCACATGTAAACAAATAACCTGTTTGTGATCTACCATTGTGAGGATCTGACAAGTAATCTGCATCTACATAACTTGTTAATTCGAGTTTGGATACTTTGGTATAAGACAGACTTATGTCTATTGTACCTCTAAGACAACGAAGTATATTGTTGACTCCATTCCAATGTCTTCGTGTAGGTTAAGAACTGTATCTTACTAATAGATTAACCGCAAATGATATATCAGGACGTGTATAATTAGCAAGGTACATCAGTGCTCCAATCGCACTGAGATATGGTACTTCAGGACCAATTAGTTTTTATCCTCTTCTCAAGGTCTAAAAGAATCTTTTACACGTCTAGCGATCTAAACATCATCGGGGTACACGACATACGAGATTTGTCCATCTACAAATGTTTTAGCACTTATGCTACATAACATATGATATTTGTCCATATATAAACATTTTAATACTTTTCTATATAACCTTCTTGGTGTATGAAAGTTCCATTCTAAATGTTCATTTAGTAAGGACCTTTTATTTTCCAAGTCCTTCATCTCAAATAATTTCTTTATACAATTTATAGCTTTTGGAAACTCTTCAGTAATTCCAATAATATTTATGTCATCCACATAGACAACTATTATTGCACATTCTTTTCCATACCTTTTTTGTAAAAATGGAGTTATTTGTATATCTCTCTACCTTGGTAAATATTTACCGAGATGATGTGTCCATATTGTTTTAGCCTATAGAGATACTTGTTCAACTGTATGTCCTATCAAGTGACCAATACAAATAAGATGTTACAACATCCATCATATTCAAATCAAGCCCTTCATGTGCTATAAGGCTAATTAATTTTCGAATCTTAACAGAATCTACTACAGGTGAATATGTTTCATCAAACTCGATCTTAGGTCTTTGTGAAAATCATTGAGAAAAAAAAATATCAAACTTTATATCTTACAATTTCACCCTTCTTATTTTGCTTTTCACAAAACTCATTTATATCAAATTGGTTTCACACCTCGAGGTATTCAGACTACGGGTCCAAAAACGATCCACTTTTAAAGTGAGTTCAATTATTCTTCAATTGGATTTATTTATTTTGGCCAATTCTCACTTTGTATATAATTTTGGATAGACTTTGATTCATGAGCTGTTCATTTTTGTCAATTCTCACATTGTCTACAATCTTTGATAGACTTTGATTCATGAGTTGTTCATTTTGACCAATTCTCACTTTGTCTACAATCTTTGGTAGACTTTGTTTCACGATCCTCGTTGTAATACCCCGTATTTTATTACTCCAGATAATATTATATTGTGATTGACTGAGCCCAGTGTACTCTGAGAAATTATTTGACAAAATAATTAGAGTAACTGTGGAACTTAGAATAAATCCAATTAATATTATCTGACTCTGAGGTATTTTACTAATTTGGACTTAAGAGACTTTTTGGACATTTAGTAGTATTATTTATAATACTAGTTTACTACATAAATTCTTTTCCTCCCACTTTCCAAACATAAAGAAAAAGATAGTAAGAAAGAGAGAGAAAGAAGAAAGGAAAGGAAGGAGAAAAAGTGGAGAAGAGGAAATTTGAAGAACTCCAAGAACAAATCATCATCCATTCATCAAGCTTCACCCAATCTTCTCATCATCTTCATCTTGCTCATCTCAAGGTGGGTTCTAGTTAGAAACCTCATTTTTAGAGTTTTGGATAATATGAGTTTTTAGGTTAGAATGTGGAAATCGATGTTTTAACGGTTGGAAATTGATATAAATTGAAATGAATGATCAATATACTTGTAGAAACATATATTGTTAATTGTTTTGAAGTTTTGATTGTTTTAATTTGGTTGGAGATTTAGGGTTTTGTGAAGAATTTGTGATTTTGTCCAAAACTTAGTTTGTGGAATTTGATGATGAAACTATGTTAGAAACATGTTGAATATGCCTCTAATAGGTTGTTGGAACTGGTATTAAGGTTGTAGGAGAGCTGGTTTTGAACTGTTATAATAGGTTTTTTTTCTGAGTTTCGCAGAGCGCGCTTAGGGCGCAGGAGCCCGCTCAGCGCGGTGTTGAATTCCTGCAACCCCTCCAAACCGAAGAAAGCGCGCTTAGCGCAACCTGGGACTTGGGATTTTATTCCAAAAAATGAGAAAATTCATAACTTTCGAGTCGTTTATCGGATTCGATCATTCTTTATATCGATGTAAAGCCGAGGAAATATTCTATGCAATGGAGATGGAATATGTCGATTTTACCGACCGATTAAATAATCGAGAAAGTTCCAAAAGTGATATATTTATGTTTAAGTGTCATATATTATTCTACTATGCAATTATGACATGTCTTGCCTATCCTATTATTGTTTAACATAATTGTAATATGAGAATGCATGTTAATATGAAAATAAGATAGGAAGAGTGAGGAAACCTCAAACTTGAACTATAGGAGAATCTAGTAAGGAACTAGAAATTGTAGACAACTCTAGATGGCGATGCTCGGGCACGTGTTGTTGAAAGATACATCCTTGCCGAGTAGTGGCCTAGTTGAGAGTGAACACTAGTATGGAACATGTGGTTAACCTTTGTGGTTGTGAAAAGGCAAGAGAGGCCTTAAGGCGGTGTAGTCTTGTGATTGTCGAATACAATCGTATTGTTGTATGTGATCATGTAATCGTAACCGGAATATTTTGAGTGTAGTTTCATGGGTCTCGAGCTCCTCTGAAACGGGTACACAATTACTTGGTAGGTTTGATTCCCTACGTGTAGTACGATTGGAACCTATGCTATGGGTAGAGACTTGTGATGGTTAACAGGCCATGAGAAGTGACGGTTCACGGTTAACAGGCCGATGACCCTGAATCCAATTCGTATGCCAAGTAACTACAAGGATTTATGACTCGGGTCGCCTTCTAGACGTAGAAGCAGACGGGAAGATGAGATGTCTTGGTATGGTTATCGATTAGTGATGTTGTGAGTTAATGAACTCATGTCATGTTTCCATATAGTGTGAGAATTATAAAGTGTGAACTCAAGGGTTCTTTTCCCTTCCCCCGGACTTGAGTTAGGATTGTTAGAACCTTGATAATCCGAGATAACCCATAAGATAGGGAACTCACTGAGATTTGATGTATCTCACCCCACGTTGTTGATGTATTTCAAGTGCTTTAGGTTCCGAGAAGGGTAAGGATAAGGTCGTGTGATCTTTCCCTTGTTTGTTGATGGTTAGCTTCCGTAGCGGAGTTTATTTTGAGATCATTGTTGATCTAGTTCTTAGTTTTTATCTTTTGAACATCTTATGTATATTATGCCTTTAGAACTTTTATTGTTATATTTTGGGGCATGTAATATATATAATGTGTTAACTAGGAGCTTATAGTGTTTTAGTACCAAACATTTGCATTCATATATAACATTTATGCTTTGATGTTTGAGTATTATATATGGGTGTTACAGTTGGTATCATAGCAGGTCGTATCCTCGACCTAGCCATGAAATAGTATAAGTATTTCTTTCCGTTTCATATACGTTGTGTCGCCATTGGTCTTAAGTGTTATATTTATGGCATTGAGCCTGGTCAACTTAATCCTTTTTGTATGACCTTTAGGAAAATGGCTGAAGGACGTAGAAACACTCGTGGTAGACCCCGTACCACTCCTGAAGGGACGAACCCGCCGGGCGGCGACGACAATGCTCCTCTGTATCAGTTTATGCAACAGATGCAGCAGCAACAGAATCTATTCATGCAGCAAATGGTGCAACAAATGAATGGAGGTTTGCATCCTACGGTAGTTGCTCCAGAAGCTGAAGGTGGGAAATTCCAGGATTTTATCCGCATGAATCCCCCAGAATTTCATGGTGGATTAGATCCCGTGAAGGCTCACGAATGGATTTCTGGTATGGAGAGGATTTTCTTGATAGTCCAATGCAGCGAAGAGAACAAGGTGTTGTTCGCTTCACATTCACTGAAGGGTCCCACTATGAGATGGTGGGAGAGCGCTTCGGCTTTAATGGCTATTCAGGAAGTGCCTAAGGTTTGGGAGCAGTTCAAAGTTATTTTCATGGAGAAGTATTTTCCGAGCTCATTGAGGACTCAGAAAGAATTTGAATTTCAACAATTAAGACAAGGTAGTATGACTGTGGCCAGTTATGCTGAGAAGTTTGAGGACATGGCTGCTTATTCTAGGCAAGCTATGTATGCTCCTGATGAAAGGTGGAAAATAGACCAGTTTCTGTTTGGACTAAAAGCTAAAATATCTCATAGTGTATCTCAGAGAGAGTTCACTACATATGCTGAAGTTTTAAGGCAATGCTATGTGGCCGAGCATAGTTTGAAGAAAGTCCAAGCTGAAGGCGTTGCGAGTAGAGTGAATCAAGGGGATCGCAGAAGATCCAACCAACAATTCAGGCCTAGGCAACAATCCTTCAAAGGGAAACAAGTTCAAGATTCAAGGACGAGTACACCTCCTGTGTGTCGCACTTGTGGCAAGAATCATTCTGGAAGGTGTAGTCTAGAAGGGGTAAAGTGTTTCCAATGTCAGAAGGTGGGTCATCTGAAAAGTGATTGTCCTCAGAATATGACTCAGACACAAGGAAGGGTTTATACCTTGATGCAAGGAAGAAGAAGAGTGACAATTCCTTAATTGCTGGTACGTGCTTCGTTAATAGATTTCCTTGTTTTGTTCTATTTGATTGCGGAGCTACACACTCTTTTGTATCGATGCAATGTATGAAGCGACTTGGGTTACAGTCCGTTCCTTTGTCTCCTCCTATGATGGGCACTACCGCCATGGATGAAATAGTTGAGACACCGTTGATGTGTGAAAACTGTGTTTTGTCTGTGAACGGTAGAGTTTTTCAGATTGATCTTATTTGCCTACCGCTTAAGAAAGTTGATGTCGTTTTGGGAATGGATTGGCTTTCTGCTAATTTGGTGTTTATTGGGTGTGAAGAAAAGCTCATCATCATTCCATCTATTTATGCTACCCCGAAAGATGTCTTAACAACTATTCTAGAAGGTACGGTTGGAATGATAAATTTCTTGTTCGAAGAAGAGAAATCTGTTCTTTTGGTTCTCACTAAGGAAGGGAGTAGCGACCTTTAAGTTTTGGATATTCCAGTAGTTTGCGAGTTTTCCGGAGTTTTCCCCGAAGATGTCACTTCTCTTCCTCTGGATAGCGAAGTGGAATTTTCTATTGACCTGGTACCGGGAACGACTCTTATATCCGTTTCCCCGTATGGGATGGCACCATTGGAGTTAAGGGAACTAAAGGAACAATTGGAAGAGCTTATGGCTAAGCATTTTGTTAGACCTAGTGTCTCACCGCGGGGAGCTCCAGTTTTGTTAGTAAAGAAGAAAGATGGCGGGATGCGATTCTGTATTGATTATCGTCAGCTGAATAAAGTCACCATTAAGAACAAGTATCCCTTGCCAAGGATAGACAACCTATTAGATCAATTGAAAGGAGCCTGTGTGTTCTCGAAGATTGATTTGAGGTCGGGTTATCACCAGATCCGAGTGAAGAGTTCTGATGTACCTAAGACTGCATTTAGGACCCGTTATGGTCATTACGAATTCTTAGTGATGCCTTTCGGTGTGACTAATGCTCCAGCAGTTTTTATGGATTATATGAATCGGTTATTTCAAGCTTACTTGGATCAATTTGTTGTGATCTTCATTGATGACATTCATATTTATTCCCGTACTCCGCAAGAGCACGAAGGACATTTGAGAATCGTCTTATCGATCTTACAAGATAAGCACTTTTTTGCCAAGTTAAGCAAGTGCGAGTTCTGAATGTCTGAAGTTAGTTTCCTTGGTCACGTTATATCACAGGGTGGTGTAGCGGTGGATCCGTAAAAGGTTGAAGTTGTGATTAATTGGGAGAGACCGAAGAATGTATCAGAAATTAGAAGTTTCTTGGGTCTAGCAGGCTACTACAGAAGGTTTATCAAAGGCTTTTCGCAATTAGCATTACCAATGACTAAGCTTACTCGGAAGGATTGCCCCTTTGAGTGGGATTCGGCGTGTGAACAAAGTTTTATGAGTTTGAAGGAAAGATTAACTACCGCTCCCGTTCTGATTATTCCCGATCCTAGCAAGTTGTATGAGGTATTTTGTGATGCGTCTAAGATGGGACTAGGAGGCGTGTTAATGCAAGAAAGTCACGTGGTGGCTTATGCTTCTCGACAATTGAAAATTCACGAGAAGAATTATCCAACCCACGATTTGGAATTAGCGGTGGTGGTGTTTACTTTGAAGGTGTGGCGTAACTATTTATATGGAGTACATTTTGAAATGTTTAGTGACCACAAGAGTTTAAAGTACCTCTTTGACCAAAAAGAATTGAATATGCGTCAAAGAAGGTGGATGGAATATTTAAAGGATTATGATCTAGAGCTAAAATACCATCTGGGTAAAGCGAACAAAGTGGTCGATGCCTTGAGTAGGAAATTTTTGAGAAAGGCTGAATTGATGATGTTAGAATATTCGTTGTTGGAAAAGTTTAGAGATTTAAATCTTCAATTTGTGTGGACTCCCAATGGAGTGATTATGGGGAATTTGAATGTCAATTCTACGTTAAGAGTTGAAATTCAACAAGGACAAGTATTGAATGAGAAGTTGCAAGAGATGCTAAGTCAAGCGGGTTTTGTGTACGCTAGCGATGGAATGATTATGTTTAACCAAAGAATTTGCGTTCTGAACGATGAGACTTTGAAAAGAAGGATTTTAGAGGAAGCGCATAAGGGTGCCTTCACTATACATTCGGGTTCTTCAAAGATGTATCAAGATTTAAAGAAAGACTATTGGTGGTCCGGTATGAAAAGAGATGTTGTGGTCTTTGTGTCGGAATGTGCGGTATGCCAACAAGTTAAGATTGAACATCAAAGACCGGGTGGATTATTGCAACCATTAGAAATCCCAACTTGGAAATGGGATAGTATTTCTATGGATTTTTCAGTGGGTTTACCCCGTACGCAAGGTGGTTATGATTCGATTTGGGTAATAGTAGATCGGTTGACAAAGTCGGCGCATTTCTTAGCCGTGAAGACTACTTTCAAGGCAAGTCATCTTGCGAGGTTGTTTATTGCGGAGATTGTAAAATTGCACGGTATTCCCTCTAATATTTTGTCGGATAGAGATCCGAAGTTTACTTCAAGGTTTTGGAAAGATTTTCAACAAGCTATGGGTACGGAGTTACGTTTAAGCACGTCTATCATCCTCAGACGGATGGTCAAACTGAACGAACAATACAAACAATGAAGGATATGTTGAGAGCTTGTGTGTTAGAGAGTAAGGGGAATTGGAAAGAACTTCTACCATTGATTGAGTTTTCTTATAATAATAGTTATCATGCGAGCATCGGTATGGCTCCGTATGAAGCATTGTATGGAAGAAAATGTAGGACCCATTTGTGTTGGGCGGAAGTTGGGGAAGATAGAATCTTAGGACCCGAAATTATCCAAGAGACTACGGAAAAGATTCGAATGATCCGCGAGAAAATTAAGCAAGCACAAGATCGACAAAAGAGTTATGCGGACAATTGAAGGAGACCTTTAGAATTTGAAGAAGGTGACCATGTGTTTTTGAAAGCCACTCCTAGATTGAGACTGAAAGGACCGTTTAAGTCACGAAAGTTAAGTCCGAGATACGTGGGACCGTATCAAGTTTTAGAAAGGATTGGCGAAGTAGCATACAGGTTGGCCTTACCTCCTTCTCTGTCGGAAATGCACGATGTTTTCCATGTATCTCAACTTCGCAGATTTGTTCCAGATCCTCTTCAGCCGATTCTACCAGATACTGTTGAAATAGAAGCAGACTTAACGTTTAAACCTCAACCGAGCCGCATTGTGGGAAGAGAGACGAAAGTATTAAGGAACAAGGACATTTCTCTCGTTAAGGTGCAGTGGGATGTAACGCATCCGGGTGATGCAACTTGGGAACTTGAATCGGAAATGCGAGATGCTTACCCTCATCTGTTCAGGTAATCTTTAAATTCGAGGGCGAATTTCTATTTAAGGGGGGAGGATGTAATACCCCGTATTTTATTACTCCAGATAATATTATATTGTGATCGACTGAGCCCAGTGTACTCTGAGAAATTATTTGACAAAATAATTAGAGTAACTGTGGAACTTAGAATAAATCCAATTAGTATTATCTGACTCTGAGGTATTTTACTAATTTGGACTTAAGAGACTTTTTGGACATTTAGTAGTATTATTTCTAATACTAGTTTACTACATAAATTTTTTTCCTCCCACTTTCCAAACATAAAGAAAAAGATAGTAAGAAAGAGAGAGAAAGAAGAAAGGAAAGGAAGGAGAAAAAGTGGAGAAGAGGAAATTTGAAGAACTCCAAGAACAAATCATCATCCATTCATCAAGCTTCACCCAATCTTCTCATCATCTTCATCTTGCTCATCTCAAGGTGGGTTCTAGTTAGAAATCTCATTTTTAGAGTTTTGGATAATATGAGTTTTTAGGTTAGAATGTGGAAATCGATGTTTTAACGGTTGGAAATTGATATAAATAGAAATGAATGATCAATATACTTGTAGAAACATATATTGTTAATTGTTTTGAAGTTTTGATTGTTTTAATTTGGTTGGAGATTTAGGGTTTTGTGAAGAATTTGTGATTTTGTCCAAAACTTAGTTTGTGGAATTTGATGATGAAACTATGTTAGAAACATGTTGAATATGCCTCTAATAGGTTGTTGAAACTGGTATTGAGGTTGTAGGGGAGCTAGTTTTGAACTGTTATAGTAGGTTTTTTTCTGAGTTTCGCAGAGCGCGCTTAGCGCGCAGGAGCCCGCTCAGCGCGGTGTTGAATTCATGCAACCCCTCCAAACCGAAGAAAGCGCGCTTAGCGCGGACAGGGGCGCGCTTAGTGCGACCTGGGACTTGGGATTTTATTCCAAAAAATGAGAAAATTCATAACTTTTGACTCGTTTATCTGATTCGATCATTCTTTATATCGATGTAAAGCCGAGGAAATATTCTATGCAATGGAGATGGAATATGTCGATTTTACCGACCGATTAAATAATCGAGAAAGATTCAAAAGTGATATATTTATGTTTAATTGTCATATATTATTCTACTATGCAATTATGACATGTCTTGCCTATCCTATTATTGTTTAACATGATTGTAATATGAGAATGCATGTTAATATGAAAATAAGATAGGAAGAGTGAGGAAACCTCAAACTTGAACTATAGGAGAATCTAGTAAGGAACTAGAAATTGTAGACAACTCTAGATGGCGATGCTTGGGCATGTGTTGTTGAAAGATACATCCTTGCCGAGTAGTGGCCTAGTTGAGAGTGAACACTAGTATGGAACATGTGGTTAACCTTTGTGGTTGTGAAAAGGCAAGAGAGGCCTTAAGGCGATGTAGTCTTGTGATTGTCGAATACAATCGTATTGTTGTATGTGATCATGTAATCGTAACCGGAATATTTTGAGTGTAGTTTCATGGGTCTCGAGCTCCTCTGAAACGGGTACACAATTACTTGGTAGGTTTGATTCCCTGCGTGTAGTACGATTGGAACCTATGCTATGGGTAGAGACTTGTGATGGTTAACAGGCCGATGATCCCGAATCCAACTCGTATGCCAAGTAACTACAAGGATCTATGACTCGGGTTGCCTTCTAGACGTAGAAGCAGACGGGAAGATGAGATGTCTTGGTATGGTTATCGATTAGTGATGTTGTGAGTTAATGAACTCATGTCATGTTTCCATATAGTATGAGAATTATAAAGTGTGAACTCAAGGGTCCTTTTCCCTTCCCCCGGACTTGAGTTAGGATTGTTAGAACCTTGATAATCTGAGAGAACCCATAAGATAGGGAACTCACTGAGATTTGATGTATCTCACCCCACGTTGTTGATGTATTTCAGGTGCTTCAGGTTCCGAAAAGGGTAAGGATAAGGCCGTGTGATCTTTCCCTTGTTTGTTGATGGCTAGCTTCCGTAGCGGAGTTTATTTTGAGATCATTGTTGATCTAGTTCTTAGTTTTTATCTTTTGAACATCTTATGTATATTATGCCTTTAGAACTTTTATTGTTGTATTTTGGGGCATGTAATATATATAATGTGTTAACTAGGAGCTTATAGTGTTTCAGTACCAAACATTTGCATTCATATATAACATTTATGCTTTGATGTATGAGTATTATATATGGGTGTTACACTCGTTATCGTTTATCATCTTTAGCGCTATATTGTGTATAAATACATTGCCAACATTGACTTTATTTTGGTTTCATCATATTCCATTCATGACATAATTTATCGAGATCTCTTAATTTTCATAAATTTTAAGTACCTGGTTAGTTCTTCCGGAACTCAAAAATAAATTATGTCAAAGTTCTCTTAGAGTTTTCATATCCTCATTTGGGTCATTTTTAACTTTAGTTTCTTTTCTTGGTAGAGGACTTTTAACATCAAAACCAACTTTTCTACCACGCTTCAGGCGCAGCTATAACTCATTTGCAATATTATATTTTCTAATATGAGAATCCACTTTGAGTGGAATATTAGCAACTAATAATTTGTTTCATAAACTTTGCAAATGAATTGTGTTTTGAACTTCAAGGATCAAAATGATATAATAATATTTTGTTTCAAATTGTTCATTTGAACTTCTGGTTCACACTTTCAGCTGCTTATTCTCTCACCCTAATATTGAGAAAATTAATTTTTAAATTGATAATCAGCCTACTAGACTTCAAGCAAGTATCCAATTATTTGACCAAGATAAAACCTCAAATACGATATTCATGTAAAATGAATTTTCTCAACATTCTTTTAAAACTCATCTTAATGTACTATACTGGAGCAATTGAATAATTACAATGCATCCAAAAGTTTACTTAGATGAGAAGTATTAGATTATGAACCTAAAATAATTTGTAAGTTAAAGGGAGAATTATCATGCACTAACTTGTTGGCTTAATGCGAATAAATATCTTAATACCATACGTTGTGTGTTTCAAATATCTAATTTAGAATTAATGATCTCACAAGTATCAACTATATAACTAACTTTAGACGTCTAAAGAATGGATCTTCAAGTCCATTTTTTATGAGCATGTTCTTCAAGATGTTCAATATTAATTTTAGTAATATATGTGATACTTATCAAGGAATTTCTGAAAAAATCCAGAAAATAAGATCTTAGTCTAATTAGTTGAGAAAATAATTTCACAAACTTCTGGTTGTGAATAGACATATGCACGATCTTTTAGTCGATGCAACAATTAATGTCATAAAAACTCAATTTCTTAAATTTTCCTTTAGGAACACACAAATTTTATTGGATTGAAGAAATTTCTAGTTTTTCAAAACTAGTTCTCACATCATAATACATCTGAGATGACCCAACCGATTTTGCCAACAACACACTTAAGTGTGATTTGTAAATATCTGGTTTACCATAATACATATGATTGTATTCTTATAATTTGTTTCAATCTCTAGTAAATATTAAATAATTTGTATAAAATATATATTTTTCAATCTTAATAAATTTACAATTATTAATATTATTCATACAATCCTTCTATGATTGTCAATTTTTCTAAGATCCATAAAAATCATCATTGATACTTTTCTGATCAATGGAGACAAAATAATAATTTTCTTATCAATCATCAAGGGATAACCCTTCTTAGATGAATGAATAAAAGTAACTCATTTTTTGAGCAATCCTCTAGGGATCCTTTATAATATATATAATTTTTTTCGAGAGCTAGATCATAGATCTTCAAATAATGATAAAGATAAACAGTTTTCGTGCAATCCTTCGGAGATGCATTATAAGTTCTTCAAGAACTATATAAATTATTATTTTTCAATTATTCAGGGATCTTGATTAGTTCTTCAGGAACTATATAATAAATTATTATTTTGCTATCCTTCAGGGATGCTTGATAAGTTCTTCAGTAACTATATAATAAATTATTATGTTGCTCTCCTTCAGGGATGCTTGATAAGTTCTTCAAGAACTATATAATAAATTATTATTTTTCTATCCTTTAAGGATATTTGTTATGTTCTTCAGAAACTATATAACAAACACATTATTTTATAGTGAGAGATATTTTAACATTATTTATCCAATCTTTCTGGGATGCATGAAAACCATCGTTGATTTTTGTCTTCTAATCAATATATCAATACATATATATATTACAAAACAAAAAAATAATAATGTTACCTTCTAAATCTTGAAGCTTCATATAGTTAGACCTTGTAAATCTTGGAGCTTCATATAGTTAGACCTTCATTATCAAATTATTTGTATCACTTCTTAAACAAATAGTTAACATTCATATGGTAGAGTTTCGTGTTGATAACGTGTTATAAAATAAGGAGAAAGAATATAAAATAGAAAAGAGAATTATTAGAATGATTATGTATTATTTCATTGGTCTCACGTATACAATGAGATTGATCCTATTTATAGGAAATTATATAAACATTATAATAAATACAAATTGATTAAATAAGGAAAAAAATTATTGAGAGACAAATCATCAAATTATTCATAACACTACTATTATTTAAGAAATTAATCTATAAATACTTTGTGAATAAAAAGTGTTTGCAAGATTTTAATTTTTAAGGAAATGTGAATCTGTATACCTTCCTAACTTATATTATTGTACTAAGTATATTAATATGTATTTTTGAAATTAATGCCTTTTATTTTATTTATATTTTTATGTTCTTTTAAGATGTTTTTTTTAGTATATAAGGTTAATTACAATTTGACCATTCTAATTTAATTGATTTATAGAAATAGTTTTTAATTTTAAATTTTATTAATTTTAATCACTCTATATTTTTATACTTAATTAAATTTAGCCTCATTTATGAGGTTCTAGATGAATTATCTTATATTCTTTCTTTTTATATTTGCCTCAGACTGTTTGTATATTGAGTTGCTTAATTTTATCTTAATTATTTTAATCGTTAATGGTCATTAATAGTCTTGTCTCCTTGTTTGAGCGAGACGAGTATACTATTAATTCCATTAAATGTTTTGTTTAGATGTTTAAAGTCGATGGATTGTTATCTGATTTATTGTTGAGCCGGTGAAACCTAATAATTTAGTAATGAATCAGCCTTGTGATTATAATAGATTGTCGAGGGGTGGACAAATGGTCGGTTTCGGTCGGTGACGGACCAAAAATGTTAATCCGATGAAAACCACGGTTACAAAATCTAGATCCAATATCGTCCACTTATGATACGGTTTTTTCGGATTTCGGTTTCAACGGATGGCAGTTTCTTTCGGTTGGTTAAATTCGGATATTAAAGAACAGAAAAACACAGAAAAAGTCTGAGAATTCAAATCGATGAGCTAGATATTAGAAAAAAAAACTGTAAAAAAAAAAATTAAATAGCTCATTATAAATGCAGATATAATAAAGCAAAAAGAAAACCTTTATATTCAAAGCAATATTGTATAAGCATTCAAAATAATATAAAATGAGATGTGAACTTTAGTATCTCATAAATAGTATCACATGAATGCTTTCAAGAACAACTTTGATGTCTTTGGTTTTTCATTTATGAGATCTCATAAACATTTAGTGAGTATTTATCCTTGAGCACCTTTGACAAACAACTTTATGAAAGTGATGGTACAACATCATCTGAGCATCTAGAGTTTTATAAAAACATTGAAGAAGATGAAGAAAAAAGAAAAGAAAATGGAGAAAGAGTTTTATAACAACATTGAAAAAGATGAGGAAAAAAAAAGAAAAAGGAGAAATGTGTAGGATATGATGAACTCATGTTTTGAAAGAAAATAAAGAACATATCAAGACATTTTGTGGCTAAAGGATAAAGAGAAAATATAATTTGGGATATAGAGAGAAATAATGGTCAAAATCATAGGAAGGGTCTAGAAATTGGAAAAAAGAACGTTTACTATTGTCGGCCTACACTAATCACGTGAGGAGATTAAAAATTTGTACTATTTTTCAAAGTGTGAGTCTCGAGATTTTATTATCTTGTCACTGAGCACTACTAGTAGTATTTTAATGCAAATAATTATGTGTGTATGGTCGGTTACGGTTTTCACTGGATTCATTTTAGATATCCTAACCCGTCCATTGATATCCATGCGAAACCGAGAAAATACACCCGAAGTTCTTACGGATTGAAAACATGCATCTGTTTGTAAAATTATGTGCTCGGTTCAGGTGGATTTAAACGGATGATGGGTTTTTGTCCACCCCTAGATTGTCCCAACCATTTAGTACATAGCCACATTCATGGTAAGAAAAGGTCGTCCATTATTTCGTACTGGCGATCTTACCGGATAATGTTTGAGGTAAGCTCGCTCATACTCTTTTAAGTATTCTTTAGGGTCTTGATGAACTTTATGTCTAGCGGGTCGAAGTTAAATGATATTGAGTGGACTTATGTCATTATATATCGAGCAGAATGATTTAATTAAGGGTTAATACCCCTTTTGCCCCTTGCCATATAGGCGAAATCCCAAAAACAACCCTGTAAAAAAAACACAGATTTCATTCCTGCCATTTGTAGATTCCCTCGTTTTGCCCCCTGAGTAGATTTGGTTAACAAAATTGATGACATGGCGCTGCTTTGTTGGTATTTTTTTATTTTTTATTTATTTAATTACACGCGTGGCATTTTTATTAATATTTTATTGATTGCATGTTAAAATGTCAAAATATCAAAATTTTGTCACTCATGAGAATCGAACTCATGACTTAAAGCTTACATGGGGCGTCTTCCACCACTAGGCCATCTTGATTGTTTTGTTATATTATCCTTTTGAAAATTATATATTACATTATAAATCTGTACTAGGATTAATTATGAATTATTAATCTGAACTATTAATCTAAATATTAATAATGAATTATATATTAATATTAATACTAAAATAAAAAGTTAATTAATTAATTACTGTAAATTTAATATTAATATGTTAAATTAATATTAATATTAATTTTAATACTGAATTATTTAATATTAAAACGTTAATTAATACTAAATTATTAGCGTTAAATAAATGAATAATTTTTATTTAATAATTTTTTAACTAATGAAATTATTAGTGTTAAATAATTTTAACTGAACTAATGAATAATTTTTTCTAAAATTATTTAATGCTATTATTTAAAAATTATTTATTTATTTATTTTATTTCAAATCTATATCATAAAAACTAAATTATTTATTTTTATTTAACGTTATAATTAATTTAAAAAAAAATCAGTTTGTTATTAATTATTAATATAAAAAACTGTTATTTTAATTAAAAATCTTTTAATTTTCAGTTTACTATTAATTACTAATATTTTTATTTTCAGTTTATTAGTAATTACTAATATTAAAACTACTATTATATTTATTTATTTAGTTTAGTTTTTTATTAAGAGTTTTTTAAAATAACAGTTTTTTTTAAATAGTAGTTTTTTTTAAAATAACAGTTTTTTTAAAATATTAATTATTATTATTTACTATATTTATTTTAACTATAAATATTATTTAGTTATTATTAATGTAGTTAATATTTTAGTTACAAATAGTTATTATTTTTTACAAATATCTTAACTATTTATAAATATTTAGCTTTTATTTACAGTAATTACTATTTATAAATATTTAGTTATTATTTAGTTTAATAAGCTGAAATTATTATTTAGTTATTATTTATTGTAATTAATAATTATTAAAATATAAATAATAATTTAGTAAATGTGTTTTAATATTAATACTTAGTAAATATTTAGAATTTAGCTACAATATAGTTACAATATGTATAATATGTAAAAAAATTATAGTTACAATATAATATTTACAATATGTTATTTAACTATGTTCTAATAATAGTTATAGTATATATAATATAGTTACAATATATTCTAATAATAATTGATGAAAATGAAAACAAGTATGCAAACGTATAATATATATGTTTAAAAACAATTAAAATACAAGATAAAGGCTCTAGCCTAGTGGTAGGTGCTTAAGCTTTGAAACAAAAGGGGGTGGGTTTAAACCTTGTAGTGGGCAATTTTTTGAATTTTTGAATTTTTGAATTTTAAGCATTTCAACATCAAATATTAAAATAATAATAAAATGTCACGCGTGTAATTTAAATATATAGAAAAAATAAATAAAATTCCAACTAAGTAGTCATGTCATCAATTTTGTTGACCAAATCTACTCAGGGGGCAAAACGAGAGAATTTACAAATGGCAGGGATGAAATCTGTGTTTTTTTTACAGGGTTGTTTTTGGGATTTCGCCTATATGGCAGGGGGCAAAAGGGGTATTAACCCTTTAATTAATAAATCACGATAATACAACTCCATTTTGGATCATGAATGTAAAACATGTGGCAAGAGACATTCAACTGATTAAATTAAAAATCACTAATTAAATATTTCTTTAATTAGACAAAAAAATGTTATAGACTCCCATTCCAATCTATTTTTCTATTTCATGTTTTCTTCCATCTTTTTATGAAAAATGTTTTCACCTTCTTCATTTCATCTCTTTCTCTTCCATCTTCATCTCATCAACATCGTGATAGGCTAAATTCGTTTCTACTGTTAGACAAGTGACTCCATGGATAAGAGGGGTGAATTGTGTAAGTTTGAAAATTGTTGATTTAAAACAAAATTATTTTTAAAATTGAAGTTTGAAAACATTTTAAAAAATGTTTGTATAAATAAGTAACAAATTCAAAGTAGAGAAATAAAAGAGATAAGGGAAGAGACATAGAGGTATCTTCTAAATCTATCTTACTTCAATATTTTGTTAATGAGCTCATGATCTCTCAAGTTGTTTTAATAAACAAGCTGGAATCATGAAGCCAGAGATTAATCATCTAAAAGAAGATCTAAAAATCTCTTAAGAGAAAATCAAGTCTTTTGAAAATTTTTGTTTTGATAATAAGGAGTTTTTTTCTCAAGATCAAATCTTAAGTGACTACATTGCTCCTAAGGAAGTTGAAGGCTATCATAGAATTTGTGTTAAAAAAAAATTCCTTGAGGAACCTTTTAATTTTTTTAATATAATTTTCTGGAAATGCTCAAACAGTGCTGAAAACTTACTTTATGCCAACCTCTAATAGCAAACAATGTCTGAATCTATGCTTGTAAGAGATTTCAAAGTCAAGGATTATAAAGTCAAAATTCTGATAATAAATCCAAGATAATAAAATCAAAGACTCTGCTAAGAATAAGTTTTGTTAATGCTAAAACTCATTATAAACTTAAATTCTGGAATGAATCAAGGTACTACTATCAGACTAAGGCATGAAGTAAAAGAAAGTCTGTCAGGACTAACATTTCAGACCCACAAAGATATGGGTACCAAAATCCAAAATTGTATTTGCTGTAGATATCACAAAAGAAAGGAGCAAGGCATCTTCCATGATACTTGATCAATGGTTGCTTATAACATATGATGGAAGAAAAACCTGTATACCAAACTAAGGAGCTGAAGAAAGCAAAAAGTGTGGAGTTGGAGAAGAAAGTGGAATCATTAGTATAAGTGTCACTGACTTAAGATCCACTTAAGACATAATTCAAATTCAATAGTCAAATCTGAATACTCGTCTGAAGCTTGACCAAGAAAAACTATTAAAAAAAAGGTATGTTCATTTCTTTACTTTGCAAACTCCTTGGCTTTATGAACTATTCAAGCATGAGTGAATACAAAGTCTCTACTAGATCTCTAGATAAATTCTTTTTGCTGATAACAAAAGAATCTTCAGAAATCTTTAAAAAGAAACTATGTTGTACTTGACTATACTAAATAAGTCATTAACTAGAAGATGATCATGTTTATGGAAACAGAATTATCACCTTTTGTGATAATATTGTAGCTAATTAGTAGTCAGAGAAACCAATTCAATATTCATGAATCAATCACATCTATTTGAAAAACTAAACTCTAGTTTCAAGAGAAAATGCCCAACTCTGAATGGAATATCAAAGACTAATGACTAACAGAAGATGTCTTACTTGAAGTCTAATCCTACTAGACTCTAATGACAGATAGCTTCTAAAAATTTTCAGTATCTGAAATTCTGAAAAGGAACCTTTACTTATGATAAGCAGTTTAAGTAATTTTTTTTAAAAACCCTTGTCTTACTTAAATTCCATAAAGTTGAAAATCATCTAGTATGTTCAAGAAATTTGTTGGATAAGAACTTTTGGGTAATGATATTTTCTTTTTATTACAACAATGATCTCTATCCCTTGTCTTTGTGTAATATCATTTCTTGTCACCTTTTATGTCTTTCTAACAAAATTCTTATTCTTCTGTGTCTAGAATCTTGTTCAGTTCTTTTCTTTATATTATATTCATTTGTGTTGATCAAACCAAACGTGAGATGAATTCTCTAGTCAATTCTTCACCGAATCAACTAGTTGTCATCAATGAAAATTTTGTGGATTTTGAAGAGTTTTTTAAAGTAGGTTTTAACTTTTGGAAGATAGTTTATAAACAAGGTTGGAATGGATACTTTCAAATGCTCTATGGTTTTACTTATCCAAATCATGTCAAAGAATTTTGGGCTAATGCATCCATTGTTGAGCTAAATCGTGAGTATGTTATCCTTTCCAAGGTTTCTGGTGTTTCTATAACAGTAACCTCTAAGACGATTGCTAATGTAATCAACTGTGAGGAGATTGGAGAAATCCCAGGAACTCTTGTTTGGGAATACTATCTTCCTACTTGGCATACTTTTGTAAATCCATCAAACCTTTCTCAGGTCTCAAATCTTCGTCCTGATGCAAGTGTTTAGAATCAGATTCTGAACTCAAACTTGCTACCTAAGGACAAGTATTTAGACCTTGTGGATTATGTTGAAAAATATTTTCTACTTCTTCTCAATCATACATATAGATTAATCTACCTCAAATTATGTTTGATCATCTGAAAAAGACTTTTTCATCCTTTCACAAGGGAAAGACATTTTTCATTCCTTATGGACGAGTTCTTTCTAAACTATTAATCCAACAAGGAGTTGTCATAACATCAAAGGATGATTCCTCTAAAATCTGGAGAGATAAGCTTGAAGTTATCTATGAGAGGTTCTAATGTTGGACATCTGCAATATATGCCTTGCAACTGTTATTATCTTGTATTAAGCAATCTTTTGTGTTAATAAAAATTGTTTATATTCTTGTATGGTTTTAACTATTATATGTGCATTTCTTATGTTGTTCAGAGAATAAAAAAAATTAGGAATAAAAAAAAATATAGCAACATTCTCATTAAAAGGATTGGTAGTTGTTACATCTCTGTTAAGAACTTCCTAGACATTTGGATCTGTTCTAAGGTATTCCCTAGGCTCATCTGACATATCTAGATTATTTAAGAGTTTACTAGTCCGTTACCTTGAGTCCTTACTATTCCTATGTTGATTAGTCAAATAAATCATTTAACTTATGACTTTTGAGAAGCGATTTCCAGTATCTAGTCCTAATAAAGTATCTCTTGAACAACTGTGATTGAAATTTAACAACTACTTGTTGTCTGTTAAATATTAATCTTTTTTTTTTACTTCATTTATGCAATTTCCAGAAAATCAAAAAGGAGAAAGTAAACGATTGTAATAGTGTAAATTAATAATGGACAAAATAACTTTCATTGATAAAAAAGGAAGATTACAAAAAGGACGAAGATATTAATATTACATTAATCTAGTTCTTCTAAAGCCCTAGGACTCATGTGATTTTCCCAAGTAAATTCTGTTAGACGATGGCTATGGATCTAGAAGGGGGGTTGAATAGATCCCTTGAGTTTTACACGCAAATGATTACAAAAATTTAGTTTAAAAAAATTGTTTAACGGAAGCTACCACTGGATAAAACGTCTACAACGAACCTTCTTCTAAAAGGATCGGATATGCACGAATATGTCGAGAATGAGTATGGAAGAGAAAAATTCAGTTTGATTACTACACTGAAAAATGCAGTCAACAAAATATCGCTTGCTTGATGTTTAATCCAAACCAATGAGGTAAAATGATAATCAACTAAAAGCAATGTGTTCAATTTTTACTTTGAAACAAATTATCAAACACCTAGTGTGCGTAAAACACACTAAGTGCAGAATTTCTATGGAATGTAATATAGAGCTGCTCCAAGATATAATTCAAGGAATTGTATCGATTTAACAAATAGATTCTCAGCTCGAAATTACACTACGACAGAAATTTTGATAAATTGCGACTTCACAAATTCGAACAAACTGAAATGTAAAAAAGTTAAGGGAAAGAGAGAATAAACGAGATTTGATTAGGCAGTTCCCCAATCGTCCTCACTTTGGGTGTAATACCCCGTAATTTTAAATTGCTCTAGATAATATTAAGTTGTGATCAACTGAGCTCTAGTGTACTCTGAGAAATTATCTGCAAAGATAATTGGAGTAACTGTTGAACTCAGAGCCATTCAAGTTAATATTTCCCGACTCTGAGGTTTTAATTTTTGGAGCTGTAGAGACTTTTTGGACATTTAGTAGTATTAGTTCTAATACTATTTTACTACTTGTTTCCTTTTCCTCCCATTTTCCAAATAAAAGAAAAAGATAGTAAGAGAAGTGAGAAAAAGGAAAGAAAGAAGAAAGAAAGAAAGGAAGGAGAGGAACGTGGAGAAGAGGAAAAAGAGAAGAAATTCAAGGTTTCAAGAGCAAATCATCATCAATCCTTCATCAAATCATCTCATCTCCTTCATCTTCAACTTCTAATCCAGGTGGGTTCTAGCTAGAGACTTTAGTGTAGAATTTCTTGAGGTTTTAGTGTTAGGTTAGGTTTTTGAGAAAATGAGGATTTTCGTAAAATCAAAGAAATCTAACGGTTGAAATGAGATATAAATCGTATAGAACAACCATTATATATATATAATCATCTGTTTATGCTTGGTTGAATGTTTTGAATGATTTTGATTGGCATTGGAATGGAAAGAATCCAAGAAAAACAGAGTTTTGGGTTTCTGCAACGTGGTTAATCGATTAACGCTATGGGTTAACCGATTAACCAGTGAGAAATCTGTTGTTTTACGTGGAATTTGAACTGGTTAATCGATTAACCATTTTGGTTAATCGGTTAACAGTGAGTGGCTGATTTTGGTTAATCGGTTAACCAAATGTGTTAACCGATTAACACTGTAACTTTTTGGAAAAATACTTTAAAAATCCATATCTTTTGAACCGTGTTTCCGATCGAGGAGTTCTTGGTACCGATGGAAAGCTACGGAGATATTCTACACAATAAAGGTGTAAAATATCGGTTTTGATGCCCGATTAAATAATCGGAGGACACCCCAAAAGTGGGATAAGTGTGTTGTGTTATCATTTATAATTTCTAGTGTGCAAATGTATTATGCCTTGTTTATTGTTCTCATTATTAAACATGTTTGATCAGATATGTGTGTTAAAATATGAATTAGGTAGAGTGAGGACTTAACCTAAACAATGTTGTGCGTGTGAGTAATGGAATAGTGACAACGCTCGTGCAAGTAAGGCCGAGGCGTGTGTATTGTGTAATCGTAACCGGTTATTTTTGATAGTGCGTTTCATGGGTCTCGAGCTCCTCTGAAACATATGCACCATTACTTGGCAGGTTTGATTCCCGTGTTTAGTACGAATGGAACCTAAGGGTAGAGACTTGTGATGGTTAACAGGCCATGAGAAGTGACGGCTCACGGCTAATAGGTCGTTGTTCCCGAATCCATTTCGTATGCCAAGTAATTTCGAGGATCCATGACTCAGGTCGTCTTCTAGACGTAGAAGCGAACGGGAAAAGGGGATGCCTTGGTATGGTTATTGATTTGTGAGATTCTTGGGCTAACAGGCTCAGGAAGTACTTCGGTACTAGTGTGAGTTAACAGGCTCACCTGTGTGGATATTTATATAGTGTGTTTACTCAAAGTCGTTTCCCTTCCCTTTTGACTTGAGTTAGGTTTATTAGAACCTTGTAGAGCCGAGAGGACTTTAAGATAGGGAACTCACTGAGATTTGCTGTATCTCACCCCACTGTTGTTGTTTACATCACAGGTTCTGCAGGTTCCGCGAAGGGTAAGGATAAGGCCGTGTGACTATCCTTGCTTAGCTGTTGGTTTTGCTTCAGTTGTGGAGTCTTTTGAGGTCCTTAGGGATCTAGTTCTTAGTTTTATCTTTTGAACATTTTGTACATATAACCTGCCAGTGTTTGGTTTTAGGTTGGTTAGGGCATTTTTATGTATACAGTGTTACTAGGAACTTATGTATTTCAGTACCAAACGTACTTTTCATGTATAATATATGATTTGATGCATGTATATATATATATATATATATATATATGGGTATTACAGTTGGTATCAGAGCAGATCGTATCCTCGACCTAGCCATGAAATAGAATAAGTTTTCTTTCCGTTTCATATGCGGCGTGCCGCCATAGGTCTTGTTTTTTATATTTATGGTATTGAGTCTGATCAACTTAATCCTATCTTTAGGACATTCAGAAACATGGCTGACAGGCACAGAAACAATCGTGGTAGACCGAGAAACACTCCAGCAGGGACTAATCCACCGGTTGAAGAAGGGAATGCCCCGTTGTACCAATTCATGCAGCAGATGCAACAACAGCAAAATTAGTTTATGCAACAGATGGTTCAGCAGATGGCGGGTGGTCTACTTCCTCCAGTGGTTCTTCCTGAGGTTGCAGGAGGAAACTTTAGGGATTTCATTCGGTTGAGTCCTCCAGAATTTCAGGGAGGGTTAGATCCAGTAAAGGCTCATGAATGGATATCAGGTATGGAACGGGTTTTCCAAATAGTTCAGTGCAGTGAGGAAAACAAGGTGGTCTTCGCTTCCCACTTGTTGAAGGGTCCTGCCATGAGGTGGTGGGAGAGTGCTTCAGCTTTAATGACAATCCAAGAGGTACCAAAGGTATGGGAACAGTTTAAGGTAATTTTTATGGAGAAATATTTTCCAAGTTCCTTGAGGTCCCAGAAGGAATTCGAGTTTCAACAACTGAGGCAAGGTAACTTGACTGTGGCTGCTTATGCTGAGAAATTTAAAACTATGGCCGCTTATTCTAGACAAGCCATGTATGCTCCTGATGAGAGGTGGAAGATTGATAAGTTTCTGTTTGGTTTAAGGGCTGAAATTTCACATAGCGTGTCTCAACGAGAGTTTACTACTTATGCCGAATTGTTAAGACAGTGTTATGTGGCTGAACATAGTTTGAAGAAGGTACAAATGGAAGGAGATTTGAATAGGATGAATCCAAGTGATCGAGGAAGACCAAGTCAACAGGTTAGGCCCAGGCAGCAATCCTTTAAAGGGAAGCAAGCTCAGAGTTCTAGAACTAGTGTGCCTCCGGTATGTCGTATGTGTGGACGGAGTTATTATGGTCGGTGTAGTTTGGAGGGAATGAGATGTTATCAGTGTAATAAGGTGGGCCACATGGCGAAAGATTGTCCTCAGGGTAGAAATCAGGCACAAGGGAAGAATACCGGTCGAGTATATACCTTGGATGCAAGAAAACAAAGAATGATAACTCCTTGATTGCGGGTACGTGTTTCATAAATGAACATCCTTGTTTTGCTTTATTTGATTGTGGGGCAACACACTTTTTTGTGTCTACGCGTTGCGTGAAGCGACTTGGGTTGCAAGCTGTTTCTTTGTTTCCTCCTATGGTGGTTACTACTGCCATGGATGCAATTGTTGAAACACCGTTGATGTGTGAAAATTGTGTTTTAACGGTGAATGAAAGAGTTTTCCATATTGATCTTATTTGTTTGCCGCTTAAGAAAGCGGATGTTGTGCTGGGAATGGATTGGCTTTCTGCTAATTCGGTTTTTATCGGTTGCGAGGAGAAGTTAATTATTATCCCATCTACCGAGGCTACTCCGAAGGATGTGTTAACTACGATTTTAGAAGGTACGGTTGGAATGATTAATTTCTTGTTTGAGGAAGAAAAGTCTATTCTTTTGATTCTTACTAAGGAGGAGAGTGGTAACATCCAAGTGTTGAGTATTCCGGTAGTTTGTGACTTTCCTAAAGTTTTTCCCGAGGATATCACTTCTCTTCCTCCAGAGCGGGAAGTGGAATTCTCTATTGACCTGATACCAAGAACGGCTCCAATATCCGTTTCTCCGTATCGGATGGCACCACTTGAATTAAGGGAACTAAAGGATCAGTTGGAAGAATTGTTAGCTAAGCATTTTGTTCAACCCAGTGTTTCGCCCTGGGGAGCTCCAGTGTTATTGGTAAAGAAAAAGGATGGCGGCATGTGGTTGTGTATTGATTACCGTCAGTTGAATAAGGCCACCATCAAGAATAAATACCCGTTACCAAGGATAGACGACCTGTTAGATCAATTAAAATGAGCCTGTGTGTTCTCGAAGATTGACTTACGGTCGGGTTATCATCAGATTCGGGTGAAGAGTGCCGATGTACCCAAGACCGCGTTCAGGACCCGTTATGGTCATTATGAATTCTTGGTAATGCCTTTTGGGGTTACAAATGCTCCGGCAGTTTTCATGGATTATATGAATCAGATATTTCAACCTTACTTGGACCAATTTGTGGTGATTTTCATTGATGACATTCTTATTTATTCTCGTGATCCTCAAGAGCACGGTGAACACCTAAGAATTGTTTTATCCATCTTGCAGGAGAAGCAACTTTTTGCTAAGTTAAGTAAGTGTGAGTTTTGGATGTCTGAGGTTAATTTCCTTGGTCATGTTATATCCCAGGGAGGTGTGGCGGTCGATCCATCAAAAGTTGAAGCAGTAATTAATTGGGAGAGACCGAAGAATGCTTCTGAAGTTAGGAGTTTCTTGGGATTAGCAGGTTATTACAGACGGTTTATCAAGGGATTTTCACAATTGGCTTTACCATTGACAAGACTTACTAGGAAGGATTATTTGTATGAGTGGGATTCAGCTTGTGAAAGAAGTTTTAGGAGTTTGAAGGAGAAATTGACGACTGCTCCTGTTTTGGTTATTCCTGATCCTAGCAAGGCATATGAGGTATATTGTGATGCATCGAAGGAGGGTTTAGGCGGAGTGTTAATACAGAATGGACATGTAGTGGCTTACGCTTCGCGGCAGTTAAAAGTGCATGAAGAGAATTACCTGACGCATGATTTAGAATTGGCGGCAGTTGTTTTCACCTTGAAAGTGTGGCGTCACTATTTGTACGGTGTACGTTTTGAGATGTTTAGTGACCACAAGAGCTTAAAGTACTTATTTGATCAGAAAGAGTTGAATATGCGTCAAAGGAGGTGGATGGAATATTTAAAGGATTATGATTTAGAACTAAAGTACCATCCGGGTAAAGCGAACAAGGTAGCGGATGCATTAAGCAGGAAAGAGTAGCGTAGTGCCGAGTTGATGGTATTAGAGTATGCCTTAATGGAAAAGTTTAGAGATCTAAATCTTCAATTTAATTGGACTCCTGATTGTGTAGTTATGGGAAATTTGAATATCATCTCTACTCTCAGGGAAGAAATCCAACAAGAGCAAGGGTTGGATGAGAAGTTACAAGAATTGTTGACTCAACCGGGTTTTGTGCGAACTAACGATGGAGTCATTTCGTTTAACCAAAGGGTTTGTGTTCCGGACAACACCGAGTTAAGACGAAGGATTTTGGAGGAAGCGCATAAGGGTACTTTTACTATACATCCTGGTGCTTCGAAGATGTATCAAGATTTAAAGAGGGACTATTGGTGGTCCGGGATGAAAAGAGATATTGCGGTGTTTGTGTCGGAATGTGCGGTGTGCCAGCAAGTGAAGATTGAGCACCAAAGGCCGGGTGGCTTGTTACAACCTTTAGAAATTCCGATGTGGAAATGGGATAGTATTTCGATGGACTTCACAGTGGGATTACCTCGTGCGCAAGGTGGTTATGATTCAATTTGGGTAATTGTGGACCGGTTAACAAAATCCGCGCATTTCTTAGCTGTGAAGACTACCTACAAGGCGAGTCATTTCGCAAGGTTGTTTATTTCAGAGATAGTGAGATTGCATGGTATTCCTACTAGTATTATTTCGGATAGAGATCCAAAATTTACTTCTAGATTTTGGAGAGCTTTTCAACAAGCCATGGGAATGAGGTTGTGTTTGAGTACGTCGAACCATCCGCAAACGGACGGTCAGACGGAACGAATAATACAAACCATGGAAGACATGTTAAGAGCTTGTGTGCTTGAAAGTGGGGGAAATTGGAGATAACTTTTGCCATTGATCGAATTCTCGTATAATAACAGTTATCATGCGAGCATTGGTATGGCACCTTATGAGGCGTTGTATGGTAGAAAGTGTAGAACGCCATTGTGTTGGACGGAGGTTGGCGATGATAGGATTTTGGGACCCGAGATTATTCACGAGACTACGGAAAAGATTAGAATGATTCGGGAAAAGATCAAACAAGCCCAAGATCGTCAGAAAAGCTATGCGGACAACCGAAGGAGACCGTTGGAGTTTGAGGCGGGTGATCATGTATTTTGAAGGTTACTCCGAGATTGAGATTGAAAGGACCATTTAAATCGCGGAAATTAAGCCCTCGATACATAGGACCGTATCAGATTTTGGCAAGAATTGGGGAAGTAGCTTACAGATTAGCCCTACCGCCTTCTCTGTCTGAAATGCACGGTGTCTTTCATGTATCTCAGCTTCGTAAGTTTATTCCTGATCCTCTTCAGCCAATTCTACCAGAATCCGTGGAAATAGAAGCGGACTTGACTTTTGAACCTCAACCGAGTTGTATTGTGGGAAGAGAAACAAGAGTGTTAAGGAACAAAGACATTCCTCTGGTTAAGGTGCAATGGGATATGATGCATCCGGGCAATGCCACATGGGAACTCGAGTCGGAGATGCGAGATTTTTATCCGCATCTGTTCAGGTAATCTTTTAAATTCGAGGACGAATTTCTATTTAAGGGGGGGAGGATGTAATACCCCGTAATTTTAAATTGCTCTGGATAATATTAAGTTGTGATCAACTGAGCTCCAGTGTACTCTGAGAAATTATCTGCAAAGATAATTGGAGTAACTGTTGAACTCAGAGCCATTCAAGTTAATATTTCCCGACTCTGAGGTTTTAATTTTTGGAGTTGTAGAGACTTTTTGGACATTTAGTAGTATTAGTTCTAATACTATTTTACTACTTGTTTCCTTTTCCTCCCATTTTCCAAATAAAAGAAAAAGATAGTAAGAGAAGTGAGAAAAAGGAAAGAAAGAAGAAAGAAAGAAAGGAAGAAGAGGAAAGTGGAGAAGAAGAAAAAGAGAAGAAATTCAAGGTTTCAAGAGCAAATCATCATCAATCCTTCATCAAATCATCTCATCTTCTTCATCTTCAACTTCTAATCCAGGTGGGTTCTAGCTAGAGACTTTAGTGTAGAATTTCTTGAGGTTTTAGTGTTAGGTTAGGTTTTTGAGAAAATGAGGATTTTCGTAAAATCAAAGAAATCTAACGGTTGAAATGAGATATAAATCGTATAGAACAACCATTATATATATATAATCATCTGTTTATGCTTGGTTAAATGTTTGGAATGATTTTGATTGGGATTGGAATGGAAAGAGTCCAAGAAAAACAGAGTTTTGGGTTTCTGCAACGTGGTTAATCGATTAACGCTATGGGTTAACCGATTAACCAGTGAGAAATCTGTTGTTTTACGTGGAATTTGAACTGGTTAATCGATTAACCATTTTGGTTAATCGGTTAACAGTGAGTGGCTGATTTTGGTTAATCGGTTAACCAAATGTGTTAACCGATTAACACTGTAACTTTTTGGAAAAATACTTGAAAAATCCATATCTTTTGAACCGTGTTTCCGATCGAGGAGTTCTTGGTACCGATGGAAAGCTACGGAGATATTCTACACAATGAAGGTGTAAAATATCGATTTTGATGCCCGATTAAATAATCGAAGGACACCCCAAAAGTGGGATAAGTGTGTTGTGTTATCATTTATAATTTCTAGTGTGCAAATGTATTATGCCTTGTTTATTGTTCTCATTATTAAACATGTTTGATCAGATATGTGTGTTAAAATATGAATTAGGTAGAGTGAGGACTTACCCTAAACAATGTTGTGTGTGTGAGTAATGGAATAGTGACAACGCTCGTGCAAGTAAGGCTGAGGCGTGTGTATTGTGTAATCGTAACCGGTTATTTTTGATAGTGCGTTTCATGGGTCTCGAGCTCCTCTGAAACATATGCACCATTACTTGGCAGGTTTGATTCCCGTGTTTAGTACGAATGGAACCTAAGGGTAGAGACTTGTGATGGTTAACAGGCCATGAGAAGTGACGGTTCACGGCTAACAGGCCGTTGTTCCCGAATCCATTTCGTATGCCAAGTAATTTCGAGGATCCATGACTCGGGTCGTCTTCTAGACGTAGAAGCGGACGGGAAAAGGGGATGCCTTGGTATGGTTATTGATTTGTGAGATTCTTGGGCTAATAGGCTCAGGAAGTACTTCAGTACTAGTGTGAGTTAACAGGCTCACCTGTGTGGATATTTATATAGTGTGTGTACTCAAAGTCATTTCCCTTCCCTTTTGACTTGAGTTAGGTTTATTATAAACTTGTAGAGCCGAGAAGACTTTAAGATAGGGAACTCACTGAGATTTGATGTATCTCACCCCACTGTTGTTGTTTACATCACAGGTTCTGCAGGTTCCGCGAAGGGTAAGGATAAGGCCGTGTGACTATCCTTGCTTAGCTGTTGGTTTTGCTTCCGTTGTGGAGTCTTTTGAGGTCCTTAGGGATCTAGTTCTTAGTTTTATCTTTTGAACATTTTGTAAATATAACCTGCCAGTGTTTGGTTTTAGGTTGGTTAGGGCATTTTTATGTATACAGTGTTACTAGGAACTTATGTATTTCAGTACCAAACGTACTTTTCATGTATAATATATGATTTGATGCATGTATATATATATATATGGGTATTACATTGGGTACCTCTGCCCCCAATTCCACAATTGGAATTGAGATATATATATATATATATATATAGCTGTTGCAAATTGTTTATTACAAGAGAAAACTATGAACATCCAAACCCTCGAACGTCTTCGATCGTTGATGCAGAATTTTCTCTCCCCCTGATTCAAGATGAATCAAGTCCTTCGAATATGGTTGATCCAATTACCGTCCCACGCTACTAAACCGAAAGAAGCCTTCGTTCTTCGGTTACCTTCCCTCGATTAATTGCGATCTAGCAAAGATTTGAACCCAAACCTCTCTTCTATGTTCCTCTGATTACAACTACTAAACCGAACAATTGCGCCAATTTCCGGTTACCTTCTCCCAACCGAATCCCTGTAGAACGAGACGGTTTGTACAAAAACTCCCAAAATCTATCCGATTCTTAGAGGACAAAACCAACTGGTTTGATTCAAGAAACACCTGCCAAACTCTCAACCCAGAAAATGAAGATCACCCTTCCTAAATTCTGAACGTTATCACTTCGATCAATGGGCGACACAAACAAAAATAATTATGTGTGATTGTTTGTTTACTCAATGAAGGAGATGAGGATGAAGAGAGAAATGGCATATATTATTCACGTTTCTTGTTGTTGAATAATGAGATGACCAAAACTATTTATAGGAAAATAAAATGACCCACACAAAATAATAACAGAAATAACAGAAGAAAAAATTAAGTGAAAAATGCTGATTCAGGAAATCATACGTCGACCTACAACCCCCATGCGTCGACGCATAGATGCAAATTTTTGTGTCATTTAAGTTATGCGCTTTCCCGCAGGTTTTTCTAGGTTAGCGCATAAACTGAGAGGTTAGCGCATGAACTGGGAGGGTCAGCGCACGAACTGCATTTTTTCAGGAAATTCAATTTTCTGCGCATTTTCACCTGACCAAGTTCAGAAACACATACTAGACACTACTAAAATGATAACGGACATTTATTTATGGGAAAGACAAGGTCTTATGCATCTAGACACATGAACGATAATGATTAGACGCAATATGCCCGACACGTGAAGTGATACCGCTCAAGTTACAATTTAATTTCTCACATATTTGTTGACATCATTAAAACAAAGTAGATAGAAGAATATCCCTCACAAATTCTGGCTCATCCTCATCCTCAGAATTTGAAATCATAATCTGAAACATCATTTTGTCTCTGTTTTCCTTCTTCTTCTTCTTCTTCTTCTTTTTCTTCATTGACTTCTTCTTAGGCTTCAAAGCAGTTGTTGATGAACTTGCTCTAGAAGGTTTCAATGTTGTTGTTGGAGAACTTACTTCAGAAGCTACAGAAACATTTGGACTCTGCTGACCTTGAGTCTTCTGACTCATAACGTCTTCTGGAATTTCTGTGAGTCTAAAGACGATGGTACTTTTAGTTGTTGATTCCATAGTATTCATAAAGATGTTGATGAAAAAGACTTAGGTCTTGGTTGCTTTTATAATGGAGTCTGGATAGCCCAATTGTTTAAATTAAATCCTTTTCTTGATCTTTGAAAGTTCTACGACCAATAATTATTAAGAATGCACTGTACACGCTTTTAATGCTCTCTATTATTTGAATTGTTTTTCTTCTTTGGGAACTGCTCAAGTAATGATAATATGTTTTGTATTTATGAAGTATTTCGTTTCAAAATTTTATTTTAATCTTTTTGATGTGAAAAAGGAGGGAGAAAGTTATAGAAGTATTTAAAGAAAATCCGAACCATTTAGATTTTATATGTTGGTTATTTATTGCTTATTTTAAAATTCTGTTATTTCGGTTATTTGTTTGGAAGAGAGATATATTTTAGTTTTCTTGAATGTAGAACTTAGGGGGAGCTTACAAACCTCAACCTTTGGATTATTAGACTCAGGAGGAGCTTACAAACCTTAGACTCTAATGTTGTCAAGTAAATTAAAATAGCCCAACATTGTTCTTAAATACTTATGTTTATCATCATAAAAAAAAGGGAGATTGTTAGAGCAATATTTGTTCATGACATATATATTTTAAAGTTTTGATGATAACAAAGTATTGAAAGAACAATGGTGTTATATAATGTGTGTTCTAAGTATGTAGGTTCCAAATCTTAAGGAGAATCTATTCAGAATTTGATAAGAGAACGCATTTGAGAGAAGCTGAGTTCTTGGCTTCTGATGGTTCAGAACTGAATGATGTTATTAAGTGAATTCTGATGATATATGTTTGTGTAGGCTCTGAAGCTAAATGTATCAGCATCAACAGAGCAATATATTATCTCTAAACTTATTGAATGTATAGGCTTCTATTGATCATTCAAAACCATAAAAAAATCTAAGTGATTTATACTGCATAAAGTAAGCTACAATGTCAAATAAGTTTGTCAGCTAGAGTCTGTGTTCACATGGCTCAAGAAGAGTTGACATGCTTTACAGATATCCACTCTCAACAGATCTATAGTACAAGCTTACAAGGAATACACTATGGTTAAACGAGTTACACAATGGATAAAGATCTTTTTGTGTATCTATCTTCAACGTCTCTTAGTACTATGGAGCAACAAAGACACTTATACAAGTTCTCTCTTCCAATGACTATTCTTTTGTAACTGCTATATAAGTAGCTGAAGATTCAATTTAGATTAACAACAAGGAAAAAATATATAGGGCCAAGAAGAAAGGAGTGTCTCACGCTTCTATCAACATGGAAGAATAACAAGATCAACAACAACATTGAATATGTAGAGTTTCTGTTATCTGTTGCAATTTGTACAAAGCCTTAAGATTTCTTAAACATTAAATATCTTAGAAATATTAAGAGCTATGATCTTTGTTATGGTTATTAACATGTACCTTTGATTGTATATCAAGTACACCTTGTTGTCTATTATGCTAAATAGATTGTTTAGTAGTTTAGAAAGAAAGGTTATTGCTATGTGCTTGAGCATCAGAGTCTCTTGCTGTGAGCTTGAGCCAAGTAAGTCCCTTGCTATGTGCTTGAGCATTGAACTCTTTATCAATTTGTTAATTAAGCAAGGAAGTCTTAGACTGAAGGTCTAAGCAGGAAAGTCTTGGATTCATGGAATCTGAGCAGGAAACTCTTGTACTCAAGGGTATGAGCAGAAAGTCTTGAATCCATGGGATTTAAGCAGGAAGTCTTGGACAGGAGGTCTGAGAAGGAAAGTCTTGTACTTGAGGGTATGATCAGAAGTCTTGAATCCATGGGATTTAAGCAGGAAAGTCTTAGGATGTGAGTCTGAGCAGGAAGTCTTGTACGTGCGGGTATAAGCAGGAAAATCTTAGGATCTGATGACCAGGAAAGTCTTTGATCCTTCAGCTTCCGCACTATTATAGTGTGGACAAAATTTCAACAACTCTTCAAACTTAGCATCATACTCAGCAACTATTGAATTCCCTTGTTTTAGCCCAGGAACTTGATCTCTTTCTTATTGTGCACGTTCTCTGGAAAGTACTTTTCTATAAAATTAGTTATGAACACATCCTAAGTAACCTCAGCACCTTTATCTTCCATTCTCTGACCCGCGTTGTCCCATCAGTTTTTGGCTCCAATAGCATATGTGTGCTAAACAACACCTTATATTTATTCGTTCAAGCCATCACTATAAAAATGTTCTCAATCTCTCTGAGCCATGTCTATGCACCTTTCGGATCATATCTTCCCTTGAAGGTCAGTGAATTATTTCTCTGAAACTTCCCCAATCCACGAAATTCATCACTAGTCTAATTTTGCTGACCTTACAACGCCTGATCCATCGCCTCTAAAGCATCATTAATATCTTGGTTATTTCTTCCTCCAGAGATATCTCTAAACACTAACAAACAACTATTAGAAGAAACATTGCATCGATAGTGTTAACACACTTGTCGCCTACCAGGGAACATGCAACATTACAAAAACCAGGTCGGATGGGTCATTATGCTCTGATACCACTATGTAACACCCTAAACCTCGAAACTTATATAAAAAGAATTAATCGATAATTTAAGGTGTCACTTTGACAACAAACCAACAAAACTTTCAAAAACATTTAACAACATGCAGCAGAAATTAACATAATATCAACTTCAAATTAAACTTCTCAAATAAATTATTAAACTCTAACATCATAATTCGACACCAACTCAAAATATAACAAAAGTGTTATGTCCCTGATGTTACAAGATCAAAACACTAAACCACTAAATTATAATATAATGATAAATAAACGAAGGTAAGCTCCAAGAAGTTATCTTCTACTCATAACAACAAAACTATACTCCTGATTATCTGCAAGAGGTCCATGGTGGACAACATAAAGTAAAAGGGGTGAGAATAAACTTCGGTATAAAATGGTGTAAAGAATGTGAGGGTAGATAAACACACAACACATCATACATTCATTACACATACAACATCATTACAATCTCACACCTTTTCCATTATACTATATACATAGGCATGCAATGTGACTCACGACATTGACACTATTCACGTGGTACCAATCAACGATGGTTCTTCATACAAATTGGGTTCACCCTTCTGAACCTTGAGTCCACCCTTCTAAACTCGGGACAAGTTACTCGTCCACCCTTCTAGACTCGTAACTCGCCTCTTTCACAACAACGACATAAATGACGCATGCCATACAATTTATACAACAATAACAACTACATATTTATGATCCCCCTTCGAACCATAAACAACATGTAGTAATGTAGTTCTCCTTTCGAAACTACCACCACAATAAACAATAATTATGTACTTTCCACATAATTAATTATCAATTATCAAAATAATTCATCTTGAATCAATAACACATTCACAAAATTGCACCTAAATAAAACATTATATTCATATAATTAATTCATATTCAGCTCCCGAAAACATTACAGGGGAAAAATATTACGTGTTAGATTTCCAAAGCTTTGAACCGCGCCTCAAACGGAGTCACGAATTTCAAGTTATGATCAAAACAATATTTGACTAAAATAACACAGGTGCAATCAATTGAAAGAGACCATCAATCGACTATTCTCACTCCCAATCCTATTTTCCATGTTTTTTTATAACATCAATAGATTGTCATCACCCATCAATCGATTGTTCTCACATTCCTATACATTTTGTTTCTTTTATTTTTCACATATTTGCTTGATGCAATCGATTGATTCTCCCAATTAATCAAATGACTGCTTTCAATTTTTCAAAATTTTTGAAGGATCAATCGATTGACATAAGCTATTTTTCCAAAAATACCAATTTTACAGCACATTCAGCAAAATCAATTATTTCCCAAACCCACCCAAAAAACACGCTAACATGTTATTACATCCTACACTTACCAATTAACATCTAATCTCACCAATTTAACATCGCCAACAATGCATCATGAAAATCACCTTCATGTTCATCATCATAAACACAACACATCAATAATAACAATGCGAAAATTAGATTTCACATACTAATTTCTACAATCATTACATCACGAGTACATAATCACACATCAGGAATCATCATCATTATTAATTTCTCATAATCATACATCAAGCTTTTAAAAAACACAACAATGTAGAAAACTTAGATGAGGATGATGATCCGTCTCTACCATTCATAAATTACACCAATATGCAAAGTAGTTTTCCCTTACCTAAATTTCCAGCAATTTTTTTTAACAATGGCGGTTTTCTTCTTCCTCCTCAAAGCCCTAGCATCTCTCAAGCCTTTGCCTCTTTTCCCCCCAAACTCAATTTTACGATCAATGAAAACACAAATTCCCACACTCCTCTCTTTTTAATAGAAAACCTATTTCCCTCATTTAGGTTGTTCTTATCCCATCCTCACTTATCTCCCCAATCCCCACTTTACCCTTACTACCTTATTTTTCTATTTATTTTATTATTAAATATAATTTTCACCATAATAATATTAATCAATTATTATATCTAATTTTCCATATTTTTCTAATACACATACTATTTCAATTATTTTCCTCTTTATAAAATTAATTAAAAATCTAATTAATTCTACCACTCTCACAACCCAACCAAATGCCACATACTACACACATATTCATCAAAATTCAACCAAAAGCATATAATTAACTTAATAATTTAAATAAAATACCACTAAATTCATTTAAATAAATTAGTTGAATTTAGGGTTTTACACTATTAACACTGTATCTATGCATGAAATACTCATTCCCAGATGGTTGAGTTGAGGTTAGTGTAGGTTGCTAATTTCGACGCCAAGATAATTGTTCAAGAGCGAAGTCGAAAATTCGACAGAACATTTCGACTAGAAGGTTTTTTGATGGAAAAAGCAAGTCAAAGACAAATGATACTTAGGGAAAGCATTGGCAGATCTTTCTAAGTATGAGGAATATTTCGACAACATAGAAATGTGCCCCATTCGACGGATGTTTGAAATTCAAATTTTAGGAGGGAGTTTCGCATTTGAAATTGGACGCGTGGAACACATCTAGTAGACGAATGCATGCAGAATGCCATTTGTCGCCATTAGGAGAAATAGCTGTTATTGGTGGTTATTATGATTGTATATAAATAGGGAGTCTTAGTGCTAGATTTCCGGTGTGTGTTCAGAATTTATACAAATCACTCAAGAAATACTCAAAGTAACCGTGAGAGAGAAAAGAGTAGTTACTGAGAAAATGTACGTTTGAAAAACACCAGTTTTCATTCCTTGCATTTTAATAAAAGTTTTAAGTTCTTCATTTACAATTTCCTTTACTCTTCTGCCATTTTCTTACTTGCAAGTTATTTACATTTCGCCATTTATTTTAAGGAGCAAAGTTTTGTTACTTTTGTCGAAAAATACAAAATTGGTGAAAACTATGATGAATTCAATAAACAAAAGGTTTTCTAACGCAAATTGCCAAAATTGTTAAAGCACATTGTCCTAGGATTTGTTTGATCGGTCCTGTAAGTAAACTAATTTTCCATAAATTAGGAGATCAGCGGTTGTTTGCGAATTTTCCAAGCAAACAGTTAGCCACAAGGATTAAGAGATCATCAGGAAAATGTTACGTTAGGAGCTTGAAGTTGAAGAATACTATGGTCGGTGCCCACACCTAGCAAGCATACATACAACATGTGAATGTTATATATGTGAATTTGAGGGTGAAGCAACAAGTGGTAACTCCCGAGAATGAAGATCTAGCCTTCTTACTCCATGAGAGCACAAAGGTGGCAGAAGAAGGGACTTGTTAGTAACCTTAAATGATTTTAGGAGTTAAGTCATGTTTTGTTTTGTTTGAATTATTTGTTTGGTTTGTTTAAAGTGAGATACCATATCTGTTATTTGTATGGTTTAATACTTTTGACACTCTTTATTTTACGGGGATCACTTTTTATCACTACATTAAGAGTATGACACATGAGTTTTTAATGAGGCCTATCACATTACTATAAGAATTTGGGATCGTTATTACGTTGTTTTGCAATAACTAAAGATTGAAAGGATACCTTATCGAAATATCCCCTAAAAGTAATCACATACATTGGATCCTCATAGAGGAATCCTTTTTTCCCTAGAGACAATCATATACATTGGATCCTCATAGAGGAACCCTTTCCTCCCATACAGGTGACTATATATGCTAGATCCTCATGGAGGAGTTCTTGTTGCCTATAGAGGCGATTAAATATGTTAAATCCTTATAGAGGAATCATTGTCGCTCAAGAGGAAACATTATCATCCTCATGAAGGAATCACCATCATACAAGACCAAAACATGGAAAAAAAATTTCAAGGCATTCTTAGATAGTTCACACAAAGTAAATAATCGAGGGTGTGCAATCCCACCATTTGGTTAATCCCCAAGGGATAAAATACAAAAGAAGCCATAAAGGGGAGCATTTTATCATTACATAAAAAATCCCATATGGCATAGTTAAATAAGCCACTAAGGGATAAAAAGAAACAAAAAAACTTTAGCTCATTAGTTCACCGGCCCCCCACTAGAAACCCCAGTTCCTCAAAAACACCCTCATGGTGAGTTGCCTCCTCCTAGGGAGCTTTTCTAGCCACTACCAGGTCACCCTTAGGATAAATCTAGGAACATTCATCAACATAGGTTCCACAATTCTTATAGAGTGAAATCTCTTCTTCCTCCACCAGTTGGATGTCATGAATCACGTTGAAGAGGTACATTTGGCTCAAATCCAACTCAGTATATAGAAAGACAGCTCGCTCTTTCTCCCACTCAAAATACGAGTTAAAAGTGTCCACTAGCTAATCCTTGAGTGTGAACAACTCCTCCCCCATTTTCTCCTTCGAATAAAGGGCGTCCTCAAGGGGTTCCTTTAGTTTTTTCTCTAAAATAGTGAGATATCGAGCCTTTAACTCCACCTACTCAAGTTTGGCTGCTAATACCTCATTCTCTTTCTTTAAGGTCTTTACTATCACTTGAACTTTGGCGAGATTCCCGCGAGAGGCTGCCAACTTTGACTTTATCTCATTCACGATTTAGGCATTTCTCTCTCTCAATGCATTCCATCAGCAAGTAGCTCTCCTTTATTCCAGGCAACTTGTGAAGCATCTTATTACATACGGCTTTATAGTCTCCTAGGAAATCTTTGTTGAAAGGAAGATAAGCTAGTGAATTTTATAGTGTTAATTGTGGGATCATTCCACATGGAGGATTAAGGAGGCAAATCATTCTTCATTGGCGACGAATGCTCGCCAACTCTGTCAGCTTCAGGGATCAGGGTGTTCGTGTCCTTTGAAGCAAGCGAGGAACCCTCATCTTATTTTTGGATTTTAGAGGCATGAAGCTTATGGGGCGTCTCACCCCCATATTTCCTCTTGGCCCCTTTCGTCATCAATCTGTCTAGGTAAATTTATAGGCTATCTGTTTCTGAGCGCTCGACTATCTTCTTGGCAAAACTCTATATTCTTTCAGTCATAGGTAGTTTAGAGATTTTCTCTGCAAAAAGAGGGAGGATAAATACGAGAACTCTGGCTAGTAAGAAAACCCCCAAATAAGGACCATTACATTATTAAACTTGCTCATATATATATTTGTGTGTGTGTGTTTATGTCATTGTTATCCCCTGGTTTAAGATGATCATGGTAGGAGAACTGTTGACTTTGAACTCGTCCAAAAGCTAAACTAACTTCATCTCATCAATTGCGAGGTAGTAAAAAATGTACTCGATGATTGCCATCAGATTATCTTTATAGGCTAGAGAAAAGCAAGTGGCGTAATCCATCCCAGTCGTGATCATAAATGTGTCATTTTACCTTCAAACTCTCATGAACTTGTCTTTCCAATTTTTGTAATTATTGAAATATGGTTTGGACGTGGCTTATCCATGCAAGATATTTAAGGTTACCCAATTTCCTCTGACACTCGTCTTGGGGTCGTGGATGGAGAAGAAAATCACTATTATATGATGGACCTCCAACCACAGACATATGATTCCAAAATCCCAAATCAAGCTCTAGCCATTGGGTGAGATCTGAGACAGGGAAACTTTAATCACCTTTAGAACCTCCGCCTCAAACATGGAGAAGAGAATTAAAATCTCTAGGTCACGGACAACGAGGAGATGTAGGTAAAAATAAGGGTTGGGAAAATTATCCATGGAGTTATATTGTCCCTCTCTTCCATATAACACGCCTCTAGTATAACCTCTTCCCCGTCACCTAAAAAGGAAAGGTTGACATGTTGCTGAAATGAGGTTATCTTTTCCTCACTGATGTAAGAGGTCTCAAAATCCTCAACGCCATTGGACTCAAGATTAGATGTAGTTGTTAACTTCTTTCTTCTTAATAAAATGGAAAGGAAAAACGAGTCATTATCACTAAAACTGGTATGATCGCTATCAGAACTAATGAAACTTTAATAACTACCGAACTGCCTAACTCAACTAGTCTGTAGTCAACCGTTCCATCATGATGTTTGAGATTCCTATATTAATGATTCCATATAGTTATAGGCTTATTGTGAGTATGATACCCTATTAGGTGGCCACTCTCATCTAAATCCCTAATTATCGCCATAAACGGGGAAAATAGAGAAGGAGTGGTAACAGATCTGTACCTGTAAATAAGGGGACCGAGAACTTGAACTTGAGAAGACTGTAAGGCAAATATGCTCTTGATGGATTTTGAGGAAACTTTCAAGGACTTCAGAGATGCTTAGAAAAGTAAAAGGCTTAGGGTTGAACCCCTTTTATTAGGGTTTAAAGGCTAGCCAAAAGGGGATAAGTCGCCTCTCCCTAGGTTCCCTAACAGTCACAAAAGATTCTCTGAGTTTTCGACAAGTGTGAGAGTTTAAGGCCAATTTGGTTTTCCAAGACTTAATCATCAATGATCACATTTGATATTGCGAGTGCATTTCACCTCAACTGACATTTAAAGATCTCCTTCAACTAACATTTGGGGCTTCACCTCATTCACACCTGGAGGTCTGCCCTAAGCTACGCCTAGGGAACCCGTCCCAAATACACGTGAGTGATTTTCCCTATATACTTTTGAGGGACTCACCCCCAATACGGCAGAGGGACTCTCCCTAAGTACACTTGGAGGAACTCATTTAGATAAGAAGAGGAAAATAAACTAAATCACTTCGCTCTTTCCAAGCCCTCATGCTTAAGGGACTGCGTATTAGTGGTATATTTGTAAAAGGAGTACAAGAGGCGACATAGGAAGTTCACTAAGGGGAGGCAACATAAGATATCGTCTTCGTTAACCTCTTAGTCACCCATTTATTGGAAGGGGCACCCACCCATCATTTAATTATGATGCTCATTTCCCATATCACTTGCCTTTTTGTGAAAACATGGAGGTGATGTATCCCTATCCACAACGGTGTGGGAAGGAAGTCAAAAAAGGGAGCCACATTCATTGAACTAATATGAAAGATAAGTATCAATTTATCATACTCCTTAGAGTGAGTATTATTTTCTTGAGAGTCTAAAATCCAAATCTAAAAAATTCGTCTAAATACATCAACCCTAAAATAAAGGAAGACATTGAACTTTACTTGTAATACGCAACTATACAAAACTTATCATCACATCTCGTACTCTAACACCCTAACAACTATAAAACCTCTAATAACTCTATATAATGGTGTGCCATATTACACTTTTAATTAAAATATATCATTATTATTATCTTTTCGGCCGATAAACATCTATTCAAATTCATAAAATTAATATTTTATTAACATCAAATAATTTTATTTATTATTTTAAAATTAAAATTATTTTAAATATAATATCTTTAAAATATATATAATTGTTGTTGGAGAATTTTTTATAAACACTTTGCATTTGGTATAATTCAAACATAAAATCTTAAGAGGACCACATTCTCAAACTCAAAATCTTAAGTGCTCACGACTAAACCAAACACTTTTGTTGGAGTTATTAATAGGCTAAGAATTTTGAAGGACAGCTAGTACAATGGAGATCGACGACCGGTGTTGTGGAGGGAGATGGCTCCAAACACCGCTATATTTTTCACAACATAAACCGCACCATAATCTTTTTACAAAATCATTATTTTAATACATCAATAGTTAGTAGTACTACTCATAAATTAATCCATAAATAATTAACTTGATTGGCTTTACTCTCTTAATGAAATGATTTGTTGACTTAATTACACACTCAGAAATATCGCCTTTACTAAACGGTCGAAAAACCGGAAACCATCACCGGACACAACCGGTACCCAAAACATGCATTTACATTGAATTTGGGTTCATTTCAATGCAAACTAACCACGGTACCACGCTCCACCTAACCCTAGTCAGAATCTAACCCCGGTTCGGTTTATATAAACACACTCCAAATTTACAACGCCACTGGTTCACCCCTCCAAGCCCACCCTCACCCTCACCCTCACCCTCACGATCCTAATCCTTCCACTCTTCTCTATAAACTTCTCGTAACACCGTGTTAAAACAGCTATGAAAGAGCATTGAGATTTGTGTTTTTGTTTATATATTTTAGTTTTAGTATTGAAGTTAGTTTAATTGTGTGGGTGAGTGTGTTGTGTTGTGTATGAATTGTTTGATGGATGAAGAAGGAGAAGTTGTGAGAAAACAAGAACACGGTGATGGTGTTAATTTATATAGCTAGTTCTTCTATTTTTTAAGATCCATTTTCACTCATGAAGAGACTCGCCACCTCAGATTCTTCACCTCCTCTCATCACAATCTCTCCATCAACAGGTTTGTTAATAATGTTTACAAATTTCAGACACAGATCTATGTTTCTTTTCTTGAAAGCCACTTTTAGAGTACCGTGTTTTATTTCAACGTTGGTTACAGCAATTACTGTTGTATTTGTTGTATTTGGATACGAAGCCTTATAATGATTATGTTTTTGTTTACTTGATTCAGAAGAACATAGTCCAAGGAACAAGCATGTGTATGGTATGGAGTTTCAATCCATGATGTTGGATGGATTTGAAGAGGAAGTTTGTGTTGAAGAAACTGGCCATCACTCTGAGAAGAAACGACGACTGAGAGTGGATCAAGTCAAGGCTTTAGAGAAAAACTTTGAAGTCGAAAACAAGCTTGAGCCTGAGAGAAAGGAGAAGCTTGCAGTAGAACTTGGGTTGCAGCCTAGACAAGTTGCTGTTTGGTTTCAAAACCGTCGTGCTAGATGGAAGACAAAACAGTTGGAAAGAGATTATGGTGTTCTAAAAGCTAATTATGATGCTCTTAAGCTCAAATTAGATGCAATTACTCAAGACAACAAAGCTTTTCATAAGGAGGTACTATACTATACTACAATAGTTATATATATAAGTGACTGTGAAAAAGTTTATTTTTGTTTCATAAAGCTGAAGTAATTGAAATTGAGTTTTTGGTTTGTTTACAGATAAAGGAATTGAAGTTGAAGCTGGAGGAAGAAGAGAAAAGTGCAAGCAGTGTTTTGGTGAAAGAGGAGATGATAACAATGGTTGAATCTAATGAAAACAAGCATAACCCATCTTCGGAAACATCAATTCCTAGTTTAGAATCTAAGGATCATTTGAATTATGACAGCATCATCAACAACAACAATGATTTTGGTGTTGGAGAAGCTTCTTCTCTCTTTCCGACAGACTTAAGAGACGGTTCTTCTGACAGTGATTCTAGCACAATTTCTTCATCTGGAGGAATTCTTCAAAGTCATCTTTTGTTGTCTCCTGATTCTTCCTCTATGAATTGCTTCCAGTATCAGAAATCTTATCATGTGAAAATGGAGGAACATAATTTCTTGAGTGCTGATGAGGCGTGCAATTTTTTCTCTGATGACCAAGCACCGACGTTACAATGGTACTGTCCAGATCAATGGAGTTGAACATAATGGAAACAAAACGATGATGCCTCAATTTCTTTGTAAAATAGTGTCTGGTTTGGTAGCAAAACTATGGCTATGTGTCCTTTACGTGAAGGAAAGAACAGAGAAATGGTTGGGATAGGCTGCTTGTCCTAGTTAAAAGGATGGTTTGGGATTATCGTTTGATTATGGCTCTGGTATGGGGTTGAATAATTACTATGTGGTAATGATGAAAATCCATGGTGTAAATTATTTTAATTCAAGCATAAAAAATTGCTTTATCTTTCTATTATTTTACTGTTAAAATTAATAAAGATCAAGTTTTGTTATGTATTTCTTTTGGGACATTTTTGTTATTTGTTGAGTATATCAAATTTATTTATACTAGTACCTGTTCGCTGTTGATCTTGGCGAACAATCTCTGGTTTACCAGAATGGTGAAGTCTGGGTTATTTGCAAGATTAACCAAACAAATCCTAGGACGTCAGGCGAAAATTTAGATCAACGTGATAATTTTAAATCAAGGGTGATATCTTGGTGTTAGGTTTTATGTATTTAAGCCTTTTAGAATAAAAGATTTCAACTAACTCTAGATAAAAGTCTGAGATAAAAGAAAATGACTTTGAAAAGAACTTTTAAAGTAAAATGGCGAAGAAAGAACTTTAAAGTAAAATGACGAAGAAAACATAAAGATGCTGGTAAATGTAAAGAGATTGGTAAAAAGACTTTGATTGATAAAGAAATTAAAAGATGGTGTTTACACGTACATTTTTCCAAATAACTCTTTTCTCTCACACAGGTACTTTGAGTAATTGCAGGAAGTTTTGTACAAGTTTTTCACACACAATTCTAATAACAACTATCCTATTTATAGATAAACAAAATAACTGATATTAACGACTAAATCCTAAAACTTCGACATCTGGCCTTCTGCATGTCTCCCTTTCGCCAGGTGCTTCCACGCGTCTTCTGCCAAACGTTATAATTCTCTTGAATTTGAATCTTTAAGTTATGTCGAACCAACGCGTCCTTTCAGACTTGTCGAATTGTCGAACTATCACAACGTTCTTCATACTTGTCCAAACCTTTTCCATTTGCAGAAATCTTTACTTGACGAAATGTCGAAACGTTGCCCCGTCGAAATGTCGAAGAATGTTGAAGAATATCTCCCAAGTAGATATACTCTTTCAGTTGTGCTTCTTTTGGCATGTACCTCCATTTGTCGAAAACAACTCTTTATGTGTTGAACCCATGGCGTCGAAAATACGCATATACAAATTGCCCCCCAACAAAGGTATTTCGACTATCCTGGAGAAATAATCCTTTGGTGTTCAACCAATATTTTGACGCCATGTCATCCTAATTTTAAATTACACAATTTCAAGTCCCAACATATCTCATCATTTTACTTTTCTCAAAACGTCAACTCTAGCCCACGTTCTAGCTTCTAGCCCATTATTACTTAACCTAACGTCATGGCTACCTCTTTTTAACTTCCACTTTTCTTCATCACCGTCAAGATGATGCCACGTGCCCTCCATGATCACCACTAAACCCAAAAATCATCTCCTCTTATAAATACATAAACCCCTATTTCTCTTTCTTTTTTACGCTTTTGAACTTTTCTTCTTCACAACCGCTCCAAATCTTCATCTTCTTTCTAAAAAAACTTTCTGATTCAACAATGGCTTTTCAAAAACCATCAAGCAGCAAACCTTCCAAGAGTGAGCAACCTTCCATCATCCCTCCTGCGCATAGGTTGGATGAACCAACACTGATTGGGGATCAACAATACATTCCTGAGCCTCCAAACGCGAGGGAAAAAGACTGCATTTTTAAATCCCAGGTACTCATCCCTGTTATTATTTCTGGTAATCATTATGCCATGTTAGGACCACTCCCTAACCCAGAAATTAAACCTGAGCGTTTACAAGAGTTTTTTCCCACTTATTCTCACACAAAACCCATAGGTGCTGGGGTGAAACCCCCAACTCTAGAGAAACCAGTAGAACAAACTAAACTTCAAGGTTCAAATGAAAAAGATGAGGAAGTAATAAATTTAACCTATCTAAATCATACTAGGATTTTTAGAACTTGCCCTTGGTCGAAAGACCTTTCAGATTACTTGTCTTGGTTGAACAGAGTTGAAAATGTTAAAGAAAATTTTTGGAAAGAAATAGGAATTTTTGACTTGATACAATTATCAAGAGTAGGACCCAATGTTTGCCCTAACATGCTGCTAGCCTCCCTTTATTTTTGGGATAGTACGTATAACACCTTCCACCTCCCCTGCGGGATGGTTACCCCTACGCTGTTCGACATAGCCGCCATAGTTGGCCTTAGTCCAGTTGGCATTGACTTCGACCCCACTCACCTGAACGAGGACTCCATAGATTTCGACACTAGTTTCGCCCCATACTCCCTTTTTATGTCTCACTACCATGGCGAAGATGACAAAGAAGTTTCTGACAAAGAGCACATAGCTTTTCTAACCTTGTGGCTGACCAAATTCGTCTTTTGCTCCCGCTCACTTCAAGTGGCTAAGAGGTTCATCACTATGGCGAACCAACTCCATGCTGGGATCAAATTATGCTTGAGTGAGGTAATCTTGGCGAACCTGTATGAGTCCTTGAGTGAAAGCGTGCGTTCTTTGAAGACATTGAAGGACAAAGGGAAGCTTAATTTGGCAGGCCCCTTTTGGCTCTTGCAACTATGGCTGAATGCCACTTTCGAAGCCTTTATTCCTGCGAAGCATGACATAAATGAAGAGGAATTCAAAAACAGGAGTGTCGAATGGCCTAGATTGGTGCAACTGACACCAACTGATGAATCAATTAGCCTTCGACGGGCCTTCACTAGCTATGTAATGATGTTTGCTGAGAGACATCATTTTACTTCGACTATGGCTCCATTTGCTGACAGAACAATTGGACCTGAATGGTTTACACGACAATTCCCCTTGCAAACCAAAAAAGATGAAAACATCTTCCTAAATGTCTGGGAATCCTTTTTGACCCCTAGGCTCCTGTTCTCCCACCGCAATACTACGAAACCCCAGGTTGCCTTAATAGTTTATCAACCTAACTTGGTTGCCAGGCAATTTGGCCTAATTCAAATCATGCCTCGACCTCTTTTTCCTAAAAAAGGGGCCATCATTTTCTACAACTCCTTCCACGACGAAGCCACCAGCAGGGAATTGTCGAACAGGCTGACTGACGAATCTTTGGATATTCGACCGGTGGTTTTTCAACCATCATTCCTTTGCACTCCTGAGTTCGACACATGGTGGAGGGAATACTATGCTACCAAATTTTTCGACGTAAAAGCTTTCATCACTCATCTGACGAATGCTTTTGCTCTTGTGCAGGAACGGACTAAAAAAGGTACGCAAAGACACATCCAAGAAATACAAAAATTTCAAAAATATTTTGAAACCGTTTACAGACCTGATGATCTTAGTCGAACCATACGCGAAGCAGCGGTTACTTTAAAAGAAAAATTCACGGAGAAGTTGGAGAAGTTGAAACTGCCTTCACACATTCGACCAGAAGTGCGTTATGACTTGGCTTTCAGCTATTATCCTCCTAAGTTTCCACCTTTACCATCTGCTGAATTTGGTGTGGCTTTAAGTCCTCCATTTCCAGATTGGTTCACATGTGGGAACCATATGAAAATTCTTCGTGAAAGTTATAAAAAACCTGCTAAACGCGTGGTTGCGACTAAGTATCATCTGGATAACTACCCAGGGCACCTTCATATTGGAATAGAACACGTTCGCGTGGAAGATCCCATTCTTGAAGGTGTTAACAACAACATGAATTTTGTCATTTTATTATCACATATTTCTCACTGTCTAACTCTCCCCTTTTTTTTTTCAGCTGTGAAAGCGCCTGCAAAGAAAGCTTCCGTCGAAACTCCACAAAGTGCCGCCCAGACACCTTCGACTAAGGTATAAATCTCTTCCTCTTTTGATCTATTCTTTTGTTTCTTCAAGACACTCACTATTTTTGATTTATATGATCAGGTAAGTCAAAAAACCTCTACATTCCAAAAAAGAAAGAAAATACCAGAGATAATCCCTGTCGAAGAGTCCAGTGATGAGTCCCCATCTCCAAATCCCCCTCCTCAAAAGAAGAAAAAACTGCAGAAAATTGCCTCACAAAAATCCATTGTCAAATCCTCTAAAAGGGAATCTTCTAGCAGTCCCGCTACAAAACATCAGCCGAAGGATACGGGGAGTGGAAAGTCTAGCTCCAAAACTGAGACTTCTAAGGTAAATTTCAATTTCGACCCCTCTCGTTTATTTTATTTCATTTCTAACTTAGAAATTTTTCTTTTGATAGAAGCAAAAGGTCGTTGAAAAACAGCCTGAGACAATCCAGGAGGAGGTAGCTCGAGAGGAGGACACTCCCATCAAAGAGAGACAAACGGTCGAAGCATTCGACACTACTGTGGGAGCAGATTCTGATAACAACTCTCCTTCTCATCCTGGATTACACGTTGAGAAACAAAGAGATGATGATGTTGAAGCAGACACTGCTGTCAAAGGAGATCTTGAAGAGAAGACTGCTGAAGAAGAAGATCTGTCGAAGCAACAGGAAGCTAGGCGAACTTCAGAGCATAGCAACCAGCCTACTCCTGACCAAACTCAAAGGAGTTCCCAAACAACTGGTTCGACTAGTCTTTCTCATGAAGAGCTTGAAAGTCTCAAAGTGCAGAAACCCCTGGACTACCTGAAAGCCATACTTAGCACCAGATTCAACTTTAAAGACTCTTCCTACAGCAGTTCGACTACTTCTGGAGCCACTTCTGAAGTGCAGTCTCTACCCAATATCATGACTCAGATCAAGGTGAAGATCCTTGATGTTGACTTGTTCCAAGTTCTAGAGGAAAATGCCACTGCTCCAATGGAGTTGAAGAAACTGTTGAAGCAAGTTAACGTCTTGGATGCTTCTGTCGAAGTCTGCAATTTTGTGATAGAGCTGACAACTGTGATTGACTTATCCAGTGCAGATCTTCACCGTCGAAGGGACTTATGTCAACAAATCTCTAAAAAAATGGACCAACAAGCCGCTGAATGGAACTCTGTTTCTGTTTCGACAAATAAGGTTTCGAAACTACAAGAGCTTTCTGAAGCCTCTGTCAAGAAGATTGCTACTTGCCATAACGACATTCAAACATGGAAGAAACAAATAGCAGTTCTCCAAGAGAAAATTTCCAAAGAGGAGGAACTCATAGTTTCTATCCAACAGCCTAGGCAAAGCGAGATTGATGAAGAGTTGAAGGTTGGCATTCAACACGCAGAGACCGCTCAAAAGATCAACCAAGAGATTGAAGTTGCCCATATTCACAGGAACCTTTGTGATCGTCGACTTCAATTTCAGAAAGACAAATTTACCGCTTTGAAGGCACAATTTGCAAACCTTCAGCTTTAGTCGAATTTGCCTGTCAATTTCCAGCCCTTTGAGGCTTTATTTGTAATGATTTAACGCTATCTGTTTGGCAGCACAATATTTACTTTTAATTTCAATTTTATTCGACTGCTATCTTTATTTCCTGCAACATTGGTTTATACCTTTTCAAATATTTGCCATTTGTTTTTAATATCCTTTCGCCTTTCCCTATCTCTTCGACCTCATATGCGCCATTAGAAAATATTTTCAAAACTTTGAAAGGTCCTTCCCATTTGGGAGACCATTTTCCCATAACTCTGTCTTTTTGATCCATAGGAAGAATTACCTTCCACACAAAATCACCAATTGAAAAAGTCTTAAATTTTACTTTTCTATTGTAAAACTTTTCGACTCTCTCTTTTTGTCTCTTTATGAGATCTAAGGCACGTAGCCTTTCTTCGTCTAAATCAACCAATTCATCCATCATCATACTCCAGTATGTCTCTGATGGGATCTGATGATGCCTTTGAACCCTAACTGATTGTAAATACAATTCGACTGGCAAAACTGCATCATGCCCATAAGTTAATTTAAATGGAGTCGAATTGGTTGCTTCTTTAGGAGATGTTCGACAAGCCCATAAAATTTGATCTAAGGTATTATGCCAATTTTTTGGCTTTCCACCTACATGCTTTTTGATCAAATTTATCACTACCTTGTTAGCGGCTTCGACTTGTCCATTAGCCTGAGCATAATAAGGTGTCGAAGTAAGGAGCTTAAAACCTGTTTCTTGTGCAAACTTCTGCATCTTTCGACCAGTAAACACAGATCCTTGATCTGTTGTTATTGTTTCCGATATCCCAAATCTGTAGATTATATGCTTTTGGACAAAATCCATAACTGCTTCTTGATCTACATTCACCAATGGTATGGCTTCAATCCACTTAGTAAAATAATCTACTCCAACTAAAATGTACCTTTGCCCTTTTGAAGAAGCTGGTCGAATTTCACCAATTAAATCTAACGCCCAACCTCTGAACGGCCAAGGTTTTACAATCGAATGTAACTCACTTGCAGGAACATGTGGTATGCCTGCATGTACTTGGCACTCTTGACACCCTTTTGCAAATTCGACACAATCCTTTAGCATTGTTGGCCAATACATTCCTTGTCGAAACAATAACCACTTCATTTTCTGGCCAGCTTGGTGTGCGCCACACGCTCCACTATGCACATTTGACAATGCTATGTATGCTTCATTTTCGCCTAAGCATTTCAACAAGACTCCTTCCGCAGTCTTCTTGAACAATTCATTGCCAAAAAGTACATAACTCAAAGCTCTATATTTTACCTTTCGTTCGACTTTTTGATTTGGATCTTGCAAATATTCTTTGATGGGTTTTCTCCAGTCTTCGACTCCTGCATCATCTACGTTGCAAATCTCATAATTCTCTTCGTCACCATATCCCAATTTTATTTTCTCTAAATCTAATGGGGACAAACCTACAGATATGATTCTTCCTCTGACTTCAATGGCTTTTTCTAACTTCTCCTCCGACACTTTGTATCCTGATGCCAGTTGAGCAAGATCATTCGCCTCTTGATTCTCCATCCTGGGAATGTGCCTAAAAACCATATTGTCGAACTTCTTGAGAAGTCTATTTGCTATCACGAAGTACATTATTAGATTCTCTTTCACACATTTGTACTCCTTAGTCAACTGCTTTATTACCAACTCAGAGTCACCCATTATTTTGACTCTTGTTGCCCCCAATTCCAACAAGATTTCAAGTCCAGCAATCAAAGCTTCATATTCGACTTCATTGTTCGAACATAGCCCTTCGACTTTGTACTTGAACTTTGTTGGAATTTTGTCAGGAGAAATAATCACCATCCCAATACCAATTCCATTCTTATGCCTGGAACCGTCGAAATACAGTTTCCATGGTGCTAATTCGACGTACTCTATAGTTTCGACTATAAAGTGGTCAGCTATAAAATCAGCCACCACTTGTCCTTTCATAGCCTTTAAAGGCAAATATTTTAAGGAGTATTTTGTTAGAGCCAAAGCCCACTTTCCAATTCGACTATGCAAAATAGACTTAGACAACATATGTTTTATTACGTTGAAATGAGAAGATACATATACATCAACAGGCTTTATATAATGCTTCAATTTCATACAAGAGAAATATACACATAAACATAGTTTTTCTATGGCACTATATCTAGTTTCAGCATCATTTAAGACTCTGCTGAGATAATAGATGGCCCTTTCGACGCCATTCTCATCCTCTTGACACAACATACTTCCTAATGTCTTGTCTGATGCAGAGATATACAATCTCATGCTTCTTTTCCTACAAGGGGACATCAAGATTGGAGGACTTGCCAAGTACTCTTTGATCTTGTCGAAAGCCACTTGTTGCTCTTGCCCCCATGTGAATTCTTCTTTCTTTAGTCGAAGTAGAGGAGAAAAGGGTTGTGTTTTTCCACTGAGGTTGGAGATGAATCTTCTTAGAAAATTGATCTTCCCTAGTAGAGATTGCAATCCCTTTTTCGTTGATGGCGCTTTCGCTTCCATTATAGCTTTGGCTTTGTTTTCATTTATTTCGATCCCTTTCTTGTGGACCACAAAACCTAAAAAATCACCCGCCTGCACACCAAAAGCACATTTAAGGGGATTCATCTTTAGACCAAACTTTCTCATCCTCTCAAAGGATTGTCGAAGATGGTCTATATGATCTTTTCCTGAAACAGACTTGATTACAATATCATCAATGTAAATCTGCATAAACGTCTCAATAAAATCATGAAAAATTGAATTCATAGCCCTTTGGTAAGTGGCTCCAGCATTCTTTAAGCCAAAAGGCATCACTACCCATTCATAAGTTCCAATTGCTCCAGGACAACGAAAAGCTGTCTTAGAAACATCTTCTTCAGCAATAAAAATTTGGTTATAGCCAGAGTATCCATCCAACATACTTAGATACTCGTGACCTGCTGCAGAATCTATAAGCATTTCTGCTACTGGCATAGGATATTCGTCCTTTGGGGTAGCAGAATTTAAATCTCTAAAATCAATGCATACCCTAAGTTTGCCATTTTTCTTAATAACCGGAACTATATTTGCAATCCAATCAACATACCTGGTAGTGCGGATGAAGTTGCATTTTAGAAGTCTTTCGACCTCTTCTTTTATTTTCGACAGAACTTCTGGTGCAAAGCGCCTTGGAGTTTGCTTGACTGGCTTCTTCCCTTCTATGATTGGCAGCTTCAATTCGACCAAACTTCTGTCCAAACCAGGCATTTCGTCATAATCCCATGCAAAGCAATCTTTGAACTCCTTCAACAACTGGATTATTTCGACTCTGAACTGAGGATCCATCCTTGCACTTATGTAGGTTGGTCTTTTTTCTGCCCCCAGTCCCAAGTTGATTTCTTCTAAAGGATCCTGCGCCACCATCTTCAAATTGTTCGACACTGGATCTTTTTCGAACCCTAAAAGTTCGTCGTCATAAATGGCGTCAAGTTTTTGGTGTTGCCATTCGTCTATTTGGTTGTTATCATCATTTTCCTCAACGTCTTTTTGAAGACATTGTTCATTTGAATCTTCATGATTGGCTTCGACAGCCATGTATTTTTCTTCGGCCTCCAGAGCCGCTTTGAATTTGTTTTCGGCTATGTAAGCCGTAATTTTGTCAAGCACTGCTTGTTCACTCATCATCATTGTCGAACTCACTCCCCCATCCTGTTGGTGCTATGTTGGTAGTCCCCCACATGTAGTTGGAGTCACCAATGACTTCCTTATCCCACTGAAAACCATGCGTAGGATGGAGATACATGGAACAGTACGCGTTGTCCGTTGCCTTCAAGTCAAATTTCGCCGGACTGCAAGGAGGTATGTGGGCTAAGTTTTTGTCGAAACTTCGATCACTTACATTGTTTACTTCGGACATGAAGTAACTTTGGTTTGCTTCTATGTTCTCGATGATTCCATCTGGCCTCCAAATAACTATTCTCTGATGCATCGACGAAGGAACAACACCTATACCATGGATCCATTCTCTTCCCAACAGCAAGTTGTAGTTTGCCCTGGAAGCAATAACTATAAACATTGTTGGCCTTGTTATAGTACCAACTGTCAGATCCACTTGAATAACTCCCATGGTTGTTCCCACCTTTCCTTCGTAATTCGACAGAACCATGTTCTGGGGCTTTGCATCCGAGTCATCTTTGCCAATCTTTTTCAGCATGAAGTGGGGCATTAAATTCACAGCAGCACCACCATCCACTAGGATCTTGTTCACACCAACACTCTCAATCTTTCCTTTGATAAACAAAGGCTTCAAGTGCGCCTTCATGGAATCGTCTGGTCTTTCGAAGAAAGTATTTTGCTCTTCGACACAACCATTATTCATTACGTAGTAACACACGGGCTTGTGCACCATCATTTCCTCTTCCATCCTATCCTCTTCGTCTTCGACTTCCATGATCCTATCATAGTCTCTGGGAAGGACCGAGACCACGTTACAGACAACGTCAAAGGATGCCTCCGAATCTGACTTAAAATCATCTGTCATCTCGTCATCCTCCAACTTCTTCTCTTTGGGCACACTTTGCGCTGCTACACTGTTTGGTTTGATTTGCTGGAGAGGCTTCTTCTTGTTTGCCATTTGAGCGTTGCTGCTACATTCCGCTTCGTCCTTGTTTCCAGCCACTTTTCTCATCATACCTTTTTCAGCAACTTCTTTCTCAACCCTCTTTTGCCTTTGGAACCTCCTCCACTGGGATCTCGACATGGGGCTCTTCCCTTTATAATTCTCTGAAGGATATGGCCTAGGTTTATATTTCTCCAACTCCTTCTTGTTTTCCATTGAAGTGCCTCTCTGCACTTCGAAATTCTTCCACTTCTTCTGGCCTTGGGCATCTCTGATGGGTTGAACCCATTTGTTATCTATCACTTTGTTTGATGGCTTGTAAGTGCCATAATGTCTGTCTCTGCGCCTCCATTGGTGGTGCTCACTCCTTCTTGGATCATATCTTGTTGCTCCCCCATTCGCCTTCCTTCTTGCTTAATCTATTGCCTCCAAGTTGGTGGCAGCCTTTATGTCGAAAATGGAACTATAACGAGGGCATAGCATCACGTCACTCTTCCTTCTCTGGCACCTTTTGATGAATTCGACCAAACTCTCATCTTCTTTGGGGTACGCCAGCTTTTGGTACTCCTCTCGACGTTGATCTTCATCTACTGCTGCCTGAGTTTTCTGCGACACTTCTACCATATTTATTCCCGCATTTTGCTTGTCAGCAATGGTTAGTTTGTTCATCTTTTCAATGAGCTTTTCCTCTTCGACTCTATCCTTCTTTTTCGTCAGGTCGAACTTCCCTTCTGGGCAGCAACACCAGGATATGTTCCTAGGAGCATGCTTGCAGCAACACTTGTTTGACTCTTCTTTAGGATCCTCCTTTATTCTTCGTAGGATCCCATAAGTCCCAGATTTCCCACGGCCATGCACAGCTTTTTCTTTCATCCCTGTGACCTCCTTGTCGAAAGGTCCCATGATGTTGATGCAGTAATTTGCAACATCAGCTTCCTTCGTGTTGTCAAGATCAAGGCCTTCAGTAGCCTTATTTTCAGCAGCGAAGTCCTCAGTAACTTCCTCCTTGGTGATAGGGGAATCACCATCGTCATCAAAATCACTTCCCCAACCAGTTGGTTGGATTTCGCTGATGTCGGTGTGATAGGTTGCAGGAATAGTGTAATTCATCAGGTAGTCGAATTTTCCACTTGGCTGTCCCAAACAATCCCAGATTTCTCCTGGTCGAACCACCACGTCTTCAGCATTACTGTCATCGTTCTTTTCCTCGAAACCCTTTGTAGTTTCCTCCAATTTCTGATTGTCAAAGCTTTCAGTAACTTCGACCTTACCTTCATCGTCGAAGTCCTCAGTGACTTCAACTGTGTTTTTGTCGTCAAGATCTTCAGTGACTTTGACTTCATTATCGTTGTCGAACGCTTTAGTGCCTTCGACTTCGTTCTGGCCTGCAAGATCTTCAGTAATCTCGACCATGTTGACACTGGTGTCGAAACCTTCCATAGCCTCCACCATCTCGAAACTGCCATCAGAAGCAACTTCAATCTCCACCATATTCACAGTGGATGGTTCAGCATAGTGTGCTTCGACAACCTGCATAGGATTCGAATCAATCCCCATTTGTTGTTTTGGCTTCTCGCCAAACTTCAGCCTTCCATCACGGATAGCATTTTGAACTAGATCCCTGAAAAGAAAACATTGAGACGTTTTATGACCCAAAAAGTTATGGTACTGACAAAAACCCCTCTTTTTCTGTTGTTCGACAGGCGGTTCTTTAGCGCCTGGTGGTTTTATTAACTGACCATCTTTGACCAATAGATCAAAAATTTCGTCGCACTTGGTGACGTCGAACGTATAAGTTCGTTTAGGAAACTTATCATTCTTTTCAGGTTCGACCGGATTTTTTCCATTTGACGGAGCTAGTACTTTACAGGCGTATGGTGGGCCTGACTTTAGTTCTGCCAGATCAATTTCTTGTTCGTCGATCAAAATTAGTTCATTTTCGCCACCATCATCATCCTGGCATACTCCTACATAGGCCACTCTTTCCTTTTTATTTTTATTTGATCTGAATTTCTCAGCTTTTAGCCTTTCAATCTGTCTTACCCTATATGCTAATTGTGCCATATCTCTTAAATATTGAGTGTCTAATTTCTTCCTTATAGAATAATCTAGACCCCCTGCAGCCATTTCGACTAACTCTCGTTCTGGCACTTGTGTGAAACATCTTGCCTTAAGCAACCTGAACCTATTTAGGTAATCATCTATAGGCTCTGAAAATTTCCTCTTAACACTGGCTAATTCCTTCAAACTTATCTTAGTCTGACCCATATAGAATTGTTCATGGAACAATCTTTCTAATTGGGTCCATGTGAATATAGAGTTCGCAGGCAAGGATGTAAACCAGGTGAATGCATTTTTTGTCAAAGAACTTGGGAAGTACTTCATTTTCAAATTTTCATTATTGACTATTTCTCCTGCTTCTATTAGATAACGCGCTACGTGCTCTATAGTAGATTCACTAGTATCTCCTGAAAACTTAGTAAACTTAGGAACTTTCCATCTTGGGGGTAGTTCCTCTTGCAGAATGTATTCTGACAATGGGGAAGTATAAGTAGGCCTTTGCAACCCTACATTTACACCGTTTTGGGCCATTATCCTTTCGACCATGGCTGTTATGTTATTTTCGACAGGCAAGTTATTATATCGTATTCGCTGTTGCAACACATCATCAGCATCTTGGCCTCTCTGGACTATTACCCTCCTAGGCTCTTGTTGAACGAGGATTTCGACACGAGGCTGTTCGACCACTGCCTCTTGGTTTCTAGGGTTTGCCTGAGGATTCTCTAAAGGCCTTTGATTTATCGTGGGTTCCTCTTCGACATTTACTACTTGGTTTTGAATCACTTGTTCTCTTTGTCGTGTTTGAGGAACACAAAAAAAGTCAGCAATGCGCGTCATTTGCGCAGCCAACAATTGGTTGGTTTGGGTAGTGTTTTATATTAAAGGGTTAAACACTGCTCCCATTTGTTGAGTCAACATTTGGACCATATCATGATTACTTTCGTCCATTTGTTGTCGAATTACTTGCGCATAATTATTGGTAATTGCTGGTATTTGGAAATTTGGTAGGGATTGGTTCAATCTACTCATATTTCCACCATATCCTGATCCTTGCAGTGGCGAAGACATGTGGACCATGGCGTCAGAATACAAGGGTGGTGCACTTTGCAAGTTTGCCATTACTGACGTTGGCATTCCATATGGTTGTTCTCTTCCGAACATAGGCATGGAAAATTTGTCTGGAATGGCCTAAAATTTTGTCCTCCCGGAGGAGGCGTCCCCATAGGCCTTGAATGTCCCATTGTGGAAGAACTAGGCATACTTTGGGAGAGCGAAACCGCTGGTATAGATCCTGTTGACGAAGGCATAACCTCCTCCAGAACAGGGTTTGAATCCACATTTCCCCCTGTCGAAGGTATAGGGTTGGAAACAGGAATATTTTCAGTTGAATTTGGATTGGGATTAGGATTATTTGACTGATTCGCCATTTTCCTTACTCTAGTTCTTTTGGGTCTCTCTACGTCAGATACGGCTAATTTACCGCTTCTTAGTATCATACAACGAAGAAAAAGCCTTAATTTTTAAAATTTATTTAAGTTTTATATTGCACTAGTCCCACTGGGCGTGCCAATTTGTTCGCTGTTGATCTTGGCGAACAATCTCTGGTTTACCAGAATGGTGAAGTCTGGGTTACTTGCAGGATTAACCAAACAAATCCTAGGACGTCGGGCGAAAACTTAGATCAACGTGATAATTTTAAATCAAGGGTGATATCTTGGTGTTAGGTTTTATGTATTTAAGCCTTTTAGAATAAAAGATTTCAACTAACTCTAGATAAAAGTCTGAGATAAAAGAAAATGACTTTGAAAAGAACTTTTAAAGTAAAATGGCGAAGAAAGAACTTTAAAGTAAAATGACGAAGAAAACATAAAGATGCTGGTAAATGTAAAGAGATTGGTAAAAAGACTTTGATTGATAAAGAAATTAAAAGATGGTGTTTACACGTACATTTTTCCAAATAACTCTTTTCTCTCACACGGGTACTTTGAGTAATTGCAGGAAGTTTTGTACAACTTTTTCACACACAATTCTAATAACAACTATCCTATTTATAGATAAACAAAATAACTGCTATTAACGACTAAATCCTAAAACTTCGACATCTGGCCTTCTGCATGTCTCCCTTTCGCCAGGTGCTTCCACGCGTCTTCTGCCAAACGTTATAATTCTCTTGAATTTGAATCTTTAAGTTATGTCGAACCAACGCGTCCTTTCAGACTTGTCGAATTGTCGAACTATCACAACGTTCTTCATACTTGTCCAAACCTTTTCCATTTGCAGAAATCTTTACTTGACGAAATGTCGAAACGTTGCCCCGTCGAAATGTTGAAGAATGTTGAAGAATATCTCCCAAGTAGATATACTCTTTCAGTTGTGCTTCTTTTGGTATGTACCTCCATTTGTCGAAAACAACTCTTTATGTGTTGAACTCATGGCGTCGAAAATACGCATATACAGTACCCTAATGGGCAATAGAGATGTTTCTAGAGCGGTTTGAATGATTTTGATGCTAAATTTTTTTTTAAAATTTTCTAAACCGTTAGAGAAAAAGTATTGAATGATTTTGATGCCAAAAATTTTTTAGACCGTAAGAGAAAAAGTACGTAGTTCAGTTTAGTTTAATAGACTTTTAAAAATAAAATTGAATTGTACCATATCAAATTAATGTGATTTGCATTTATACGATTTGTTTGGTTTTTTATAAGATTTTTATAAAGTCGTGCATATATCTATATAGAAAATAACATAATTTTGTGTTTAATTATTCATACATTATCAAATAGGAATATAACTCTTCATATTTAAACAAAAAATCTCATTAAATATACAAAAATCTTTGTGTTTAATTATTCATACATTATCAAATAAGAACATAACTCTTCATATTTAGACAAAAACATCTCATTAAATATACAAAAATCAGAATATAGACAAGTGGGAAAAAATAGTAGAATAAAACAATATAAAAAATATTATAATAAAACATAAAAACATTAGAGGGAAGAGATTAGAAAAGATAAAAAAGAAAGAACATAAGATATGTGAAATTAGACAAAACATGTGCAATAAAAAAGTAATTGGAAGGGAAAATAATAACATAAAAATAAGAATATGAAAAAGAAAAAACATGAGAGGAAATATTATAGTATAATAGACGAGACGTACATGATAAAGAAGATGAGAAGAATGTGTGATACTAAGTTTTATTTGAGAAGGTTGAAACTGAAACCATAAGTGTGAGTAAGAGAAAAATGTTCGTAATTGTAAGGTTACGGGCATAATTATTTTGAGTTTTGGGCTGAATGTGAGATAAGTGAATTTCAGGTTGTAACATAATGCGATTTGATTTAGTTTAGTTTGTTTTGCAAAATACAAACCGCAAACCAAACCAAACCACGCGTTTTTGTTGAAAATGACCCAAACACATCTGAATAAAATGTAATTTTTTACGGTTTCAGTTTGGTTTGGTTTGATTTACGATTTTCTATAGAGTTGGTTCGATTTAAAAAACCCCCTAATGGCAAATATCTCTACAAGCAAAAAACAACTAATGCATTGTAAACCTTATTGTTGAAATCAGTGGTCCAAATTTAAAATTCAATAAGAAATAAAAACTATTTTAACATATTGAACAATTGAGATTACTCTGCAATTACCTTTTTTTTTTGTTTACAATAGGGAATCCATTTCCCAAACTTTTAATTAGAATAACATTCAAGTCTTGTCGCACTAAGTGTAGTCGGATACATGAATTGAACTATACCACACCTTTTTTAATTATAACAATTATGTCTCTATCTAACTCATTAACTCATTAATCATCCCAACTGTCTCTCCCAATTGTTAAGGGTGCCTTTGTTTCTATTACGATCCTTGAGGAAGAATATTTGGCAGGATTGACAGATTGCAAGTTTAACCTTCATGGTAGAATACTCTTGCTCAAAGGAACCACCACTTAATTGTTAGTGATTTATGTGTTTAGCAAGCTAGCAACTACTTGGAAGGACTTTGGTAAATGAGGGGTAATCTCGGTAGGAAAATGGTTCTTTGAGTTCACTTTTTCTTCCCTAAAAGATGTCACAAGAGTTAAGACTTCAGGCTCTTGGAATCTTTCACCAAGGTTTCTCAAGCTCTTCACGCGGACTAGGGATTTCAATTCATCTTTGCAACAAAACTCCACCACACAGGATTGAGTAATGTTCTATGAACTCTAACAAGAATACACGAGACCTAGAATTCTATTTGCAATCAAAAGTGGTGTTGGAACACATATTTTCTCTAACGTTGCCTCCACTAAACTGATGATAGATATATGTTTTGGCCACTGTGTCAAAGCACTTATAGACATGGATATCACTACTGGCCTGAGATATAAATTTTTTGTTGAGAGGAAAGGTTTTGCATTTTTCTATGATGTGGATCATGAAAATCTTTTCCCTTTCTGCTATCATTGTGGGAAAACTAGACATCATGTGAACAATGACGGTTTTATGAAGTGTCAAATAAGTAGAACATGCCAAGAAACAAAATTATTATACTTAAGAAGGTGTTTGTTCCCAATGAGAATTCTTTGAATGCTAGATTTGCTATAGAAATTCCTCCTAAAAGTTCTATGGGGCCAGTTTTGGACAAATTTGCTAAAGTGAAGGGCATTATTGAGCAACCTGAAACTAACTTAAACAAAAAGAAAGACAATCTTCTTGAAGGTATTTAGTCCCTTGTTGTTGCAGTTGAGGTTGAATTAGATGTCATCAATTCACAAAAAGATGAATTTATATTAATGAATTCGAGGATATTGAAAATATTGATGGACATAATCTCAACCATAATATGTAATTCATGCATGACTCATGGGGCAATATTAGTGATAATGTTGTAGGAGATGAAATCCAGGATAATGAGGTTAACTCAGAGATGGAACATGTAAACTTTCAAATGAAAATGTCCAAGTATAATAAGAAATAATTGAGACAAAATTCAAGGGCCAAGAATTATACTACGAGATCCAAAGTAGTTAACTTTAAGACTTCCTTATGAAGTGATTATATTCTAATGCAAGGGGCCTTACCAATGGTCATACTAGATTGACATTAAAAAATTTACTCAAGTTCCATAAACCTTATTTTTATTTCTTGGCAAAACACTGGATGGATTACCTGACTTTTCCTCCAAGATTCTTTGACTCCTTTAACATGAAGATCTTTGCCTTCAATACCAAACAAAACTTAACTCGAAATCTCTAGTGTATTTTTTCAAAAAATTATCAACCCTCTTGTGGTTAACACCTCAGATAAATTTGTGGCTTACATGGTGGAGTATCTTAATAGAAAGTTTGGCATTGTGGTTGTCTATGCCTTAAAATCCTATATAACTAAAGGATCTCTTCGGTCACACATTTCTAACCTTCATTTAGCTCTCAAGCTTCCTTGGAGCTTTCTTGGTGATTTCAACTAAAGGTGTACATGGGTTGGGTAAACTCGACCAAACTCATCCAAACCGACCCAAAAAATTGATTGAGTCGGGTTATTTGATGAACATAGTTTTAAAAAATGAAAAACCATTCAAAAAAACTGGGTTCCGGGTAATTCTAGACCCATCTGAAAGCTCTAGGTTTTTGAACAAATATTGGGAAAACATAATTGTTAATGCAATAATGAGATCAAGCTAAATAATTCTGCTGAAAACGTGATGTCGAACAAGATGTCTTAACATGCATCTTGACATCCTGGACTGAATGGCATAAGTTAGTTTTTAATCTGCTGCAACACTCAAGGAGAAATTGCTGCATGGATCAAGGACTGAAGACTGAAGCCCAAGGAAGCAGAAGACACTATAAATAGAAGACTTAGACCTAGGTTTGTCATGCCTTAGTACGCCTGTTGTAACCTTGTTTTTTTGTGTAAGAAACAAGGGTTTACGGTCTTGAGAGTCGTTGGCTCTCTAGGTTGTAAGTCTCCCTTTGTATCAGTTGATACACTGTGGTAGATATAGGTGTCACACAGATCCATAAGCCTTGAGGTATTGGATTGTGTATTGTTCTTGGATGAAGCTTTTAAGCAAGTCCGAGTGCTTGTTTGTCAAGTATGCTTGACAGATTTCTGTATTGATATGGACGATGAAGAAATCACAGTTGGTGGTTGAGGGAAGTGAGTGGGGTATCTCGTATCAAGGTTCTAAATGTTTGAGTTTAACCTTGGTAAAGATGTTCATGGGGTAGATGTTAGGGATAAAGTTGTAAATGAGGGAGTTTAACTTTGTAACAGTCTACACAATAGCGAAGTCTTCTTCGTGGATTGGTATCTCCCAGATGTAGGTGAGTTGCACCGAACTGGGTTAACAATTACTGTGTTCTTTATCATTCTGCAAATTTACGTTTCTATTAGGGTTTATGATGAACATGTTGGATCAGATGTCATGACATCTGTGATGGTGCAGTTCTGATATTCAAGGTATCAGTCTGCAGTTGCGCCTCTGAGTTTAAAAGATTATGTAGAACAATATCTTGACATATGTTACGACATCTGCTGTCTGCATATGCCAGAATTTCAATTGGTATCAGAGCAGGCATCCTGTCTGGTTCTGGATGAGATCTTTGGGAGATACTTTCTGGCGTTTAAACAAGGAGGAGTTTTGGAGATCAGATCAATCAACTCAAACATACCCAAGGGTATTAATGGATGAGATGAATGTTCTGGATCGAAGGGAGCAACCCGGAGGTTGTTCATGTTGCTGAGGAGATTCTAAAATAACTACAGGAGAAGTAGCTAGTTCTCTTGTTGATGTGTCTTGTAAGATGTTGTGACATCTTATTAGGGCAAGCAGGATTTGTTCCTTGGTGGTTCCGCTGCATGTGTTTCTGATGGAAGAGCTCTAGGATTATGGGATTCTGGAGTTGTTACTGAAGACAGTTGGTGGAAGGTCTCAATCGTCGGCCTCTATATTTGAGTATATCTGTATTTTTTAATTCCAAAGTCGAGAGCGATGGAGTGAAGGAAGTTGTGGTTAGATATCTGGTATAATGACTTGGTACTTGGAGTCTTGGTTTCTTAATTCAGTTTGGAGTCAGTTAGGGAGGAAAGGAGTTGAGTTAAAGTTTATCAGGTTCTTGCTCTAGGAGTTTGATAAATATTTGGCAAACTAGGTTGTCAAAGATACTTGAGATCTATCTCAAGTCCACTCATAAAGACATCTATGTCGTGTATCTGGAGTCTTCTAGTTACTCTTCTAACTAGAAGGTGTTTCTTTGAGACACAATCTGAAGAACGTGGAGGTGGTTTATTTTCACCATCCAAAAACAGCAAGGAATGATTCATCTCTCTTGAACCTAAGAGTGGATCCAATCTGATTGAAGAGTTGTTGAGGTAACTAAGACTTATTCAGAGAAAGTCTTAGTTACTTGAGTCAAGGGTGGCAGCCTTGGTATCTCAACATTGTCATTGAAGAAGATACTTGCAAAAAGATTGAATACTTTATAAGTGTTCATGACATGATCTGGTGGTGCTCAGCTACAGCAGTGAAGAAGGGTTATGGTACAAGGATTTAAGATCAATTGCTATTTGTGAAATCCATAAGTATTTAATTGATTATCCTTGAAAGTCAAGATTGAGGATGTTCTGTCAGATGTTCTAACATCTTTTCATCAGAGGCTTGTAGAATCATGGGAGGTGAAATTCTGGTACCAGACGTGTGATGTTAAGGTGCGATGTCACAACAACACACTCTTCAATAATGGACAGAATAAGCAACAGGAAAACACAAGGAATTGTTCACCCAGTTCGGTCTAACTACCTACGTCTGGGGACTACCAAGCCAGGGATGAAATTCACTACTTGTAGATATAATTTACAGACTCAACACACCAGTTGACAATCTCCTAAACTTATACTCTACTAGTGACTTTCTACCTAAGAAACCACTTAGATATGAGAACACTACTCAATCCCCTAAAACACTCAAAGAACAACCTCTTTGAGATCCCTTGATCTTGCTTCCTAGCTTCGATCAATCAACAACTCTCTATTGCTTCACAGCTTCTAGAGAGGACAGAAAATTCAACACCTATTCAACCTAGAATAGTGTGATTACAAGTACTCTAAACAAACCCTAGACTCTAAGCCTCCAGCTCTTGATCTTCAATCTGTTTTCTGTACCTTCTTCCTTGGTCTTGTGCGCTTTATATAGCTCCTTCAATTTGGATTGGATTTGTCACAATATTTGATCAGATTTGTTAATTAAAAACTGAGTCTTTTAAAACAGATTTTATCCCCAAAATCTTTTTAAATCTTCCACCTTTTAATTCTCCAACAAACCTGCAATCAAATCTCCCATGTAACAGAAAATATCTAGCCCAAGATATTCTCATCCAACGAGTCAACACTCTCCACAATTCCAGCTAATACGCGACCCTAATAACAACAAGCCCATGCTGTCATTAGCTTCAGTTCTGCAAGTCTGATGTTACAACATCACCTATGTGACATCAGACATCCACTTCAGCAACTAGCAACCTTAACACAGCCCAGTGTTAAGTGCAATGTTATGATATCAAGCCCATGACATCAAACATAGTTAACCTTCACAACTTAGTACAGCCCAGTACTAAGACTTAATGCTGCAACATCAACACCATGACATCAACATTAAACACCTTGTTGTTTTACCAAAATTCCAGCCAATCCAGGAACTTACAATCTCCCCCTTTGGCTAATTTTGGCTAAAACAATCTCTGCATCTTCAGAGACTTCAGCAGCGGAATATCTTCAATATTTTGAAATACACTTCATCAGCAGCAGTTTGACAATCTTCATAGTCTTCATTACTAGATCTGCTGCAGCACCATCTTCATTATTGACAGCAGCCAATTGGTGCTCCCCCTCAAGAACATGAACCAGCATCACAGCTGTTCAGTAGCTCACAATGTACAACACTTTTCTCCCCTTTGATGTCTGCTTGGCTGCACTCTTCAATTGCCATGATATCTTCACTAGTTCAGTCAAGACTCCTCCTCACTGCAGCAATGTTGCTCAGCATAGCAACTGTCAATAACTCCCCCTTAATATCTGCATCACACTTGCAGCATATGGCAATAATAACTCTTGACTATCTTTGACACTTGAACCTCTTGGCTATTTCTCATCTCCCCCTTTTTAGCCACAATTTGACAAACCTCAAAAAGAAGTCCTATGACACCCATCTATTCAAGGCCATGATTCAATCTTGTCTTCAGACATCTCCTCAGAAGCATGTGCGCACAAGATTCAAACAATTTCCTTCATATGAATAGAACCATCCAAAGCCACACCAATCAACAGCCTAATGTCATAACACGATATCTGACATTATATCCTCATAAGAAGCAACCAATCTCCACAAGCATGCAATCTTCACAATAAATGCACCTTTGCTGCGAAATCCATAGACAAGTACTCCCCCTGTCAAATGCTCTAGATGAATATGAACACTTGCTGAGCACATTCATTTCGGTACCACTGTCTCTTTTTCCACATACAGTCATTCCCTGATCTACTTCAGTCTTCTCTACATTCTCCATCCAAGGCAGACTTTCTACTTCATCATTCTCCCGTATGACTATGTAGACGCTCCTTAGGTATAATGTAAGCACCAAGCTTCAGATCCAGAACAAGGACATCCTTCACCAAGGACACTCTTGACACTCTTGACACCAGGGTATTACATATGCTCTACTACTGGATTTACTATCAGCAAAGTAATCCAAACTCAACACTGTGTCACAACCTCCACAGATTCTCAGAATACTTATAAGCTTTACTGAGATCCAGTCTCTTCAAGAGATCACACTTCCTCTTTCCTTACATCCACCAGTAGTTGTTGAAACTGGTGATGTCTTCAAAGACAGTAGTCATGCTTAAACACATGACCATAATCTCCACTTCTTCTGACCAAAATGCTAGAGCATTCAATTCCACATGTCCAATCTTAATCATCTTCCAGATCTAACCACCAGCAAACATGATGTTATAACATCTTTTGGGACATCAGCTTCTCATCACCATTCAAAGGACTCATTGCACAGAGAAGTCCTTCAAGAAGCTCCCAATAAAACACCGTCAGAGCAACTTATTCATACACACCTGAATACCATAAGTTCCCACACCCTCTCTGAACCATATCCTAGCAAACTCATCCATATCCAGAGTATTTATACCAAATTCTTTTTCCAGAACATACTGGAGGGGTTCTGCATTCACTCAAAAGTCTCCTAGGTGTTGACCTGGGATTATTGGCTTAGCATCTGTTTCCTGGAAAGTATTGTGAATGACTTGTCCAGATGGTGATGCCGTTGAAGATGGAGATGGAAGACTATGAAGACATCATAATCTTGATGGTTACAGCTTGAGTCAGTTTATTTCTGATCCAGGTGCTTTGGAGCATATTGTTTTCTCTGGTTATGAAGGTCGAGGATAAGTGGCAGTTATCTTTGGCTTTCTACTGATAGCTCTACTAAGGGAAGTGGTATTCTTTGGTATTGCTATGGGGTAGTCTTGGACTACTTATTTTCTAAAGATTCAGATGTGGCAGGTTTGAAGTCTTTGGAGTTTCAAAGCAGAATGGAGGTTGTCTACTCAAAACTTGGTTGTTGAATCAAGTATGTGAGAGCGTGGAAATCTGTTTCTGCAAAGGGAGGAGGTTCTTTTAAGTGGCAGAAGGAAGAGCTGAATTCAGCAGTTGGATGTCATAATGTTTTGACATCTAGCTTAACATCAGAAGTCTCAGCTGGTTATGTGGCACATCAGCTTAAGATAAGGTTATCTACCTGGGAGTGATGGATTCTTCAAAAAGGTCTATCTCATGCAGTTTGCGGGAGCTGTGGATGAGAAGATGTTACATGACTAAGAGGCTTGGTGGATCCAAGATGTCTTGCTATAAGGCAAGTAGTTCATGTGACATGAAGATCTGATTTTATTAGTAGATCAGGGTATCTTGTGGGAGTTTTTAAGATGAGTGAGGTCAATCAAAAGGTGGTATTTGATTGGTTTCACAAAGTGCGTTCAAGCAGGATGCTTGAAGCTGATTGCTCTTGTGTACAAGAGTGGTTAGTTGAATTTGTTTGAAGGTTTTGGTTATCTAGGAGCTTGTGGCAGAAGTTCTGGGTTGAGGATGGAAACATCCCTTCTTTGGTGGATGAGAGTTTATTTCTCTCTGGGTTTTTGAAGTTTTCTTTGTTCAAGCTGGTGGCGCAGTGTTGTTTGAAGATCTTCAGTGTGGATTACTATGCTGATAGTAAGTCCATCGGTGGAACATATCAAGAACCATGGTGTGTGGTGTCTGTGATGTGTGGAAGATGTCCTAACTGATGTTAGAACATCCTTGGGTTGGATATCCTTGGTGAAGGATTTCAGGTTCTCTGATGAACTGGTTACTTGCATCGTGTCCAAGAAGTGTCTACATAATCATCCGGGAGAATGATGGAGTAGAAGGGTTCCTTGGAAGGAGGATGTAAGTGTTTGTGAAGACTGAAGTGGATCATGTGTTGATTGCATAGAAGTCAGTTTCCTGATTGCGTTCAGAAGTGGAGATTCACCATAAATCAGAAGTATTCCAGATTATCATACGGGAGAATGATAGGAATGGATGTCTTAGATTGCGGGGTGTTTATCTCTAATGCTGGTTGGGTGAGGTCAGTGGAAAATCTTGCATATGGCATTGGAGCCCTTGGAGCAAGTCATGCTAGTAGTGGATCAGTTTAGAAGTTGTGAAGTTCTAGAGCATGCATACGATAGCTGACGTCGTTATAACAAACTAAGGGGCCATGTGCGTCTCTTTGAGGAATGTGAAGCATTTTGATTTAATTGTTTTATGCCTCAAGCAGCTGGAGGTCTATACATGAGAATTCAAGAGGAGTTCGTGTGGTGTGTAGATGGTTGCAGGATGAGGGGGATCAATGGGACTTTGATCTTAAGCCAAGAGTTTGGTATGGTTGGTATACACGTCCTCACGGGTAGCATGATGGTGATCATGTGTGAGTGATTTTTGTTTCTTGTCAGAGGGAACAATAAAGAGTTAATGGTTGCGTTCAGCAGGTGTGTTGAACAGAGGGTTCACTCTTGAAGACGTGAAGATGCGTCTTATGTTTTCCAGTCATTAGCTTGGGTGTTCAGTGGAGGAGCACCAGTTACCTTAGTCAGGGGGAGAGGTCTCTTGATCTAAGATGAAGTTCCAGTTTGCATTTGTGCGTCAAGCAAACTGAGATGTCAAGATGGCTTGGCATTATTGTTAAAGTTCCAGTTTGCATTTGTGCGTCAAGAAAACTGAGATGTCAAGATGGCTTTACATTATTGTTGAAGTTCCAGTTTGCATTTGTGCGTCAAGCAAACTGAGATGTCAAGGAGGATGTCTTGACATTAGAGTATTGTTGCAAGTTGTGGGAAACTTGGCAATGCATACTTGAATGGTTCTTATTGGATGCTTAAGAATCATTGATGAGTCTGGGAGAATTTATTTTTCTCTGCAGATTGTGATCACTATACTGTGAAGATTTTATTCAATACAGATATTTTCTTTAACATTGTTGTGTGAGACTTGGTCTAGGACGTCATTGCAGTAAAGAGTGTCTGGAGAATCTCTGACAGTCTAGTGACAGAAGTATTGATTCCGTCTTGGGAAAACGCTTAGGGTGTATGCTTGTCAAGAAGGACGTGTAAAATCTTGTCCTTGAATATACACTCGCATGTGTTGGAACGTGTACTTCAAGAAGAATCTGTTCAGAAATGAATAAAGACAAAAATATTGGGTAGTGGTTGATACAATTCAAATAAGGGGATCTCAAAATTCATCTTATTGTATCACTCTTGCTGGTGTCTTTATGGCTTATATAAGGTTTTGGGTGAGCACTCTTTGGATCTGGATATACCTTGGTAATACTTGTCAAATTGTGTCTAAAAAGGGGGAGAAGTGTTATGATCTTCTTATTATAAGGATCTCATGTCTGATAAAGCAGCTTGTCAAAATGCTCAACAGGATGTTTCAACATTCTAGGTCTCAGCTCTCAAATAGACTTTTGTGTCTTGTGATTTGAGTTATGAACACAGTCATGTCCTGTGTTCTGAGTTACCCAAGGAAGTACTTTGCTACTAAGGGTATTGCTACTGCTTTTTCCTAATGGTTTTCTTACGCCTCTTAAGAGGAAGATTCATCATTTCGTGACAAGTATTGGTACACGGGGTTAAGGGGGGCGTCTCGCATCTTCTTTCTCGTGTATAACATCATGGGTAATGTATAGGACTTGAAAGTATTTGTAATCCTCACTGCATGCACCATCGATCTGGAGCTTACCATGCATATGCGTTTTAGCCAAAATTTACCAAAAAGGGGGAGATTGAAAGCTCTAGCTTTTTGAACAAATTTTGGGAAAACATAATTGTTAATGCAACAATGAGATCAAGCTAAATAATTCTGCTGAAAATGTAATGTCGAACAAGATGTCTTAACATGCATCTTGACATCCTGGAGTGAATGGCATAAGTTAGTTTTTAATCTGCTGCAACACTCAAGGAGAAATTGCTGCATGGATCAAGGACTGAAGACTGAAGCCCAAGGAAGCAGAAGACACTATAAATAGAAGACTTAGACCTAGGTTTTTCATGCCTTAGTACGCCTGTTGTAACCTTGTTTTCTTGTGTAAGAAACAAGGGTTTACGGTTTTGAGAGTCGTTGGCTCTCTAGGTTGTAAGTCTCCCTTTGTATCAGTTGATACACTGTGGTAGATATAGGTGTCACACAGATCCATAAGCCTTGAGGTATTGGATTGTGTATTGTTCTTGGATGAAACTTTTAAGCAAATCCGAGTTAGCTTGTTTGTCAAGTATGCTTGACAGATTTCTGTATTGATATGGACGATGAAGAAATCACAGTTGGTGGTTGAGGAAAGTGAGTGGGGTATCTCGTATCAGGGTTCTAAACGTTTGAGTTTAACCTTGGTAAAGATGTTCATGGGGTAGATGTTAGGGATAAAGTTGTAAACGTGGGAGTTTAACTTTGTAACAGTCTACACAATAGTGAAGTCTTCTTCCTGGATTGGTATCCCCCAAATGTAGGTGAGTTGCACCGAACTGGGTTAACAATTACCGTGTTCTTTATCATTCTGCAGATTTACGTTTCTGTTAGGGTTTATGATGAACATGTTGGATCAGATGTCATGAAATCTGTGATGGTGCAGTTCTGATATTCAAGGTATCAGTCTGCAGTTGCGCCTCTGAGTTTAAAAGATTATGTAGCATAATGTCTTGACATGTGTTAGGACATCTGTTGTCTACATAGGCCAGAATCTCATCATCCCATAAAACCCATAGGTTATTGGGTGACTATTTTTTGACTTTTTTATAATTTGATGAGTGATGATTTTGATGTGCTTAATCTTGGTTGCTTCAATTACATCATCTTGAATATTTTTTATTTTGTAAGTCACAATTCTAACTTATTTTGATGTTGATTCTTGTAAGTTACAGGTATTTTATACCATTCTAGGTACTACCGTAATGTAACTTTAGTTTTTGCAAGTATGCTATAGTGAATTTTATCGTGTGTTTAGACATTTGATGCTTAACAAATAGATGTAATAGGTTAAATGACTTATTAAGAAAAAATAGTTTGAGGGTGTGGCAGCTCCCGTCATGACAATTGTTTACCAAAACCAATCTACTCATAATCATTTGCTAGTTTTAGGATTTCAATTTTTGTAATTTCAATCTCTGCAATTTCAATTTCTGTCATTTTAATTTCTGAAGTAATGAATGAAGAATCTATGTTTTGTGTTGCTTTTATCTTCTTAATTTTAGTAAAAAAATAGAAGAAAAATAGTTAACTTCATCCCCATAAATAACAAAAATTCTAAAGCCTTAGAATAATTCTGATGGGGCTGATGACAATGTTGGAAACAAGATCTTGATAACAAATCAATGCACCTATTTGTGATTTTCTAATAACCCATGCCGCACCTTAAATAGTCAGGAAAGTAGTTAGCCTCTTAAGAATTTTAAATTGTCTTAGAGTATGGAATACAATTCATTGTAGGATTTAGTTTCGGGGAGTATAAGACTATTGCTTAAGATAAATATAAAGGATACACTGCATGTATAAATAAACACATAAAAGTGTGTAAAAAGAATGAAGTAAGCCAAATAACACTTCAAATAAGTTCATGTGCCATAAATTGAAGGAACAATGGATTTCTTCACCATTAGTAACAGGTTGGACTCATTACGAGTGAGATCTCGTCTGGTGAAAAGGTGGAAACACTTATCAACAATAATAAAAATGCATGCATAAGCCTTAAGTTCAAAATGAACCAAAAGTCAAGAGAAAAATAGTTAATCCCCCATCCTGAAACTGAAAAATAAATTCTTGGACCATAGGATAAGATAACCAAACTAGGATTTATGCTGATTATCTTGACTGAAGAGTTCGGGCATGATAAGTAGTATCAGGAAACACACACACACACACACGCACGCACGCGCGCGCGCGCGTGTACAGAAACACAAAGTTGAATATAAGAAAGACTGAGTTGTGCCGATTTTTGAAAGCAGACATCTAAGATGGACTTTGAGTTGATTATAATTTGAACTATTAGAGTAGGATATGAAAGGAAGTGAAATTGTTTTCTGTTGTTATCTGTCACATCACTTGATGACAGGTAATGATTCAAGTTTTGGGGTGTGATAACTCACATTTTGTGAGTTATTACTAAACTTAATACATGAATCTATCTTTCTATTTTCATAGATCAGTAGTTTAATTAATTTCATTTTCTTGTTTTAGAAGTAGTTTATGAATAACACAATAAGTGCTATCTTTTGTTAGTTTTTATGTGTTTGTTTCTTGTGTAGATTTAACTTCGAATAAGGCCTAACATGATAGTCTGGATCATAAAATTTTCATCCAAAGGAAGTGGAAAGCTGGAGGCAGTTGTATCTAAAGAGAATCATTAATCATATTCCTAAGACACATGTGGCCGAAATCTGCAGATGGGAGAATAGTTGAATTGATCTTGTAAAAGTATGAGAGCGAGGCGCTAGAAGAAAAAGTTTTATACATTAGTACATCCACTATAGCACCTCGTTACTGCAAAGGACAACGCAGCCTGATTTTTGCGCCAACAACCTGCCACATTACACATTGTCACCCATTGTTGTTTGTACCTGATTCTGCTTTTGTACGAATTAGAAGAAATAAAGGTAATATTGTTGTTTCCTTTGTTCCTGATTTCACTTTTATCAATAAGACTATGATCCTAGACATTGCACAAAGCCCTAGTTGAAATAACTAAAAAGGAGCACTTGAAGAAATGAAAAGGAGTTCAATATTTTTTAGAGAACACTTTGAGAGAAACTAGTGAAGAGAGTGAGTTGAATAGAGTAGAGATTCTTCTTCTCATTCCTTCAAGTGTGTGCTAACAGTACCTGGCGTGACATAAGTTGTATCTTGGTGATTAACCATTGCAAGAAGACGAATAAGTTACTCTTAGGTTGTTATTTATTTTTCACTATGTGTTTGAGAATGATTAGCTTAGGAACCAATATTGTTGTTTGTACTAAGCTCATTATGAGCTAAAACTTGTTATTTTGAGCAATGAGAAGTTAATTGAATATAGTCTCTTATGTTAAATATGTGTTGTTACTGCTTTGTTTTATCATGTGTTAAACTGTTTAAAATTTGCTTCTTTGAATGATCGACTTGAGAAAAGATACAAGCTTGTTGTTGTGAGATATCCAACATCAAGTGGATTTCCCAGTAAAATTGATTGAAAATAGTATGATAGATATATTCACTAGATTAGATACTTTAGAGATAAATATTTACAATCATAGAGGAAATTCAGAATAAACCAGAGACATGCATTAAGGTTACAAGTGAGACTTAGATATTTGTCCCCTTTCTTTAATGTGTATGCTTATGATGTTATAAAGATACACCTTTAGATCACTTTCTGACCTCTCATAGCACGCCATCACACATTATGTCCACATAAACGACAAGTTATATTAATGGATCATTGTCAAACATAGTCTCTATTATTGAACCCACTTACCCTCTTAAGACCGTTTCTCACACTTTTGCTACTAACTGAACATGTGGCAACCATAAACTATTTTTATCTTGCTCATGTTCATTTACAAAAGAGAGTTATTTACAAAATCATTCTAAGTTACTTTCAACTCCATGTGAGTTCGACATCCTTACTATTCTATAACTTGCTACTTAAAACATACATGTTTACTTGCATGTGACATCACACATTTTCAACCAATAGTTACCCTGGCCTCTACTAGCCCCAACCAACCTTCTTTTAGGGTTGTTGCTGCAATTGCTAAAGACCAGGCTCAGTTCCCTCCCCTTAATTCAAAAAGAGACCGATACCATTACCAAAGTTCTCTCCTAGAGGAAGATTCATCCCAATAGACATGGATGTTTGAGGGTGCCACTTTTGGGTCAACCCACTCTCTTTTGAAGTTGTCCGCTATCATGCCTTATCAATTTCCCCACACTCCTCAGGAGGTCAATTCTTCGATGTCTGAGGAGGACCTTGCCTACCTTTAAAATTTTATTGAAGCATTGAAGATAGAGCTTTTCTCTAGCGCCACTTTTTACACTTACCATATTGCCTCTCAATTCTCCCTAGATGGTGTTGGCGAGTGGGATTTTCTGGCCATGATAAATCCTTCCAAATAAAGGTTTAATTAGAAGGGAAGTATGAAGATGTTGAACAATAAAGGTATAAGATTTAGGAGGAAGTGTCAACCCTCTAGGAGAAGGCTAATTGTGTTGAGTCTCTTCAAGAGAAGGCGAAAGTCCATGGGTCCCCTTCTTCTATTTCTACTAGGATTATTGAGCTTGAGTCCTCTCTCTAGGTGAAGAAGAAGTCTGAAAAGGAAGAAGACACTGATGAGCTAAAACTGAAGTCCCGGTTAGATAAGACATTGAGAGTTCTTCGGATAAGAAGAAATATCAGGCTAAGGACCGGGAGGCTTATGAGGGACATGAGTCATTATCTGTCTCATTCGAGGAGAGTTCGTACACTTCTTTAGTGTCACCAGGAAACATCCTCCGCCAAAGGGGGGGGGGGGGGTTCCTGTCTTCGCCCCTAGGTTTTGTCTTGGTATGGGGTGGACGTCTCTAGGGCTCCACCGCTTATGCTCTTAGAGTGGCTAGTTCCTAAGAGGGGTGCGCCAACTGCATTTTAAGCGTATTCTTCCTAGTGAGATCATGTTTCATAAACATAGTCTATGCCATGTCGCTGAGGATTGTAATAGTACTCGTATAAACAACATTCCTTCTAGGTAAAAGATTTTAAAGATACTTATCTTCTTCTCCCGGGGCGTTGGCACATTTCCTTATACAATCGAACTTATGAAATACACGTACAACCATATAGCAATCAATTTTACCTATGAAATGATATGAGCTCTTGCTTACCCTTTGTCTTTTTCCTATATTTTCTCTATATGCCATTATTCACCATCCTTTGATATGTTGCATTTGCTTCCTCCAATCAAAAGGGTGTCCCATCAAATAAGTAGATTTCTTGTCTGATCATGAATTCCATTTCCTTGCCATTGGGTTAGAATCAGAATATATGGCAGGACTCGGGATACATGCCCATGAATGGTAATAACTTATGCCTAGTCAAGGTCGTTACCCGCTGCTTTACATGGACTCAAACATTATTAAATTAGGGTAGTAAGATCACCCCATATATAACTTCATTTTCTTGAAGCTTCTTAGCTAGTACGATGCTAAAGAGCCATTTCATGAATCTTACTTGGGTAGCTTCATTTGTAGCGACGCAAAAAATACCTGGGCGCTCGGACTCCCAAAATAATAATAGAGTCTCCACCGAAATTTATTTATTCCAAAAAGAAAGGGAAAAAAATGATAAAACCCTTAAAAAAATAAAATAGTTGTCACAACCAAATTTGGGTTCAGGAGTCGATTATGCAAGGAGAAGGTATTAGCACCCCTCACATCCGTTGTATTCAATGGGAACCATTTAGTTAGTCTTGTTAATAGAGTGTTAGCTTAATGTTATTTGATTTATTCTAGTTATTGAAATGAAATAAAAAAAAGGACTAAAAAAGGTTTTTTATAAGGGCGTTTGACAAGATTGTGAGTCTTGCTCCTAGGTATCCTCAGGTGAAATGAGAAATTCAAAATTACATAGTTCTTAGCAAGAAAAAATCTTTTTTTATATTTTTATAATGGTGCTTGAAGAGATGTTGAATCTCGCTCATACGTATCCCCGGGTGTGATGGGGAACTCAAAGCTACGTAGTTATTGTAGCAAATGTTTGTTTGTTGGCCGATTTTAGCGAAAGATGTTTAGTCACATTCAAACAGAAAACATTGCTTGCTACCCAAAACATGGAAAAGTGGAGATTTGCATCACATCAGAATGGACAACATAATCTGGATTCTCACAAATTTATGTTCTAATTGCATTCGAGCGGGAAACTTTCTTACTTGTTGCGCAGGGTAGGAACTAAGCGTTGTTTGCATAGTCTTGGAATGGATGAAGCATCTTTTGTTTATAAAAAGGTGCGCAGTCGCGGAAAGGTGAGAAAATAAGTTTGATTGGTTGATTTTATTTTAGGCGGAAGACTGATATTCGGTAAGACCAATGCGTGTGCCACGGGGTTGACTATTCGGGGTTTAAAAGGAGTGTGCACCTCAATGTCCTTTTTCATCCAATTGTTTATAGAAAATTATTGGCGGAAGATGAATGCTCGGTAAGACAAAGGTGTGCGCCCTGGGGCCTATTATTCGGGGTTTCAAAGTAGTGTGCACCCCAATGTTTTTTTATCCAATTGTTTATAGAAAATTATTTGCGGAAGATGAATGCTCGGTAAGACCAAGGTATGTGCCCCAGGGCCAAATTTTCATCTGATTTTATTAAGAAATAGATTTTTAACGAATTGTGAAAATAGGCTTAATTAAATGTCACGCAAAATATCGAAAGGTCGTGCAAAAATATTGGAAACTAACGCATTAATGGGTTAACGTACGCAAAGGTAAAAACGTAAAGACGTGTATTGTAACTTATATAAAGGTGAAACATAAAGATATAAATTGTAATGCCACGAAAGTTAATCCACGATTGTAACGCAAGGTTGTGATTTCTAAAGCAAGGTCGCGAGTTCTAACACTAGGGTGTGAATTCTAACACGAGGTCGTGAGTTCTAACGCAAGGTCGGGAATTATAACGTGAGAGCTCGAATTCTAACGCGAGGTCGCGAAGGTGTAACTTAACGTCACATGTCGTACGAAACGCAATTCTGTACGCCAACACGTAGCAAAATGACAAGAAAAAAGTGCATACAATAATCACAATAAGCACACATTTATCGCAATCGAATAAAAAGAGCATAAACCACATAACACACATATATTAAGTTAAAGTGCTCGAATGTGTCCCAAGTGAAATAAGTTAACACAAGGAAGTGTCACGTAATGTAAAGGTGTCACGCACGGTTTTCATGCGAAGATGCACCCGTAATGCAATACTGTGAAACACAACACTTCATACAAACACACAACCAACTAACAACGAACAAACCAATCGAACGCGTGTAATATATTCAAATATGATCTTAACACAATGGCAAAAGCAACACACACACACAAAACAAATATATTTACATTAATACAACAACATTAGAACATCAAAAAGCAAAATTCCAGCATAGACGCAGCAAAGACGAAAGCAATTGATAATCGAAATTTAAATGCATAATGAACCTGCTACTTTCTTTTTTAAACAACAAGCATACTCTCCGAAGACGCGGCGATTATTGTTGCGTTGATGGTGTTGTTCCAAAGGAAATACGAGTTGTGGAGGTTGTAAGTGTGATTTGTGGAGAGAGATGAACGGTTGATTGGTGGTCAAGCGTAGACGAAGTGGAGTTGTGGTGATTTTGAAGAAGGAAGGGCGAGTGATGGTCAGGTGAAGAAGACCGTGGTGTTGTTGTTTGAAGTGACAAAAAATTGTAGCTGATGGCGGCGACTGGGTTATTACGACGAAGAGTGGCCAACGTGAGGTGGTTGAAAACCGATGGTGGAAGGTTGAGAAAGAGAGAGTGTGTCGAGAGGTTGATGGTGGTGCGTGGAAGAAAAGATTAAGGTGGACTGTTAGTGGTTTGTGGGAGGTGAGGTGAAGGTTATTGAGGGGGAGAAAGAGATGACAATTATTATGTGGGAGAGAAGAGATGATGAGCGACCGATGTTGGGTGTGGTGGCTCGGTGAAGGTTAGAGGGAATGGAGTGGTTCGGTGCGTCGCGACTGAATCAAGGTGGTGAAGGGAGTATCGCTGGTGGAGAAAATGGAGATGGAGTTATGTGGTGATCTTCTCACGGAGAAGAAGAATCTCTTCTTCTCTTTTTGCATTTTTTTTCTTTGTTTTTTTCCTCTTTTTTCTTATTCTTTTTCACCTTTTTTATATTTTGATTTCTAAGAAAGTGAATGAGAGAGGTAACGGTTTCCCCTTTCATTGGCCCCAAGTGTCTCCCATTTATACCCTCTAAGTAGGGTTTTCTAATTTTAATTATTCCAACTTTTCTCCTTTGGTATTTTATTTCAATTAACCATAAAAAATTAGTGTTATCGTTATTATTTTTTGTTTTAATTATTTCAATTAAAAATACTGAACAAAAAATGGAACGAATCGGATAAAACCCGAGCCCGCACAAAATTCAAAAAAATAAATAAGCACACCAGGTTAAACTATGTGCAATATAGTTCAGTAAAACAGATAGTCGCAGATCAAATAATGTTTTTAAAAATACCGGGAGGAAAAGGCTCAAACAAATCAGAAAGCAAACGTACGCAGATGAGAAAAAAACTAAATGAGCATGCAAAGTAACCTACGCATAATGTAGCAGATAGTTGTAGGCCCAAACCTAAAAACATTTTTATTTGATTTTAAGCGTAGTTAAGAAATTGATTCAATCGGTTTGCCTATAAATTTGAAATTTTATTATGAGTGCAAAATAACTAGTTGCCCGAAGGTTTAATAATTCCTGGATAAAATTGGGGTATGACATTTGTCCCTATTTAATTACCTTTAATCCGAGAGTATGAATGATAATCGTCTTCATATATTCATGGTGAAATATAATTAAATACTAAGGGCTCAAAATTTGTCCTTCGAATGGAGATGAAATGGAATGAAATGAAATGAGGTTTGACGAAATTCCTTTATTGAGGAATGGAAATGCAAGGTGGAATCACTGGGGATAGAAATAATTAACTACTCCAACTGCTTATGTCGGTAGGCTGATCGACAAGTGATATATATATTCTCTAAGAATCAACAGGGAAATTATTCTAAAGAAGTTCCATATGGGAAGACTACTACCAAGTTTCCCTGCGGAAGATTCAAAAGAAACTCACTAAGGAGTCTACTGCCGAGACTCGCTGGGAGGAATCTGTTGTCGAGGTTTACATGGAAAATATCTACTACCGAGGTTTATTGGAAAATATACTGCTGAGATTTTCTAGGGAATCTACTGCCAAGATTCTGTGGGTAAATTCCTTCTGTCGGGGTTTAACTAGGAAATTTTCTACTGAGATTAACCATGGAATCTACTGTCGAGATTGAATGAGAAAGATACCTATTGCTGAGGTTCAATGGAAAATCTATTGCTGAGATTTACCAGGGAATCTACTGTCGAGATTCTATGTGGAAATTCCTTCAGCCGAGGTTTAACAGGGAAATCTTCTGCCAAGATTAACCAGAAAATCTACTGCCGAGATTCAATGAGAAAATACCTATTGTTCAAGTTTACTGGAAAATCTAAAGCAGAGACTTACAAGGGAATCTACTATCGAGATTCTATGGGGGAAATTCCTTCTGTTGATGTTTAACTGGGAAATCTTCTGCTGAGATTAACCAGGGAATATACTGCCAAGATTCAATGAGAAAAATACGTACTGCCAAGGTTTACTAGGAAATCTTCTGCCTAGATTAACCAGGGAATCTACTACTGAGATTCAATGAGAAAATACCTTCTTTCGAGGTTTAATGGGAAATTTTATGTCGAGATTTACTAGGGTGTCTACTATTGAAACTCAATTGAGGAAATAACTTATGCCGATGTTTAACTAGGAAATCTCCTGCTGAGATTAACTGGGAATCTACTACCGAGATTTTGAGGAAAATACCTTCTGCCGAGGTTTAGCTGGGAAATCTTCTGCCGAGATTAACCATGGAATCTACTACTGAGATTTAATGAGTAAAATACTTTCTTCTGAGCTTTAACTATGAAATCTTATGCCGAGATTAACCAAGGAATCAATTGCTGAGATTCTATTGAGAATATACCATCTGCCGAGTTTTACTAGGAAATCTTCTGTCGAGATTAACTAGGGAATCTACTGCCGAGACTCAATCGAAGAAATACCTTTTGCCGAAGTTTAACTTGCAAATCTTCTGCCAAGATTAACCAGGGAATCTACTGTAACAGCCCGGGCCCCTCGCAAGGCGATCCCGGCACTGCCACCTCACGATCTTCTCTACCCCCCTCACTAGTAGAGTTTTTGCCTTCCGTGGGAATCGAACCCTGTACCCTGGGGTTCAAGTACATGTTCAATCCATTCCCACTACCAATTGAGCTCTCACTAGTAGAGTTTTTGCCTTCCGTGAGAATCGAACCCTGTACCCTGGGGTTCAAGTACATGTTCATTCCATTCCCACTACCAATTGAGCTACTAGCTCAATTGGTAGTGGGAATGGAATGAACATGTACTTGAACCCCAGGGTACAGGGTTCGATTCCCACGGAAGGCAAAAACTCTACTAGTAAGGGGGGTAGAGAAGATCGTGAGGTGGCAGTGCCGGGATCGCCTTGCGAGGGGCCCGGGCTGTTACATCTACTGCCGAGATTTTGTTGAGAAAATACCTTTTGCCGAGGATTATTGGTAAATCTTATGTTGAGATTAACCAGGGAATCTATTGTCGAGATTTAATGAGAAAAATAACTTCTGGCGAGGTTTAACCGGGAAATTTTCTGTCGAGAATAGCCAGGGAATCTACTGCCAAGATTCTGTTGAGAAAATACCTTTTTCCAAGGTTTACTAGGAAATATTTTGTTGAGAGTAACTATGGAAACTACTGCTAAGATTCTGAGGAAATACCTTCTGCCAAGGTTTAACTGGGAAATCTTCTGCCGAGATTAACTAGTGAATTTACAACTAATATTCTAACGAAAAGCATATGGTAGAATAATGATGGCAATAATGAATGGTCTTTAGACACATGTGAAACATGGTTCATGTTATGCGTTATAATTGAATATGTTTTATTATGCATTTTGTTTAATGCATGAAATACTATGGTTACTTGGCATAGCGCTCCACACCCATGGATATGCTACACATGAAAAGATGCATGGAATTTAATGATTGATCAATGCATGTATGTGTGCCAATTGGTATTTGGACTTTCAGGGTAATCAGGGCTTGATTTTGTTTAGTTGGAAAGGTCAAACAAAGCCAGGTTCTGAAGTATCAATGAAAGTTGGTGTTTGGTAGGTGTCAAATGAGGTTAGGTCTTTCTAAGGTACCAAGGAAGTTTGGAATTTTAAATGCAGATGTTTAATTTTTCATGCTTGTGTTACAAGACTTCATGTTATGGGAATATTCCTAATGAATTCAACACTATACATGGCATGACGCTAGAGCGAAACGACATGATTAATACATGAGAATGATTTATGCAATGACTTGAGGGTTTCTAAAAGTGCCCCCATGGTGGGTAATGGATGGAAGGATTCTTTTGTAGCAAGGTTTCTTGTCAAGGGAAAAGTTTATTTGATGGGAGGTGGTCCTAGCATGATCTCTCTACACTCATTTTAAACTCGATCATTGCTGATGCATTACAAGAATTTTTCTTGAGCAGCTTGAAAGTATGGAGAAGACTTGCCCCTCTGCATCCTATCTTTCCCCAGTTTGTCGTGTCTTTGAAAAAATTTGCTTCAATATGAGTTTGGAAACAACTTTCTATAATATGACCTTGAGATGGCTTACCCTAGAATTTCGAGTCGTGAAGCAATCTACCCTTGATTAACTGACTCTTAGAGTGGCTTACCTCTGATTGGCTGTTTTGGAATTGATTTGCTTCTAATTAACTGACTCTTGGACTGGTTTACTTCCTCATGCTCTGGAGGTGGCTTGACCCAATATGAGCCTTGAAAAGGTTTGTCCTTGACTAACTGAAATTTGGAGGTGTTTTCCCCTGATCAGCCGAACCTCTAGGTGATCTCCCCCTAGTCGATATATTCCTGAGGTGGTTTGATTCATATTTGATCCTTCATGAATGATCGAATTCCTCACTGATTGCTAATTGATTTCTCATTTTTAGAACTTCCTTGATGTTCAATATTGATTTACAAATAAAATTATTCATTCAAAGATGGTAATTCTAGTGTAATGCTCATGCAAGTTTTGAAATCAAAATGATTATTGAGATGAAGTTGTGATATACGATGAATGAGTCAATGATCAGAACAGAATTTTGATTAAGACATTCAATGTGTAAAAATAGTAATGCGAGAATAAGATACCAAAAAAAATGATTATAAAAAGTCGTTGGAGTCAGTTTAACGCAATCTTGCAGTAGTATGCTTTCAAAATAAACCCTGCTTCAATTACATCTTTTGAGGGTTGTAATGTGGTCATGTTCATGGTTTTAGAAACAAAAGGATATAAGGCTTAAAATTTAATTTTAACCCACCTGTTCTCCTTGATGATCTCTAGTCCTTCATTCAATTAATTCGACACACACATTCAACTTCCAAGAGGGTTTTTAAAGTAGAGATGTGATAGTTTAAAAACCAATGAATTTTACATGAGGTGGCGGTCACCTACTTTTGTTTGGTAGTCACAAAATTTTTTTTGTCAACAATTTCGGCGACCCTTTGATTTTTGATATGGTGGTGTTGGTTGGGAATTTCGATGCCAGGTTTTGTTTGAGGATAATAAACAAAAGCAAGTGTTTCTTAAGTTATTGCTGAATTTGATAGGAGCATGTGTAAAGGTCCTGGTCGATGAGGTCTTCGTAAGAAGAATACGTTGGATAAACACTTAGAAATATTTTCTAAGTTTGGATGGAAAATTCGACGGAGGCGGTACAGAGCTTTCGTTCGACTGAGGTTTTGAATTTCAAATAAGGATAATAATCGTCTTTTGTCCTTATCTGTTTCTTATAAATGACGCATGTAAAGCTATGGCGAATTGAAGACATGCAGAGCAAAACGTGTCATTTTCTGAAGGAATGACCGTTGATGACAGTTATTTTCGACGTATTATAAATAGGAGTCTTAGTGCATAAGATTATACTGTGTTCAATTGTTGTACAAATACTCACAAAATCACTCAAAGTATCTAAGTTAATTGAGAAAAGAGTTTTCGTTGAGAATGCACCTCTGAAACACCATCTTTTTCATTTCAATTGAAATTTATTTTCAGTTTACCATTTATTTCTTCATTGCAAATTTACTTTGAAGTTTCTTTATTGCAATCTTTTATAATTATGCAAATTTACCTTTTAAACTTTAAACAGTCTTTTACAAATATGAGTGTTGTCAAAGTGTTCTTGAGATTTTCAGAAATAGTTTAATTAATAGCTATGTCCTAGGATTCACTGGTTGATCCTGCAAGTAAACCAATTTTTGAATACCAGTGGTTATTTACCAATTTTCACGGTAAACAAATTGGCACGCCCAGTGGGATAGTGCTATTGTTCAAAAATATTTTTCTTTTTGAATTTTTTTTCATAAGTTCTTCATTTTTACTATGTCTCTAAACTTCGTTGCATGAGACTTAGGAGTGGTAGAATAGCCACAAACAACGAAGAGAGACCAAGGAGAAGATATGTAAGGAGGATGGTGAATCAAAATCCACCAAATAATCAAAATCCACCAAATAATGGAGAACCACCCCCTTCATCTTCGACAGGGGGAAATACGGTTCCAGCATCAGTGTCTGAAACTGTGCCATCCGCGACAAGTACGACACCTGTGCAGTCAATTGCCCAAAGTGGACCTATTTTGTCTTATGTGGGAACACATGGTCCACCTGTGCCCCCTCCCCCCTCCAGTGGGGAGTAATTTATTCAGGCTTTATATGTATGGATTCTCAATGCCCCCAATAGGTCACGAACAACCTTATGGCATGCAAACATTAATGAAGGCAAGTTTGCATAATAGAACATCACCATTCACATATCCAGCGGTGAATGTAACTTCGTCATTGCAAGGATCTGGTTCAGGCATTAATAATATGGGTCGAATTAGCCCATCATTAGGGAGGGGTTTTCCTACCCAAATGCCTAATATCACCAATAATTCTGCAACAGTGATAAGGCAACAAATGGACGAAAGCAACAATGAGATGGTCTAAATGCTTGCCCAACAAATGGGTGTCATATTCAACCCTTTAATTCAAAACACTACCCAAACAAACCAATAATTAGCAACACAAATGACGCGCATTGCTAATTTATTTGGTGTTCCACAACCTCCTCGACAGCCCCAAAGGGAATGGATGGTAGAAAACCCAAGGGTAGTCTTGGAAGAAGACCCCGTAATTAATCAAGTGCAACGAAATATACCCCAGGCAAACATGGTAAACCAGGGAGTAGGAGTCGAACCAACTAGGGTCGAACCTCCTAGAATTGAACAACCAATCCCAATGGAAAGGAACCAAGGGTAGTGATGGGGAATAGGAACCAAAATGCTGACGAAGTCATAAATCAGGTTCGACGTGAGGAAATGGCAGCAGATAATAACCTAGCAGCCATGGTCGAAAGAATTATGGCAAAGAATGGGGTGAATATTAGCCTTCATAGGCCAAATTATACATCACCATTGTCTGAGTACATTCTGCAAACAAAATTACCCCTAGATGGAAAGTTCCCAAGTTTACAAAATTTTCTGGGGACACTAGTGAGTCCACAGTCGAACACGTTGCTAGATATCTAATAGAGGCAGGAGAAATTGCTAATAATGAGAACCTAAGGACGAAATATTTCCCAAGTTCACTTACGAAGAATGCCTTTACATGGTTCACCACATTACAAGCAAATTTAATTCATAATTCGACTCAACTAGAGAGATTGTTCCATAAACAATTCTACATGGGGCAGTCGAAGATCAATTTGAAGGAATTGGCCAGTATTAAGAGAAAATTCTCTGAGCCAATAGATGATTTTACACAAATGCCTGAGCATGAGTTTGTCGAAATGGCCGCTAGAGGCCTTGATTACTCCATTAGGAGGAAACTGGATACCTAATACCTGAGAGACATTGCCCAGTTGGTTGACAGAGTTTGACAGGTAGAATGCCTGAAGGCTGAGAAAGCCAGGGCGAATAAGAAGAACCGAAAGAAAAGGGTAGCCTACGTCGAATTTGATGAAGATGAACAAGAAACAAATTGTGACCTTTTTTTCGACGAGAGCGAAATTAACCTTGCTGAACTAAAGCAAGGACCACCTTATTCCTGTAAAGTCCTAACACCTTCGAATGGAAAAATCCTGTCGAATCATAGAAAAGTGATAGATTCCCCAAGAGAACTTATACCTTCAACGTCAACAAGTGTGACGAGATTTTTGATTTATTAGTTAAAGATAGATGATAGTGCCTCCTGGCGCTAAAATGCCTCCTTTAGAACAAAGAAAAAAGAGAGGTTTCTGTAAATATCATAATTTTTTGGGCCATAAAAATTCTCAATGCTTTCTTTTTAGGGATCTTGTTCAAAACGCTATCAAAGAAGGAAGACTCAGATTCACTGACAAATCGAAGAATCAAATAAAGATAGACTCTGATACTCTCCCAGTGGCAGATGCATATTACTCTGAGCCTTCCATGGTCAATATGGTGGAAGTTGCTAAGGACTTCGCCAACGACGCTGTGATGGTTGAAGTTGCTGAAGGCTTTTCCAGAGGAGTCACTGAGGACTTCAACAAAGAAATCACTGAAGGTTTCATTTAAGAAGTTACTGAGAATTTCAACCAAGAAGTCACTGAGGACTTCGACAAAGAAGCTACTGAAGGCTTCACCAAGGAAGTTAGTGAGGACTTCGACATGGAAACCACTGAGGGTTTCGTCCAAGGAGTCGCTGAAGGATTCAAAAAAGGAATCACTGAGGGTTCCAACCAAATAATCACAACACATGAAACTCCTGAAGGTTTCATAAAGGTTAACAATGGAGCTAAGGCCACTGAAGGGCTTATAGTCAAATTACAAGAGTTTGACATCACTGAGGGTGCCAACTTAGGGGTCAATATGGTTGAAATGACACAAGAATCTGCAATAGAGGTAGACGAACACAACCTCAGGCAGGAAGAATATGTCAAAGTGGCATATCCCAAGCAGGATGAGAACCTAGTCGAATTCCTCCATAGGTTCCAAAGGAAAAACTCTGAAGTAATGTTGTGCCCAAGGTGCAGCCCAATCTTTGATAGGAAGGCTGCAGAAAATATACAGGGGGTTCGACGAGCAAAAAACAAAAATAACTGGAGGGATTCTCATAATCGCTTTGCTTTCGACAAAGGGGGAAGTCCCAAGAAGCATGGCCAAGGTGGAAAAGGATTGCGTGGAAACAAACCAGCCACATTCAAGCCCACTACTGACGCCCCTAGGGGCAAATGGGTGAAACCAGTCGAAAAGAGGGAACAAGGCCAGAAGAAATGGCAAAACTTTTAAGTGGAAATAGGTTTGTCAATAGCATACCATAGGGATTTTCAAGCCTCGAAACAGTCAGCGTGGCGCTCTAAAAATTACAAGGGTAAAAACCCAATGTCAAGGTCTTAATGGAGGAGACAACAAAGAATGAGAAAAACTGAAAGAGAGGTTGCAAAGAAGGAAAAGGCTGAGTCAAGCAGCAACATACCCATCAAGAAGGACAGGAACGAAGACATGAATCTTGTCGAAAGAAAGTTGTTTGCTGATCAAAAGGAGGAAGTGAGAGAGAAATATGACCAAGCTACTGCAGTTGACGACATGCAGATGGATGACTTTGACTCAGGTTCAGAGCCGTCATTCGATATCATTTGCAACATGGTGTCCTTATTACCTAGGGAATACGACCAAATCACGGAGATGGAGGAACCTGGGGATGAAATTGAATTGGAATTGGCCAATCACATGCTAGTCTGGTATTATATACTAAACAATGGATGCGTCGAAGAACAAAATGCATTTTTTGAAAGGCCTAACGAGAACATGAAGAACCATCTAAAGCCTTTATTTATTAGAGGAAAAATAGAAAATATTGGAATAAATAAGATCCTAGTGGATGGCAGAGCGGCTGCAAATTTGATGCTGCACTACATGCTGAAGAAAATTGGGAAGAATGACACTGATACCAAACCCCACAACATGGTTCTGTCGAACTATGAAGGGAAAGTGGGTACTACAATGGGGGTCATACAAGTGGATCTCACAGTTGGCACTACACAAGGCCAACTATGTTTATGGTAATTTTGTTGAAGGTAAACTACAATCTGTTGCTTAGTCGAGAGTGGATTCATGGCGTTGGTGCAGTTCCTTTTTCACTTCACCAACGCATCTCCATATGGTGAAGCGATGGAATTATGGAGAACATATAAGCTAACCCAAGCAACTATATGGATGAGGTCAATCAGGTGAATGGGCGACACTTTGACAAGAAAATAGCCCACATAGCATCTTACAATCCTGCAGGGTTCGACTTCACACCTGCTGATAATGCATTATGTTCCCTTTACCTGCATCTAACCCATGGCTTCCAATGGGATATGGAAGTAGTAGGTGAAGAAGACTACGTGTTTGGAACAGAAAGAATCCAACCAACTGGTTGGGGAAGCGAGTTTGGTGACGATGACTGAGTCATTGGCACTTAGAGATTTCGGCTTACATAGCTGAAAATAAATTAAAAACGGACATAGAGGCTGAAGTAAAATACATGGCTGTCAAAGCCAAAAATAATGAAGAGCACTTTGAAGGTCCTGGTAAGGACTTCGATCTAAAACCACCAGACAAGGATCAAGGTGAAGTGCAAGGCCAAAGGCTTGACACCATCTATGATGATGAGCCTTTGGGTTTCGAAAAGGATCCGCTGGCAAACAACATCAAGATGCTGGCATAAGACCCTTTAGAAGAAATTGACTTGGGAGAGGAGGCAACAAAAAGGCCAACATACATTTGTGCCAACATTAACCCACAGCTCAAAGCCGAAGTAATCCAACTACTGAAGGAATTCATAGTCTGCTTCACGTGGGATTACAACGAAATGCATGGTTTAAGCAGATATCTGGTCGAACTGAAGCTGCCTATAAAGCCTGGGAAGAAGCCCACCAAGCAGAATGCAAGCGTTTTGCACCTGAAGTTCTGTCAAAAATCAAAGAGGAGGTCGAAAGGCTTCTAAGATGTAAATTCATCTGTACAACTAGGTATGTCGAATGGATTGCCAATATTGTTCTAGTCATTAAGAAAAATGGTACTTTAAGGATTTGCATAGATTTTAGAGATTTAAATGTTGCAACCCCAAAAAATGAATATCCAATGCCTGTGGCGGAAATGTTAGTTGATTATGCTGCAGGGCATGAGTATCTTAGTATGCTCGACGGGTATTCTGGATACAACCAGATTTTCATTACTGAAGAAGATGTGCCAAAAATGGCATTTCGATGCCCCGGAGCCTTAGGCATCTTCGAATGGGTGGTAATGCATTTTGGCCTAAACAATGCAAGGGCAACTCATCAAAGAGCAATGAACTCTATATTTCACGACTTTATTGAAACTTTCAAACAAATTTATATTGATGACATTGTGGTTAAGTTTGTTTAAGGCAAATGTCATATAGACCATCTTTGACAATCATTTGAAAGAACAAGGAAGCATGGTCTGAAGATGATTCCTCTTAAGTGTTCTTTTTGTGTGCATGCGGGGGATTTTCTAGGCTTTTAGGTCCATAAGAAAGAAATCGAAATTAACCAGAACAAGACCAAAGCCATCATGGAGGCGAAAGCGCCTTCGACAAAGAAGGAGTTGCGGTCATTGCTATGAAAGATCAATTTCTTAAGGAGGTTCATCTCAAACTTAAGTGGAAATACTCAAGCCTTCTCACCTCTACTTCAACTCAAGAAGGAAGGATTTAAATGGGGGCAAGCGCAACAAGAGGCTCTCGACAAGATTAAAGACTACCTTGCTCACCCTCTAATTCTATCACCTCCTTGTAGGAATAAGAGTATGAGATTGTACATATATGCATCTGACAAGACTTTAAGGAGCATGTTGGCTCAAGAAGATGAAAATGGCATTGAAAGATCCATTTACTACCTTAGTAGAGTCTTAAATGATGCAGAAACTAGATATAGTATAGTCGAAAATTTGTGTCTATGTCTATACTTCTCATGTACAAAGTTAAAGCATTATACAAAGTCAGTTGATGTTTACGTTTCATCTCATTTCGACATTATTAAACATATGTTATCTAAACCAATTTTACATAGTCGAATTGGCAAATGGGCACTGGCCTTAACTGAACATTCTTTAACTTATATGCCTTTAAAGGTTGTTAAATGACAAGTGGTAGCAGACTTTATAGTCGACCACTCTATAGTCGAAAACTCTCTAAACTATGTGGAGCTCGAACCTTGGAAGTTATACTTTGACGGTTCTAGCCATAAGGATGGAACGGGTGTGGGAGTACTGATTATTTCTCCTAACAAAATTCCAACAAAATTCAAGTACAAGGTCGAAGGCCTTTGTTCAAACAACGAAGCTGAGAACAAAGCTTTGATTGTTGGACTTAAGATCTTGTTGGAATTGGTGGCAACTCGAGTCGAAATAATGGGTGACTTAGAGTTGGTTATAAAGCAAATCACAAAGGAGTATAAATGTGTTAAGGAAAATCTTATCATGTACTTTATGATAGCCAATAAGTTGTTACAAAGATTCGAAATGGTAAGCATTCGACACATACCTCGACTTGAGAATCAAGAGGCCAATGACTTGACCCAAATTGCTTCTGGATACAAAATTTCAACAAAAAAAATTACAAGATGAAATCGAAGTCAGAGGAAGAGTTGCATCATCTAGATTATCCCCAACAGATTTGGAAACAATGAAGCTAGGATAAGCTGACGAAGAGAGTTTTGAGATATTGGCCAAAGATACTTTGACAAATGAAGATTGGAGAAAGCCAATAGTAGACTACTTACAAAACCCAACAGCATTTGTCGAAAGAAAATTCAAATATCGTGCTTTAAGTTATGTTCTGATGGGGAACGAATTATTAAAAAAGACGCCTGAAGGTGTCTTACTTAAATGCCTTAGTGAGTCCGAGGCGTACTTAGCTTTCTATAATGTCCATAGTGGGGCATGTGGAGCACATCAGGTGGGTCATAAAATGAAATGGTTGTTATTTCGACAAGGGATGTATTGGCCTACCATGCTTAAAGATTGTATCAAATTCGCCAAGAGATGCTAAGAAAGCCAAGCACGTGCAGGTATTCAACATGTTCCTGCAAGCGAATTGTATTCTATAGTAAAGCCTTGACCCTTCAGAGGGTAGGCTTTGGATTTAGTTGGAGAAATTCGACCAACATCTTCCAAAAGTCAAAAATACATTCTGGCGGGGATAGACTATTTCACTAAGTGGATTGAGGCTATACCATTGGTGAATGTTGACCAGGAGGCAGTGATCGAATTCATCCAAAAACATGTCATTTATAGGTTTGGAATCCCAGAAACCATTACAACGGATCAAGGATCAGTTTTTACTGGTCGAAAGGGTCAGGAATTTACTAAAGAAATGGGGCTCAAACTTTTGACATCCACGCCTTACTATGCTCAAGCTAATGGTCAAGTCGAAGCAAGAATAAGGCAGTGATTGACCTAATTAAGAAACATGTGGGGAAGAAGCCAAGGAATTGGCATAAGACATTGGACCATATTTTATGGGCATGCCGAACCTCCCCTAAAGATGCTACAAACACTACACCTTTTCAACTAACATATAGTCACGATGCAGTGTTACCGGTTGAAATCTACCTACAGTCAGCTGGAATCCAAAGACAACATGAGATCCCATCTGAGTCTTATTGGAACTTGATGTTGGATGAATTAGTTGACTTAGATGAAGAAAGATTAAATGCCTTAGAATTATTGAAGAGGCAGAAGAGAAGGGTAGAGAAATCATATAGCAAAAAGGTCAAAGTTAAGTTATTTTCGACTGGAGATCTAGTTTGGAAAGTAATTTTTCCCATGGAGCAAAAAAATAAAGTGTCGGGTAAATGGTCCCCTAAGTGGGAGGGCCCTTTTCAAATTGTCCATGTTTTTTTCTAACGGAGCATATGAAGTCGAAGAGTTAAATGAAGATCGAAGAATCTTGAAAGTGAATGGGAAATATTTGAAAAAATATAAGCCTGCACTTCAAGAAATAAAAATAACTAAGGAATAAGTCATGCATAAACAGGCGAAGCCAAAATGGTAAATCAAGATGCATTGGTTGCCAACATGGCTAAGTCATTACATAAATTTCCTATGAGGGCTTAACATCATTACAACAAAGAAACAAATTCATCAATTACAATCAAGTTAAAAAGGGAGGGAAGCTTTCATCTTTTGGTATTTCGACCTTTGAAACATCAAGCGCCGCTCACAGACAGATTTGTTGGTCGAGATACCATCAATTTCCTTCCCAAGCTTTTGAGCCCGTTCGACATGATGCATGCCAACTTGAATTTCTTTGGCCAGTTCATCATGATCAAACTTCAAGAGTTCGTCTTTGCGCTCCCTGGCCTTTGAAATTTTAGTTCGTAACTCCTTGATCAGCTGTTCCCAAGCTTTGTCATTTTTTTCGCAGGCTTCGATTTCCATTTCCAACTCTGCAACTCTTGCAGTGGATTCAGTGGATGCATCCCATTCAGCCATTTGGGTCTCTGATTTTTTATGAATTTTATTAGAAGCCTCCTTTATTCGATTGAGATCTGCAACAACATGGTCAACCAGCAATCCCAAATCCATAATGACATATGCAACTTCTAGAGAAACCTCCAAAACATTAACTTGTTTCAGGAGATCTTTGATCCCAAAGCAAGAAGAAGTATCTTTCTCCAAAATTTGAAACAGATCAGCGTCAAAGACCTTCTCTTTAATCTTGAGAAGCAAGTCATCCCCAAGTTTATTGACAGATTGATCACCTGATGCAATCGAGGTGCTGGCACTTTTCTTAGTTGAACTACATCTTGCGCTAATTATGGCGTTCAGGTATTCAAAAGGTATACGCTGCTTCAGTGATTCTAGCTCCTCATGGGAGAGGCTAGTAGTCGTTCTAGTCGAAGCTGCATGATTTGGGTTAACCTTGGGTTGGTCTTCTTGTTGTTCATTGTCTTCTTCATTATTATCATTTTCTTCTTGTTCTTGTTCTTCTTCTTTTACTTCCTAGTAAACTTCCGTCTAGAAGTCAAACATAGAACGACCCTCTTCCTTCTCTTCTTCCTCTTCCTCTTTGCCATCTGCGCCACCAATGCCTTGTTGTGCGTTAATTGGAGAGCCGTCTTCAGATTTGTCTTCGAAATTTCTTTTTGTAATTGGCATCTCTGTGTCACCTTCCACATAAACCTAGGCATCTTTCTCTGGTGGGCTCTTGTCATGTTCAAAGTCACTAGTTTGAGAATGCTCAGTTATAACTTTTGGTGGCAAATCCTTTTGATGTTCGTCAGCAAGTTGATTCACCTCATCTGTGGATTCTTTGGTGGAATCTTTAGGTGATGTTGGTTGATAAGAGGGAGTGCTTGAAGGATGGTAAGAAGGATCGCTTCTGGTTGTAGGGAGAATTTGTTGAATGAGGGGTTGTTCCTTGCCATCTGTGACACCCTGAAAAAAATAAAAAATGAGTAAGTCGAAGATAAAAAAGAAGAAAATTAGCAACTCCAAAGATTAAGGAAGAATTGTTTACTTTAGGAACCTCAGCCCCAAGGCTAGAGTTGTCACTTTCGACTTGGTCAGGGGTTGTCTTGGAGGTGTGGTCTTTGGTGGCTGGATCAGTATCAGCTTCGACCACTTTTGGAGTGGAAGGTTTCTTCACAGGAGGTTTAACAGCTTTTGGTTTGGGTTGGGAACTAGCATCAAAAAAAATTTCCTGTTTCTTCTTCTTTTTTGGTTGTTTGGAGGTGTCTGGAGAGAGATCTCTATCATCTGATTCAATTACCTAGACCTCAAGCTCTTTTTGTTTCCTTTTCTTGGGTGTCGGTGGTGGTCTTCGACTACCCTAAAAGTAAGTACACCTTAGATGTTATAATGTGAAAACAATACATGGAAAAGAACAATAATTACAGAGTTTACCTTCGTTGTTCTCTTAGTGGCTTTGTCTTCCCCTTCCTCTTCGACGACGTCCGTCTCAGTTGTGGTAGGTTTCTTGGCAGGGATCCTCACATCTACAATAAAATCAATGCAATTAGTACAAGTAAAAAATAAATAAACAAAGCATTAATGAAAGAGGTGATGTCTAAAAACCCCCCATTCTACACCTTCATATATTGAAGACTCTACGCGAACGTGTTCTATACCAATATGAAGGTGGCTTTTGAAACTATCTAGAGTGTGCTTAGTCGGAAGCACTCGCTTGGCACATTTTTGTGATTCTTGTCGAAGGATTTTTACAAAATCCCCACAGACGAACCAGTCTAGAAACGGAGGAAAAAAAGCCACCCCAAATTCAGCACTGGCAGTCGAGGAAATTTTGGAGGATACAAATTAAAAGCTAGTTTGTACAGTTGTTCAGGTTTAACGCACGAAGGTAGCTTTAAATCCTCCAGTTTCTTTGTAAATTTTTATTTCAATGTAACTACTGCTTCGCAAATGGTTCGACTAAGGTCATCAGGTCTATAAGCAATTTCAAAGTACTTTTGGAATGCTTGGATTTCTTTGATGTGTGTCGAGATACCTTTCTTGACTCTTTCCTGCACAGAGGCAAAAGCATGAGTTAGGTGCTGAGTGAAAGCAGAGACGTCAAAAATGTCTGTAGTGTAATAATCATTCCATCAAGTGTCAAATTCTTTGGTGTAGAGGAAGGATGGTTTAAAGGCTACATGGGTGAATTGTGTAATGCAAGTATATTTAGTCACTTCTTTGTTGCACTGAGCTTTAGTGTGGATCATATTATAGGGAATCATGGAGCCTTTCCTGGGAAAAAGTGGTTGTGGTTTAATCTGAATAAGACCAGTTGTCGAGAGACAAGGTTTGGTTGATAGCTGACGAGAGTAAATCGAAGTCTTAAAGGTGTGAGTCTTATGGCTAATAGTCTGGGGTGAGGAATGCTTCCCACACAACCAGAGACTCTGCTTCTTGGTCTTTCGATGGAGCATGGAATCTTCTTGTAAACCACTCAGGGCCAACCTTTCTATCAGCAAAGGGAGCCATGCTTGGTGCGAAGTTATAGCATTTGGCAAACATCATCACATAACCAGTGAAGGTTTGCTGGAGATTTAACCCTTCATCACTTGGGGTCAGCAGAGCAAGTCTTGTTCCTTCGACTCTCATGTTCTTCACTTCGTTAGCTTATGCATTGATAGGGTTGCAAACAGGAAGAGATGTTTTGAAAATGACATTCATCCATAATTGTAGCAACCAGAAAGGGCCAGAAAGTATCATATTTCCTTTGGACTTAATGGTTTTGATTGCTATAACGCCTTCCCCTAAAGCCTCATAGAGGTTGGCTAGGATCATCTTGTTGAGACAAAGGTTGTGTCCAACATGCAGTAGGTTCGCCATTGTTAAATACCTCTTCACCACTTGTAAGGATCTCGAACAGAAGACGCAACGAGATAGCCATAGAGCAAGAAAAGCAATATGCTCTTGGTCAGATACTTCATCAAAATCTTTATCATGGTAATAGGTGGTGTAAGTAGTAAAATTTGCTTTGGTGGTGTCGAAGCCTATAGAGTCTTCATCCAGGAAGTTAGGGTCATAGGTTTCTCCAGTTGGCTTAAGCCTGGTGATAACAACAACGTCGAAAAGGGTTGGAGTCATCATTCTACAAGGTAGATGAAAATTGTTGTGGGTACTATTCTAGAAATATAAAGAAGCAATTAGTATAGATGGGCAATAGCTAGGTCCAACCTTCGATAGTTGGATCATGTCGAAGATACCCATGTTTTTCCAAACTTAGGATTTTGCTTTTTCCATCTTCTTCAACCAGGCAAGGTAATCTGATGGATCTTTGAACAAGGGGCATGATCTAAATACCCTAAAGCGATTATTCATATATTCTAAGTTAATAGGGTCTTTGGAGGTTTCAATCCAAGGGGAATCTTGGCCATCATTTTTCAACTTAACATCCTCGCTAGACCTAGCTTTTTGCCCATTTGCTATGGGTTTGTAACGGTGATATGCAGGGAAAAATTCTCTAAGCCTAGCAGGATCAGTAGAAAGATTTAGAAAGGAACCTAACATGGTATACATTTTACCAGAAACAGAGACATGAATCAGTATTTGAGATTCATAGATTTTGCGCTTCTCTTCTTCAAGAGGAGGTTCAGGTATATATTGTTTGTTACCTACCACTGTTGGGCCCAAAATTTTGTGAAATGGAGTGAGTTCCATGGATTTCTTGGATTCCTTAGTGTTCTTGCTTGAACCTTTGGAGGTTTTAGTGGAAGACGCCATTGATGTAGTAGATTGAAGAAAGAAAGTTTGTGAAAGATGAAAGGTTGAAGAAGTTTGTGCTTGCTCAAAGAAGTTCAGAGAGTGAAAAAGATTAAAAAAAATGGTGGTTTTCACTATTTATAGGCTGATGTAGTGGAAGCGGTTCACTTCATGTATTAATGGTTGGAATAAATAGTGGGACTCATGCTGTACAGAGAACGCGTGATGGGACGGCGGCAGTTGATCTGACCCACGATCTCCTAGGGACTAGAAATGTGATGATTACAAAGATTCACACATGGGTTTTTGAGGAGACGTTTGAGAAAAGTTGTCATGATGATGATGACGTCATAGTAGACAAAGGGTTTTTGGCGTCAAAACTGATTTTAAAAAAATGCCCTTTTCTCCATTTATTCGAAAGTGACATTTTGGGGGGGGGGATTTGTTGGCTGGGAATTTCGACGCCAGGTTTTGTTTGAGGATAATAAACAAAAGCAAGTGTTTCTTAAGTTATTGTTGAATTCGACAGGAGCATGTGTAAAGGTCCTGGTCGAAGAGGTCTTCGTAAGAAGAATACGCTGGATAAACACTTAGAAATATTTTCTAAGTTTGGATGGCAAATTTGAAGGAGGCGGTACAGAGCATTCATTCGACAGAGGTTTTGAATTTCAAATAAGGATAATAACTGTCTTTTGTCCTTATCCATTTATTATAAATGACACGTGTAAAGCTGTGGCGAATTGAAGACACACAGAGCAAAATGTGCCATTTTCTAAAGGAATGACCGTTGATGACAGTTATTTTTGACGTATTATAAATATGAGTCTTAGTGCATAGGATTATACTGTGTTCAATTGTTGTATAAATACTCATAAAATCACTCAAAGTATCTAAGTTAATTGAGAAAAGAGTTTTCGTTGAGAATGTACATCTGAAACACCATCTTTTTCATTTACATTTGAAAGTTATTTTCAATTTACCATTTATTTCTTCATTGCAAATTTACTTTGAAGCTTCTTTATTGCAATATTTTATAATTCTGCAAATTTACCTTTTAAACTTTAAACAATCGTTTACAAATATAAGCGTTGTCAAAGTGTTCTTGAGATTTTCAGAAATAGTTTAAACAATAGCTATGTCCTAGGATTCACTGGTTGATCCTGCAAGTACACCATTTTTTGGAGACCAGCGGTTATTTACCAATATTCATGGTAAACAGGTGGTCACATAATCTTGTTTTTTTGTTGAGGATTTGATGACCTATTTTTTTGTTGCTTTTTATCCCTGATTTTTCCTGGACTACTTCTTTGAAGCTTTCACTCCACCGGGATGCCCCGATTTTTTCTTAAGTCTCCTTTTCTGGTGTTCGACTTAGCGGGCTTTTCTTTCTTTCATTTTTTTTTATTTTGAAAGATTTTGACTGCCTTATTATTGGTTGGTGAGGAACAACCATTTTTCAATTTTCACGATCTCTTTGTCACTTCATAATGTGTGCGAGGAAGAAGGTGTGGTTAATCCTCAGATGAGATGTTTTCTCTTGAAATTTGAATGCATAGTCAAGTGTACTGAACAAAACTACCCTGCCTCTGGTTTAGATTAATTATTTTTAATTCCAAAGACCAACTTCTAGGTGTTTAGGGATTAACTTTTTAACTCCTTGGTGTTTAGGGATTGAAACAATGCCTTACATCATTAGCAAAGTTCTATTTGAAAGCATACTGTAGCAATTTTGGGTATTTCGTTATAATCATACTCCCTCAAATCTTTGCCAAAACAACAATTTGATAAAGAAAATGAGGTGGAGAAATATTGATATTGTTTTTTCGTTTTTTGTGCGATGAAAAAAAATAAGTGAATACAAAAGGATTGATTCAAAAGATGCATGCTCATTTCATTAATATTACCATTAAAAACAACAATGTTTAAAAGCAGATAAGTGCTCAACATGCAAGGAAATTACAAATAAAAATGCAGGAACAGCCAAATGATCTCCAACATTGAGTATGAGCTTTCCTGTATGATCTATTAGCTTTAAGGGGTGCTTCTTGAAGTCTTTTCACTCATCATGGTAAGGGGCTGTTCACCAAATCAGGGCCATCTCTGAAAGTCAACCGCTTATTGTCGTTCAACTCTTGCACCTCTTATTTGAAGACTTCACATTCCTTGATTGAGTACCCCACTACTCCATCATGAAACTCACATTGGACACTTGGGTTGTACCAAGGAGAAAATGGACACTTCATGGGTGTAGTCTTTCTAGGGGGTAATGACGAGGTTTGGACCAGATAAATGTCATTGGGATTAGGTCAAACTAGCGAGTCTCTCATTCTTAATTATTTGGAGGCATGTGCTGATTCTCATGCCGATGCTGATTGTTCGGATTCCAATTATGCTGATTTTGATGTCGATATTGACGCAAAATCTTAACTTGCTCATATTATGGTCTTGGCCACATCTGTTGGTACTGAGAATCAGGAAGTTGTGGTTGTTGGTGTTGAACAACTGCTACATATGGATATTTATAACAAGGCACCAAAGACGGAGCTTGTGGAGCTTGGTTGGTTTCCCAGATTGTATCGATTTTACCCTCCTCTTCCTTTTTTAAATTGCTAAGGGATTCATTCTCACTAGTCTAGCTACTCGAGACACATTGGATTTTTTGGTTTTGAAGCCACTCTCGACGCGTTCTCCAACTATCATCACATCAAAGAAGCCTGATGACACATTGCCTATCATCCTTTCAAAGTATGGGACCTAATGGGGACCCATAAACATATCCACCAGCTCCCTATCGAGTATTGGTATTTGAACGCGAGCAGCCAACTGAAATTCTGGCACTGTACCACATGTGTTTATCAAACAGAACACATCCTACTCAACTCCATTGGATATGGAATTCAAATCTGCTAGAGCAACTGGAGTCACTCAAACTCCTCCTTAAAAGGAACAAACCAAACACATTCTTTGGTGATAGATATCCAATAGTTGTTATCCAAAACAAACAGTACTAGAAAAATCTCCCTGAAGCTCACCCAAAAACTGACTAGGGTGCCAGATCTGATGCCAATTGAAATTCTGGCACTGTACCACATGTTGAAACTGATGTCCTCATATCAGAACATAATGTCAAGACAGATGTTACAACATCTTTTGTCTGATAGAAAAGTAAAATAAACCAGACTGAAAATAAAATGCAGAAACATAAATAACACTGTCAATTGGTAACCCAGTTCAGTGCAACATCACCTACATTTGGGGGCATCTAAGTCGGGAAGGAAATTCACTATGATAACATTAGTTCAAAGTTAAACTCATAAGTTTACAACTTTTTGCCTAATCACTACCTTGTGCAACTTCTACCTAGAAACCCTCTAGATATGAGACCCCCCTCTCACTTCCTAATCAGACACAATCCCAGTGACAATACCTCAAGAAACCAAAAAGAAGAAGAACACTCTTCCAACTACAATACTCGGTTTTGCTTAAAAGCTTCAACCAAGAACAATACAATCTTGCTTACGAGCTTTAGAGTGGACAATTAACAATACAAAACCAGTATACCACAATGTATTAAAAGATACAAGGGTGACATACAATTAACACACAAGAGACTCTCAAAACCTAACACTACAAAACCTCCCCTTATTTTACAAAAGAGAAATCCGTGAGATACATTAGGTTTAGGTCTTCTTTAAATAGCCTATAGACCTTGTGGGCTTGGGCTCTTGAGGCGCAATTCATCAGGAATCAGCTTGGAATCATAAGCACAATCTCCTGCATAAAAATAGCAACAAAATACAAAGTTTCCTAAAAAGGATCAACGATCCTTTTTTAGAAAACCATCACAATCTGCCAAAACAGAATTAACATCAAAGAAATTACCATTCGTAAACAAACAATTTTCAATTGCAGGTCAGTGCTTAACATCAAAGAAATTCCAATAACGAGAGATCAAAGAGGACTGGATTATTCAGCAGTCGATCAGAATCAAGTATACTTTGTAGCCTTATAGATCTGGGGCATTGTCATCCCATGGGAATGAAATCAGTCAGTCTAAAGCAAGTCCTCAAGCATCGGTTGATTATGGAGCAAATCATTTAAGAACAGGTTGATCAGAACTGAATCATCACGAGACTCTACCAGCCTGGGGCAGGTCACCCAGATGTTCTTTGATTAAGGGCGAATCCCTCTAGTGTTCAATTAACACAAGTTAAGTCGCTTTAACGCTCATCCTGGGGCAAGGTATCTCAAGAGTACATCGAAGTTAACCGCTCTAAGAGTCGGTTAATCAAGGACAAATCCTTTCATGACGCAAATTCTGGGGCAATCCATCTCGAGGTCATCTCATGGCAAGCTCCTTTCAAGGCGAACCTTCCCAAGGACCAGACTGGGACAAGTTGAACTACATTGGGGCAAGACCTCTTCTTCCTTTCAAGTTACTTAAGCAAATTCTATTTCGTCAGCAACTGTTGAGTTCAAGACGAGTGTCGAGGAATTATGCCATCACCCCATCAAATAACCTTTTCCTTCTGAAGAAGACTTACTACCAGAGACATGTCCGTCCATTTTCGGGAACCTTCATATCATTGCATAAATCATCCTCATGCATTAGTCATGTTGCTTCGCTCGAGCATATAGCTTCCATATCATCTCATTCCCCAGGCCTAAACCCCACAACCCGAATCTATCACCAAGAGCTTTGTAACCTAAATCACTTCAAAACTAGTTCCCGTATGGCAAATTATCTCATGATACCAGTTCTCGTCTGGTAAACACCGTTTCCAAGTCCAGTTCTAGTCTGGAAAACCACAAAGTCAGTTCCCATCTGATACCAAAACAAGAAGTCAGTTCTCGTCTGATAACTTACTCTTTTGCCACCAGTTCTCGTCTAGTCGTTTACCCTTTTAAAAACAGTTCTCATCTAGTAGTTCACCTTAAAAGTCCACTTTCGTTGGCAACCAAGAATAAATCCCTAAAAAAGAAATCCAACCACTATCAATCTGGTCTCATGCCTAACCAAAAACCCAACTGTATTTGACACAATCATTCCAGTGGCTCACATATCCTCACATCCCCCAGCATGAGGCTCGTTTTACCTCTCTTATCCCTAGTAGAGGATAACTCCCCAACATAAGAGTGAGGTCAGTATCGTCTCCCCAAGCAGAGTTAGCTATTGATTTCCTCAGCAGGTAAACCAGCACTGATTGATATCCCCGGTAGGTCCAAAGCCCAATTGTCATTCGCACGTTCCTTCATCATTCCTACTTCCCGGTAGAGTTGAAGTTCAGTTGGTTATCTGTAGTAGGGGTCCTGACCTGGAAGGCAGTTTAGTTTGTATTCCCTAGAAGAGTTGGTTTCAGTTTTGCAACACTTCTCTTGGTGGAGTGACCTTTTGCATATCATAAACATCATTACATTGCATCCTTAAAATGTGTAGCATTTCCATTTCGTATGGAGCATTACACCATAGAAAAATTCAAACATAACTCATGAGACGTTGTTTAAATTTATTCCCCATGATATAGATTTGTTCGGTGTTTCCTTCCAGAGGAATTTTCTTGCTCCCCCTGCAGAGTTGTCTGTCTAGGCTTCTCTTTTCCCCAGTGGAGTCATATTCTCTTTAGGTCGTAAGTCCGTCGATTTTACTTTTTGTAATCCTTGTGTTATTCCAACTTTTGGTTGGTACCCTTGGTTGAATTCCGACTCTTGGTTGGTATCTTACCCTTTGCTTTATTTCAACTCTTGGTTGGTATCTTTCGTTGTTATCCCAACTTTTGGTTGGTACCCAGTCGTCGAATCCCAACTTTTGGTTGGTATCTTCTGTCAAATCCCAACTCCTGGTTGGTAATTTATCTTGAATTCCAACTTTTAGTTGGTACTCTTAGGTTCTATTCCAACTTTTGGATGGTACCCAGTCGTTAAATTCCAACTTTTGGTTGATATCTCCTATTTTATTCCCAACTTTAGGTTGGTATCTTTTGTTGTATCCCTACTTTTGGTTGGTATCCCTTTGTTTTATCCCAACTCTTGGTTGGTACCCTTTGTGGAGTTTCATTCCAACTCTTGGTTGGTATCCTCAGTTGAATCCCAACTTTTGGTTAGTAACTTTTGTTGTATCTCAACTTTTGGTTGGTACCTTTCGTGAATTCGCCTTCGGTCGGTGTTCAGTTTATTCCAACTTTTGGTTGGTATCCTTTATTATAAGTCCACCTTCGACTAACAATCACTTTATCATATATCTCCCCACAGTTTACAAATTTCTGGGTTCTTTGGGTATTCAATCCCCTTTTACCTTGAATGTCTGAAAGCCGTTGCTTTCATACCTTCAGGTTAAAGTGGATTGAATAGGGGCAACTGTAACACCTCAAAATCTGCTCTCTCTTTTCCTAACATTAACTGGCTTTTGCTTTGCATTTCCATTTGTTCATAACAATTAATCATGCATTGCATTGAGCTCTCGAGACATGAGATCATGGTGTCCTTGTGGCTCAGGACTTCTTTTATTCTAAGCAGCAAGCATCAGAGTGCCCTAACATTTATTTTGCTCCGTAATTTGGTACCAAATCTTTCTTTTTTTCAGCAGGGTACTTTGAGGAGTTCACAACTTATTCCAGGTATTTTTAAATATTTTCATTCATCTGATTGTATTTCCACTGTGCATCATCTTCATAACATAAAGTATTTATTTTATCTCGCATAGTGCCTAAAATGTCACCGGAATAATTTATCGGATTTACGGACAGACCAGTCAAACTAAATCTCAACGGTGCATAAAGTCGGTGGACGGAAAATTTTAAAATCGAGTTTGCAGACGTCAATTATATTTATCTACGTTTCGCGTAGTTTAACCTGACGTGTTCATTTTATTTTTTTGACCATTTTTCGTCGCATTTTAATCAGTTTGAGCGTTTTAACGGATCAAAATTTATTTTAAAATCTGAACAAACGTTGTATTTTTCCGAGTCGTATATTTCACGCTGATCATTTTAGTGTACTCGGTTTATTTTTTTCGAGCACTTGGGCGTCCGACTTTTATTTATTTGGGGTCGTTTATTTTTACATTTTTTGTCTAAATATTTATAGTAAATAAATAGGATTATTAGTTTTTTTTATTTACATTTATTTCAATTATTTTAATTGTTTAAATTTTATTTAGTTTTAACTAAATATTTAATTTGGGCTTTAAAATAGGCATTAGGGACATTTTTGTCAATTTAAAGTTAACCCGAAAAGAGGAGGAGACCGGGAAGAAGATTGAAAAGCTGCGGCGCTACAAATTGTTAATTGATACCGCTACTGTTCAATACCTATTGATGCGTAGAATTTTCGTTCCTGGTACTTACTAACATATATATATATATATATATATGTTCAATTCTTTTAAAATTTCTTTTTAAATTGTTCGGATTGAATCGTGTCGATACGCTGTTTGTATATTTGTGGGTATGATGCGTGACATTTATGTTTAGTTCGATCCGATTGTGATGATCGCATTTTTGCGTTAGCAATATTGTTGATTTTATTATTTAATTAGTGTTTTTTTAAAACTTCTTTTGTTTTACTTTTTTCACACCATTTTTGGTCCCTATTGCGATGATCACGTTAAGTGTAGCAAGATAATGATGGTTCTTATCCACTTACGTGCGATGTGATATATTTGTTTATCCTTGTATTTTAATTTTACACGCGTCCGACGGTTTAGCGTAGTGACAATCCACGTTTTGTGCTTACCGATTCGCATCTCGATTTGGAATTTGTGATTTTTTATTACCTTGTTGTTTCTTGATTCGATTTGCGATGATCACTTACGCGGTAGCAATTTGTTTTCTTTCAATTTGTGCTATTTTTTTTCAACATTGTTATATTTAGATCCGCACGGTTTGGATCCACGTTGCGATGATCGCGTTAAGTGTAGCAAATTACTGGTTGTTTTATCGGTTTATGTGCGATTTTTTATTTTATTCTTTTAAATTGATTACCGTTGCGTTTTGATGTTGTGCACACGTCTGATGGTTTAGCCTAGCGGCAATCCGCTTTTTATGCGCTTACCTATTTGCGTTTCGATTTGCAATTTGTGATTTTCTTTAATTTTATGCTCTCGTTTTGACTTGTGATGACCGCAATGCGGTAGCAATTTGCTATTTCAATTTGTATTATTATATCGAATCTAATTTTTTGTGGTAGGTTTCGCACTTGTTCGTGCACGCGACCTTGGTTCGCGTATTTGCGTCATGATTTTAATTCGTGCAATTTTCTTTTCAATTTACGTTTTGATTCATTTGTTGTGTGATGTTAATATTGTGTATGCATCTTATTCCCCTTCAACCTAACTTTAGCTCAATCTTTTGCATGACAACATTAAGCTAGCTCCATTTTATCCTCAACTATAGGACCATTTGACATAACAACATCTAGGGCCGAGTCTCCCTTAGATTTTTTCTTTTACCCTTTGAGCCTCTCTCTTCTCTCTCTTCTCTCTCTTAATACAAGTAAAATATTTAATAACTACGACATGTATTATGCGCCACGAGCCTTAAGCACATAGGAAAAGGTGAGCGGATGCATTTCTAACCTCATCTTAGGGTACTTTGTGCGTGAGTAACTTGGATCGTGCGCAAAGTATTCGATCATATGTCATAGACTTTAGTGAAATACACGTCACAAACAAAGTCAATCCATTTCTCTAAAATCCTTGAACAAATTCAGACCATTTTGTCCTTTGGGATTTCCTTTCAAACCTTTTCAGAAAGGGCATGTTACCTCTGTTGTGCCGCAAACAGGCATCAACCTTAATTGCTGGAACGTGAGCTTAGCATCGTTCATAAAAGATACCAACCAACCTGTGGTAGGCCGAACTACGATCGCTCTGATTTCCTCTTTCTCGTTCGAATGAGGATATGTAGGCACAAGACGACGATGTCTTGGCGAGCAAAATCTCCCCCCATCCACCCGTAGTCCTCCGAACTACGTTGACTCTGACTTTCCCATTGCATGAGGGAATACGTAGGCCTAGGACGGCGTTGTCCTATCAAGTCACCTTTAGTTTTTCATTACCGTTTAGCAAGTAGGCTTTAGATGAACACACCCTTTGATTAGAACAACAAGAGTGTATCCCGTTGAGTACAACGAACGCGAGAGGGTGTTAATACCTTCCTCTTGCGTAATCGACTCCCGAACCCAGAATTTGGTTGCGAGACCATGTATTCCCCCTTTTGAGGTTTCTTCGATCGTTTCCTTTCCCTGTCGGAATAAATAACGTTGGGTGTCAACTCTGTTTTTTTTCGCCGGTTGTTTTCCGTGTTGCGACAGCTGACGACTCTGCTGGGGATCTGGTTCCCTATGCGAGTCAATCCCAGCGCTTGTCTATTTCTTTTTCATTGGGTTTTTGTCTTCATTGTTTTTATCTTGATTTATTTACTGCATTTTTTACTTTTATTGCATTTGATTATTGTTGTCATATTATTTTGGTCTTGCTGTTGTGCTATTGGGTGGGATGGTTTCATGAGAGATAAACCCATTACCCAGGCTTTAGTACATACATAGGATTAGAGTGGGATTGTGTTGGCATGCGTAGCACTTGATACGTATTGTTGACATGAGATCCGCATTCAGACGAGGTTTTCTTGGGAGATGCTCTGTCCTGTATGCCTATAGAGTAGCCAGAGTATTCCCTTGAGGACTCATGACTCTGGAGACCCTTCATGGGAAATCAGTTGAGGCCTCCTTGATTGATGATGATGCCAAACCAGAAATGGTGAACGTATCATCATTTCTCGACCTGAGATTCCGTGATACTGAGGACCTGGTAGGATGTAGTGTCCAAGACTAGAAGCCGCATGTGAGAGGGAATGAGTTTTTGCAGGAAACCTTAACTTTCAACCTACCTGGATTTCTGGTTTTCTTATCTGTGTGAACTTATGAGCATGGTATTCCGGTATTCTGATTATTTTTGTATTCTGATTATTCTGGTATTCTGGTCATTTCAGTTATTCTGGTCTTTTGGATCCTATTCCATCAGCAGCATGTCGGTTATTCAGAATATATGGAAGCTTTGATCCCATGTCTTTTGCATTGCATTTGCATACATATCTGCATCATTTTGGATATCATTCTTCAACCGGTCAGAACTCTCATTCCACCTTTGTCCATGACCAGCCTGTTGATTCCCCGATACTCGTTATGAATAAGTGGTGGCTGTTGAAAGACGACAAAGTGTTTAAAGCAAGATCAAGCAGTGAGGTCAAGTTAGAAGTAGTTGGTAGCTATGTTAAGGAATAACCTTCAAGATGTTGATCCCCTACCAGGTTTTACTGTGATGACTAACCCATTATACGGTTTTCTGCCTGATGAAGATCTTCCACAAGTGAACAACCTTACTCAAACTCAGCAGTCTGTTGTCCGAAGTGAACATTCCTCTTCTCTTGATACTACGAACTATCGTGGTTGTGCATTCTCTGTGTCGAATTCCCAAAGGGAGGTCCTGATGATGAAAATCAAGGACCCGAGATCTCTTGAGTTTGTTGAAAGATATCGTGTGTTAGATGAGAAACTCAAAGCCATGGAAGTTCAGGATACTTTTGGTCTCAATGCTTCAGACATGTGCCTGGTACCCGACCTAGTGTTACCTCCAGGTTTCAAAGCACCAAAGTTTGAGAAGTACAAGGGGGTAGTTGTTCGAGGCAACATTTGGTGATGTTTTATAGAAGAATGACTTCATACGTTCACAATGATAAGCTAATGATTCACTATTTTCAGGACAGTCTGAGTGGGACATCGTTGAGTTGGTACATGCAGTTAGAGAGTGGTCACATCCAATCATGGTTGGGCTTAGCTAAAGCTTTTCTGAAGCAGTATGAATACAGTCTTGACATGGCTCTCAGTCGCATGCAGTTGCAAGGCTTGTCTCAAGAAAATAATGAATCCTTCAGAGGGTACGCTCAGAGATGGAGAGAATTGGCTTCCAGAGTGCAACCACCACTTTTAGATAGAGAATTGGTTGACCTATTCATGGATACTTTGCAAGGACTGTACCTGGATAAAATGATTGGTAGTGAGACATCAAACTTCTCTGATCTGGTGATAAATGGGGAAAGCATTGAGAGTGACCTAAAGAGTGGAAAAATCCAAGATGTCTCGACCAGCCAGGCAAGTGAGACTGAGTCCCTTAGCAATTCCCAAGAGGAAAATAAGGATGAAATCAATGCAGTCATGACAGATGTTAGGTTTTTTCACGACGAACCGGTGAAATCTTTTGGTCCTTCATCTTCTTAGCAATCATCATTGCCTAGGGCATCGTATCAACAACCCTGGGTAGCTCCTCATGCAAATCAACGAGCCCATGGCCGAGGTTATCATAATCAGCGCCAGAATCAGAATAGGCCTCGTAATAACTTGGAAAGAAGAAATGCTCCTCTTCATCCAGTTCCTATGTTGTATAGTTAACTTTTGCCACATCTGATTCAAGACTCATTGGTGGATCCTAAGACTCTTAAGCCGTTGCCAGAACCATACCTGCCTGGGTACAATCCCCGTGTGCAGTGTGGATATCATGGAGGATCCATGGGGCACTCAATTGAAGATTTCAAAGCCTTCCAAACCAAAGTGCAACAATTGATTGACAAAGGGTACATATCCTTTCCAGAAATAAATTTGGTTGTGCATGTCAACCTCTCGTCTGAATGAGTTTGAAGACTTCAGGGGTCATCTCCTAAAGCCAGTGGTCCAGACAGGAAGACATCCTCAACATTGGCAATCCTTGGGCACTTTTATCATTTTCATTTGTAGTTTCTTTCCTGTTAATTGCTACTTGTTTTAAAACATTGTTGTTTTGAATGGTAATATTAATGAAGTGATCATGCATTTTCTGAATCAATTATGTCGCATTCGCTCATTTTTCTTCATTCTCATTAAAAACAAAAAAAAAATTAGTACATCCATGTTTTTCCCATTCACTTCACTTTATCTAACTGTTGTTTTAGTAAAGACTTGAGGGAGGATGACGAAAACTTACCCATAATTGTTGCTAGTATGCTTTCAGATAAAATCCCGTTGATGATGTACAAGCATTGCTTCAAATCCCCAAACACCGAAGATATACGGGAGATAGACCCTCGTCAACCCCTTTGAGCCTTGAAGTAGGAGTTTCTTTTTCGTATAAAAAAATCCTCAATCTTAACCTGGGGCAGGGTAGTCGTCAGTTAATTTGACTGAGTGTTCAAATTTCAAGAGAAGTGCCCCCATTCGAGGATCAATCACATCTTATCCCTCTCAAGAGGGCATGCCTCACCAGCCACAATGGTTATCCCTTACCATGAAGTAGTGAGACAGTCACGGCCCTTTCGAAGAAATCAAGACAGCCAGTGTCACACGACTTGTTTCAAAGAGAAAAGAAAAGAAGAAAAAGAAAGAAGCCCACTAAGTCGAAAACTTGAAAACAAGTGACTTAGGAAAAAATTAGGGCATCCCGCTGGACTTCAAAATCGACAAAATTCAAAAATAATCAGTTCATGTAAAAGTTAGGGAACGGAAAAAATAAAAAGTGAAAAAGATTACAAAAGGAAAATCCTCGAGCAAGAACAAAGTTGTGTGACTACAGACACCAAAAACAAGAGGGGTGACTGTCACTCCGAAGACCTTGTGGGTTCCTTAACCATCACTCATACCATTCTATAAGCTTTTTGAAAGGTGAGAGCTTGTGCCAAATTAGCTGAACGTAGGACTGGAAAATATCAAGGAGAATGGGTGGGTACAAATAACTTTGAGCCATAAATCCTTTTTTCAAAAAATCATGAACTAGACCACGATACAATCCTTAAAATACCTAATTGAGGCAGGGTCTATTTTGAAAGCATACTACAACAAGGTTGCGTAAACTGACTCCTACAAGATTTGCTTATCTTTTTCTTGCCATATCTTTCTCTAGCTAAATCAGCATTGCATTTGGACTATTGGTCCATTCGTCACACACTATCACATCATTCTAATAATGATTGCTTTTTCAAAATCTGCATGATCATCACATTAAAATTACCATTCGTAAACAAACAATTTTCAATTGCAGGTCAGTGCTTAACATCAAAGAAATTCCAACAACGAGAGATCAAAGAGGACTGGATTATTCAGCAGTTGATCAGAATCAAGTATACTTTGTTGCCTTATGGATCTGGGGCGTTGTCATCCCATGGGTATGAAATCAGTCAGTCTAAAGCAAGTCCTCAAGCATCGGTTGATTATAGGGTAAATCATTCAAGAACAGGTTGATCAGAAGTGAATCATCACGAGACTCTACCAGCCAGGGGCAGGGTTCTTTGAATAAGGGTGAATCCCTCTAGTGTTCAATCAACACAAGTTAAGTCGCTTTAATGCTCATCCTGGGGCAAGGTAACTCAAGAGTACATCGAATTTACCCGCTCTAAGAGTCGGTTAATCGAGGACAAATCCTTTCATGACGCAAATTCTGGGACAATCCATCTCGAGGTCATCTCATGGCAAGCTCCTTTCAAGGCGAACCTTCCCAAGGACCAGACTGGGACAAGTTGAACTACATTGGGGCAAGACCTCTCCTTGCTTTCAAGTTACTCAAGAAAATTCTATTTCGTCAGCAACTTTTGAGTTCAAGACGAGTGTCGAGGAATCATGCCATCACCCCGTCAAATAACCTTTGCCTTCTAAACAAGCCTTACTACCAGAGACATGTCCCTCCATTTTCGGGAACCTTCATATCATTGCATAAATCATCCTCATGCATTAGTCACGTTGCTTCGCTCGAGCATATAGCTATCCATATCATCTCATTCCCCGGGCCTAAACCCCACAACCCGAATCTGTCACCAAGAGCTTTGTAACCTAAATCACTTCAAAACCAGTTCCCGTATGGAAAATTATCTCAAGATACTAGTTCTCATCTGGTAAACACCGTTTCAAAGTCCAGTTCTCGTCTGGAAAACCACAAAGTTAGTTCCCATCTGATACCAAAACAAAAAGTCAGTTCTCGTCTGATAACTTACTCTTTTGCCACCAGTTCTCGTCTGGTCGTTTACCCTTTTAAAACCAGTTCTCGTCTAGTAGTTCACCTTAAAAGTCCACTTTCGTTGGCAACCAAGAATAAATCCCTAAAAAAGAAATCCAATCACTATCAATCTGGTCTCATGCCTAACCAAAAACGCAACTGTATTTGACACAATCATTCTAGTGGCTCACATATCGTCATATCCCCCAGCATAAGGCTCATTTTACCTCTCTTCTCCCTAGTAGAGGATAACTCCCCAACATAAGAGTGAGGTCAGTATCGTCTCCCCAAGCAGAGTTAGCTATTGATTTCCTCAGCAGGTATACCAGCAGTGATTGATATCCCCTGTAGGTCTAAAGCCCAATTGTCATTCGCACGTTCCTTCATCATTCCTACTTCCCGGTAGAGTTGAAGTTCAGTTGGTTATCTGCAGTAGGGGTCCTGACCTGGAAGGCAGTTCAGTTTGTATTCCCTAGCATAGTTGGTTTCAGTTTTGCAACACTTCTCTCGATGGAGTGTCCTTTAGCATATCATAAACATCATTACGTTGCATCCTCAAAATGCGTAGCATTTCCATTTCGTATGGAGCATTACACCATAGAAAAATTCAAACATATGCATTCGAAGCATAAGCCAGGATTAATATCCTTTATTCCAGACATTTCCTCAGCAAAAAGTGTCATAACTCATGAGACGTTGTTTAACTTTATTCCCCAAGATATGGATTTGTTCGGTGTTTCCTTCCAGAGGAATTATCTTGCTCCCCCTGCAGAGTTGTCTGTCTAGGTTTCTCTTTTCCCCAGCGGAGTCATATTCTCTTCAGGTCGTAAGTCCGTCGATTCTACTTTTTGTAATCCTTGTGTTATTCCAACTTTTGGTTGGTACCCTTGGTTGAATTCCGACTATTGGTTGGCATCTTACCATTTGCTTTATTCCAACTCTTGGTTGGTATCTTTCGTTGTTATCCCAACTTTTGGTTGGTACCCAGTCGTCGAATCCCAACTTTTGGTTGATATCTTCTGTCAAATCCCAACTCCTGGTTGGTAATTTATCTTGAATTCCAACTTTTAGTTGGTACTCTTGGGTTATATCCCAACTTTTGGTTGGTACCCAGTCGTTAAATTCCAACTTTTGGTTGGTATCTCCTGTTTTATTCCCAACTTTTGGTTGGTATTTTTTGTTGTATCCTTACTTTTGGTTGGTATCCCTTTGTTTTATCCCAACTCTTTGTTGGTACCCTTTCTGGAGTTTTATTCCAACTCTTGGTTGGTATCCTCAGTTGAATCCCAACTTTTGGTTGGTAACTTTTGTTGTATCCCAAATTTTGGTTGGTATCTTTCGTGAATTCGCCTTTGGTCGGTGTTTTGTTTATTCCAACTTTTGGTTGGTATCATTTGTTATAAGTCCACCTTCGACTAACAATCACTTTTTCATATATCTCCCCGCAGTTTTCAAATTTCCGGGTTCTTTGTGTATTCAATCCTCTTTTACCTTGAATGTCTGAAAGCCGTTGCTTTCATACCTTCAGATTCAAGTGGATTGAATAGGGGCAACTGTAACACCCCAAAATTTGCTCTCTCTTTTCCTAACATTAACTGGCTTTTGCTTTGCATTTCCATTTGTTCATAACAATTAATCATGCATTGCATTGAGCTCTCGAGACATGGGATCACGGTGTCCTTGTGGCTCAGGACTTCTTTTATTCTAAGAAGCAAGCATCAGAGTGCCCTAACATTTATTTTGCTCCGTAATTTGGTACCAAATCTTTCTTTTATTCAGCAGGGTACTTTGAGGAGTTCACAACTTATTACAGGTATTTTTAAATATTTTCATTCATCTGATTGTATTTCCACTGTGCATCATCTGCATAGCATAAAGTATTTATTTTATCTCGCATAGTGCCTAAAATGTCACCCGGAATAATTTCTCGGATTTACGGACAGACCAGTCAAACTAAATCTCAACGGTGCATAAAGTCGGTGGACGGAAAATTTTAAAATCGAGCTTGCAGACGTCAATTATATTGATCTACGTTTCGCGTAGTTTAACCTGACATGTTCGTTTTATTTTTTTGACCATTTTTTGTCGCATTTTAATCAGTTTGAGCGTTTTAACGGATCAAAATTTATTTTAAAATCTGACCAAACGTTGTATTTTTCCGAGTCGTATATTTCACGCTGATCAGTTTAGTGTACTCGGTTTATTTTTTTCGAGCACTTGGGCGTCCGACTTTTATTTATTTGGTGTCGTTTATTTTTACATTTTTTGTCTAAATATTTATAGTAAATAAATAGGATTATTAGTTTTTTTTTTATTTAAGTTTATTTTAATTATTTTAATTGTTTAAATTTTATTTAGGCTTTAAAATAGGCATCAGGGACATTATTAACAATTTAGAGTTAACCCGAAAAGAGGAGGAACCGGGAAGAAGATTGAAAAGCTGCGGCGCTACAAATTGTTAATTGATGCCGCTACTGTTCAATACCTATAGATGCGTAGTATTTTCGTTCTAGATACTTACTAATATATATATATATATATATATATATATATATATATATATATATATATATATATATATATATATATATATATAATTCTTTTAAAATTTCTTTTTAAATTGTTTGGATTGACTCGTGTCGATATGCTGTTTGTATATTTGTGGGTATGATGCGTGACACTTATGTAGTTCGATCCGATTGTGATGATCTCACTTTTGCGTTAGCAGTATTGTTGATTTTATTATTTAATTAGTGTTTTTTAAAACTCCTTTTGTTTTACTTTTTTCGCACCATTTTTGGTCCCTCTTGCGATGATCACGTTAAGTGTAGCAAGCTAAAGGTGGTTTTTATCCACTTACGTGCGATGTGCTATATTCATTTATCCTTGTATTTCAATTTTACACGCGTCCGACGGTTTAGCGTAGTGACAATCCACTTTCTGCGCTTACCGATTCGCATCTCGATTTGGAATTTGTGATTTTTTATTACCTTGTTGTTGCTTGATTCGATTTGCGATGATCGCTTACGCGGTAGCAATTTGTTTTCTTTCAATTTGTGCTATTTTTTTCAACATTGTTATATTTAGATCCGCACGATTTGGATCCACGTTGTGATGATCGCGTTAAGTGTAGCAAATTATTGGTTGTTTTATCGGTTTATGTGCGATTTTTATTTTATTCTTTTAAATTGGTTACCGTTGCGTTTTGATGTTGTGCACACGTCTGATGGTTTAGCCTAGTGGCAATTCGCTTTTTATGCGCTTACCTATTTGCGTTTCGATTTGCAATTTGTGATTTTCTTTAATTTTATGTTCTCGTTTTGACTTGCGATGACCGCAATGCGGTAGCAATTTGCTATTTCAATTTGTATTATTATATCGAATCTAATTTTTTGTGGTAGGCTTCGCACTTGTTCGCGCACGCGACCTTGATTCGCGTATTTGCGTCATGATTTTAATTCGTGCAATTTTCTTTTCAATTTATATTTTGATTCATTTGTTGTGTGATGTTAATATTGTGTATGCATCTTATTCCCCTTCAACCTAACTTTAGCTCAATCTTTTGCATGACAACATTAAGTTAGCTCCATTTTATCCTCAACTATAGGACCATTTGACATGACAACATCTAGGACCGAGTCTCCCTTAGATTTTTTCTTTTACCCTTTGAGTCTCTCTCTTCTCTCTCTTAATACAGGTAAAATACTTAATAACTACGACGTGTATTGTGCGCCACGAGCCTTAAGCACATAGGAAAAGGTGAGCGGATACATTTCTAACCTCATCTTAGGGTACTTTGTGCGTGAGATGCTTGGATCGTGCGCAAAGTATTCAATCCTATGTCATAGATTTTAGTGCGATACACGTCACAAACAAAGTCAATCCATTTCTCTAAAATCCTTGAACAAATTCAAACCATTTTGTCCTTTGGGATTTCCTTTCAAACCTTTTCAGAAAAGGCATGTTACCTCCGTTCTGCCTCAAACAGGCATCGACCTTAACTGCTGGAATGTGAGCTTAGCATCGTTCATAAAAGATACCAACCAACCTGTGGTAGGCCGAACTACGATCGCTCTGATTTCCTCTTTCTCGTCCGAATGAGGATACGTAGGCACAAGACGACGATGTCTTGGCGAGCACCCTTCCCTTCATTTTTCATAGTCCCATGAACTACGGACGCTCTGATTTCCTCATTCTCGTCCGAATGAGGATACATAGGCACAAGACGACGATGTCTTGGCGAGCACAATCTCCCCCCATCCACTCGTAGTCCTCCGAACTACGTTGGCTCTGACTTTTCCATTGCACGAGGGAATACGTAGGCCTATGACGGCATTGTCCTATCGAGTCACCTTTAGTTTTTCGTTTCCGTTTAGCAAGTAGGCTTTAGATGAACACACCCTTTGATTAGAACAACAAGAGTGGATCCCATTGAGTACAACGAACGCGAGAGGGTGCTAATACCTTCCTCTCGCGTAATCGACTCCCGAACCCAGGATTTGGTTGCGAGACCATGTCTTCTCCTTTTTGAGCTTTCTTCGATCGTTTCCTTTCCCCCGTCGGAGTAAATAACGTTCGGTGACGACTCTATTTTTTCCGCCGGTTATTTTTCGCGTTGCGACACATATCTACGACTTTAAGCCTCTCATCTAGCACACGATATCTTTTGGAAGCCTCAACATCTTGTGGTCTTTCGGTATTCACCACCGGTCTTGCCACTTGGGAATTTGGTGTGGAGAATGTAAACCTTTGATAAAAAAATAGCATCATGCGGTGAGGTATGCCCATCTCAGACAATAGGGGTGCTCTTGTGTAGTAGGGTTCTCAACTGAGATCCTTAAAGGATGAGGTTGAGTAGGAGCCTTTACTTGAGGTTGAATGACATTCTCAGTAATTGTAGTTAGTTGAATGTTGTTCTCTTTTTTTTTCAAAGCAAACATGCCCTATACGAGTTTGTCCAACTTGTTTTTCATCCAGTCAACATCTTTTCTTAACGCAACCTGGTTTTGTTCCAACTAGTCCATAATCCTTTGAGAGCTACTTCGAGTCTGATATGGGTGTTAAGGAATCAGCTTGCTGGTTATGGACTAAGGCTAGAATGAGTTTTTTTTTTGTTTTTTTTTGGAAAAATATGCATGCATGCTGATGAATGCGAATGCATGAATATTTTTGTTGTTTTTATGCAAAAAAATCCAATGCCATCTTATGCTTGTATTCAATGCAATATTATGTGTAAGTTTGGGATCACAGGTAATAATAGAACGACCTATATAGGATAACTTCCTACGCCATAATGGTTTTAAGATTTTCTACCCTCCCATCACAAATGTTAGCTCTAGGGTGTCTTGATGAAAGGTTCTTAGAGTCACGGGCCTTAGTCAACTTCGTGTCATGCAACGGGCGAGCCATTTTATGACGAGATCCGCTAAAAATATCTACTCTAGGCAGAGTCTTCATGCTATCCATTCAAGGTGTGCACCTCGGGGGTTAACACTACACAACTTCCAAACTTAAACAAGTTCTAATGTGTTCCTAAAGTCATGGACCTTAGCCGGATCTGCGTCATGCAACGGGTGAGCCATTTTATGACGAGATTCGCGAAAAGGTCTACTCTAGGAGGAGTTCTTCATGTTATCCATTTGAGGTGTGCACCTCAGGGGCTAACACTACGCAACTTCCATTCTAACTTATGTCTTTTCTCTTTTTCCAAAGCTCTGGTATAAAGCTTTACTCAAAGTGAAATTCCTAACCCCACAGGTAAACAAAATAATAATCATGTGAGATAATAAGAAAACAAGAGAAGACAAGAAGAAAACAAGGCAAAGCTAGCATTCATCGCAAAGCTAGCTAAATTAGGCTTGACCCTCTAGTAGTTGATTCCCTAACATAGTTGTTAGATGTTGCAGCATAAAAAATACCAGGGCGTGACTAGATTGCGAGTCTTGCTAGATTGTGAGTCTTTCTCCTACGTGTCCTCAGGTGCAATGATGAAGTCAAAGCTATGTAGTTCTTAGCAAGACAAATATATTTTTTTATTTTTTAATATGGTGCTTGACGAGACGTTGAATCTCGCTCCTACGTATCCCTAGGTGCGATGAGGAACTCAAAGCTACATAGTTTTTACAACAAATGTTTGTTTATTGGTCGATTTTAGCAAAAGACGTTTCGTCGCACGCAAACAAAAAACATTGCTTACTACCCAAAACATGGATAATTAGATATTCGCATTGCATCAGAATGCGCAGGGTAGGAACTAAGCATTGTTTGAATCTTCTCGGAATGACGAAGCATCTTACGCTTAAGAAAAGGTTTGCGGTCACGTAGAGGCGAAGAAAGAAGTTTGATTGGGTGAGTTTATTTTATATGGAAGACGCATATTCGGTAAGACCAATGTGTGTTCCCCCGGGGTGATTATTCACGGTGTCAAAGGAGTGTGCACCCAATGTCCTTTTTCATCCAATTGTTTATAGAAAATTATTTGCGGAAGACGAATGCTCGGTAATACCAAGGTGTGCGCCCCGGGGCCGATTATTCAGGGTGTCAAAGGAATATGCACCCCAATGTCATTTCTCATCAATTATTTAAAGAAAATTATTTGCGGAAGATGAATGCTCTGTAAGATCAAGGTATGTGCCATCGGGGCTGATTATTCGGGCTTTCAAAAGAGTATGCACCATAATGTCCTTTTTCATCTGATTTTTAATGTGTTTTATGGCGTAAGACGAATGCTCGATAAGACCAAGGCGTGTTATCTGGGGTCGATTATTCGGGGTTTCAAAGTAGTGTGCACCACAATGTCCTTTTTCATCCGATTTTATTAAGAAATAGATTTTGACGAGTTGTGAAAATAGGCTTGATGAAATGTCACGCAATATATCAAAAGGTGGCCCCAAAGTATGGAAAATTACTGCATTGCGCAAATAGGTTAACATACGCAAAGGTAAAAATTTAAAAACTCAAATCATAACGTATACAAAGGTGAAGCGTAAAGACACGAATTGTATTTCCACGAAAGTTAACGCAAGGTCGCGAGTTCTAACGCGATGTTGTAATTTCTAATGTGAGGTCGCAAGTTCTAACACAAGTCGTGAGTTCTAATGTGGGGGCGCAAATTCTAACGTTATGTCGCTAGTTCTAACGCAAGGTTGCAGATTCTAACGCGAGGGCACGAATTCTAACGCGAGGTTGTGTATTCTCACGCGAAGGCATAACTTAACACCACATAACGTACGAAACGTAATGCCGCACGCCAACATGTAACAAAATGATAAGAAAAACAACGTGCATACAGTAATGACAATCAAATCACATTTATCGCAACGAATCAAAAGAAAGTACAATAAGTTACACACATATTCAAGTTAACACACTCGAATGCATCCCACGCAAGATATGTTAACACAATGACGCATCATGTAACGTAATGGTGTCACATGCAGATTGTCACACGAAGATGTGCCACACAATGCAATGGTACGAAACACAACACTTCATACAAACGAACAACTAACTAACAACAAACAAACCAAATAAACGCGCATAATGCATTCAGATTTGATCTCAATGTAACGACAAAAGCAACACACAAAACAAATATATTTACTCATTAGAACAACATTACAACATCAAAAATAAAAAATCTAACATAGACGTAGTGAAAGACAAACACAATCGATAATCAAAATTTAAACGCATAACAAAACAACAGATACACAACACAACATAAAAGAATATTGATCAGAATCGCTACCAATGACAGTTTTTGCTGCGTTGAGAGTAGCGTTGGAGGTGTTGTGAGGAGATTGAAAATAAACCTAGTGATTTCTTTTTCAAACAATAAGCATACTCTCTGGCAGCGCGGTGCTTTTTGTTGTGTTGATGATGCTATTGAACCGAGACACGTGAGGTGCTATTCCGGCAAAAAAATGAGCGGTGGAGGTTGCATGCATGAATTATGGAGAGAGATGAACGATTGATTGGTGGTGGAGCGCAAACAAAGTGGAGTGGTGGTGATTTGGAAGAAGGAAGGTGATCAGTGTATTTTAATACCCTATCTTTTACTTTATGCTAAGAATTTTACTTGACTTCTCACTTTATTTTAATTGCTTTTAATAGGTTTTTAAAAGTTAAGTTTAATTTTGCTTATTTTCTGAATAAACAGTTATTGATTCCTTCTCATTGTACATGTCATAACTTAAGCTACAAAAATTAGATTGATGGGTTACAATATGGGTTGGAAAGTTGAGAGGATAAGCTAAAAGTTTCATGTTGAAGTCAGAAGCAGATTCAGAATGCAGAAGACTCGAATAATTCGTTTTAGTTCCAGACTTGAAAGCTGAGAGGATAAACTAAAAGTTTCATGGAATAGTTTTGATTAATTTCGTATGATTGCATCCTAAACTGTAATCACTTTTGACGTAGCTTTTTCGTTAATTTGCATATGTCAAAATCACGTTTGCTTAATTCTCGATTATTTTAATCTTTTTGCTTTATTCAGATTATAGGAGTGTCAATCAATATTATTTCTATTGCGATTGCCAATTGATATAGGGATCGAATAAAGATCGAACCCGCTTAGGTAATTGGTGAGGTAGAATTTAGTGATAAGCCAAAAACCGAATAGTTGACTAATTAGTTTATAAAATTCTGTTAATCGTTTATCATCATCTTAATCGAAACTTAATCACCCTCATTGTTTCTTTCAATTGGTAAAATTCAATACAAGTGTCCCCGCGATAAGACTCGAGTGTCGCTTCCCAAAACTACAGTTTTTAATTACTCATTTTTTACCTGTGCGCGATAGCGAATCATAAGGATAAGTGGTGGTTGGATGAAGAAGTCCGTAATGTTGTTTTTTGAAGTGACAAACAGTTGTAGCTGATGGAGGCGACTGAGTTGTTTCGGTGAAGGGCAGCCAGTGTAAGGTGATTAAAAACTGACGGTGGAAGGTTGAGAGAGAGAGAGAGAGTTGAGAGGTTGATGGTGGTGCATGGAAGAAGAGATGAAGGCAGATCACCAGTGGTTTTTAGGAGGTGAGGCGAAGGTTGTTGTGTGGGAGAGAAGAGATGAAGGTTGTTGTGTGGGAGAGAATAAATGATGAGTGACCGATGTTGTATGTGATGGCTCAGTGAAGGTTTAATGGAATAGAGTGGTTTGATGCGACACGACAGAATCAAGGTGGTAGAGGGAGTATCACCGACAAAGAAAATGGAGATGAAGTTGTGTGGTAACCTTCTCAAGAAGAAGTATAGGCTCTTCTTCTTTTTTTTTTTAATTTTTTTTCTTTTGTCATTTTTTCCTCTTTTTCCTAATTCTTTTTCCCTTTTCAATTTTTATTTTTGGATTTCTGAGAAAGTGAGTGAGAGAGGTAGCGATTGCCTCATTTCATTGACCCCAAATGTCTCCAGTTTATACCCTCTCAGTAAGATTTTCTAATTTTAATTATTCCAACTTTACCCCTAAGGTATTTTATTTCAATTACATATTAAAAATAATTAGTGCTATCATTATTATTTATTGTTTTTGATTATTTCATTTAAAAAAATTGAACAAAAAAAGGAACCAATTAGATAAAACGAGAGCCCGCACAAAATGCTAAAAAATAAATAAGCACATCAGGTTAAACTATGGACAATATATTTTAGTAAAATAAACAGTCATAGAACAAATATTGCAGTTAACAATATTTGGAGGAAAAGGCTCAAAGTGATCAAAATGCAAACGCGCATAGATACGAAGAAATTAAATGAGCGTGCCAAACAAACCTATGCATGATTTAGTTTGGTAAAACAAACAGTTGCAGGCCCAAATATGAAAACACCGTTATCTAATTTTATGCATGGTTAAGAAATTGATTCAATTGGTTTGTATGCAAAACTAGAATTTTCTTCTGACCGCAGCAAAACTGGTTTCTTGAAGGTTTAAAAATGTCTAGACAAAATTGGGGTATAACAAGATGGAATCAGTTTTCAACAGTCTTTCAATTGCACTAGCAGAATCCTCACTTTTTTAAGGGAACACCTTTGCTGCATGTATCCATTCATTTGGGCGGATGGTCGGAGCTAACTCAGTCGGTCTGCCTCCTTTATCGCTCGTCGATGGATCCACCTGATCTACGAGGTTTCCTTTATCAGTTTATTCTGGCTAGTGCATAAGAGATATGCTTTCGTGTTTGCCTCAATCTACTTTCGGATCCTGTCAATTTGCAGTGTAGATTAATCTTTCCAGGCTAATATAATATATAGATTTGATGGATCAAGGTCTTGACTGCAATATACGCCCATTGTTCCAAGGATTCAAGATTCGCAGCGGATGCCTGTGTCTTCGAGTGCAACAACATTAATCAACGACTTCTTTTGGCTTCCCTCCCAAATGAGGTGAGATCTAACAATATTGAAGGAATCATCTTCGTCCTATGGTTTCCCTATGGATCTTCTCAATTATGGTCTTCAGTATCGATAACCACATCAGGAGAGTTGGAGGAAGATTTATCTCGCTGTAGCATTAGAGAAGAAAGGAACTTTGGATGCGATTTCTTTGCGGATCGACTTTGGACCAAATGAATTTCGATTGTAGAATTTCACAAGAATTCGATATTGGAACCAAAATTGGTGTTAATGGATGATGTAGGACTCTGGAATCGGTGATGTGGATCTCTGGTACGGTGGTGCAAGGTGAATTTGCAAGGTTATCACTCCAATGTCAAAGCCAGATACATAATCCAAGATGTGTAAAGTGAAATTGTGAGATTTGAAAAATGTACCTTGAAATTCAAATATGATAACTGTATACATTGGATCATCTTGATTGGACTATGCATGATTGGAACTAATGTTTTAAAAACTAGACCGAACCGGTCGGTTCAACCGGTTGGATCGGAGCCGAAGATGAATTTGGTTGGGTCAACCTTTAAAAACCGTTAGTGGGTTAAAACCGAAGTAAAATAAAAAAAAACCGGATTAAACCGTCCAAAACCATCCGAACCAAAGAACCAGAGCCGGTTTTGTAAAACCGACCGGTTCAAAAAAATTCATCAAATTGACAAGTTTTTATAATTTTTTTAGAAGTTTAATATGTCAATATCAAAACTTAACATGCAAACTTCTAAGTATTGTCATGTTATGGTCGTTTAAACATAGTCACGCTGTCCAACTCAATATTGATTGTCGTTTAAGTTAATATTATTTGTTGTTGTTAATTAAGAGTTGTTTGTTTAGTTCAACTCAAATTCGCTTTTGTTATTTAATTAAGTATATTGTATTGTTTTTTTTTTATTTATCTTATTTAATTTATGTATTTTTAATCATTTGAACATTATTTTAGTTATTGTATTCTATTATTTATAATTTTGGTTTAAATTAGTTTAACTTATTTTGTAACTCTTTAATTTTTTTTTAAATTATTCTTAAATGAAGTGTACATATATGTATTATCGATATTGTTGTATTAAGTTTGTAATAAATTTTTGAAATATTTATTTTATTAAATAGTAAATATATGATTATGTGTGACATATCTATGAAATTTAGTTTCATATTATTAATTTACTAAATAAATGATTTGATTGTGGGTTTAATCAATTGAATCAATTAAACCTTTAATCGGAAGTTTAACCGATTCAATCTTCGGTCTGATTTTTAAAACATTGATTGAAACTTCACATTATAGCTTTGGTCGGTATATATATATATATATATACTAACACACATCCAAAATTGGTGGGCTCCACACAAAAATATATTATATTTATTTTCTTTCTATTTTTATTTCTTCATTTTTCTAATGTGGATTCCTCCCAAAATTGGTGAGCTCCACATAAAAATACACTAAGGTATATGTTATTAATGTACACCTACATGGATGTGCATTAGCATAACTCATATATATATATATATATATATATATATATATATATATATATATATATATATATATATATATATATTATTGGACGTCACTGGCAACATAGAATACAACTAGCTAGAGTAGAAAAGAATATGGGCCTACAATACATGTGGGTCATCCTTGCTTTGATACCCATATTGGTAGAGTCGTGCCCATGTGATATATGGGTCCCATGAGTGCATAGAACGTGTCATTTTCAAAGAGGTCGCTGTCGCGTAGAAATTAAAACAAACTCGGAAGCTGAGAGACGGGAGAGTGTATAGTTCATCGTTTGGACTCATCCATTGGCATTGCTGATCATCCACTCTCACCTACCCAAGTAAACTTCTGCACCTTGACCTGCGGCATAGGATATTCACATTGAGATCTGTATCCTCTTCATCTGTTTCTGTCTCCGTTATCTTTATCTATTTTATAATCTTGTTCTTACTATTCATTATCTTCAAATGTTTTTATCTTATCTGTCTTACCCTCTTCATTTATGGCATTTCCAACATTTTTTTAAGAAAATTATTTCAAATTTCACATCACGAACAACAATATTAAATGAGTGTAAGAGAATATGAGATGTCAAAATATAATTGTTGTAAAATTAATTCAAAATTTAAATTAACTTTGGTTACACCTAAACATAATTAAGCACGTTGAGACCATAAATATTTTTAAGAAATATCCGTCCAAAAAAATTAATTTTTAAATTTGAAGAAGAAATCTTAAAATTTAAAGGTGTTTTAGAATTCTTGAAAGAGGATTATGAATCTCTTGTGAATGATCGGTTGTGTTGTCCTAGTTTAAAAATTAAATTAATAACTTAATTAAGGAAGGTGAATCTGATTCTGTTGTGGTGTCAGGACTCAAATTCAGGAAGGTGAATCTGATTCTGTTAGATGGATTGATGCTGCGGCTAAGAGCTTTTCTTCCAAGCAGGTTTATAACTCTATGGTGAATTCCTCGATTTTAATTTATCCCTCTTCTTCGCATTCTTCTTCTCTAGCTTTCCAAACGCTTTGGAAGCTAAAGGCTGCTCCTAAAGTGCTTTTCTTTGGTTGGAGAGTTCTTTGGGGTAGGATTTCGGTTAATTCTGAACTTATTAGGAGAGGAGTTTCTTTAAGCATTAACTGTACTATTTGCGGTTTGGAAGATGAAGAAGTGGGCCATCTTTGCTTTGCTTGTGCCCCTGTGCTAGCTGTTTGGAAAAGAATTGGTGACTGGTGTGGTCATGGGAGTTTTTATGAAGGAAATACTATTGACTTCATTTTGGATTGGTGTGGTGTAGGCAACTACTCTGCAGGTAATTTGAAGTTGGGTGTGATTTGGTTAATCACAGTCTCGAGCATATGGTACTGCAGAAAGCGAATCATCTTCGAGAATTAGAAATTCAATTTGGACAACTTATGTTGGGACATTAAAATGAGGGTTTGGAATTGGTTTAAGGGGGTTGAAATTTGTAACACCAACTCCAATTTTTTTAACTTTTTGTATGGATCCTCTAAGAGGGTAGCTAGGATAGAGTTGGTTTGGAATTTCATCCTGTTCCTTTTTGTGTGTGTAACTTCTCTTTGAACACTATTCGTGTTCTCTATTAATTCCATTGGCGTTAAGAAAAAAAAAACTTAAATGTATAAATAACACAACTCTTCAAAACTCCAACTATTATTTTTATTAGTACAAGTGATGAAGCGAAAAGTTTTAGAAAGTCTTATAAAAAAATGTCTATGTCATTGAGAAAAATAAAAAGAATATTTCTCCTAAAGTGATATGACAATATTGTAGTGAAAAATGAAATATTAGGCCCCAAAGTCACAATAGAAATGTAAGATGGGAAAGCAAAAAAGAGTTATGTGATGCATGCTAAATAGGAAAGCAATTAAAAGTGTTTTAAATTAAAAAATTGTTTTACCACAACTATACCTCTTGAACTTTTCCATCTAGATCTGTTTGGTCCCTTAAGGACTACAACTTTTCCATCTAGATCTGTTTGGTCCCTTAAGGACTACAAGTATATGAAACAATTACTATGAATTCATGATAGTAGATGATTTTACTATCCACTTGGACTCTATTATTAGCCCACAAGGAATAAATTTTTAAAGCTTTCTTTAGATTTGCTAAGTTTGTCCAAAACCATCTCAATTTGAAAATAGTCACTATGAGAAGTGATCATGGTGGTGAATTTTTTAATCACCACTTTGAATAAATTTACGATGAAAATGGTATAACCCCCAAATTCTCATGTTCATACACTCCGCACAAAAAATTGTGTTGTTTAGCGTAAAAGTTTGTTTTAGAAGAACTAGCACAAATTGTGATAAATGAGATGAGTCTGCATAAGTACTTCTGGGCGGGTACAGTTAACACCGCATGTCACATCTTAAATAAGATGTTCATTAGAACTATCCTAGAAAATACCATATATGAGTTAATTATATGTAGAAATAAATATACTTCATACTTACGTATTTTTGGTTGTAAACATTTTATCTTAATTAATTGTAAAGACACGTTAGATAAGTTTGCTGCTAAAGTCGATGAAGGTATCTTTCTAAGGTTTTCTTTATCTAGTAAAGATTATAGAGCTTTCAACAATATAAACTATACTGTTGAAGAATCAATTCATGTAAAATTTGATGAATCCAACCCCAAGAGATGCGGAAAGGTATGGTATTGATGTTTCAAGAATAATCACAGAAGACTTAATCAAAGATGACACTCCAAATGTGGATCCTCCTTAAAGTGATAACGTTAAAGATGATAAAGAGGAAAGTGAACAAGAGGAAGACAAACAAGCTACCTTAGTTGAGCTTCTTCAAGATTGGATTGCTGAGAAAGACAATCTATTGGACAACATTCATAGACATTAAAAGAGGTGCAAGCACACATTCCCAAGTTAATAATTTTTGTATTTATTCCGCCTTCATTTCACATATTGAACCAAAAAAGTATCACTAATGCTCTAACTAATGAAGGATGAATCCTTTTTATGCAAGAATCGCTCAACCAATTTAAAAGAAACAACATACTGGACTTCTCCCACGTCCTCAAAATAAAATGTTCATCGGTACCATATGGGTTTTTCAAAACAAATTTGATGATAATGATATAATTATTAGAAATAAAGCAAGGATAGTGGAAAAAGGATAAAGTCATGCTAAAAGTATTAAATATAAGGAGACATATGCTCGTGTAGCCCGTCTCAAAGCGATTCGACATCTTTTGGAAATCATGTGTTGCATGGATTTTAAATTATATCAAATACTCATTTAGTCAACATTCCTTAATGATTTTACAACTGAAGAGGTATACATTTCTCATTCTCCCGATTTTGAGGATCATAAAAATCCTAACCATGTTTTAAAACTAACAATCGCTCGATATTGTCTCAAACAAGCTACTAAAGCTTAGTATGAACGCCTTAGTGGCTTCTTACTAATGAAAGGATTTAATCATGGAACCGTAGATACTACACTGTTTATAAAGCATAAAGGAAAGCATATTCTTTTAGTTCAGATTTATGTAGACGATATTATTTTATCTTCTACTAATGAGTCTTTGTATAGAGAAATTTCTAGCATCATGTAGGGTGAATTTAAGAGGTCTCTAATGGAGAAATCAATTATTGATTGGCTTCAAAAATCAAGCAAATTGATAAAGACACGTTCATTCGCCAAAGAAAATAGTGTTTGGAGTTTCTCAAAAGTATGACACAAAAGCTTTAAAATCCATCTCTACACCAACAAATTCAAACCTTTTAATTGAAAATGATGAACAGGGATTGAAGATAGAGACCCCCAAGTACAGAGGTATCATAGGAACTTTGCTTTGTTTAGCTGCAAGCTGCCTTGATATAATGTCTAGTGTATGTATGTGTGCTCGATTTCAAGCTTTTCCCAGGGAATCCTATTTTAAGATTGTTAATGCATTGTAAGGTATCTTAATAGAACAACAAACCACAATCTTTGGTTTACTATAGGTTGAGGGTGTATATGTGTAGGATTCTCTGAGTCTGACTTCACGGGATGAAAATCAGATAGGAAAAGTACTAGTGGTAAAACAAGAAGAACACAACATTTCTCTTTCTACAGTCAATGACAAGTATATAGCTACTGGAAAGTGTTGTGCACAAATTATTTGTACAAAGCAACAATGGTTAGATTATGATTTAAAATTTTGTTATGTTCCAATTAAGTGCAATAACACTAGTGCGATTAATCTCACCAAGAATCTAGTTTTACATTCACACACTAAACATATTGAGACTAGGCACCATTTTCTTAAGGATCATGTTGAAAAAGGTGATGTGATTTTTAAAAATGTGGACACCAAAAATCAGCTTGCTTATATATTTACAAAACCATTTTCCGCAGAATTGTTTCACAATATCTGAAGGGAATTGGGGATCCTTGATCCATCTTCCTTTGAGTAAGAAATGATTCTAATATTATTTATTTTGTTACATATTTTTTTATTGTGTAATAACATTTTCTTGTATAGCAAGTTACATAAAATATCAACTCTATTGGTATAATCCTTCTAAAGCTTTACCTTTTAGTTGTTTAATTTCTTTGTATGAGCTATCTAAGTCTATGTAATTTTATATGATATATTACTTATCTTCTTCATTTGTATACGCTAAATGACTGTGTGTTTAATTTAAAATCTTTTGAAGTTTTTTTTATATAAACATGTTGCTCTATTAATTTTGTCATTATGCATTATTTATGTTGATTATTCCATTTTATTTTTCCTAGTTATTGTGTTTTGTTATTGTTTGTATTCATGTCGTTCTGTGTATATGTTGCATTTGACATGTTTCAATGTTTGTTTTTTCTTTGTTCTATTCTTATGTATTTTCTTCTATAACAACTTAACTTATTTTCTTCTTATTAGGTCTGTTTTTCTATGTTTTCTCTTTTGAGCTAATTGTTTATATGCTTTTAGGCTCATCACTCCATATCACTTTTTCATTTTGTCAAATGGGGGATAAGTTGTAATGAGTCTATATCCAGTTTACCATTTTATGCAAGTTTAGTGTAACTCTTTAGAGGGACCTTTGCTCATGTTGACTCAATTACAATATAAGTTGTCAAACATCAAAAAGGAGGAAATTGAAATTGCTCCTAGCGTATCCCTATATCTTTGAGGAGTTTTGTTGTTTGTCATTATGCTTAATATTTTAGTAATTAAGTCTCTCACAATAATCCAGATTTCAAATATCTTAAAAATGGTTATTTTTCATGCATATACAATTTTTTTAGTGCATAAGATTGACCTTTAACTAAAAGTCAATGCAGGCTGATTGGAATCAACAAGTTTGTGACTAGAATCAAGAATTTATGATGGGCATGATTTGAATTATGCAAATATTTGACTTGAATCATGAAGTTTTTCATTGTTATTATTTCTGATCTCTAGCACATATATAAATAATTTCTCTCTCATATTTTCATAATAACCTTTGATAACATTTGTTGTTCATCATTCACACATTCAATTTCTTGAGTGAAACTTTGATTTGTATGATATTTTCTGAAACTTCATCTTCTACCTCAAACACTAAACACCATTGGTGAGTATAAGTGTTGCTTAAATCTAAGAGAGAGTGTGAGTTCTTGTTGTGAGGTGATTCATTAAAGGTACTAATGAATTTGTGAATATGTTCTAGATAGAAGATTAGGTTTTTGGATTTATAAAGAGTGATTTCCATTGAAGAATAAAAAGAAGAAGTCTTCTCCGAAGAGGTTTTGAAGTTTCTAGCATCTGTCATCAGGTCAAAAACTTGTATAAGGTGATCCTGGTGGAATTGAGTAAAGATTGTTGTGAAACGGGAGCTTGGAGTGCTTGTGATCTTGGAAGGTGATTCGACTCAAGAATGTGTATCTTGGAGATTTTAGATTCCATGTAAATTGTGTGTGATTTAAGAAGAAACAAGAACTAGTTTGTAAAGATTATTCATTAATTCTAAGTATTTTAATATTTTTTATTATCATATGTAAAAAAGGACATTGTAAATTTCATTATGGAAGACTAGAACCAAATTTCAGATCGGTTGCCATCACACACTAGATTAGGTGTCATGTGAACGAGATAGTGAACCAGTATAAATTCCAATGTACAATCTCTCTAACTCTTTCTCTTTAGTTTTTTGCATATATATTTCATGCGGTAACTTTATTATTTTTTGGTAGTTTGCATGATTTTAATTTAATTTCTTGTTCATAGAGATTTTTTTTCTATGGATTTGTTTTCTCTGTGTAGGTTTGTTTAGATATAGTCTTCTAAATTCATATTTCTGACGATTATACTGAAGAATTGTAATATTAGAATGTTTAATTAATTAATCCAATTATATTCTAATTTCTCGATTTAAATTTAAGTACAATAACTCTTTCATTGTTATAAGTTAATTTATAATTATTTTGCAGTTCCTTAAGTTTTCACTTGACATTTATCCAACTGTGTAATCTCAAAAATTGTTTTTTAAACTTCTGTTTCCTCTCTCAACTATGTTTTGAAAAATATTTTATAAAAGGGAAAGGTCTATTAAAACCCCACCCATTCTAGACAGTTCTACGTCCATATTCACCAACAAAATGAAATATATATTTATATAGTAGTTTCTTTCTTCTATTCCTTCTATCTTTTACATTTTTTTAAATGTTTAATATATTCTTAGTCCCTTTAAATATGCTAACTTTTAATTTAAGTTTCTTTCAAAAAAAATTTAAAATTTTGGTTATTCTAAATTTGTTGTTCCCAATTTTAGTCTTTAAAATTTTACAAAAAGTAATGTTAGATGTTACAACTGACTTTTTTTTATATTATATGTCATTTTTAATTGTGTTAACTTTATGATTGAATAAAAATAGTGTTTATATGATATGTGGTAATAAACGTTTACCTATACAAATTGTGTTCTGCCATATCTATCTAATTATTGATAAATATGATTGAGTAAATATGCATGCTTAAAATGAATTAGGAAGAGTGAGGAAACTTTACCCAAAAACAAATGGTATGATTCTAGGTTATGACAAGGATTGTGATAGAAACTCTAGATAGTAATGCTCGTGCATTCGATGTATAGATGTGTATCCTTGACGAGTAATAGTCTAGAGTAGAGAACCTAGATGATGATGCTCGTGCATTCGTTGTAGAAAGGTGCATCCTTGCCGAGTAATGGTCTAGAAAAGAATAAGACACTAGTATGGAACATGTATGAACTCTTGTAATTATGAGAAAAATGCGTATGGGCCTTAAGGAAAATGTGGCCTAATAATTGTTGAATACAATCACGTTTGTGTGCGAAATCACGTAATCATAACGGTTTCCCTATTATGTGTCGTTCCATGAGTAACGAGCTCCTCTGGAATGAATGCACGATTACTTGGTAGGCTTGATTCCCGATTATAGTACGAATGGAATCTATATGGTAAAGAGACTTGTGACAGTGTACGGACCGTGTGAAGTGACGAATTAAGGTGATAATGTGTCCCTTAGTTCCGAATCTATTTCCTATGCCAAGTAATCTACGAGGATCCATGACTCGCTCCGACTTCTAGACTTAAAAGAGGACGGGAGAAAGGGGATGCGTTGACGAGGTTATCGATTAGTGATAATTTTGAGTTAACAGACTCATTAACATGTTTCCATATAGTGTGAGATTATGAACTCAAGGTCATTTACCTTCCCTTTTGACTTGAGTTAGGATTGGCTAAAACCCTGTAAAGCCGAGAGAATCCATAAGATAGGGAACTCACTGGGATTAATATCTCACCCCATTATTGTTGCTATTTTTCAGGCAGTGTTTGCAGGCTTGATTTACAAGTGGAGCTATGCTTGGATGTTTCAAGAGAAGCTTAGCTTTTGTTTTTCGTTGTGTAATCTGTTGTATGCAATTTTGAGGATATTGTATATTGATCTTAGATTTAATTATTTTGGCTAGTTTCCATATCTTGTACCATAGATTATGTTGATGTTTTTTGAATGGTCAAATATGTGAATTACGCCATTAGGCACTTATGATGGTGTCAGTAGCAAATAAAATGCTTGTATGATATTATTCTAGGTATATATTATACAGGGTGTTACAGTTGGTATCAGAGCCTGGTTGTATCCTTGACCTAGACTTGAAACATCATAAGTAAATCTATTCCTGCCTCTTAAGTGTGTCTTGCCAGCATGACTTTTAATATCATATTATGTAGTGTTGGGCCTGATCAACCTAATGCTATGTATGTGATAGGTAGAATCATGGTTGAGCGACCACGAGGACTCCGAAGTGTTGTCGGAACTTGTGCTTTGAGGGTAGGCTCAAGCCAAGAGTTAGTAGTGAGGAGTTTTGGTCAGCTCAGTGAGGTCTTAGTAGAAGTCGTGCTTTGAGTAACATGGAATTGAAGAGTGGTGTGTTGTTCAAGCAATCCTTTGGATGAGTAGAGTCTGAAAGTTAAGAAAACTTATCGGATGATTGGTTAAGGTATTGAGGAATATGTAAAACCGCTAGTAGAGCTGGATTGACCACTGGTATGGAGAAGAATTTCAAGTTATTTCATTCAGTGAAGGGGGAAAGATGTTTTATGGAACGTGTGACGTAAGGTCCGGAAGTGAGATAAGTATTGGTGCTTTAGTTTCTAAGGTTGCTATGGTATCTTGAATAGACGAGAGTACCTTAAGGAGTGTGTTTGAAACAATGTCTTCCAACTGGTTAAAAGTGGAGAGTTAAGGATGTTCAGCTTTTATGGGAACCTAAAGTAGTAGAGAAGTGTGAGAAGGAACACAAGGATGTGTTTACACGCTTCAAGTGAAACAAGTATGTGTCGGACGAAGGGTAGGAGATAAGTTGCGTGTATTCAGTTATGAAGAGAGATTAAGTTTGAGATGATACATCAGGATTTCTGTATTCGGTGAGAGACCAATTTGGAATTTGTTAAATTACCCAAGGGACAGTATAAGGTATTGTGTCGGAGAAAGAATAAGCTTTATTTCGTAACAAAAAAAAGTGTAGTGATATGAACCGGAAGAAGTTGTGTCAAGAAACAGAGTAAGTACCTTGTACTCAAGGAAATTTTAGTATGATGATTTTATATTTGGACCTAAGAGGATTACAATGGAGAGCGAAGTAAACGCGATGTGGGAAACAGTATTAACAGTATGTTATGAGGAAAAGACAACGGAACGTATGTTGGACGAATGTGCGGTAGAATTCTTAAGATGTTGTTGAAGGTAAAATTAAGGAAGTGTAATCAAAGATGGTTCACCCATGAGAAACCTATTAGTATGACGTGGAATGGGAAAGTTACACCTTGGTATTGAGAACAAGTGTAGTGGTAGCACCGTGGTCACAAGTGTACGTGATGGATTCTTATTCTTGAGACAAGTGTGAAGGGACGTACTTTGTAGAACAGTGAATATTGTATTTTAAGAAGCAAGATTGCGGTAAACAACGAGAAGCAAATCAGGACTTATTACGGACTAAGTGTAAATCATGGAACGATTTATACCGAAGTAATTTTCTAGGTAGTTGATGAGAATTTTCGGTTACGATTCTTTCATTAAGTGACTTGGTGTAAGTGTGATGTGCAATGGATAATAGAGGATAAGAAATCCCGGTTATTGTGTACGTAGAAATGTCAAGGTTCTTTAAGAGGATGCATTGCCTCGATTTTTTCAAGTGTAGGGGGAACTTCTGTACTTGTGAATAATCTGAGTATTCGGAATCTACCTTTTGTTGGACCAAGGACGTAGTTGTTTTAGTTCTCACCAAGGAGTTCAAGTGGGAGAACAACGTTATATGCTTGATATGATATGTCCATCGCTTTTGTGGTACCGTATAATGGTTGCGTGTTGGGTTTTGCTTGTAGACGAATCAAGCATGAGTTGTGGTTTAAACCCTAGAATGTCATCATTATTAGCTTCCCGCTAGTGTAGTTGTATGAGCAGAAAACAAACAATCCCGCCGAAGATTTGTCGTGTGACCGCGTCAGAATTTGGAATTTTGCCTTGTCACCTGGTTGGAGTGTGTCATCCACATGTTTTAACTTTGTTCTGTATTACCTTGAGTTGATCATGGTTGGTGAATGTCATACAAATTAAGGAGCCGCGAATTGAGAATGATATTTCAAGTTAGAACAAGCCAGATTAAGGGTTTTGAGTTGGGATGGCTTTTGACTTATAAGAAACTAGTTTTTTAGCTTCTGCAGCAGTGTTAACCAATTAACACAATGTGGTTAACCGATTAACATGTGCCAGGATGGTGTGTTGCGCTGAATTTTGAGGAGTTAACCGGTTAACCTCAGGTGGTTAATCGATTAACATGTGTAAATTGTGGAATCCCTTGGAATCAGCATCTGCTTTTGTTACCTTATGTTATTTCGTTTGTTAAGTGTTCTGAGAATGGAAAACGGGATTGCAAGTAAATTAAAGACGGATTTATGTTTTGAAAATCAAAACTTTTGGAAGGGTGTTGCTTAGTAGATCATCTGTTTAGACGACAAGGGAGTTTGACTTTGGAAAAGTAATCTTGTGAACCGTATTAAGTATGGGAAGTCTTGGGTGTATTGTTATCATTATTGTTGAGAGCCTTAAGGACGAAATTAGAGAATACTCATGAAGTATTGATCTCGCAAGGAATATTTTGGTGTGTAATTATGGTGTTATTAAGGTATGAACGGTTGGTCAGAGTTTAGTAGTTATTACTTTCCGCGAGTTCATGGCATCGGATTTAGACTGTGAGAGTGGTACTAGGTGTGTACAGTTGTACTTTATCCAGAGAGAAAATTTGAAAGTTATCATTCCAAGTACGAGTAAGAATTGGACGTTCCGAAGTTAAGCATGTAACTTGAAATCGTGTGTGGAACAGAACGATTGAGAGAAGTGGATTCAATTGAGAAGCGTGGCATGTTCTTCGAAGGTATGTGTACGTGTGGATTATTGTATGTGAGTTGGTGAGTAGTGTGGAACCTCACAATTGCGCTTTGGATGGTTTAAGTTTTGTTAAGTGGTGACTCACATATGATTGAAGTTTTACATTAGTGTTACGTTGTTATCGGTTGAGACCTCGAATCAACAAGAAACCTTGAGTAAGTCGGAAAACCGCAAGGATAATTATTGTGAATGTGGTGACCAGAGTCGGAGACCGTTAAGGTGGTTTTGGGATGAATTGTTTCGAGTTTAGACTGGATTTGGAGTTGTATATGTTACGGTTGTGAAAATGTAACTCCTGCACCTTTATCGTCTGAAGAGTGTTGGACCGATGTTATAATATTGTGTATTGGCAAGGAAATTGTTCTTCCATAGGACGTCAGTAAGTTCTTGTGCAGTTGGTTAGTAAGAACTCTAAAGTATAAGTGTGTTTCTCCGCTGACTGTTAGCTACTTGGTAGTGCTTAAGAATTCGTGGTATTCCACAATTAGATTTTGGATTACGCCGTGGAAGGTGACAGATGAAAGAGTTCAGTCAGAATAATAAGGAATTGAAGATTGTTGCTTATAAGTATTGAAGTAAGAAGAACTCGTTCTAAGTGTATTACCTCTTGGTGTGATACGAAAGAGATGAAATATCAAATTTAATGGTTACAATGTATAACATCAGATTAAGTGGAACAGGTATATGAGTCTTTTGACATTTATGAAGTAGGTTTAAATGTTAAAGGATTTATGAAAAGATAAATTGTCGACGATTGCATGAAGTTAAGGAATCACTGAATTACCTCGCGAAGATTTGATGAGTGTTTGTTATCCTAAACCAAGATAAGGTGTTACGATTTTGTTTGTGACTCAGTAGAGGAATATGGAATGGTATAATTCTTTCCGAAGTAAGATGCGACTAAGTGTTTTAGTATGGAATAACAGATGAATTACGGAAAAAGCAATGTTAGCAGTTAACCCAATATTGGAGTAAGAGTATGGATAAGGACGTTAAGTTTGATAATTTGTGAAAACAAATATTTTGGTTTATGAAGTCAAGTTGGATTTTGAGTACGTCAGAAATTTTGATGGAAGTAAAGTTGAGTGTGGAACTAAGACAGTGATACAAGTTGTGGTTATTGTCGAGTAGAGGAAATTCGGGGGCGAATTTCAGTTTAGGGGGGGGGGGGGGAGAGTGTAATACCCCATATTATCTAAATACTCAATTGGATATCAGATGAGATCAGATGAATTTTTATGTGCTCTATCTTGGTTAATTGGAATAATGGAATTCCTTAAGTATTGACATTTGGGATCAATAGAGCAATTAAGTTAACTCTGAAGAGATCAATTATTTAATGAAAGAGACAAATCAATAATTATTAGTTCAAGAGAGGATTTTATAGTAACTCTAATAATTGATCAATTGGTGTTAGATGACAAAATATTAATTGGAGATGTTTTACTCTATTGGATTATATTATATATATATATATATATATATATAAGAAAAAGTTGGAAAAGAAGAAGAGAAAGAAGAAGTTGGGAGAAAAGAGAGAAAGAAGAGAAGGAAAAGGCTTGGATCTTCATCATCTCTTCATCAATTCATCATCTTCTTCAAACTCCTCTTCGATTATCAGGTGGGTTCTAGGCAGTGTGAGGGCTAAGGTCTTTCATCTATTTCATTTTAATGATGTCAACAAATAGGCTAAGTATTAGATTATAATTTGAGCGGTATCACTTCACTTGTTGGGCAAATTGCATCTAGTCATTGTTGTTCATGTGTCTAGACATATAGGACTTTGTCTTATCTATTAATACATGTGCATAATCATTATACTGGTGTCTAATATGTTTTTCTGGGTCTTGGTCAGTTAAAATGTGAAAAGAAAATTGAGTTTTATGTAAAAATACAGGTTATGCGCTGACATACCCTATGCATGAGTCGACTCACGCTTACTAGTGCAAAACTGGTGAAATGACCGGGAAAGCGCATGATTCTGGGAATGCAAAAATTGCATTCATGCATCGACGCATGATGTCTTTGGGTCGACGCATAACTTGTCAAATTTTCACAGTATTTTCCACGGGTCAGCGCACACCGACCCTCATTAAAGTATGAGTCGACCCATACGCGTCTTAACTGCTTTTTTCACTTAAATTTTTTTTTGTTATTTTTGTTATATCTTTTTAGTGGGTCAATTCATTCTCTATAAATAGTTTGGTTATCTCATTATCCAAAAAAAAAACAAGAAACGTGAAAATAGATACCATTTTTCTCTTCATCTTCATCTTCTTCATTGAGTAAACAAACAATCACACATAATCATCTTTGTTTGTGTCGCCCATTGATCGAAGTGATAACATTCAGAATTTAGGAAGTGTATGATCTTCATTTTCTGAGTTGAGAGCTTGGTAGGTGTTTCTTGAATAAAACCAGTTGGTTTTGTCCTCCAAGAATCGAGTAGATTTTGGGGGTTTTTTGCACAAACCATTTCGTTCTACAGGGATTCAGCCGGGCGAAGGTAACCGAAGATTGGAGTAATCATTCGGTTTAGTAGCTGTAATCGAAGGATCGTAGAAGAGAGGTTTGGGTTCGAATCTTTGGTAGATCGCAATTGATCGAGTGAAAAGGATTGAAGAACAAGGTTTCCTGCAATCAAGTAGCCTGAGACAGTATTGGATCAACCATATTCGAAGCACTTGATTCGTCTTGAATCAAGGGAAGAGAAGGCTCTGCATCAATGATCAAAGACGTTTGGGAGTTTGGATGTTCATAGTTCATCTCTTGTAATAAACAATTTGCAACAGCTGCATATATATATATATATATATATATATATATATATATATATATATATATATATATATATATATATATATATATATATATCAATTCCAATTGTGGAATTGGGGGCAAACGTACCTAAAGCGAGGACGATTGGGGAACTGCCAAATCAAATCTCGTTTGTTCTCTCTTTCCCTTAACTCTTTTACACTTCAATTTATTCGAATTTGTGAAGTCGCAATTTATCGAAATTTCTGTGGTAGTGTAATCTTGAGCTGAGAAACTGTTTTTTTAAATTGATACAATTCCTTGAATTGTATCTTGGAGTAGCTTTACATTACATTCCATAGAAATTCTGCACTTAGTGTGTTTACGCACTCCAAGTGTTTGATAATTTGTTTCAAAGCAAAATCGAACGCATTTGTCTCTAATTGTTTATCGATTCACCTCATTGGTTTAGATTAAGTATTAATCAAGTAAACTTTGTTGATCGCGTTTCAATTGTGTGAATCGTTCTGAATTTTTCTCATCCGTATTCCATTTATAATATTGTCGTGCATATTCGATCCTTTTAGTAGAGGTTCGTTGTAGACGAGTGATTCGGTGGTTGCTTCCGCTTAAACATTTTTAAAACAAATTTTTGGTAACCATTTGCGTGTAAAACTCCTGGGATCTATTCAACCCCCCCTTCTAGATCCATAGCCATCATCTAACAAGTGGTATCACGAGCTCCGGTTAATCTGGTGCTTCGGTAAAACTTCTTGGATCATGGCGAACGAACCTAAAGGGGCTTATAATAGAGCTTCGGTGTTTACATGTGAGAATTACAGCTACTGGAAGGATTGTATGCGCGTCCATATTAATTCTATAGATCGGAAGGTTTGGAACATTATTTTAAATGGTCCCATGGAAATTACTATGACTAACGCGGAAGGTGTTATCGTTCCTAAACCCGAAGCTCAATGGAATGAGGAGGACGAGAAAAAGTACAGTTACGATTGGAAGGCTCGTAATATTTTGATCTCCTCATTGGGAGTTGATGGGTATTATCGTGTCTCTCATTGTGAGACGGCCAAGGCCATGTGGGATGCTTTACAAGTAGCCCACAAAGGCACTAATGATGTTAAAATGGCCCGTATTAACACACTAATGCAAGAGTTTGATTTGTTTTACATGAAGGAAGGGGAAACCATTGCGGATATGCAAAATTGATTTACTCACATTATCAACAAATTACATGTGCTTGGTAAGCCAATTCCAAACGAGGTTGCTACTAACAAAATTCTGAGGTGTCTTAACAGGGAATGGCAACTGAAGGTCACCGCAATCAAGGAGGCCAACAATTTAGCTACACTAGACCTCTCAACACTTTTTGGTAAACTCGATGAGCATGAGCAGGTGCTCATTGGATTGGAAAAACATGAAAAGAGCATAAAGAAGGAGAAGACAAAAGATACAGAGAAGAAGTCGATTGCTCTTAAGACTTCTTGTTCTAAGTCCACACACCAAGAGCATAGTGATAGTGAAACCAACAACAACGAAGATGATGAATCCGGTGAAGACATGGGCCTATTTGTAAAGAGATACAATATGTATATTCAAAAAAATGAGATCCAACACTCGGATAAAAATCTAGTCAAGTTTAGAAAGCAATCTAGAAACGAAGGAAACAAGAGTAGCAAAGCCAAAGGATCTTGTTTCAGTTGTGGGAAATCCGGGCACTACAAGTCGAATTGCCCATTGCTTAAGAAGGACAAATACAAGGACAAAGGTCGTCAAAATAAGAAGTCAAATAAGTCAAGACGAGCTTACATCGCTTGGGAAAGCGATAGTGAGTCCGAAAAAGGGGACAACTCAAGTGACGAAAGAGAGTCCGTAAATCTATGTCTTATGGCTCAACGAAGCAAGAAAAAGGAGGTAAAGCACTCTAAATATGAAAATTCTCATAATATGTCTCATGTTGAATTAAAACGAGCTTTTGATACATTGCATCATGAGGCTAAGGAAGCTTTTCAATGCTTAGCCTCAAACAAAAAGATTTTTAAATACTTGGAGAAAAAGGTTGCCGATTCTGAAAGGAAATTGGAAGATCTTAAAAACTCCATGGTGGATGCATCAAAAGCTAAGATTGATGAGAATAAATCTCCATGGTTCAAGTTTTGGGGTTGTGATACTTGTCGTATTTGGCAAGAAGAGGTGAGAACAATTAAGGCCAAATTAGACAAGGCTCTTATGCCTAAAATTATGTTTGCTATTGATCGATCACATTATCGAGAAAGTATGAATAATCCGTATCAAAAGTATACGTATGTGATTTGAGATAGTGATAGCAAAGGTAAGTTCCAAATGAACTGTGATTGCCTATATTGTTGCAAGCCTGGTCATACTATTGCTAAATGTCATTTTAGAAGATTTCTTGTTCCAAAAGGCATTTATCAATGGTTGCCCAAGTGCGATCTTGGTTTCACTTACCATAAAGGACCTAATGAGAATTGGGTACCTACTCTCCCTTGATTGTTTTTGTAGGTACAAAGTCTTGAGACCACCGAAAGAAGATGGGTTCTGGATAGTGGCTGCTCAAGACATATGACCGGTGACATATCTCTTTTCATCGACTTTGTGGCGAAGAAAAAGGGGTTTGTTACCTACGTAGATAACAACAAGGGACAGATTCTCGATAAAGGTAGTGTAGATAACCCCTCATCTACTACTATCTCTGATGTGCTCCTTATGGAAGGCCTTAGACACAACCTTTTAAGCATTAGCCAACTATGTGACAAGAATTATAAAGTATCTTTTTCAAAGGATTGTTGCATAGTTGAAGATAGTGACAAAAAGAATGCGTTTAAGGGCTTGAGGGTGAACAATGTCTATATGCTAGACTTAAACGAGGTATCGTTGGATGGAGACAAGTGTCTAGTCACTATGAATGAAGATTCATGGTTGTGGCATAGACGTTTGGCTCATATCAACTTTGATTTGCTTAACAAAATAGTCTCTAAAGACCTAGTCATCGGTTTGCCCAAAATCAAATTCACAAAGGATCATCTTTGTGATGCGTGCCAAATGGGGAAGCAAACAAGGATCTCATTCAAATCTAAAAACATTGTTTCAACTATGAGACCCCTTGAGCTCCTACATATGGACCTCTTTGGACCATCTAGGGTTAAAAGCCTAGGTGGTAACTATTATGGTTTTGTAATAGTCGATGACTTTTATAGGTTTTGCTGGACCATTTTCTTAGCAAACAAAAGTGATACCTTTTCGGCTTTTGAGAGATTTGCTAAGTTGTCTCAAAACAAGTTAAACACGAACATTGTGGCAATTAGAAGTGCTCATGGTGGTGAGTTTGAAAACCATTTATTTGAAGCATTTTGTGAATCCCATGGAATTGATCATAATTTTTCTGCACCACGTACCCCTCAATAAAACGGGGTTGTGGAACGTAAAAATAGAATTTTGGAAGAATTAGGAAGGACTATGATCAATGAGAGTGGACTTCCAAAATACTTTTGGGCCGACGCCATAAGTACGGCTTGTTACGTTTTGAATAGGGTGCTCATCCGACCTATTCTAAACAAGACACCGTATGAGCTTTTAAAAGGGCGTAAGCCAAATATCTCTCACCTTCACGTTTTTGGTTGCAAGTGTTTCGTGTTGAACAATGGTAAAGAGACGCTTGGTAAGTTTGATGCCAAGGCCGACGAGGGTATTTTCCTTGGATACTCCCAGTCAAGTAAAGCTTATAGAATATATAATAAAAGGTTACGTATTGTTGAAGAGTCAGTGTACGTTACTTTTGATGAGTCTTATCCAAGAAATGTCGGAGAAGGTAGTTCTTTTCATGGTGCAGGTGTATCTTCTGAAGACATACTCAAGGACACTAATAAGGGAACTGATCAGCCTGAAGCAGTGCGTATTGAGGAGGAAAAGGATCACCAACTGATGAAGAGTGAGGAGGATCATCCAACTAATGAAGATGACCTTCCTCCAGCATGGAAGTCTTCCAAAGACCATCCAATCGACAATATCATCTGTGATATCTCTAAGGGAGTAACCACTCGCTTTAAACTTAGTAACTATTGTTACTACTCTGCTTTTGTCTCCTAAGTTGAATAGGCGTTACTCGATGAGCATTGGTTTTTGTCAATGCAAGATGAACTAAACCAATTCAGGAGAAATGAGGTTTGGGACCTTGTTACCCCTCTGCGAGATCATCGAGTAATCGGCACCCGATGGATGTTTAGGAATAAACTTGATGAAAATGGAGTAATAACACGCAACAAAGCGCGTCTTGTAGTGCAAGGCTATAACCAAGAGGAAGGAATCGACTATGAGGAAGAAACTTATGCGCCAGTTTCCCGACTCGAGGCTATACACCTTTTACTTGCTTATGCTTGGACTAAGAACTTCAAATTATTCCAAATGGACGTTAAAAGTGCTTTCCTTAATGGATATATAAATGAAGAGGTTTATGTTGCCCAACCTCCGGGTTTTGAATCCCACGAATATCCTGATCATGTGTACAAACTTAAACGTGCTTTGTACGGACTTAAACAAGCCCCTAGGGCTTGGTATGAACGTCTAAGCAAATTTTTACTTGATCAAGGGTATTCAAGAGGGAAGGTTGACACAACCCTCTTTATTAAACGTCAAGGAAAATATTTAATCTTGGTACAAATTTATGTTGATAATATTATCTTTGGGTATACTAACATGACCTTGGTCAAGGAGTTTTCTAGTTTAATGTAGGGGGAGTTTGAAATGAGCATGATGGGGGAGCTTAACTATTTCCTCGGATTGCAAATCAAACAACTCGAAGAGGGCATATTCGTTAGTCAAACGAAATACTGTCTTGAGCTTCTCAAATGTTTTGACATGCTAAACTGCAAAGCAATAGATACTCTAATGCCTACTTGTGCCAATCTTGATCGTGACGAAAATGGTAAGGATGTAGAGGTAAAGAAGTATCGAGCTATATGTGAGGGCTCTCATCGTCATAGTGATCAAGGTAATATCGTTCCTATTCATATATGTTTAACATATTTTGTGCCATGTTAACTACTTTAAACTTGATGTTTATTACATGTTGTGCATATATTGTTCACTTGGATGTTTGTTCTATGTGTGTGTATGCTTATTTATCTTTTTGGAACTTATGATTGCAAAAAAAAATTCAATTTTGTTTCATTTTTGCCTTGGATGAGTCGATCGGACCATGTTATGGGTCGACTCATAAGCTGATGCAATTTCAAAGGGAAACACACGAGTTAATGCAGGATCACCTGCGCTCGGCGCATCTTATTTCTTTTAAATGTTTTTCAAGTCCTAGTGAGTGTGCGCTGACGCACCCTGTCTATAGGTCGACGCATAATTGACACGCTCAGAATCCCTACATTAATGGGAATGCGTGCGCCGACCTATTGCTACCTATTTCCACTACATATCTTCATTATTCTTAATTTCTTGTTTATTGCATGTAAACATTTCCGATTTTGTGGTCTCTCTCTCTCTCTCTCTCTCTCTCTCTCTCTCTCTCTCTTCCATCAAACTCCATCAATACCCATTAATCTCCATTAAAACCTCATCAAAACCCTTAAAAATCAAAACCCACAAAGAGTGAATCCTCAAGGGTATAACAACAAGGGTTTCTAACGGCTGATCATCATTCCTCTACAACTTCTGCGAAATACTGTTCATCTTCTTCAATTCTTCATCAACAATGGCTTCCAGACGCACAACCAGTAAAAGAACAACTAGAGATTCATCTGCTGGAACCTCTTCACAACCGGTAACTGTTAATTCTTTAATTTCTGATGCACTGTCTGGTCCTTATGATGCACTGTTTAGTAGTCGTGCTGTTATACCACAACATGGTTTCCATGTATTGATGGGTCAAGATTATCACATTCCTGAGATAACTGAAATGCTCAATGTTCAGAATCTTGGTGAGTTCCTGGAATGTGATGATAAGTACAATAGTGATTTGGTTCGAGTGTTCTACTGTGGAATTAAGGGTAAATTTAAGGGGGCTGAGTTTAAGTTTTCTATGAATAATGCACTTCATGATGTGAACAATGATTTATGGTCTACTTTGTTTAGCTTGGACACAAATGAAAATCTTCCCAAAGTAACTGATAAAACGTTTGTTCGAAACTTTGAGTTTAAGACTGCTCTGAACTCTATGTTACAGGAACCATATCCTGACGATGTTGTGGCAAGTGATGTCTTTCCAAAAAATGTCACTACCGGTCATTTGAAATTTGAAGACCGCATTTTGCAATGGATAGTTGCTCGTATTTTGAGACCTAAGAAAGGTGGATACTCACGGGTTGAGAAGGATGAAGTTCATCTCATGTATATTCTGAAGAATCGGATCAAAATCAACTGGCCATACTATTTTGCATATCGGATGTTCGTTACCCGCAGCTCCAACAAATTTCTGGCTCTAGGTTATGCATCCTGCATTCAGAACATTTTGAACAAGGCTGGCATTTCGGTTCCAAATATTCCTTACATTGAGATTACATCTGAACAACAATTTCAACCAAAAACCCTCACCATGATGGGTTACAATTGGGATTCCGTTAATAAGAAATTCAATTACCAACACAGATCCACTTATCCTTTTCAACCTGAACCTGAAGAACCTATTCATTATGAAGGAAATGATGATGAGGAAGTACATGATAGTGATCATCAAGAGGTTAATGATGCGGATGTGATTATGCAAGAGGAAGAAAATGAAGCATGGATGGGTGATCAACATGAGGACAATTCTGAGAATCAGGGGAGATTGACAAAACAACTGCTGGACTACTCTTGGTGACGCATATCTTCCTCCCACCTATGGCGAGGAGTATGGTTGGAAGCAACCTGATTATTTGGCACCTCTAACTCCACAACCTCAGTATAATTTCCAGGCATATGAAGAGATTCTGGCAAGATTAAATGAGATGAATCTTCAACATCAAGAATTCCAAGCACTGCAAGAAAGCCACTATAATGCTCACAAACTTATCCAACCAAGTCTCGGCTCACATCACTAACTTCAACAGGTTTGCTAACGCCTCTATGAATCGCTTCACTCAAATGAACGAGAATTTGACTCAACAAAATCTGAATCTTGCAAACAGTCTTAGCACTCTAAATCGCACGCTAATCAAAGTCAACCTGCACCTAGAGGATTTGCCACCACCCGACCAACACTATGGGGGAAGAGGCCATCCATATAGGGGGGAGACTATAAAGATTACTACATCATATTACATGTGTTTTTATCTTTTATGTTTTGGGTGTTTTGGTTTGCATGATCTTTCCTGCTGTTTATCTTTGAATTTTGTTTCGGTGTGTTTGGATTTTTTAACTATGGAATGAATTGTCTTTGCATTTTATGTTTTGTATTTATCCGTTTCCAATCTTATTTTAACTGTATCATATGTGGATGTGTGTTAATGTTGTTGTGTTGCAAATATGTGATGGATCCTTACGTGTTATAGTATTATTTTGACCACCCTCTTCTCTTCTTTTTGATGTTGACAAAGGGGGAGAAGGATAGCAAGCAGAAATTAGCGAAAATTAACCAAGTGTTAAAGACAGGGGGGGATTGTTCGTTCTCAAATTACAAATTAAAAGAAAGCTAAACAGTGTTGCCATCATAAAAAATGGGGAGTATGTGAGGGCTAAGGTCTTTCATCTATTTCATTTTAATGATGTCAACAAATAGGCTAAGTATTAGATTGTAATTTGAACGGTATCACTTCACTTGTTAGGCAAATTGCATCTAGTCATTGTTGTTTATGTGTCTAGACATATAGGACTTTGTCTTATCCATTAATACATATGCATAATCATTATACTGGTGTCTAGTATGTTTGTCTGGGTCTTGGTCAGTTAAAATGTGCAAACAAAAATGAGTTTTATGTAAAAATACAGGTTATGCGCTGACCTACCCTATGCATGAGTCAACTAATGCTTACTAGTGCAAAACTGGTGAAATAACCGGGAAATCGCGTGATTCTGGGAATGCAAAAATTGCATTCGTGCGTCGACACATGATGTCTTTGGGTTGACGCATAACTTATCAAATTTTCACAGTATTTTCCACGGGTCAGCGCACACCGACCCTCATTAAAGTATGAGTCGACCCATACGTGTCTTAACTGCTTTTTTCACTTAAATTTTTTTCTGTTATTATTGTTATATCTTTTTAGTGGGTCAATTCATTATCTATAAATAGTTTGGTCATCTCATTATCCAAAAAAAAAAACAAGAAACGTGAAAATAGATACCATTTTTCGCTTCATCTTCATCTTCTTCATTGAGTAAACAAACAATCACACATAATCATCTTTGTTTGTGTCGCCCATTAATCGAAGTGATAACGTTCAGAATTTAGAAAGTGTATGATCTTCATTTTTTGGGTTGAGAGCTTGGTAGGTGTTTCTTGAATAAAACCAGTTGGTTTTGTCCTCAAAGAATCGAGTAGATTTTGGGGATTTTTGCACAAACCGTTTCGTTCTACAAGGATTCAGCCGGGCGAAGGTAACCGAAGATTGGAGTAATCGTTTGGTTTAGTAGCTGTAATCGGAGGATCGTAGAAGAGAGGTTTGGGTTCGAATCTTTGGTAGATCGCAATTGATCGAGTGAAAAGGATTGAAGAACAAGGTTTCTTACAATCAAGTAGCGTGAGACGGTAATTGGATTAACCATATTCGAAGCACTTTATTCGTCTTGAATCAAGGGAAGACAAGGCTCTGCATCAACGATCAAAGACGTTTGGGAGTTTGAATGTTCATAGTTCTTCTCTTGTAATAAACAATTTGCAACAGCTGCATATATATATATATATATATATATATATATATATATATATATATATATATATATATATATATATATATATATATCTCAATTCCAATTGTGGAATTAGGGGAAGACGTACCCAAAGCGAGGACGATTGGGGAACTGCCTAATCAAATCTCGTTTGTTCTCTCTTTCCCTTAACTCTTTTACACTTCAGTTTATTCGAATTTGTGAAGTCGTAATTTATCGAAATTTCTGTCGTAGTGTAATCTTGAGCTGAGAAACTGTTTTGTTAACTTAATACAATTCCTTGAATTGTATCTTGGAGCAGCTTTACATTACATTCCATAGAAATTCTGCACTTAGTGTGTTTACGCACGCCAAGTGTTTGATAATTTGTTTCAAAGCAAAATCGAACGCATTTGTCTCTAATTGTTTATCGATTAACCTCATTAGTTTGGATTAAGTATTAAGCAAGTAAACTTTGTTAATTGTGTTTCAATTGTGTGAATCGTTATGAATTTTTCTCATCCGTATTCCATTTATAATATTGTTGTGCATATCCGATCCTTTTAGTAGAGGTTCGTTGTAGACGAGTGATTCGGTGGTTGCTTCCGCTTAAACATTTTTAAAACAAATTTTTGGTAACCATTTGCGTGTAAAAATCTTGGGATCTATTCAACCCCCCTTCTAGATCCATAGCCATCGTCTAACAGGTAGAACTTTAAGTGTAGAAGTTAGAGTTTAGGTTAGAAATTGATAAAATGAGTAAATTGGCTTAATCAATGTTTCTAACAGATAAAACGTGAAATAAATCGCTTAATATAGTCGGGTTATATGTGGAAATAATCGGGAATACTTGTTGTTATGTTGGAGTATGTTTTGGTTGGGGATTGGATTTAGTTTGTACCATTAAAAACAGGTTTTTATGTTTCTGGTTCAGTAGTAACCGGTTATTCATTTTGAGGTAACCGGTTACCTGAAGGAAAAATTGAGGTTTTACGTGAAAAATGAACGAAGTAACCGGTTACTCATTTTGAGGTAACCGGTTACCAGAATGTGTCTCTAATTATGATTTTGATTCGGTTTTGAACAGTGAAATTTGAGTAACCGGTTATCCTATTTTGGGTAACTGATTACCACTGTTGGTTGATGAAAAATATTTTAAGAAAATTCATAACTTTTGAACCGTGTTTCCGATCGAAGTGTTCTTGGTATCGTTGGAAAGCTATGGAATTGTCCTACGCAATAAAAGTGAGAAATATTGATTTCGATACCCGATTAAATAAATCGGAGGGAACCCAAGAATTGTGTTAACTTTATGATTGAATGAAAATAGTGTTTATGTGATATGTGGTAATAAATGTTTACCTATACAAATTGTGTTATGCCATATCTATCTAATTATTTATAAGTATGATTGAGAGAATATGCATGCTTAAAATGAATTAGGAAGAGTGAGGAAACTTTACCCCAAAACAAATGGTATGATTCTAGGTTATGACAAGGATTATGATAGAAACTCTAGATAGTAATGCTCGTGCATTCGATGTATAGATGTGCATCCTTGATGAGTAATAGCATAGAGTAGAGAACCTAGATAAAGATGCTCGTGCATTCGATGTAGAAAAGTGCATCCTTGCCGAGTAATGGTCTAGAAAAGAATAAGACACTAGTATGGAACATGTATGAACTCTTGTAATTATAAGAAAAAGGCGTATGGGCCTTAAGGTAAATGTGGCCTAATAATCGTTGAATACAATCACATTTGTGTGTGAAATCACGTAATCGTAATCGTTTCCCTATTATGTGTCGTTCCATGAGTAACGAGCTCCTCTGGAATGAATGCACGATTACTTGTTAGGTTTGATTCCAGAGTATAGTATGAATGGAACCTATATGGTAAAGAGACTTGTGACGATGTACGGACCGTGTGAAGTGACGAATTAAGGTGATAATGTGTCCCTTAGTTTCGAATCCATTTTGTATGCCAAGTAATCTACGAGGATCCATGACTCGCACCGACTTCTAGACGTAGAAAAGGACAGTAGAAAGGGGATGCCTTGACGACATTATCGATTAGTGATAATTTTGAGTTAACGGAATCATGAACATGTTTCCATATAGTGTGAGATTGTGAACTCAAGGTCATTTCCCTTCCCTTTTAACTTGAGTTAGGATTGTCTAGAACCCTGTAAAGCCGAGAGAATCCATAAGATAGGGAACTCACTGAGATTAATATCTCACCCCGTTATTGTTGCTATTTTTCAGGCAGTGTTTGCAGGCTTGATTTAAAAGTGGAGCTATGCTTGGATGTTTCAAGAGAAGCTTAGCTTTAGTTTTTTGCTGTGTAATCTATTGTATGCAATTTTGGGGATATTGTATATTGATCTTAGATTTTATTGTTTTGGCTAGTTTCCATATCTTGTACCATAGATTGTGTTGCTGTTTTTTGAATGGTCAAGTATGTGAATTACGCCATTAGGCACTTATAATGGTGTTAGTAGCAAATAACACGCTTATATGATATTATTCTAGGTATATATTATACAGGGCGTTACAGTTGGTATCAGAGCCTGGTTGTGTCCTCGACCAAGCCTTGAAACATCATAAGTAAATCTATTCCTGCCTCTTAAGTGTGTCTTACCAGCATGACTCTTAATATCATATTATGTAGTGTTGGGCCTGATCAACCTAATGTTATGTATGTGATAGGTAGAATCATGGTTGAGCGACCACGACGACTCCGCAGTGTTGTCGAAACTTGTGCTTTGAGGGTAGGCTCAAGCCAAGAGTTAGTAGTGAGGAGTTTTGGTCAGCTCAGTGAGGTCTTAGTAGAAGTCGCGCTTTGAGTAGCATGGAATTGAAGAGTGGTGTGTTGTTAAAGCAATCCTTTAGATGAGTAGAGTCTGAAAGTTATGAAAACTAATCGGATGATTGGTTAAGGTATTGAGGAATATGTAAAACCGCTAGTAGAGCTGGACTGACCACTGGTATGGAGAAGAATTTCAAGTTATTTCATTCAGTGAAGGGGGAAAGATGTTTTAGGGAACGTGTGATGTAAGGTCCGGAAGTGAGATAAGTATTGGTGCTTCAGTTTCTAAGGTTGCTATGGTATCTTGAATGGACGAGAGTACCTTAAGGAGTGTGTTCGGAACAATGTCTTCCAATTGGTTAAAAGTGGAGAGTTAAGGACGTTCGAGTTTTATGGGAACCTAAAGTCGTAGAGAAGTGTGAGAAGGAACACAAGGATGTGTTTACACGCTTCAAGTGAAACAAGTATGTGTCGGACAAAGGGTAAGAGATAAGTTGCTTGTATTCAGTTATGAAGAGAGATTAAGTTCGAGATGATACATCAGGATTTTTGTATTCGGTGAGAGACCAATTTGGAATTTGTTAAATTACCCAAGGGACAGTATAAGGTATTGTGTCAGAGAAAGAATAAGCTTTATTTTGTAACAAAAAAAAGTGTAGTGATACGGACTGGAAGAAGTTGTGTCAAGAAATAGAGTAAGTACCTTGGACTCAAGGAAATTTTAGTATGATGATTTATATTTGGACCTAAGAGGATTACAATGGAGAGCGAAGTAAGCGCGACGTACTTTGTGGAACAGTGAATATTGTATTTTAAGAAGCAAGATTGCGGTAAACAACAAGAAGCAAATCATGACTTATTACGGACTAAGTGTAAATCATGGAACGATTTATACCGGAGGAATTTTGTAGGTAGTTGATGAGAATTGTCGGTTGCGATTCTTTCATTAAGTGACTTGGTGTAAGTTTGATGTGCAATGGATAATAGAGGATAAGAAATCCTGGTTATTGTGTACGTAGAAATGTCAAGGTTCTTTAAGAGGATGCATTGCCTCGATTTTTTCAAGTTTAGGGGGAACTTCTGTACTTGTGAATAATTTGAGTATTCAGAATCTACCTTTTGTTGGACCAAGGACGTAGTTGTTTTAGTTCTCACCAAGGAGTTCAAGTGGGAGAACAAGGTTGTATGCTTGATATGATATGTCCATCGCTTTTGTGGTACCATATAATGGTTGCGTGTTGGGTTTTGCTTGTGGTTGAATCAAGTATGAGTTGTGGTTAAAACCCTAGAATGTCGTCATTATTAGCTTCCCGCTAGTGTAGTTGTATGAGAAGAAAACAAACTATCCCGCCGAAGATTTGTCGTGTGACCGCGTCAAAATTTGGAATTTTGCCTTGTCACTTGGTTGGTGTGTGTCATCCACATGTTTTAACTTTGTTCTGTATTACCTTGAGTTGATCATGGTTGGTAAATGTCATACAAATTAAGGAGCCATGAGTTGAGAATGATATTTCAAGTTAGAACAAGCCGGATTGAGGGTTTTGAGTTGGGATGACTTTTGACTTATAAGAAACTGATTTTTCAGCTTCTGCAGCAGTGTTAACTGATTAACACAATGTGGTTAACCGATTAACATGTGCCAGGATGGTGTGTTGCACTGAATTTTGAGGAGTTAACCGATTAACCTCAGGTGGTTAATTGATTAACATGTGTAAATTGTGGAATCCCTTGGAATCAGCATCTGCGTTTTGTTACCTTATGTTATTTTGTTTATTAAGTGTTCTGAGAATGGAAAACGGGATTGCAAGTAAATGAAAGACGGATTTATGTTTTGAAAATCAGAACTTTTGGAAGGGTGTTGCTTAGTCGATCATCTGTTTAGACGACAAAGGAGTTTGACTTTGGGAAATTAATATTGTGAACCGTATTAAGTATGGGAAGTCTTGGGTGTATTGTTATCATTACTGTTGAGAGCCTCAAGGACGAAGTTAGAGAATACTCACGAAGTATTGATCTCGCAAGGAATATTTTGGTGTGTAATTATGGTGTTATTAAGGTATGAACGATTGGTCAGAGTTTAGTAGTTGTTACTTTCCGCGAGTTCATGGCATCAGATTTAGACTGTGAGAGTGGTATTAGGTGTGTACAATTGTACTTTATCCAGAGAGGAAATTTGAAAGTTATCTTTCCAAGTACGAGTAAGAATTGGACGTTCCGAAGTTAAGCATGTAACTTGAAATCGTGTGTGGAAAAGAACGATTGAGAGAAGTGGATTCAATTGAGAAGCATGGCATGTTCTTCGAAGGTATGCGTACGTGTGGATTATTGTATGTGAGTTGGTGAGTAGTGTGGAACCTCACAATTGCGCTTTGAATGGTTTAAGTTTTGTTAAGTGGTGACTCACATATGATTGAAGTTCTGCGTTGGTGTTACGTTGTTATCGGTTGAGACCTCGAATCAACAAGAAACCTTGAGTAAGTCGGAAAACCGCAAGGAGAATTATTATGGAATATTGTGACAGAGTCGGAGACTGTTAAGGTGGCTTTGGGATGAATTATTTTGAGTTTAGACTGGATTTGTAGTTGTATATGTTACGGTTGTGACAGTGTAACACCTGCACCTTTATCGTATGAAGAGTGTTGGACCGATGTTATAATATTGTGTATTAGAAAAGAAATTGTTCTACCATAGGACGTCAGTAAGTTCTTGTGCCGTTGGTTAGTAAGAACCCTAAAGTATAAGTGTGTTTCTCCGCCGACTGATAGCTATTTGGTAGTGCTTAAGAATCTATGGTATTCCACTATTAGATTTTGGATTACGCCGTGGAAGGTGACAGATGTAACACCCTTTTTCTTCCCACCAAACATCACAAATAAAATGACAAGTAAATCAGAGTAAAGTCCCATAAAGGGCATCACATATCGTCACAAAACATCATAATAACCACCTGTCTCGTAACACGGGTTTTTTCCATCACAATATAGTTTAAACACCACGCAGCGGAAATCAAGAATTAAAGAACACTTTTATAATTCAAAACTTCTCAAATAAAACTCATGAAAAACATCATGTCAACAAAACAAAAGAACATAATCGTTCGACTCAAACGTCCCGACCCGATGTTACATATCAGAGCAAGACCCTCTAATCGACGGAGAAATAAAAAATACTTCAAAACTAAATCTTCATGCGCCAAGGGAGCTAAGCCTGATCACCTGCACGTTACTCACGTGGAGGCAACATTCAAACAGGCAGGGTGAGTAATCAAGAAATCAATATATAAGATATAAGTAAAAGATAAAGCATAAACAACAACAACATCAAGTCATTCACAACGTCAAGAATACATCAATCACATCAATCTAATGCAATGCCACACAATATGCAATGCAACCTCATAGACTCATGCATGTGGTACCAACTCGTCATAATAGATGGACACTGGGCCATCACCCTCCAAACATCCCCACCAATAGGATCGATTCTACACAAGAACCGGAGCACGTCATAAAACGCTACAATCCACACGATAAGATTGAAGCCACTAAATGGACCGAAGTCCTAACTATGCCATGAATGCGTGATGCACATTGTCATAATAAACATCGTCATAAAAGCGTCATAATTGCATCATCATTCATGAATCATCATCAAACAAACATCAATATGTCACACCAAGTCGCACTCGTCAAAGTTTGTCATTACACCTCACAATTCGTCATGTTTTATTCATCACATAAAAATCCCCGATTTTATCTCGTTCATCATTGTTACTAGATTACTAGTGTCTTATTATCCCATCATACACTACAAGAAAATTGGCAAGTTGCGACGGTTAATATTGGCAGATTACGGCGGTTTGAACCGCCATAATTTACTAGTCACGGGGGTTTTGCTTCTGTCGCGAAAACGTGTTCCGCCAGGCTATATCGCGACGGTTCCTAAAACCGCCACTCCAACCGTTGTTCAATATTGCGACGGGTAAGGAACTGTCGTAAATTGAAAATTACAGCGGTTAAAACCGCCATAAATAATTGTTTTTGTTATCCAAAAAAAATCATAGGTTATTCCAAAGGTAAATCCGCAGGTAATGTAAAATCCGCAGCTAATATATTTCTAAAATTAAAAAAAAAAATCAAATGAACTTTTAGCGCACACAGAGCATTGTTTTCATTTACAAAAATAATACATACGAATAATGCCAAGGTTTTATTTACATAACCTTATCAGAGAATTTATATATGGGATTTGATACATCTGACCGACTCCATTGATAATTACCAGCTTCCTTCTCAACAAAGGTTCCATACTTGACCAATGGAACATCTACTGGACTGCTAGAAACTGAATAATTTAGAGTGTAAATACTACAGAACAAAGATAAAATGAGCATCTAATGTTACTAGTATTAACTAATTACTAACTCTGTACATCATTTATCAATTTTATGAAGTCCACGTCTTATCCCTCAGTGCACGACCCTCGTACAAGGAGAGATCAGGGGAGGGTAGATTTACGCAGTCGTATCCATCTCCCGCTAATAAGCAAAAGATTTTTCCAAGATTTGAACCTGACCTCCAAGTCAGAAGGTAGCAACCTTACTAATTCAACGCTTCCATGGATCAAAATACATGAAACAAAACTGTACAGAAAGAAATAAGTTCAGAAAATCAGAGATTCGCAAAGAACTAATTGATAGATTACTACAATGACGACAACATATTTAGGTATCAAACCAAGCTATCAATGCTTTGGTATATATTTTTTTTGTTAGCCATAGACTGGTATATATTTGGAAATACTAAACATCCTGCAAAGAAAAACCCATAGACACCAATAGAAAATGGAAAGCCACTCCAATTCACCACTTGGCCATAAGAAACATAAGTTTCCTTTTTCTTATGAATAAATGTAGATAAGTAGATAACTACTACAGTAATAAATCACAGGAGCAAACTTCGTCATACAGTTTTACTAACATTAACAGATAGCTAAAAGAAATTTATACTATTAACAGTAAACAACATAAGATGAAGTTATATCCAAATGCAATTAGAATCTTGAATAACATCACTAACAACACATGATGATACATTTCTTCTAAATAGTATATTATAAAATTCATTTATTTGTCAATCTGTGTATGGTAAAAGGATATATACTTTAGTTTAGAGGCTTGTGAACAATGATAACATATTTATTATAGTGTGTGTGGTAAAGTTTCAAGAATCTCATCAGTGCTAGAGTTAAAAGTACCTCTATATTAATTGGACTAAATTGACCAACACAACTGAAAGAAGAACAAATGCTTCAGCTACTCACCAGATAATAGTTTATAATTTGAGATCACAGATGAATCTTGAGAAGATCATAAGGTTATCAGTTCCATACTTTCACTTTGAACAGGAAAATATAATGACATTCAATGTGCTAGAATTGTTAGGTGGTCGGGAAGAGTCCAACTGCAAATTTGAGCTTGCCTGAATCTTGCTTAGAACAACGCCCCCTTTCTCGCGCTTTATAGCCTCCAATGTGCTTCCAAGAACATCACCTGCAAGTCCAATAACATCTCACTTAGAACCTCATTTTCATCTCCAGCATTGAAAATTTTATAAATTTTAGGAAAATATTTAATACACAAGATAAATGGGAATAAGTTCCCCGTGCAACACTACGGAAACAAAAATTAGAAGAACCTAAAAACTTAACAAAGAAACAAACCTGTCTGCAAGAAATAGGATACCATGGAACTTAATTTAATTCCCATCAATAAGCAGTTTCATGAAGCACAGACACGTATGTCTATCATACTGTCAACCTGTTTTCCAATACCATCAGCATTAGACTTGTATTAGAAACTCTTCATCACGAGTTCTAATAAAATTATTTTTTATTGGAATGGACATGCACTAGTATACAATCAATGGAAATTCAATACTCCGAGGAATAGGGAAGACAAAAAAAAAAGACTTGGTGGAAACTGCATTTAACTCCTTAAAATTTGCTTACCTTTTTCTATAAAAAAACAATTATTTGGAAATTTATCATATTATTAAAAGCTATGGAAGAATTAGCTTAGTCTAATCATGACCTATTTTTGTTCAAACTATAGTTACAAAAAGAAATAAGTTGGTAAATTTGTTCTCCCCTTAAATCAAGCAACTAACTAAAACTTGTAGTCCAAAAAGACAAGCAAGTAAAAGAAAAGATTGATAAAATAATGAAACATTATAATTAGCATAAGTAAATTTACTTATAACATTGTATAAATCTTTATCAAAATAGTGAACTGAGGTAGTGACACCCAAGTCTGACGCCTACTCCTTTGGGCTTATTATTTTGCAACTCCTTATTGGCAGGACTCCAGTTGGATTAGTGGTTCTAGTTTGCCATGCAGCTTCATATGGAAAGTTGTCTTCAATTCTTGATTATTCGTCCAGAGAATGGCCTTTATCTGTAGCATCACGGTTGGCAGAGCTAGGTTTGCAATGTTGCGCTAAAAATTGCAGAAACAGGCCAGAGTTAACACCTGTACAACAAGAGAAATGTAAATAAAGAGGCTCGTCAATCAAGCATGTCGATATCAAGACTCTTCTGCAGAGGGATAAGGATGCGACTTATTAGTGCTTAAGTGTGTGTGTTATATCCACATCAGCTTACTATTCTATAGGCTTACTAGTATGCAAGTCAAATATCATACCTCCTTTTTTTGCATCACGTTTCGACCTAAATCTCCCGTCCGGTGGGATTATAAGAAAAAGTCGGTTAGTAATTTCAAGACGCCAACAAGAGAGCTGAACCCTATAACATCATCATAAAATATCACAAGGGTAGTTTTTAGAGACAGAAGACATGTTTTGTCAAGAAAATAAGTGTATTATTGAAATTTAAAGAGAAAACCACAAACACAAAAAACGTTTCTTTATTATCAGTGCACAAATCCTATAGTCACAATAAGACTTGTGCTCATGAGAGATGATATGATCTTCGGAGCTTACTAGAGAAGTAAATGTTATTAGGGAAAGGTTTTTGTGGATTCATGAAAACAATTCAGGTAGCAACACTATAGAAAAGCCGAGTTGATGAGGTCAGCAACTCGTTCAAAATTAGAGGGGAGACATGACAATTTGACAACTTGCAAAATGCCAAACTCGCAACATGTCAAATTTATTCTCATTCAAACAACTTCCTTGAAGTGTAAAGCCGAGATTCAAGAACATTTAGGGCCTAAAAAATAAGCCTCTAATGAGCCATGTAAGTTTCTGGAAGCACTTGGCAAATGCAATTACAAGTACTGCTAGCAGTGAAAATCCCATACTTGAGAGATTGAGAAGAAGAGTTGCGCCTAACCTGGTATGAGGTATTCGTCGTCAATCTGTCGGGCTGGGAATCATGGCATATGAATTATTCTCGCAGAAAAAAGTTGTTGCGTGCAGAGTCACTTGTGAAGAATACAGTAGAAAAAGTAACAAATAATCATCCGGCTTCCTCGAATCAGATAGGTGAATACGGCGAAAGCTCAAGGTGAAGTACTGATCAGTTGTACTCCCAAAAGAGGTTCATAAAGGTCTCCCTCAAGGCATTCGGTCCTGCAACATATGCACCTGCAAACACTGCAAGATCTCAATATTCTAATAAAAATTCATTGCCTGCTACTCTAAGCTTAGTATTCCAGAATGTAGGTAAGTTTGGAGGTCATGTTTATTACCCGGCTGTTATAGTCATGAGTAAAATATACCTTAATATTCTCAATAGCCATAATTGTTTCCATTTACAGGATCATAATTTGTCGAAGTCACATGTTCTAAAGCACTTGATGTCTAAAATGCATAAACATGAGCATTAGTGAGATAAAAATTGCAGCCTTGGTTAATTGATCCTCCCATATGATCTTGTGCCACTGCCACAACAATATTTGCATCTTTAGCCATAAAATTCTGCATCAGGAAGACTGTGAGCAATTTAGGTAAATACACAAGAGGGGGTTTTATGTTAAGCAAAATAAACCCCTTTATTTTCATGATACAAACTTGTTTAAAAAATTAACCTGATCAAACATTCAAATATGAATAATCAAGTAAACACAAAAACATCAAAATTGAAAGCTCGGAACAAGTAAACAAAAACTAACTCGTTCATAATCAGGTGTCTTAACCCATAGATGAATCTCAGATAAAAGTTATTGCACAACAATTGGACTTAATTCACTAATCTATCTAACGACAAAATCCTGCAACATTAAAAAAAGTTAAAATCAATAATTATTAATTAGATATTGAAACATACCCATAATTCAAAAATGAATTGGAGACTATACCTTTGTTGGTCTTTAATAAAATTTAGAGAAATCTCCTCAATAGGGTTAGTATATACCTATATTAAGAGCGTTGCATAGAGAGTTGCAGCGAGAAAATGGATTTGCCACAAGAAGGGTTCCACATTAAGAGGGTTTCACTAGGGGAAGCAACGTCGGCATGGATTACGCAGTAAGAACCAAAATCCACACAAAGATGAAGAAACTATAATAATTGTTTGAGTTGATGTTAGGGATTGAACAGTATATCGGAAAATGAATAATGGATTATGCTAACAATGAATAAACCTGGGTATGATGGATTCGCAACACAGTTCAGAATGGCCATCATCCTCCTTTTTATATTGTAAGTGGACAAGTGTTCCACCTCTTCACCTTCTTATGTGGTGTCCCCAAAAAATACACGAGTTGCAGCGAGAAAAGGGTTTCACCATAACAAGGGTTTCTCCATAACACGAGCTTCATACCGGGAAGCAAGGTCGGTATGGATTTTGCAGCAAGAACCAAAATCTACTCAAAGAAGAAGAAACCCTAACTACTATTTGAGTTGATGATAGGGATTGGACACTAAATTGTACAACTGAACTTCCAAGGAACTTGAATGTTTTGACACAAAGGATTGAACATTGAACCATAATAATTGTTGAATTGATTTTAGGTTTTTTTTATTACATAGGAGAGAGGTTGAGAAAAGGGGAGGTACTTTTGGAAAAAATCTCATCCCTCTAATATTCGTGTTTCTGAGAATGGTTTATTTTTTAGGGAATTGAATATTATATTATTCTAAAATAAGGGGCTTTAACTCTAGTAATCACTTTTAAATGGTTTCTTGTATGAAGATTTATTTATTTGTGTTATAAATTTTGAGGCAATTGAGATCAAGTGTCGCGACAAGCAGGGACGGAGCTACATTAAAGATTAAGGGGGCATATGCCCCCACTTAAAATTTTAAATCATAGTATTATAGTCCATGGCATAATGTTAATTACCCATTTGTAACATGCAATTTTTTGTTTACAAATTTAAAATAATGAGTACCATTCAAATAACTAACCAAGTATGTTAATGTTAGACAATTATATTTACTCTAAATCATTATAGCTTAAGATATTATTATTAGTATCAATTTTCTTTTTTAATTTCGTTTCTTTTTATATAAACAATATCCTGAAATCATTAACTAAATAACTTTTACAATTTGAATTTTTTTTAAAAAGTCTCACAAAAACTATTTAAAATTTTAATTAATTATTGTTATATAGTGAAACCAAAATTTTTGATTCAAATATTTGAAGTGAAGACACACGTTTTTTCTTTATAATTGCAAAGTGGTTTGCTTTAAAAAATAATCTTAAAAAATATATGTACTTACAAGGTCCTTATTTATTGTTTTTTATAAATCTTTCAAACACATATTACATATACTAAAAAAAACATTAAAGGACAAATATTTTATGAGATGGGGAGAGTAACATTTTTAATGTTATAATTTTGCATAAAATTTTGCCCCCACAAGATAATCTTTTTGGCTCCGTCCCTGGCAACAAGTGTCGCAAATTGGAAATTAGGACAGTTTTTATCAAGTGTCGCAATTCATGTGTTGTAAAATGGTTAATTTTTTGTAGTGATAGCCCTACATATCAAGGAAACCACGTCACAAGCGAAATCGGGACAGAAATCGCAAAAACGGGAAAATCTACCCACCTCACTGCCCATACGCGTAAGGACCACCCTGTTACGCGTATGGCTCAATTTCCACGCCACCCCTTACGCGTACCATACGCGTATCACCAGAGAGGCTTTTCCTCACATTTTCCTTTAGATTCCCCCTTACGCGTAATGGCTAGCCCATACGCGTAAGGAATTACTCATACGCGTACTCACATTCCCTTATGCGTATGCCCCTTTTTCCTTCAGTTCCCATACGCGTAATACCCCTCTTACGTGTATTGACCACAACTCCATACGCGTATGCTACGCGTATCAGCAGAAGGTCGTGTCAGCCCTTGGGGACGGGTGCGTACGCTACGCGTAATGCTCTAGGAGTGTCCCCCATTACGCGTAACACCTCCCCTGTTACGCGTATCACCAGAACCCACCCCAAAACTCAGATCTCGCATCTGAACGCAAACTTCCTCATTCCAGTACCTTCGATATACCAAAGTCAGCCTCAAACCAGCTTCGATTCATCATAGATCTATGTTATTCATCCTACTTCATTGTCTACATCAATTTCTTACTAATTATTACGTCTTAATCAGTTCTTATCAGTTTCGATTTTTAGATCTGGTTTACCCACATGTTCATCATAGCAGTATCAACATCATGCACACAAATTCAACATCAATCATAGCAGCACATATCAGATTCGCAACAGAGTTCATACACATACAGAGTTACGAAAATCATCGCAGATTTGTCACAGATTTCAGCACAAATTCATCAGAAAACGAAAACACACAATTACCTCTACCTTAAGCCCATATCAAACACATTAACCCGGGTTACCCCCCCCCATACCTCGAATTTCCAGCAGAGATTCTTCGTTTTCTGGGGTTCTACAGTCGATTCCTCGTTCTAACCTCCTTTCCTCAACTCTCTAATCACTTCTTAGGGTTGCACAAAACTAATTCTCATAATCCTTATTTTTCTTTTGTTAAACCTATGTTTTGGGCCTTAATTGCGATTTACCGTATTATCCTTCATTAATCCCCTGAACATTACCATCTTACCCTTAATGGTCTCCCAATTATTTTAATTAACAATAATAATAATAATCTAAATAATATTCTAATTATTCAAATTATTCTAATATTATTATTAATAAAATAATCTAATTAATTACTACTTCTAAGAGGTCCCAATGTGCTCTAAACCCAAGGCTACCCCACAACACCACATAATTTCATCAACGTCACAAATCATAACAAAGCACCAAAATACCGAATAATCATAATAATTTAATTAAATAAATATTATAATAATTTGGGGCGTTAAAAAAGAGTTCAGTCAGAATAATAAGGAATTGAAGATTGTTGCTTATAAGTATTGAAGTAAGAAGAACTCGTTCTAAGTGTATTACCTCTTGGTGTGATACGAAAGAGATGAAATATCAGATTTAATGGTTACAATGTATAACATCAGATTATGTGGAACGGGTAAATGAGTCGTTTGACATTTATGAAGTAGGTTTGAACGTTAAAGGATTTATGAAAAGATAAATCGTTGATGATTGCATGAAGTTAAGGAATCACTGAATTACCTCGTGAAGATTTGATGAGTGTTTGTTATCCTAAACCAAGATAAGGTGTTACAGTTTTGTTTGTGACTCAGTAGAGGAATATGGAATGATATAATTCCTTCCGAAGTAAGATGCGACTAAGTGTTTTAGTATGGAATAACAGATGAATTACGGAAAAAGCAAAGCAGTTAACCCAATATTGGAGCAAGAGTTGGATAAGGACGTTAAGTTTGATAATTTGTGAAAACAAGGATTTTGGTTTGTGAAGTCAAGTAAGATTTTGAGTACGTCATAAATTTTGATGCAAGTAAAGTTGAGTGTGGAACTAAGACAGTGATACAAGTTGTGGTTATTGTCGAGTAGAGGAAATTCGGGGGAGAATTTCAATTTAAGGGGGGGAGAGTGTAATACCCCATATTATCTAAATGCTCATTTGGATATCAGATGAGATCAGATGAGTGTCTATGTGCACTAACTTGGTTAATTGGAATAATGGAATTCCTTAAGTATTGACATTTGGGATCAATAGAGCAATTAAGTTAACTCTGAAGAGATCAATTATTTAATGAAAGAGACAGATCAATAATTATTAGTTCAAGAGAGGATTTTATGGTAACTCTAATAATTGATCAATTGGTGTTAGATGACAAAATATCAATTGGAGATATTTTACTCTGTTGGATTATATTATATAATAAGTTTATATATATATATATATATATATATATATATTTGTTGAAGAGAAAGAGAAGAAAAAGTTGGAAAATAAGAAGAGAAAGAAGAAGTTTGGAGAAAAGAGAGAAAGAAGAGAAGGAAAAGGCTTGGATCTTCATCATCTCTTCATCAATTCATCATCTTCTTCAAACTCCTCTTCGATTATCGGGTGGGTTCTAGGTAGAACTTTAAGTGTAGAAGTTAGAGTGGTTTGAGTTTAGGTTAGAAATTGATAAAATGAGTAAATTGGCTTAATCAATGTTTCTAACGGATAAAACGTGAAATAAATCGCTTAATATAGTCGGGTTATATGTGGAAATAATCGGGAATACTTGTTGTTATTTTGGAGTATGTTTTGGTTGGGGATTGGATTGAGTTTGTACCATTAAAAACAGGTTTTTGTGTTTCTGGTTCAGTAGTATCCGGTTACTCATTTTGAGGTAACCGGTTATCTGAAGGAAAAATTGAGGTTTTACGTGAAAAATGAACGAAGTAACCGGTTACTCATTTTGAGGTAACCGGTTACCAGAATGTGTCTCTAATTATGATTTTGATTCTATTTTGAACAGTGAAATTTGAGTAACTGGCTATCCTATTTTGGGTAATAAATGTTTACCTATACAAATTGTGTTATGCCATATCTATCTAATTATTGATTAGTATGATTGAGAGAATATGCATGCTTAAAATGAATTAGGAAGAGTGAGGAAACTTTACCCCAAAACAAATGGTATGATTCTAGGTTATGACAAGGATTTTGATAGAACCTCTAGATAGTAATGCTCGTGCATTTGATGTATAGATGTGCATCCTTGACGAGTAATAGTCTAGAGTAGAGAACCTAGATGACGATGCTCATGTATTCGATGTAGAAAGGTGCATCCTTGCCGGGTAATGGTCTAGAAAAGAATAAGACACTAGTATGGAACATGTATGAACTCTTGTAATTATGAGAAAAAGGCATATGGGCCTTAAGGCAAATGTGGCCTAATAAATGTTGAATACAATCACGTTTGTGTGTGAAATAACGTAATCGTAACTGTTTCCCTATTATGTTCCGTTCCATGAGTAACGAGCTCCTATGGAATGAATGCACGATTACTTGGTAGGTTTGATTCCCGAGTATAGTACGAATGGAACCTATATGGTAAAGACACTTGTGACGGTGTACGGACCGTGTGAAGTGACGAATTAAGGTGATAAAGTGTCCCTTAGTTCTGAATCCATTTCATATGCCAAGTAATCTACGAGGATCCATGACTCGATCTGACTTCTAGACGTAGAAGAGGATGGGAGAAAGGGGATGCCTTGACAAGGTTATCGATTAGTGATAATTTTTAGTTAACGGACTCATGAACATGTTTCCATATAGTGTGAGATTGTGAACTCAAGGTCATTTCCCTTCCCTTTTGACTTGAGTTAGGATTGGCTAGAACCCTGTAAAGCCGAGAGAATCCATAAGACAGGGAACTCACTGAGATTAATATCTCACCCCATTATTGTTGCTATTTTTCAGGCAGTGTTTGCAGGCTTGATTTACAAGTGGAACTATGCTTGGATGTTTCAAGAGAAGCTTAGCTTTAGTTTTCCGCTGTGTAATCTTTTGTATGCAATTTTGAGGATATAGTATATTGATCTTAGATTTTATTATTTTGGCTAGTTTCCATATCTTGTACCATAGATTGTGTTGATGTTTTTTGAATGGTCAAGTATGTGAGTTACGCTATTAGGCACTTATGATGGAGTCAGTACCAAATAAAACTCTTGTATGATATTATTCTAGGTATATATTATACAGGGCGTACATATGCTATTTACTAAAAGATAGATAGCCTAAGCATCGCACCTTCCACACTTATTATTCCAACCCTTATTTCTTCGGTTGCCCCCGCCACTCTCTACTATGAGGTATGCAGAGTTAATGGGCATACCGATAGAGATTGTCAAATGATCCTCACGGGAGGATCCGCCCTAGAGAATGCCAACTTTGTAAATAATAACCAAAGGAACAACCCTTACTCCAACACCTACAATCTAGGGCGGCGTGATCACCCCAACTTCTCTTATAGGAACAACAACCCCAATAAGCCATGGGACCTCCGGGTTTCCAAAAAGCTACACAACCTGAGCCTAAGAAGTCAAACCTTGAACTTTTAATGGAGAATTTTGTTTTGACACAAACCCGTCAAAATGATGAGTTTAGAAACCAAAACCTCCTCACCAATGAGGCACTTAGGGATGCTCATCGACGGTTAATTTTCATAACCAATCCATAACCATAAATAATCCATATGTCATAACCGGTTATTAAAATCAATTGTAATAACCAGTTTTCAGTTTTGTAAAATGGTTATAAACCAGTTATTAACCGATTATATCCATAACCAATTTTATAATTAGTTTTGATTTAATTTTATTTTAAAATCATTTTTTTGCAATATTTTTTTTAAGAAAAGATATTGATGTTCAAAAATAAAAAATAGTTTTTTAAAATTTTTGGAAAAAAATATATTTTTTTATTTAAAAAATCATATTTTTAATTTTTTGAAAAAAAATTAATAATTTTTTTTTCTCAAATTTTTTATTTCAAAAAAAAAATTTCAAAGTTTTTTTTTACAAAAAAATTGACTAATTTGGTTTTTATTTTGGATATGAATGTTCAAATTATGGATTTGGTTAAAACTGTATTAAAAATATATCCAAAATATGGATTTGGTTAAAACCATACTAATAATTAACCGGTTTTGGATATGGATATGGATTATTTAAATAATCGGTTTATTTGAGCACCCCTAGAGGCACTTAGGCAATTAAACACCAATGTTGATAATGTTGTCACTCACACCAAAATGTTGGAGACTCAAATCTCCCAAGTAACACAACAACAAGTCGCTTCTTCCATCCCTCCCGGATCATTTCTGGGGAAGCCCGAACAAAATCCCAAGGGACATTTGAATGCCATGACAACCCGTAGTGGTAAGAAGTGGGTAGTTCTAGTTCTAAAGAGATAGAGGTTGAAGTTAGTGTGTCAACATCATCTGAAAATGAGGTTGTTGAAGAGATTGAGAAAGAATCACCCTATGTTCCTCCTCCCCTCTACAAACCTATTGTTCCTTTCCCACAAAGGCTTGTGAAAGCCAAGGTGGAGGCCCAATTCAAAAACTTTATGGAACTTCTTAAGAACATCCAGCTCAATGTGCCTTTCACCGAGGTGCTAACCCAAATGCCCTCCTATGCCAAGTTCTTAAAAAAGATTCTTTCCAATAAAAGGAAGCCACAGGACCATGAGACCGTGGCCATGACCCTTGATAGCACTGTCATGATTCAAAATATGGTTATCCTAAAGCTCAAAATTTTGGGAAGTTTCTCTATCTCTTGTCATATATTTACCATGGACTTTGAGAGAACTCTATGTGATTTAGAGGCTATTGTTAGCCTAATGCATTTGTCTGTGTGTATGAAGTTGGATATTTGAGACATGAATCCTACCAATGTGTCTCTGCAACTTGTCGATAGATTGGTTAAGTACCCTATATGTGTGCTAGAGGATGTCCTAGTGAGAGTGAGAGAGTACTATGTGCCAGTTAACTTTATGATAATGGACATCGATGAAGATTGTCAAATCCCTATAATTTTAAGAAGACCCTTCTTAGCTACGACAGGGGCTATCATAGATGTTAAGAGAGGGAAATTAACCTTTTAAGTAGGTGATGAGAAAATCGAATTCATTTTGGCAAAACTATTGAAGAACCCTTCTTTAAGGGACTCTTGTTGTTTGGTTAATTTGTTAAGCGGTTGTGTTTAAGAGAACGCATCGGATCCTCCTCCGACCTCTAAGTTGGAAGAGAGTTTACTTAATGATACTAGGGTTGAGAAAGTTTATACCCAAGCTAAGGGTTTTGAAGAAGCCTTGGGGACAAGTTCCATCTTCATTAACCAAAGGCCCCGGTGCGTCTTCTAAGAAAGGTAGTAAGTCCAAGAGCAATAAGGCTCGTCTAAGGTGTAACACCCTAATTCCTCAACTGAAAATTTAAATAAAATAATTTGATTAAAACTAAGTATTAGAGTGTCACCAAACCATAAACTTCAAAAATCAAATAGTTAGGCAAATACGCAGCGGAAATTCAACAAAGTTCAAAAATAAAGTCCCATCAACAACCCCAATAAAACGAAATAAAAGCATCACGTAATAATGAATGCCATCTCATTCCTAATGCTACATATCAGAGAAACTCCTCTAAGACCCAATAATAAAAGTTAAAGGGGGCATAAATGTCATCCCTTACCCAACAACTACTCCTGTATCTGGTTATTTGTACTCCGAGGAGTACAGACGCCACAACAACAAATAAGGGGTGAGAATATAATTACTAGTGATAATAGTGAAATTTAGCAACATGATGATTGAAAAATACACCAGAAAGATTAATAGACAAACACATACCCCAATACAAACACAAAGAGCATTCTCAACATATGAAATGCTATCATGCACCAACTCCATCTCCTATATGCACATGGTACCAAGTTTTTGTGGATATCAGAGGTATGTTACTGATTTCTTCCATGGTCTCCGGTCCCTCACCTGAATTGACGAAACAATAGTTCCACCAAAAGAAGCAAAACATGCATTTCACCAAAAGAAAAGTTTTAACATAATCCACCAAAATTATTTATAATATCATTAACCAAACAATAGTTCCATATACGAACCACACATTGCCAATAAAAGACCACCAATATAGTCCCATCAGACTAATCACAACAAATTAATTACTTCTAATACTTATAATGACCCAAAATTCCAACACACATCAACAAAGTTGTTATATTATTCTATAGCCCAAAACAACACCAAACGCCCAAACTACTCTAAAAGGAGATAAGTACCAAGATGCCGTATTTTGAGTAGTAGTTTTACGGCACTTATCGATTCATTTGTATTGAATTCTTTGGATAAAACCAAACTTTGTTTGTAAAAGTGTATATTTAGTGTATACTAGTATTTTTGTGTAAATATCATTGAGTTTAATTTTTTTTATCTCATTTTTGTAGGTATTCAAGCATTGATATTTAGTCATTGTTAGATAGAGCATTGAATAAGCTTTCTGACACTTCTGACCGAGCCTCAAATGGAGTTACAGTTAAAAAGTTATGAAGAAAACAAGATGCTGAATTTTTCTGTTAGTGTCAGCTCTCGCCCCGAGCTCGCCGGGCGAGCCAAACGCAAGCCAGAAGTTCCAGAAGCAGTAGAAAATAATGCCTTTGCTCGTCGGGAGAACCGTTACTTTGCCGAAAGAATTAGTCTGGGAAGAAACACATTTAAAGGGGTAAAAACACATTTTTTTAGGTTATGTTTTGGGGTATTTGTTCCCAATTCAACATACCTTCATTTTTTATAGTTTAGAGCTTAGAAAAGCATCAATGGAGGTTGCAACTCGACGATTAGGGGTGTATAATTCTTGGATCGTGATTGACACTGCGAGAGATTTTGATTCCTCTTCTATCTTCCCTTTGTAGTTTCCATTTGTTGTGAGTTTGTATGTAAGTTTACCTTGATTATATGTATATTTATTGCTCATAGTGTTGTATAAAACTCATTTTACAAATTAATGTTGATGATTGCTTTCTTTATTTGGGTTTGAGTTGTTGCAGACATGGACGGGTTGAATTCGAATTTAGGATGAACATCTATTAGGTTCTAGATTCTAGAGATAGATTTAGTCTTAATATTCAATTGGGTATCTGAACTTAATGCTTCTGTGTTATTTGTGTTGCGCTAAGAGATCGCCGACGCGAGTAATACGGTCGTTGTCTCACTCAGTGTTAGAGACAACCTCTGTGTGAGAGATATGTGATACTGTTGACGAGTGATTTACGTTGCGTACAACTGGGTAGTAAGTTTAAGTATTTGATAGGATAGATGAAATGCAAACCCGAGAGTTCTCTACTCTCCAAAGAATGAATTATTTTTCTGTTCATAAGTTTTATTTCACGTATTTAATTTAAACCATTTTAAACCCAAACTCAATAACATTTAAATTGTTGAACGACAGTTCAATAACACTAATCTCCGTGGACACGATAATTTTTTGGATAAATACTTCCAAAAACTTTTGTTGCTTGCCGCTTTACCGCACCAACAAAAGGTTCGAAATGGTCCCAAAGGGTAACCTTCACGAGTGATAACTCTACCTCAACTATAGGGGTTGGTGGTTTAACGCAATATTAATAATAAAGTTTTTATTTTAATTCATCTAAACAATTATTAACTCAATATTAATAATAATTTTTAACCCAATATTAATTTTTAAAATAATTATTGCAGCTTAATATGTATTAACTCGATATTATAAAAATAATTATTAACTCAATATTAATAAGATTAATTTTAAAATAATTTTTTATGTAAAAATTTATTTTTTTGGAAAAAGTGATTTTTACAAGAAAAAATGGATTTCTTACTAGAAAAAATGTTTAACAGAAATTACATCTCAAAAACCCGAATTTCATCCTAACGCAACCAAAAGGGATTTTTCTCAAATCTCATTCGGTCATCCAATTTTAATCGATCAACTAAACTGTTTAACAAACAGTAACCAAATTTTCCCAAATCCTATTCGGTTACTAAAATTTCAATCTATAAACATTATTTATTCAACAAACAGTAACCAAGTGAGATTTTCCCAAATTCCATTTGGTTAGCGATCGTAATAAATATCCAAAAACAACCAAATCAACATTTTACACCAAATTCACAATGATACGTGTATATATATAACTCATATTATAACAACTTCAACACTTTTGAGATATTACCATAAATTAAGTCCAAAGGATTAAGAAAAACCCCATTTGGTTTAAATACAAATACACAGAAAACACATAATACAAAACATAGTAAAGCATGATCAATAAAAAAAATAGGATTAAAAGCCCTTGGCGCTGATGAAAGGCTAAGGGAACCCTCATCATCCTGCTGCTTAAAAACCACCTTACGTTAAACAATTCTCCCCCTTACTTAATAATTGAGCTTTTACCTATGGTCTTCGTGCAACACAATGAAATTTGTTCCTATGTAATTGCTTCCTAAGTTTAATTGAGCTTTTACCTATGGTCTTCGTGTAACACAGTGAAATTTGTTCCTATATAATTGCTTCCTAATTCTCAAATCTCCATTCTCACCACCGCTTTTCAGAGTTTTTTTTACACATACCCTAATTCTAATCGCACGTTAGAATATATAGCCCCAATAATAATGAATATTTTTATTTTATTAAATAAAATTCCTCTGATAATTATTAAAAAGAACTAAATAATAATAAAACAATAAAATGTCTATTTTATTTTATTTCAACCAAATCCTCTAATTATATCTAAATAATTAAAATAATGGCAATCATTATTTTATTTTAAAAAAATTATATTTTCTAAATAATGGAACACTTTTATTTAATAAAAATTACACTTGGATAAATATTTAATAAAAATCTTTGATATTATAAATTATTATAGATAGATTCAAAAAATATATTTTTACTAACTAACTAGAAGATCCCTATATCTATTATAACAATAATAATAATAATGAATCATTTTTAGAAATTCTAATTTTTCTAACAGTTAAAAAAAAATAAAGTCATCTAATTATTATTAATAATCCAAATAGTTTTTATTTTAATTTTCCGCTCTCAAACTCAATATTTTCCGTAATTATTAAATTACTAAAATATCCCTCAAATACCAAAATTAATAAAATTCACCCAAATCACCAAAATCAAGCCAAACAACACACCAACAAATTCCTAATGTTTAAATGAAATATTATAAATTAAAATAGGGGTGTTATAACTCTCTCCCACTTAAAAAGATTTTCGTCCTCGAAAATTACATGGTGAAAACAGATCCGGGTAGGATTCCTTCATTCGACTCTCCAGCTCCCACATTATGCTCCCTCCAACACGTCCACCCCAAACAACCTTCACTAGCACAATCTCTTTTCTCTAAGTTGTTTCACTTCCCAATCTCATATCTGGGTAGGTGATGTCTCAACAATAAGATTATCAGGCGATTGCACATCATCTTTTTGGATTACATGAGATAGATCATGAATATACTTTCGAAGCTCAGACACATGGAAAACATCATGGAGGTTTGAAAGAGATGGTGATAAATCCACTCGGTAGGCAACAACTCTAATCCTCTGAGTAATTTGGTACAGACCAATGAAACAAGGGGTAAGCTTCTTCGACTTCAGTGCACGACTAACACCAGTCACCAGAGTGACCCTAAAAAAACATGAGCACCCTCTTAAAACTTAAGAGCCTTTCCCTGCTAATCATGACAACTTTTTTGCCTACTCTAGGACGCCTTCATCTTCTCCTGGACCACCTTCACCTTTTCAGTGGCCTGTTGAACAATTTTTGGCCCAAGAACAACACTCTCTCCAAACTCATACCAACATAGAGGTGTCCTACACCTCCCACCATACAAAGCCTCAAATGGTGTCATTCCGATACTCGAATGGTAGATGTTATTGTACATAAAATCAATCTGAAATATATGATTGTCCCAAGCACCTCCTTCCTCTAAGACATAAGCTCTCAACAAGTCCTTTAAAGACTGAATAGTCCTCTCAATCTGACCATATGTCTCTGGGTCATGGGTAGAACACAACCTCACTCTAGTACCTAGAGTCTCCTACAAACTCTCCCAAAATCTGGACGTGAATCTCGGATCTCTGTCAAAAACAATATTCAATGGGATTCCATGTAACATGACAATCACACTGATGTAAATCTATGCTAGTCTCTAAATTGCTCAATCAAATCTAGCTCCATGAGCATCAAAGCTGACATGTGCAATGATTTTCGAGTTAAAGCATTTTCTAGAACATTGGCTTTATCGGGGTGGTAATTAAAACCAAAGTCATAGTCCTTCAAAAACTCTAACCATCTCTTTTTCCTCGTGTTAAGTTCCTTATGATCAAACAAGTATCTTAAGCTCTCATGATCACTAAACACATCAAATCTGTATCCATACAGATAATGTCTTCATACCTTCAGCACAACACTACAGCTGCCAACTCTAAATCATAAGTAGGGTAATTCCTCTCATGAACCTTCAACTGCCTCGAAGCATAATCAATCACCCAACTATCCTGCATAAGCACACCACTTAATCCCATCTTAGACGTGTCACAATATACCATGAAGAATTTGTTTACATCTGAAAAGATCAAAATTGATGTTGTCGTCAACCTCTTCTTCAGTTCCCTGAAACTTCCTTCGCACTGGACGTCCCACAAATAAGCTTCCCCCTCTTGAGTCAACTGAGTCAAAAGCAAAGATAACTTCGAAAAGCCTTCGACAAACCTACTGAAGTAACCAGCCAAACTCAGAAAACTTCTGATCTTGGTAACTGACTTCAAATTCTTCCACTGTAACACTGCATCTATCTTAGAAGGATCACCCATTATACCACCATTGGAAATCACATGACCAAGAAAACTAACTTCTCACAACCAGAACTCCCATTTAGACAATCTGGCATACAACTTCTTCTCTTTCAAAACCTGAAGTACAACATGAAGGTGTCCTGGGGTATTAGTTAAACCTATCGACATCACTCAGCCTGAAAATTTCTTTTCTAAAAGCTTCTCCAATTGATTCTTCAACTCACCCAATTCTAATACATACATTCTATACGGTGCAATCGACAGAGGTCTAGTACCAATTATTAAAACTATGGAAAAGTCAACTTCTCTCTCTGGCAAAAAATCACTGATTTATCTAGAAACACGTCTGGAACTCAGACACTACTAGAAGATTAACAATCGCAGCTTCAATCTCGACTTTCGAAGAAGAGAACATTGCAAACACTTGAGTTTCATCTTTCATGGATTTCCCCGCTTGATAAGCATTTCTAAACTTTGCATATTCCTCTTTATCAAACCTAGGGAACAACACAGCCTCATCCAGAAACCCGCACTTTAGAAATCAGCGGCGCACTGAACAAATCATCAACACTAGAAGACCATCACAGAAGCAGAAGTTTCTCCCCCACTTGTTTCAATTCTGCTCCTGCAGGAAAAAGGTAAAAAAACAAAGGAGCGCCGATAATGTTTCACAAACATGTCGCATACTAGGAAACAATAAAAATTACAAAATCTGGCCAGACAAACCGACCTGCTCTGATACCGCTATGTAACACCCTAATTCCCCGACTGAACATTTAAATAAAATAATTTGATTAAAACCAAGTATTAGAGTGTCACCAAACCATAAACTCCAAAAACCAAATAGTTAGGCAAATACGCAACGGAAATTCAACAAAGTTCAAAAATAAAGTCCCATCAACAACCCCAACAAAACAAAATAAAAGCATCACGCAATAACGAATGACATCTCATCCCTAGTGCTACATATCAGAGCAACTCCTCAAAGACCCAATAATAAAAGCTAAAGGGGGCATAAATGTCATCCCTTATCCAACAGCTACTCATGTACCTGGTTATTTGTACTCTGAGGAGTACAAACGCCACAACAACAAATAAGGGGTGAGAATACACTTACAAGTAATAACAGTGAAATTTAGCAACAAGATGATAGACAAATACAACAGAAAGATTAATAGACAAATACATACCCCAATACAAACACAAAGATCATTCTCAGCATATGCAATGCTATTATGCACCAACTTCATCTCCTATATGCATGTGGTACCAAGTTTTTGTGGATATCAGAGGTATGCTACTGATTTCTTCCATGGTCTCCGGTCCCTCATCTGAACCGGCGATCCCCGCCTCTGGTATCTCAACTAGACCAACGAACCCACCAAATAGATCTGAGGCCACCAAAAAGGACCGAAGTCCCACCAAACTCCAATGTATATGTATGCATGGTAGTATGAACAAGCAAAACATGCATTTCACCAAAAGAAAAGTTTAATATAATCCACCAAAAATTATTTATAATATTATTCACCAAACAATAGTTCCATATACGAACCACACATTGCCAATAAAAGACCACCAATATAGTCCCATCGGACTAATCACAACAAATTAATTACTTCTATTACTTATAATCACCCAAAATTCCAACACACATCAACAAAGTTGTTATATTATTCTATAGCCCAAGACAACACTAAACACCCAAACTACTCTAAAAGGTTCGAAAGGGTCCCAAAGGGTAACTTTCACGAGTGATAACTCTACTGTAACTATAGGGGTTGGTGGTTTAACTTAATATTAATAATAATATTTTATCTTAATTCATCTAAACAATTATTAACTCAATATTAATAATAATTTTTAACCCAATATTAATTTTTAAAAATATTATTTTAGCTTAATAATTATTAACTCGTTATTATAAAAATAATTATTAACTCAATATTAATAAGATTAATTTTAAAATGATTTTTTAATGTAAAAAAGCTTTTTTTTGGGAAAAAGTGATTTTTACTAGAAAAAAGAGGTTTCTTACTAAAAAATGTTTAACAGAAATTACATCTCAAAATCCCGAATTTCAATTTCAATCTATCAACTGAACGGTTTAACAAAAAGTAACCAGATTTTCTCAAATCCTATTCGGTTACTAAAATTTCAATCTATAAACATTATTTATTCAACAAACAGTAACCAAATGAGATTTTTCCAAATTCCACTTGGTTAGCGATCGTAATAAATATCCAAAAACAACTAAATCAACATTTTACACCAAATTCACAATGATACGTGTATATATATATTACTCATATTATAACAACTTCAACACTTTTGAGATATTAGCATAAATTAAGGCCAAAGAATTAAGAAAAACCCCATTTGGCTTCAATACAAAAGCACAGAAAACACAGAATACAAAACATAATAGGATTAAAAGCCCAAAACTCTTGGCGCTGATGAGAGGGTAAGGGAACCCTCATCATCCTGCTGCCTAAAAGCCACCTTACGGTAAATAATTCTCCCCTTACCTGATAATTGAGCTTTTCTCTACGATCGCGTAACATAGTGAAATTTGTTCCTCTGTAATTGCTTCCTAATTCTCAAATCTCCATTCTCATTGACGTTTTTCAGAGTTTTTTTTTACACATATCCTAATTCTAACCCTCACGTTAGAATATATAGTCCCAATAATAATGAATGATTTTATTTTATTAAATAAAATTTTACTATAATTATTAAAAAGAACTAAATTATAAAAAAAACTATAAAATATCTATTTTATTTTATTTCAGCCAAATCCTCTAATTGTATCTAAATAATAAAAATAATGTCAATCATTATTTTATTTTATAAAATCCTATTTTCTAAATAATGTAACACTTTTATTTAATAAAAATTACACCTGGATAAATATTTAATAAAAATTTGTGATATTATAAATTATTATAGATAGATTCTAAAAATATATTTTTACTAACTAACTAGAACATCCATATATCTATAATATTATTATTTCAATTAAACAATTATTTAATAATAATAATAATAATAATAATAATAATAATAATAAATTATTTTTAGAAATTCTAATTTTTCTAACAGTTAAAAAAATAAAGTCATCTAATTATTATTAATAATCCAAATAGTTCTTATTTTATTTTTCCGCTCTCAAACTCAATATTTTCCTTAATTATTAAATTAATAAAATATCTCTTAAATACCAAAATTAATAAAATTCACCAGAATCACCAAAATCAAAGCAAACAACACATCAACAAATTCCTAATATTTAAATGAAATATTAAAAATTAAAATAAGGGTGGTTGTCGGTGCACGAGGCATGACAATGAGACACTCCTAGCAGCTTGGCGAGGGAGTAGTTGTCGGTGCATGAGGCATGACAATGAGACATTCCTAGCAGCTTCTAGGGAAAAACCTAATTCACATCGGAATGAGAGGGATCCTGAGGTTGTGCAGATATAAGGTTGCATGGTTGAAGGAAGGCTTATAAGGATTTATTGGTACAACCTATACCAACAAGATGCATCTTCTTTTCGGTAGCCCGTTCCATAAGAACTCCACAGTTAAGCGTGCTTGACTTGGAGCAATTTTGGGATGAGTGACCTTCTGGGAAGTTTATCGGAACGTGCGTGAAAAATATAGGAGAAAGGGAAAAGAAGAAGGTTGTATTGCCTGGATGTCTAGATTTAATTGGGTCCCTTCAATGGCCAAGGGACATGGTAAGGATTCCAATTTGAAGGAGTCACCCTCTTGAGTTGAGGGTGTAGATGGTCGAGCTCAACGACCTTAAACCAAGCCCTTCATGGGAGGCAACCCACGCTTTATCACACTAATTTGTCTCTTTTTTGTTTGTTTCTTTTTCAGTAATAAAGAGCCCGCAAGAACGAAACCGAACAAGTGAAAAATTATTGGAAAATCCTGAGAAAAACTAACTGTGGAATCATGTCTGGAAGACAGCCCAAAAACCTCAAGAAACCAAAACCATCCATAGAAAAATCAGTGGCCTAAGTAGAAAAATCAGTGGCCAAAACCATCCAATTGGAAAATATCCCAAATCTGATTTTTAACCATCATTACCATCACATATTCTCTTTCCAAATCTCTCATCTTCTTCATTATTTTCTAACCTTTTCTCCAAACCTTCACAAAAACCCCATTGTCCTCCACCACAAAGCTTCTTATATTACCTAAGTAGAAAAAGGTGGTAGGAAGCAAGTGAATGAAAGCGGAAAGATCAAGATTCATGTGTGGCTTGCATGTGATCAAAGATGTTGAATGATGATTCAAATCGGAGAGGGCGTTTAGGTGGTTTATATGTAAATTAGCATCAACACAGTTTAAAACCAAGGTAGAGAATCGTAAAAGTATTCCTTAAAACATTAATTGTTGAAGAGAAAGAAAACATATTTCGATATTGCTAGAAATCAAAAAGCTAAAAAAGCAGCAAGAATGTTGACGGAAGACATAGAAGTCACAGGGGAGGTATGGCTGCAGACAACATCCGTAGGCATTGAAGAAAATTCAGGTGGCGATGGGTCGGGTTTGGCGGGAAGTTCATGTCCACTGGGAATTGGGTCTGGCTTAGTTGATTCGCGTGTATTAATCTTGGTTGTTTCAATTTGTAGATTCGTTCGATGATGAGTTATGTTTTGGTTCCCTTAAAGATTCGATGGGTTTTAATAATTATTGTTGTGAAAAAAGATGTCTTTATGCAAAGTATAAAACGGTTTCTTGAGTTATCAAGAACCCAAAAACAAGGGTTTAATGGAAAAGAAAACAAGAAGAAGAAGAAGAGAACAACAAGGATTGGGCAAACATAATTCTGTTTACTATTCACTTTCTCATTAAAGTTTACAAATGATTACAAGTGAATATCACAATTTGCCACACTCCACAAATGAGTGTGCTAGTCTATTTATAGACTAACTAGGTAACTTGCAGCCCAAGAAACCTAAACAATTGGATCCTTAACACAAGGTCCAATTCAACAGAATTTAAACATTTCGACAGAATACATATAAGAACAGACTTCGACTACTATATGTAACTAACAGGCATCAGCATGTGAACAAGCTTCAACTGCATGCTTGCCTCTTGTCGAAATACATGAAAGCTCTCCTTCGACACGGATGAGTTCGACCCAAATCTCACAAATCTCCACCTTGGATCTAACTCAGCAACAAAGGGAAACAACTAGCTTTCATCATGCAGATTTATCAACTGCATACAGTGGAGGAACTTGCAACTTGGCAACGTCTTGGTGATCATATCAACAGCATTGTCTTCAGTCGAAACCTTCAGCACCTGGACTTCACCACGCTCGATTATCTCTCTGACGAAATGCAGCCTCACATCAATGTGCTTAGTTCGCTCATGATAAGTTGAATTCTTCGACATGTGTATAACACTTTGACTATCACATTTAACAGTGATACTTCGACCTTGAAGTTTCAACTCCTTTGTAAAACCTTCAAGCCACAATGCTTCCTTCACAGCTTCAGTGAGGGCAATATATTCAGCTTCAGTGGTTGATAAGGCAATAACCTTCTGAAGCGTCGCTTTCCAACTGATTGTTGTGCCAAACATTATGAAAACATATCCAGAAATAAACTTTCTGGAATCCATACAACCTGCATAATCAGAGTCAACAAATCCTTCGATTTCGACTATGCTATCACCATCACAGGCTCCACCATAAATCAAGACTCTTTTCAGAAACCCATTTATGTACCTGAGAATCCACTTTACAGCTTGCCAATGCGCCTTTCCAGGATTGGCTATATACCTGCTCACAAGGCTCACTCCATATGCTATGTCTGGCCTCGTACAGGCCATAGCATACATCAAAGAACCCACTACAATAGCATATGGAATGCTATTCATATAGATTCTTTCAGCTTCAGTACTCGGACTTTGAGTAGTACTAAGCTTAAACTGAGGATTTGTAGGTGTCACAACAGGCTTCGAATTCGACATGCCAAACTTGTCGAGAAGCTTCCGTAGGTATGTCTCCTGATATAAGCACAACTTCGACTGCTTTCTATCTCTTTGACCGCAGATCCTTTATTTCGAACTCCTTACTGAGTTCAGTCCTCACCTTCGTTACATCCTCAACACTATTGCTAGCTATGAGGATATCATCCACATACAGCAACAACATAACAAGTGAGTTTCCAGGTCGAAATCTGAAGTAAACACAGTGATCGAACTGACTTCTAGTGAAACCAATGTGTGCCATGAACTTGTCGAATCTCCTATTCCACTGTTGAGGAGATTGTTTCAGGCCATACAAAGACTTATTCAGCTTGCACACATAATCTTCTTTACCCTTTTCTGCATACCCTTCAGGTTGACGCATCAGGATCATTTCATCTAGATCACCATACAGAAATGCTATCTTCACATCCATTTGCTCAAGTTCCAAATCGAACTTTGTCACCATGGCCAACAGCATTCGAATAGATCTATACTTTACAACAGGTGAGAACACATCATTGAAGTCGAATCCTTCTTTCTGAGTGAACCCCCTAGTAACCAGCCTCGCCTTAAAGCGCTTCGACATCACTCATTCGATTCCTTCCTTGGCCTTGAAAATCCACTTACAACTGACTAACCTTGCTCCTGCAGGTTTCTCAATCAGCTCCCAAGTGTTATTGTCATGAAGAGATTTCATCTCGTCATCCATGGCTTTTCGCCATTCAGTCTTGTCTCGACTCCTTATAGCTTCCTTGTAATCTCTAGGTTCTTCGTCAAGTACCTCACTTGCATAGATTAAGGCAAAAGCTATAAGATCTGCATAACCAAGTCTCTGAGGTGGCTTGATGACTCTTCTAGACCTATCTCTTGCCAGTAGGTAGTCATCGACAGTTTCTTCAACCTCATCAGCATCTTGCTCTTCGACTTCATCAGGGCTATGCACTTCAACATCACTATGCTCCACCTCAACAGATATCTCTACGTGTTCCAGCTCCTCTTCAGAGATTTCTGCACTTCGACCAACATCACCAGTTTTCTTGAAAGCCATTTCGACCTCATTGAAAACTACGTCACGACTTGTGATACATCTTCTGTGACCTGGTTCTATGCACCACAGCCTATAACCCTTGACTCCCTCAGGATATCCAAGGAACATGCATCTCAGAGCTCAAGGTTCGACCTTGTCTTGCCTAATGTGAGCATAGGCTAAACTTCCAAATACTCTCAGTTTGTCGAGATCTGGTGGATGACTCGACCAAACTTCTTCAAGTGTCTTCATTCCCAGCGTAGTCGAGGGACATCTATTTATTAGATAGGCTGCTGTCGAAACAGCCTCCGCCCAAAACACCTTCTTCAATCCAGCACTAACCAACATGCATCTAACCCTTTCAAGGATTGTTCGATTGAATCTCTCAGCTAAGCCATTTTGTTGAGGAGTACCTGCTACAGTCTTATGCCTTGCAATCCCAGACTCAACACAGTAACTATCAAACGCTTCGTTGCATAACTCAAGGCCATTGTCGGTTCTCAACCTCTTAACCTTTCTGCCAGTTTGAGTTTCAACCAGAACCTTCCAACTTTTGAAATTCTCAAAAGTTTCATCCTTCGTCTTCTGAATGAATACCCATAGCTTTCTGGAATAGTCATCAACGATGGATAGAAAATACCTTGCACCTGAGTGTGAAGGATTCCTTGCAGGCCCCCAAAGATCAGCATGAATGTAATCAAGGGATCCATGTGTTCTTTTCTTGCCTTTGTTAAACTTCGCCCTATAGGATTTACCAAATACACAAGATTCACAAAACTCCAGCTTTTCGACTTTGTCACCTCCTAGCAGGTTCTGCTTCCCCAATTCGACCAGGCCTCTTTCGCTGACATGGCCCAATCTCATGTGGCATAATTCTGTCTTCGACATAGGTTTCGTGGATACAACATTTGTCGAACCACTTATAACCTCAGCCTCAAGGGTATACAAGCCTTGGTTTTTCATGCCTCTCAAGACTTCCTTCGACCCTTTCATGACTTTCAGGATACCTTGCTCTCCTTTGAAAACATATCCCTTTCTGTCGAATTCACCAAGAGAAATTAAATTCCTCTTAAGATCAGGTACATACCTAACTCCAGTCAATAGCTTTATTGACTCATCATGGAGCTTGAATCTAACAGATCCAATACCTGCAATCTTGCAAACTTTATTGTTCCCCAACAACACTGATCCTCCATCTTGATCACATAATTCTTCAAACACATTCTTGTTTGGAGTTATATGCCAAGTACATCCAGAATCCATAATCCACTCTTCGCAAGAGTTGTTGCTCGACACCACAAGGACATCAGATGATTCATAACCATCTTGCACAATAGTTGCATTCCCATTGTCCTTACCTCCATGATTATTCAGGCGCTCTAGGCACACCTTTCTTGTGTGACCCTCCTTCTTACAGTGATAACATTTGATACCAGACATATCACCACCATAAGACTTCTGCTGAACCTTTCCTTTCTTCTTGTCAAACCTACCATCTTTCTTCACGGACAACCCTTCGCCAACTGATGAAGGTTTCTTCTCCTTTCTTTCGTTCAAGTCCTTTAAATACAAGGCTGCTTGAACTTCTTCAAAGGTCAGGGACTCTCTTCCATACAAGAGAGTTTCTTTAAAGTGAGCATGCGATCTGGGCAAAGCACACAACAACAACAATGCTTAATCTTCATCATCAATCTTCACATCAATGTTTTCAAGATCAAGAATCAGCTTGTTGAAAGAATCCAACTGCTCAGCCAAAGCTTTGTCTTCATTCATCTTGAACGAATACAAGGCTTGCTTCAGGTAAAGACGATTCACCAACGACTTGGTCATGTACAAGCTTTCAAGCTTCACCCATAATCCCGACGCCGTCGTCTCCTTTGACACTTGCCGGAGAACCTTATCACCAAGGCTCAACAATATTGCGCTGTGTGCTTTCTCGATCATTGTCGTCTTTTCTCTTTCCGTCAACGCAGCATCCATGGCTGCCATTCCCTTCAATGCTTCCAAACATCCCTGCTGAACCAGTATGGCTTTCATCTTCAAGCGCCACAGACCAAAATCGTTCACTCCGGTGAACTTTTCAATCTCATACTTTTTGAAGCCATCTTCTCCACGCTCACCGCACCAATTTGTTGTGAAAAACGATGTCTTTATGCAAAGTATAAAACGGTTTCTTGAATTATCAAGAACCCAAAAACAAGGGTTTAACGGAAAAGAAAACAACAAGAAGAAGAAGAGAACAACAAGGATTGGGCAAATATAATTTTGTTTACTATTCACTTTCTCATTAAAGTTTACAAATGATTACAAGTGAATATCACAATTTGCCACACTCCACAAATGAGTGTGCTAGTCTATTTATAGACTAACTAGGTAACTTGCAGCCTAAGAAACCTAAACAATTGGATCCTTAACACAAGGTCCAATTCGACAGAATATAAACATTTCGACAGAATACATATAAGAATAGACTTCGACTACTATATGTAACTAACAGGCATCAGCATGTGAACAAGCTTCGACTGCATGCTTGCCTCCTGTCGAAATACATAAAAGCTCTCCTTCGACACAGATGAGTTCGACCCAAATCTCACAATTATAAATATGTATCTCTATCATTCTAGTACTCACAACCATTATTGTCAAACTCGCGGGTAGACTCGCAAGCTTGTACGAGTTTACGAGTCTAGGAAGCAAAAACGAGTAGACTCGCGCATATAATCATTTTTTGATAGACTCGAGTAGACTCAGGTAGACTTGCATAAACTCTCCATAGACTCGTGAGTCTATGGCGAGTTTACGAGTTTATAAATTTTTATGAATTTTGTTTTTTTTAAACCCAAAAAAGGCCCAAATTCTCCAAAAGATTTTATTTTATTTAAAAAAACTCCTTATTTTTTTGCTTGTACGAGAATTAGAAAGTCTCTCTCCTAGTCTCTTGTTTCAGCAAAGTTTCTTCCTCCCTTCATCCCTTCGTAGACGACGCGCCTTTATTATGTCCCTTGTTTTGTTTGCGTTCGTTACAATAAATTAGTCATTTGTTGTGTAAGAATCTTCTTATATTTTTCACTTGGATGTTTCTCTTGTATATTCTCTTGTGTAAAGATAATGAATGGATAACTGAAGATCCTGATGAGGAAAATATGCAAACTGAAGTTAATGTTGAGTAAGATGATGTTATTGTTAACAATGTTGTGGAAGTTGATGTTGTTGTTACTAATGTTGTGCAAAGTGGTGGTGGTGGTGGTGGAAATGTTGAATTAGGTGGAAGTGGAACTTCAAGAAATCCAACTTTGGTTAATGATGATGAAAATGTTTCATCCGGGATGGAATTTGATGATGATACTCAAGATACCGATGAAAATAATGGTGATGATATTGGTGGTGATAATTTCACTGGAGTTTTGGATGTTTAAAGCCATTAGCATATATGTTTTATGATTTTTTTTACTTTATGTAGTAGTCAATTAAGAAGAAATTAGTACTTTAAGTCTTTAAATACATACTTTGCTATTTTGTTTGTTTTATTATTGAGTTTTTTGTTAAGATATTTGTTTTGGAGTATGAAATTTAAATTTTGATGTTAATTGGTATTCTATTATATATATTTGTATCACATATGAGACATTTACAAGTTTAAAAATACACGTGTATGTCATGTATGTGTCACATATAGGATTTTGAAAGTCATTTTTAATTTTTCATAGACTTAATTGAGTTTGTGAGTCGAGTCTGCGAGTCGAGTCTACGAACCCTTTACGAGTCTGAGTAGACTCGCGAGTTTGACAACCTTGCTCACAACCTTCAAAAATTCAGAGGCAAACACATAAAGGAGGGTTAGGAATCCTATTGGAAATTTTAGAGAGGCATGGGTGGAAATTCTTTAGAGTTCTTGGAATTGGAGGTATCTAAAGGGATTGAGAAACACTTCTAAACATCTTGCATTTATGTGTTTTATATATAGAGAATTGAAGAGATTGAGAAACATTTGAGTAAAAAATATGATTGGTTCTTGTGAACTTAAGTGACTGTTTTCTTTTAACTCTTTTGTAATCCTTTGTAACAACTTTCAGAAGTAAGGAGCATGTCCCTTATTTAAACTAGACTCTGATACCACTGATAAGTCATCATGAGGGGGAATCATACATATTGAGTTAAACATTTACCTAATGGTCAAAGACTCACCCAAACAAGTGAGAAAGATACTACATATTCACCCAAAACCTTAAGGTGATGGGTGTATGAGTCTTCTTACTTATAAAGTATTCCACCTCTACTTTTCTAAACAATATGGAGCTTAAAACTCACATTTATTTCTCAACATAAACTACTAGACAAGAAAATCAACGAATTGTTTTAAAATATCAATTATTAATATTATATTTACATGTGTAACCTATTAATCTTTTGATTTTTCCATTTACTCATTAGAGCGGGTGGTTTTTTAGACTTGTTTGCAAGCATGCACACTATTTTGTCACAAAATTGCTATCAGAGCCAAGCTAGTGTGGCACTAAAGCAAAAAGCTATTTATGTTATTTGTTAATATATTACTTTTAATTTTTAATAAATATTTGTCTTAATATTTATGAAATTCAATAATTTAATTTATAAATTAACGAGTCTTAAAAAAAATCCAAAGGTAGATGCTTTTAGAGTGTCTCTAATGGTAGATTTTCAAAAAATTCTCCAACGTGTCAAACAAATCTTTCCATTTTTGTTGGCCACTCTAACCATCCGTAGTAATGCATAGTAATGTATCTTTATCATAAAATAATAATAAAACTTAGAATGTCAATTGATGAACAATTAGTTTATTTTTTATAACACTTTAGTTAATTATAAATAAGTATTATTTAATTTAAATAATAATAAAATATTTTTGTTAACATTTTAGTTAATTATATTTTACTTAATTTAAATAATTTAAATAATTATTTTAAATAAAATTAAATTTAATATGAATAAAATATTAAAATATAAAATAAAGTTGTGAGATCTAATATGAAATTTTTTAAGTTGCATCATCAGAGTGAAAATTAGATGAATTACTTTTAAATGATGTGACATAAAGGTGTTGAAATATTTTAATAATTTAATATTAGACTAGTATTTCAATAGCTATGTGGTCAAATATATTTATTTAATTATATTAGCTTTTTATTAATTAAGTGTTTTAAATAATTAAGTGATCAAATAGAGTTAAAAGGTTGATTAGATTTCAATTAAAAATTATTTAATTTATTAAATATTGGATATGAGCTCAAATATGAATGAATGTCACGATGACCCATTTAGAAATAATGGGAATCTTAATTGACCATCACACTATATATAAGATATGATCTCCAGTATACCGTACACAAATAAATTATCTCTTTTTCCATCTGAAGAGAGTGCTAGGAATAAAGAGTACCGGTTGAGAAAAAATCATAAAAGTCATCCACTTATGGGTTTTAGGATTATCGTCAAAGAGATTTTTTTCGATAGATCTAGTTATTCTAAAATCAATGTATTGATCATTTAATTTTATACATGCTTGTTTTTTTAGCCTAAATTATATATTATAATTTCTTAACATTTTTGTTTTGATTAATTGTTATTAATTTTATTTCAACAAATGGTATCAGATCCGAAATTAAAGTTGTTGTAATTATGTGTGTTGTACATAAATATCCAGTAATGTTGTAATATATATTTGCACCAGTAACTAGGGATGACAATTTGGCTCATCCCAGTGGGTATCTATAATGGGTAGGATAAAAACTTGCAAAAATGAGTACGGATACGGGTCCGAGTAATTATCCACTTAAATAAACGGGAATGAGTACGGGGTATGTGCACCTTAGTACCCAGTCCGCCCATACCCGCATAACTTATATTTATATATTTTAATTTATATTATTATATAAAAATAAATGTTTATAAAATTTATAAAAAAAATTAATTTTAAACTACTACATATTTAATATAAGTGATCATTTATTTTACAATTCAACACTAAAAAATTTTAAAAACTTTTTAATATTTTTAAAAACTTAAAATATTATGATATTTTATATTTGATAAATTTATTTTTATTAGAAATGCGGGCAACGAATACGAGTACGGACACTTATATACCCACAGAGTACGGGAACGGGTGCCAATTTCAATACCCAAGCGGGTATGGGTTCAGATACGGAGATTCTTTTCAACTGCAAATATGAAAACGGGTACTATAATACCCTACCTATACCCTGCCCATTATCATCCCTATCCGTACCAATGTCGTAACATTGTTTTGATTTCTAATTCGTGACAAATAATTTTATATATATTTTGGTTACTTAATACTTTAGCAGTACATTAAACTAATTCTATCAATGTCGTAACAATATTGTTTCCAAATTGATGTGATCATAACATCATCATCTTAATTTATTTAAGAATAAAAATTAAGGACTATTCACACAAAAGATAAATTGAAATTAGAACTTTTTTCCTGCATTAGGTAACAATTTTGCATTTTAAGATCGTTGTGAATTAAAAAAAAAGTGTGTGCGGATAATATCACTTTTTTTTGTTAATTATGTGGTTTTATTTAAATCATAATTGATTATATTTCAGCATAATTAAATATGTTTATTTTTTTGGGTTAATACTTATTTTCCCTTGTCATATAGAGAGAATTTGAAAAAAAAATGGTTTTTTTTATTGCTGACGTAATTGTCATTTGAAAATTTTATTTTTAGTATTATTTTTATTTTTTATTTATTTATTTTTAACTACACGTGTCTTTTGGTGTTAAACCCATGACATTAAGCATGCCTAAGTGGTCACCCATCACTAGACCACTTTAATAGTTTTTATTTTGTTTCACCTTAAAATGAAATGTATATATTATATAGTTAATATTTATTTTCAAAATTAATAACTTAAATTGTTTAATTTTAATTTAATATACAATTATTTCATTAAACTGAATATATGTAAATTAAAATAAATATTTTATTTATTTTAATATTAAAATATTATTTCAGTTTAATATTGATAAACAAATAGTGTAATATTAAAATATATGTAATTATATGTAATATTAAATATATTGATTTATAAAATAATAAATATATGTAATATTTTAATATTAATTATAGGCTTAATTAGTCCTAAAGTCCTTTAACTTAATTTCAAATTTCACTTTAGTCCCTTATTTAATAAACGTTACATTTTAGTCCCTTAAAAATCATTCTGTTAGTCAAATTTATCCTTTCTGTTAAATGTTAAGAAAAAACGTTAAGTTTGATGATGTGGCATGACAGCGTGGCAATAATCAAAATAATGAGTCAGCAAATTCCTTAAACTAGAGTTTTGTTACATTCATTGATTCAAACCAAATTCCTTAAACTAAAATGACAGTAAACATGTTCCAAAATTACATAAGATATACACAGACACAACTACAAAATGTGTACACAAGTACTACTACAGATTTTGATCATTTTAAAGTATTCTTTTCTTTATTTTGAAGTAGTCTCTCTCAAGGCAGCTTTATCAATTTGGATAACACAAATACCACCTTTTTTAAGGTCTTCTACTACATCCTTAATAACCAAAGCAATTTGATAGCAGGTCTCAGATCTGCAAATAGAATCAAATACACAATTATAATTAACAATAATGGAAACTTCAGTCAAAATAAACACAATTATTATGAGTATTAAACCAATTTTCTACTATTACTACTATTGCCTTAGAATTTTTGTAGTTACTGCCTGTATGTCCAAAGTCAATTGAATGCATATTATTTATTGTCTTAGATATAAGGAATGTTTTCATAGAGTATTGAACCTGACAAAGCTAGTAACTAAAGCCTTAAAAACTAACATAACAATATTATAGTTCCCTTGAAAATATTATAGCTTCTAAACTAAGCTTCCACAGTGACGTAGTTTTCTGCTGTAATTTTGCTATGTGGCAATGAGGTTTAATTGAATACATTTCAGGCATAGGTGTTGATGCAACCTGAAATTTTATGATGCAAATAGGTTAAAGGTTATGCTTATCTGATTAATGAACCAGATGACTACTTAGAAATGAAATTATTGCAAATTATGGTAACTTGGTAAACTAGATAATGGCCCAAATAAAGACTAACCTCCTCATCCATTTTCTCCCACACACGCGGCATGTCACAAAAAGATTTTGAACAAACAGGGCACGAGTACCTGCAAAATTGTGAATATTTAAATAAAGATAGAGATGATAATTCTCAACATTTATATATACATTAAAGACCCTTTAGTTGTGTATAAGACCCATTATATACACAACAAGTATGGCTTAGTGACAAGTTAAATTATTCCACTCTCCTCCTTTGCATAATGGATTTTCTTAAGGGATTCTACAGCCAGTTCATCCATCTTTTTATTAATATTATTTCTAATTATTAATAGATCTAATAATGATAGAGGTAAAGATCCTATATAGAGCCACCATAACAGTCCCTCCAACGGGCTGAATTCTTTGACAAAGCCGCCGGCCACCACAACAGGATCCACACTATCCGACTCCAATCAACAACTCATCTCAGTTTTCCAACCGGCATGAAAATCACTCTGCCGCTTCTGAAAATAATGAAAGCTTGTTTTTATTTGCAGATCTGGAAGCTTGTTCTTGAATAGATCTCATAGAGATATTTGATTTATGTAAAAACAAAGTTTTGATTCAGTATATTTTCAAAACTTTCAAAGGGTTTTTCATGAGTTCTCTCTTGCAGCATAAGAGAATCAAAAAGTTTAAATCTTTAATCTCCTCCAAAACAAGTGAACTAGACGGAAAAGAATATTTAACAAGGAAGATATAAAAAAACTAAGTTAACGAGAGAAAGAAAAGGCAACAAACCTTACTGCTCATCTTCATCATCCTACTCTTACTGCAAACCATCACCGCCACTATAAGGCGAAACAGGAAAATCAGCGTGGTAGAGTAGAGTGTGGCGGGTTGTATGTGAACAAAAGCATGCCTTTTTAAACTGGAATCAGCTCCAGTTCCCGGTTCGACAAGTTAAACCGGTCGTCCTGTTCAGTTTTCTATACACGGTCTATTTTACCATTCATCTTCAACCCATCTCTAATGATAGTAAACACAAGTAGAAACTCAGCGTTATCAAGAACCTCACTAGTTTTCTCAAATGTGTTTCTAGGGTTTCTGATGAGAGAGAGAGAGTGAAATTGAAATAGGTGAAGTGCAAATGAAAAAATGAAATGTTTCAGGTTGCATTTTTTTAATTTTACAAACTTAAATCAAAATGCAATATAATAATTCCACGTCAGCTAATAGACATCTACTTGGAGTGCCACGCATGCACAAATTAACGGAAGTTTACAAAATTTAACAGACGGGATCAAATTGGCTAACGGAAGTACATTTAAGGGACTTAAAATGAACGGTTATTCAATAAGGGACTAAACTGAAACTTGAAATTAAGTTAAGGGACCAAATGATGTATTAGGCCTTAATTATATTATAAAATGACCCAATTATATAAATAATATTTCACATATATTTAAACTAAAAATATTTTAATACACAATTATTAAAATATTAAGCTATTAAATATATTACTCACCATTTTCTTGGGAGCATGTGTGTGACCCTATCTCTGTAGGTGGTAGAAACATGATATTGCTCGTGGATTGGAATAAAACAACAATAGGTAAGTTGTTATGGAACATTTGAAATAAAAAAGATGTTTATGGATAAAGTGGTTGCATCATTATTATATGAAACAAGGGGATATGCAAGATTTCAAGCCTGGCCAAAATTCTTCTTGGATCATAAAAGCTATTTTCAAAAATAAAGACAGCATGATGAACTCTGAAGCTTGGCAGAATTTTCAAACTGATGGAAATTACAAGATAACCACCATGTATAGATCGTCGAGGGGTGACAAACCAAAGGTTGACTGGAGGGTTATGTTTTATGGTAACATTGTTAGGCCTAGGGCGACTTTTACTCTTTGGATGGCCTGTCAAAACCGGTTAATGACCAAGGATAGGGTGACGAATCATGGTATATCTACTGATGGTATATGTATTTTCTGCAATATGCTTGAAAGTTGCCGCCATTTTTTCTTCGATTGTGTCCATACTAAGCAGGTATAGAGGCAAGTCCTACATATTTTTGGTATTGTTCGTGATCCGGGTGCATGGGATATAGAGGTCCTTTGGCTCATTCAAACTACCCGTGGCAAAAGGCAAAAGAGCAAAAGTGATTAAAACTATTCTTGCTAAAACGATATACCATATTTGGAATGTCAGAAACAAATGTGTTTTCCAAAATGGTAGTAGTAATGCATTGAACAGCGGGAAAATCAAAGAGGTCATGTTGATGAGAGCTGAAAAATACGAGAAAGTATTAGATTATTGTAATAGAGCTTCATAGTTTCTCCCTTTGTTTCCTTGTTTTGTTTGTCTTCTTGAGCCTGGATCGATTTTGATCGGCGTTGTATTGAATGGTTTTTTGGCAATAAAATTTTCCTCTTATTCTAAAAAAAATATATTACTTTAATATAATTAAATTATTTCATTAATACACAATTATTTTAATTTACAAATATATTAATTAAACTTTTATCAATATTTGTTTACTTAAAAAGTTATTTTAATTATTTCATTAATTTTAAAATAATTATTTCATTAAATTGAAATTAATATTAATATTAAGGCTAAAATACATTTTTGGTCCCCCTGTTTATCAAAATTCACGGTTTTGGTCCCCCATTTTGTTTTTTAACAGTTTTGGTCCCCCACCCTCACTATTCATGTACCGTTCATGTACGGACCAGATACTGTTCATCATTTTTTTGGGCCAAAATTGGAGTGGGGGACCAAAACTGTTAAAATACAAAATGGGGGGACCAAAATCGTAAATTTTGACAAACAGGGGGACCAAAACTGTATTTTAGCCTAATATTAAAATGTATCTATTAAAATATATTTAATATTCAAATGTATATTTAATATTTAATATATTTAATATACTAAAATAATTATTGTTTAATAATAAACTAAAATTAAAATATATTAAAATTTATTTCATATAGTTTAATATATTTTAATTTTAGTTTGTTATTAATAACAAATATAAAAATATCTTTTAATGTTTATTATTTAAATATATTTAAATATTTATTATTTAGAAAACTGAAATTAAATAATAAATTGAAATTAAATATATTAAACTGATAGTAAATAAATTTTATTATTTATTTCATTACATTTTAGGATTTATTGATAATAAACTGAAAATAAATCATACATTTTGAAATCAAACATATCAATATAAATAACATTTTTTATAAATAATGTTTAAAATAAAGTAAATAATGTTTATTATTTCAATTTTGGAAATAAATATTAACTATGTAATATATACATTTTGAGGTGAAAATAAATTAGAAATAATCAAAGTGATCTAGTGGTGGGCACCCTTTATGCAGGTATCCATTCAGTGGCCAAAATAGAGGAATCTTGAAATGACAAGGATAAATAAACAATTTTGGCATTACATTTGTGGGTAATGGTTGTGTAAATTTTAATAGATGTTTCCAGTTCAAGCGTATATCCCTTAGAAGTGAGAAACATCTGGTCTGAGTTCCATGGATGGATCTCAGAGGAAATTGTGAAGAGCAAGAAATTTGCTATCACTCAAGCAGAAGAAAAGCTAAAATACCTCAAGAACTGATGATTCTGAAAGCTTACTCTCATCTTCCTCATCATCATTAGGCTCATTTTAGTCTAATCCTTAGGAACCTATCCTCATTAGGTCTATGTTTTGATTATCTTGAACCTTTTAGGATTAAGCTCAACTTATGCTTTATGTTTTAAAACTACTTTGGGGTTCTGTGTTGATGTTTCAATCTAATTGTCCATCAATGATAATGCCTTATCTGATCACTAGAACTATTCCTTATCCTATCAATCTTCGTATGCTTAATGCTTAAATGATAACATACTTTGAGTCTATTTATGTTCACTATCATATTGATCAATCTAAGCCTAAATGCTCAGATGCTCTAAAAACTTTTTGATGATGTCAAAAAGGGGGAGAAATATAATATGATTTTGATTGGAAAGAAAAATCTTAAAACAGAAAGAATGCAACTCAAACAAGTAATCAATCATATAAAATGCGTTACTACTAACGTTTGTTGTTTGATGTTTATCTGAGGAACTCTGAACAAGTTCACTAGGCATTCTAAGAACAGGTTAAGAAAGAAGAACCTTGGTAAAAGCTCTTATGAACTGTTTATTCATATGATCGAAGTTGTACACTTCGTGAACATGTGTTCAAGATCAGATCTACCCAGTACTGTTCAGAAGTTGAGAACTGTCTGAAAGTCAAAGTTTATCTTGATCTCTGTCTCACTTAGTTCAGAAGCTGTAAGCTATCTAAGAATATGAGATTCAGAACGTAAGAATCAGAAGAAGAAAACTTTGAAAGCAGTCAAGACAAAATCTATATCTCAAGATGCTTATTCAGAAGAACTGTGCAAATCAGAAGTCAAGAACTGTCTGAAGATCCGAATTGAAGATCCAAGAACAAGTAGTTCTGATGTCTACCAAGAACCAATTAAGAAGAAAATGATTTGGTATCAGACTAAATCAACAAATGGTAATCAGACTCAATATACATAAAGATTGGTATCAGACTCAGTCTGCAGTAATATCAATCAGAGCTAAGCTGTGAAATGTTTTCTATACCTTCATTGGTATCAATCTCAGCACACTAAGAAAATACCCTTCAAGTGGTATGAAAAGAATTCCTTTAGTTGGAATCAGACACAACATACTCTGGTATAACTCACTATCAGACTAAGATTAAAACATGTGTACCAGGTTCAGAATCAAGCGTTGATTGATCACAATAATTAACCTTCAATTGGTATCTGATAAAAAATCAAGCTTTGATGAACCACTGAGTTGTGACAGTAACAAGGTTCTGAGATGAAGACCTATGTTCAAAAGTCAAACTCTGAAAAAGTCATGATCCATATTGGTGATTAAAAAGTCATATTCCTAAATTACGATTCTGAAGATCCCAATATCTGACTTATGGAAATTAGGGGGAGATTACCCAGAAGATTCAATTGCAAAATCTAAAATCTTCACAAAGTTTGAAACTCAGGGGGAGTTTCTCAAAAGACAGTGTCTGTCTCTGATGAATAGTGATGTTATGTTATTAGATAAGAATTGTTCTCTTTATGCTTTAATGAGTCTGATGAAAAGTAGAAATGCTTCAGATGTCTCTGAAGATTATAAGCTCTGATACGACTACAAAGGAACTGAGTTCTGAAGATCTGAAGATGGAAGTTCTGATGAACTAGTCCAGATGCCAAAGACTCTCTGTTTTCTTATAGACAAGATAGAGAAGTAATCATTTTCTATTCTTTGTTCTGACAACTCAAGTTGTTACTCTGTATATCTTTGAATCATATAAGATTCTAGATGATCACAGATAAAACTTTGAGGATAACACATTCAGGGGAGCTGTTGTTCCAGACTCTGAATATGTTTGTTTGGTGATTACCTTGTATAAAATGTTCCATCAAAATACTTGGTTTTGTCATCATAAAAAAGGGGGAGATTGTGAGAGCAAGAATTATCTTTACAAGTCATTTTATGTTTTGATGATAACAATATGTATTTGTGAAAGAACTATTTTATGTTCTAACGTGTGTTGTGTGCAGATCATAATTAATGAAGATATCAGATCCAACAAAACACCAACCAGATGAGCGTAATTGATAATATGCGAAGTTACTATGTGTGACATAAGTCGCAAGAAGCAAGAACACTTCTGTATCTGATCATGATCAGTCAGATCCAAGGATGTCAATATTGCTGTTGCAATGCTCTTGTGGATGCTCTCTGAAAGTGGTTGTGATTATGAAGATTGTGAAGCTTCTGAAGAAGAGAACCAAAGTGCTGAAGACTCTCATGACTTGAAATTCTAAAGGCTGAAGGCTCTGAAGACCAAGTGCAGAAAGACTCTGAAGACTTATGGGTTCTGAAGATTACGGTTCCAAAGATCAAATGCTGAAGACTCTGAAGATGGATTCCTAATGGACGAGTTCTGAAGTTTCGGAAGACTTGAAGCAGTAAAGGATAATGTTCTTAAAGACAAGTGTAGAAGTTCTGAAGACTGATTCCTAATGGACTTCTTCAAATGACTGAAGACTTGACGTATCAGATATCCTGTTAAGAAGGCTCGACTCATGCTTCAATAAATTACCATCAGAAGCCTCTGAAGTTTGGAAGTCAAATGTTACCGTTGTGAACGACTGTACACAGTGCCTAAGAAAGATATATCCTGTCACTTCTCCCACAATAAAAAGGAGACGTGTCAGTACAGCTAATTATTATACAACGTCTCTTTTCCAACAGCCAACAGTATTTCAAACGACTATATTTCTACTGGGCTATTTAAAGGAAAGAGTTCTCGCTTTTGAGGTGTCGATTCCATTGATCATCAATTGGATGTATCATTCATGAATTGACCAAGTCATTGTGTGAAGATAGCAACAACGATGAGTTCTCGTTGTAACACTTAAATATCAAAAGCCATCACCATTTACACATGGCCATTGTTGTTGGAGCTTAAGATCAACATTCAACACAACAACAACAAATTGGTACAGAAGCCATTGACAAAGAAGACAACATTACAAATTAGTCAAGTCATCAACCACCTTCTCGTCAGCGCTACATTGAAGATCTGAAGCAAGGAGTTGTTGCTCAAAGCTTGCTCACCCAAGAAGACGAAGAAGAAGAAGATCTACAAGATGTCAACAACTGTCAAATTCAAATACATCTTTGTAGTTTCTTAGAATAGCAAGGAGTTGTTGCTCATATCTTGCTTGAACACTTGTGTGTTCTTTGCACTTAAACTTAGGAGTAATCTGCTTGTTAAGAAGCATCTTTGTAATCTCCTGTTAACTAATTCTTGGTGAATTAAGATTCCTTGAGTGGTCAGTGTGACCGGAGACTTGAGAAGACAATGGCGAGATGTCATTGTGGTAAATCCTGAAATAGGGTCAGTAGCGTTATATTCATTGTGATGAATCCCTGAACGTCTAGCTGTTGAAATCCTAGCAGTAGATCTTGCGAGATTGGAACCTGCAGGTCAATGTTCGTTATATTCATTAAGTTGAATCCCTGAACGGTTCATTGTGGGTTAGTCACAGCTGTGGTTGTGCATGTTGTTAGTCACCGGTTGTTGCCTGTGCATCTGTAATCGAGATTGATTATAGTGGATTAAGACCTTGTGTTCAAGGCAAAATCACCTGAGGAGGGTGGACTGGATTAACCTTTGTGGTGAACCAGGATATATCATGTGTTCTTTACTCTTATGCTTAATGTCTTTGTTTATGTTTCTATATTGAGGATCAGAACCTTACATAAGCAAGTCAGAACCTTGCAACTCTGATAAGCTTTCGCTCTGCAAGTTCTGAATGATGTATAAAGCGTTCAGACTCTTATTGGTTCTCACGCTCTAAGCATTGCCAAGTCTGATGTAACGTAAAATATCTTATTGACAAGAAGCGAAAAGTTGTTAAAAGAGTAAATACACAATTCAAACCCCCCCTTTCTTGTGCCTTTCTCGCACCTTCAAAGAGAACTAGAGACTTCGTGCTCACTTATTAGAAGTCAGAAAACTTTCTCTTGGAAGTCTTCTAAACTGACTTTGGTGGCTCCCTTTACAATGGCAGCAAAATTGGTAGCTTGCTTTAAGGCATCAAATCATACAATTTGGTTGCACAACTTTGTCATAGGCCTATACATCGTTGGGAGCATCGAAAGGCCCTTGAAGGTTTATTATGGCAATAGTGCAGTTGTACTCTACTCGGATAACAATATGAGTCCTGCAAAATCAAAACTTATTGATATCAAGTATCTTGTTGGGAAAGAAAGAGTTTAGGAGAAGCATATTTTGATAGAACATATAGGGACAGACTTAATGCTAGTTATTCCACTAACCAAAGGTTTGACACCCAAGGCTTTTAATACGCATGTTGGCCACATGGGTCTTGGTTTTGAGATTGCCTCAAATTAGTGGGAGATTGTTCCTTAATTTTCTATGTTTTATGATTTGGTTTTATTTTGGTACAAACTTTACTTATGTTTGATTTTCTGCAGAAATAAAAACTTATGAGGTACTATTGTTATAACAATATCAAGGTTTTTTTGTTATGTGCAACTATTGAAATTTTGAATTGCACCTAAGAAACTTCAGTTTGATCTCATTAACGACTTCAGTTGGACCAGTTGGAAATATGCATGATTTAGAGATCACATTGCATGACATTTCCATGCCACTCATCCATATCGATCTATGTCATCAAGTACATTGATGTGGTGGTCGTCGGAGTTTCGGCATGTTATACCTCAGTGACGACATCCGCAGCGGTCCCATTATTGATGTATGAGGTGGACCGGATTGCAAAGTTGAAATCTAAAGATAAATAGCATTCAGATTCGCGCCTAAAGAATTATGATATAATTATTAAAATATATTGATCAAGTGGAAGATTATTTGAATATTTTAATAATTTAGTATTATACTAGTATTCCAATAATCATGTGGCCAAATATATTTATTTAATTATATTAGTTATTTTATCAATTAAGTGCATTAAATAATTAAGTGACCAAATAGAGTTAAACAACCGATTAGATTTCATTTATAAATTATTTAATTAATTAAATATTGGATATGAGCTCAAATATGAGTGAATGTCGGAATGAACCATTTGAGAATAATGAGAACCTTATTGAGCATCACACTATATATAGGCTATGATCCCCAATATACCGTGCACAAATAAATTATCTCTTCTCTCCATCTGAAGAAAATTCGAGGCATAAGGAGCACCGGTTGAGGAAGAACCACAAAAGCTATCAACTTCTGTGTTTTATGGTTACCGTAAAATAGATTTTTCTCAATGGATTCAGATTAGGGATGTCAAAACGGGCCACCCGCCCCGCCCCGCCAAAAGCCCGCCGAAAAAAGAGCGGGGCGAACATGCCCGCCAAGGTGAAATGGGCATGAAATTCTAGACCGCCCCGCCAAGGTGGCGGGTTGCCCGCCTTCTTTTTTTAAATTTTTTTCTTCCATTTTTTAAAATAAATTAAAATGCTTTATTTTTTTTACATTTCAATAAGAAAGCATCAAGAAACATTTAGATATCAAAAAGAACAAAAAGTAGAGTGGTAGTGGCGCCTGCCACATCAAGGAGGGTGGCACCTGCCACCAAGAAAGTGAAGAAACCATGGCGCCTGCCTGTAGCGAGCGATTTTGGACGCGGTTCTTAAGCGTTGGTCGCTCTCTGCGGTTGAGCTTAAAACTACAGGTCGATTCATTTTTTATCCTATTGTGAGCTGAATAAGGAAGGGAAATAGATGTCTCCAATTAACCCTGCTTGCATACTGAGTTTAAACAGCGGTCTGTTAGGTTACGGATGCTATCAATGTAGGGGGCCTTTGTACTGGTTATTCGTATTTCGCCAATACGGTTCTTTCTTTCTTTTTTCTAGGCAAAGGGTTTCTGGTGGGGAATAAGGATTAGGATGTTAGGACTGATGCTTTTGAATTACTGCTTTTGATTGATGGGGATATGGGATTTGGGTTTTTTGTTGATTGCGCTCGCTAAGATCTTTTTCTTTCGATCTTATGCCTACGTATTCCCGTTTACCGAAACAGGGAAATCAGAGCGTTCGTAGTTCCTCCTATTCTATGGGAGGAAATTGGTTTTTGGTGTCTTGTTCAAAGCCCAAGACGTGAAGCGAAAGGTGGTTTGTATCTTGTTCAAAGCCCAAGATGTGAAGCTGAAAGGTTTATTTGTGTCTTGTTCAAAGCCCAAGACGTGAAGCTAAAAGACGTCGACTTTAGAGAGAATTTGTCATCTCTAAAGAGGGGAGAAGGAGAATTACTTTAACTGGGATACGCGGATCCGAGCAATGCCATAATTTCCGAAGAAAGGGTTTTAACCTGAAGGAGAAGACTTTAGCTCAGTGTAGAGCAATGCCATCTTTCCTTAGGAATTTCTCATGCTAAAAGAGGGACAGTGGCATGGATATAGATGATCCAGAGGCTTGCCGCTTACAGCGATTAGATGAAGGGAAAGGAGTTGTTGATGTTTGTGTACTGTGAACGAGGCACAACTTTGATGCTAAAAGGTTGATTGGATCAACCAGTGGTTTTCTTATACAAAGCCTAAGAGGAGGCTAATTTCCGCTAGGAAAATCATTATACAAAGCCTAAGAGGAGGCTGTGAATACTTCTAAGAAGCCGTAGGGTCCTTGAATAATGCCCAAGAGGAGGTCGATGCTTTTAAGAAGCCAGTGGGTCTATTATCTCCTTTCCATTAGGAGAGATAACTCTTTTAAAGATAAAAACCACTGGTAAACGTGCGAGGTTTACTATCCAGCGACTTCTAACTTTTAAAGAGGGTTCCTTAGTTAAGGTCCAAGATTATGACCGTAGTGGGTACCCAAACCCCGAGACATTCAAGGCAAGCTATCCACAAGGAATAGATCAAGTCAGGAAAGTTCGAGAATTGGGAAGAAACTCAAAGATGCCATTCACAGAGAATACATTCATCTTGGGGAGTAGAACTTCTTGACGATTCCTAAGGAGGACAGCCGAAGAGAAGACTGTATCTGGTGCTCCTATTGGGGATCTAGGCATCTATTTCTACGAATAAATGAAACGGCGTCACCTAGTTCTAGACGTAGTTGCCGGGGAAACTCGAAATATCTATACTATTATTACACAGTAGATATGAGTTTATGAAAGGAGACTTACAGTGAGCAGCCCCACAATACAGTTTATATATATATGAAAGCAGTAAATGAAAGCGATAACCACTTACTCGGTTGTAGTGCTTCCATGCTGTTTGGTTAGTTGTTCAACAAAGAAAGATTGAAAACAACAGTATATTCAAAATCAAAGGAGAAAGTGCTTTGAAAAAGAAAGATTTGGGGCTTACAACTCAAGGAGAGGCCCAGGGTTTTATCAGTGAGCACACTGTTTGACTTTGTACAGCGGGACTTATACAAGTGTCTGGGGCCCAAAAAGGTTTTCTGTACAAAGGGATGGGTCTTACACTCTCTCAAGAGGTCCAAAAAAGGTTTAAAGAAAAGATAGGGGCTTATAACACGAGGGTAGGCCCAAATGATTTTTCGTTAAAAAATGGCGATCGCGCCGAGGTTTTCTTTTAACGCAGAGGGACTTATACAATAAGTGAGGCCCAAAATGTTTTGGTTAAAAGGGGGATTGTGTCTTACACTCTAATAGAGGCCCAAAGTGTTTTGAATGGGTCTTATAGCTCAAGGAGAGGCCCAGATGATATTTTTATTTTTAAACGGGCGACGATCGCGCCGTTTACTTGTACAGAGGGACTTATACAATGAGTGAGGCCCAAAAAGTTTTTGTACAAGGGGGGATGGGTCTTACACTCTCTCAAGAGGCCCAAAGAATTTTAAAGAAAAAGAAATGGATCTTACTACTCGAGGGTAGGCCCAGATGATTTTTGAAAAGGCGACGATCGCGCCGTTTGTTTTTTTGACGGTATCGAGACTTATACAATAAGTGAGGCCCAAAGATGATTTGGTCAAAAAAAGGATTGGGTCTTACACTCTAATAGAGGCCCAAAGTGTTTTGAAAATGATTTATGAGGGTTGAATTAATCCAAAACCCTGATTTGTTTCCAAAAAATGTATTTAATTGAATAAAAATTCTATTCAATTGATCAAAAATTGTTTTACACATGGGAAACAAATTGTGATCTTGGATTAATGCTTCAAAAATTAAGTATTGACCTACAAAACAAATAGAAAGCATTAAAAGTTGCAAAATCATTGTGGAAATAATATTTCAAATGTTAAAAACAATTAAAATATTAATTCTTTGCAAAAATATCAATTATATAAAATAAATAATATTTTTTGGGATTTTTTGGTAAAATAAAATATTTTAACATTTTTGTGAATTATTGCAAAAAGAACCAATAAAAAATGATAAAAATTGAAGGAGTTATTAATTTTTCAAATCATTAAAAATAATAGTATGAAAAATAATAAAATAAAAAAGTGATAAAAAGAAGTCTGGGGCGAGGGGGATTCGAACCCCAGACCTCTCGCTTGCTAATACTCACAAAACCAGCTGATGAACCGCTGGGGCGCAATGCCAATTCATTAAATATATGGCAAGTGAAAATTATATAGAGAACTTGGTTGGTTTTCTGAAAATGGCGCCATGGCCATCTCCTTCCCCGAGCTCGTGCATGAAGCACCCTATCTCACTCATCTCTCAACCATTGGACATGATTCAAACACCAAACTCGTGCGTTTTTTCACAAGGAACAAGATGGCAATACCCAATTTTATTCATTTTCAGTGTAGAGTGAAATAATCATGATGAACACAGATGAACCCTAATTTGCAAAAGCAATCGTGCAAGCATGGTTATGATGTCTATGATCAAATTTATTGAGGCAAAACAATCAGCATATGATGGTAATCAAATGGCAAAATTATCATGCGAGGAAATATGCATGGATCATGGAGTTTGAGTTTGAAGCTCACCTTGATACAAGCTGAAATGGAAGTTTGCCCAGATGGTGTTCCTGTCGTGAATTGATGATCCCTACAACTTCAATGGATGTTATGGAGTGTGTTGCAAGCTTTGGAAAACTTTGAAATTCTCTGGATCAAGCTGGAGACCTCCACCTGCAAAACTGAAGCAAAATGGCTTGGTTGAAGAGTGATTTTGAGCTGGGAGTGTTACAGATGTTGTTTAAGCACTTGGACACCTCAAATACATCATATGTGATGTGTTTAAGCAAATGGAATTGATTGCTTATGGCTGCAACTCAAAACCCGATAGTGGTTACTCAAAAACAAGAAAACTTGAAGTTCAAGAAAGAATGAGAGAAAGCAGTGCTGTAACTGGCTTTGGGGTGAGTTGAGTGATCCATTGAGACCTCTATTTATAGGTGATCAACTCTTGTCTTGGAGGAATAGTGAATGGCAGCTGGATCAGATCACATTTGCTTGGATTGGTTTGGCATAAATGCCTCTTGCACTAGGCATAACAGCTGCTCCAAATAGATCAGCTATGCCTTGACTGAAATCACATTCTTCAGATGTTTTTAATGTTGTTTAATCAGAGAACTTGACTGAGGAGAGTGAGAATCTTGACAATGCACTATTCCACATAAATGCATTTTGAATTCAAGGCAAAAAGTGCTAAAGTGGATGAATTTCAAGTTGGAAGGTTCTTTGGCTTTTTGACTCAGATTTATCAGTTGGATTAGATGCAATGTGATTGGTTTGAACACAAGTGGCATGCTGATCCTCAGTCTTTGGCTCAAAATCGTGTGAGATAAGCAAACATGCAAACTGATTTTTCCAAAACAGCTTGCAGCAGCATGACTTTGGGCATGGATTTCTCATGGCTTGAGTTGAATCAATTCATGCTGTTGAGCCCTTTGAATTCTTAGCAACATATGCAACAACATTGATGTTTAACTTTGGGACTGATTCAGCTTGCATCTATATGCAAAAATCCCACAAGTTTTGGTGTTTCAACAAAATTCTGTTTTAGGCAAAAAATTTCGAAGTGTTGGAAAATGGTATTTTTTCACATTTTCAGCCACTTTGGCTCACTCATAGCTCAAAATCCATAAGGAATTGGAGTTAGGCCTAGTTGAAGTTTTTGTAGAGGGCAGTGAGATCTACAAATCAAGCTTTGGATGGAAAAAATTGGCCTTGTGGTTTAGGAGTTATGGTCCTCCAAAGTTGGTACCTTTGCCACTTTATTTTTAGCTTAGAAAAATTTCTAAGTTTTATGGTTACCCCTTTTACAAGTTATCTCACTTTTCTTGATTTTTCTTGATGAATGATGATTCAAATCATACATTAACATCATTTTAGGGTTAAAAATCCATTTTGGTGAAAAAATCTCAAAAAGTCAAAGTTGACTTTTGTGCACAGTTGACTTTTAATCAGATGAATTCCAAACTGTGCAATTCTTCAGGAAATTATGTCCTTGACCTAAATCAAACTTGATGGACATGTTCCATGGGTGTCATAGGGTATATTCAATCATGTATTAGGGTTTGGGAGCATGTCTTAGTCAAAAGTCAAAGTTACAGTTGACTTTTCTCTTAAAACCCTAATTGTGGTGCAGATGAAATTGAGACTTGTTGCTCAAGCTTCTTGGATCAATCCATTGTTCCAAATGGATCAATATGGTGTATTAGAGACCCTCAAATCATGTCTTGAGGTCTTGGCTTATGGTTTGTCCCAAAAGTCAACTTAGGGGTGAATTAGGTCAAGAAACCCTAATTCCTGATTTTTGATGAATGCATCCCCTGAGGCAAAATTGACTTGATGCATGGGTCCATGAGGTTCCATGGAGTATATTAGGTCATGTTTTGGATCATTGCCTTATGCCCAGATGAAAATTTCCATCTGGAGGCCCTGGTTGACCAAAACCCTAATTTGGTGACACTGTCGATCTTGAGACTTGATCCACCTAGAAGGGAGCAATCTTGTGCTTAATCCTTGAAGTGGGAGTCCTTTTGATCCTTTGTGGATGTTTGAGAGATTAGACAAGTTGAAGATCATGTCATTTCTTGATTGATCCTTTGTCTAAAGCTCAGAGAGGGCTTGAAACCCTAATTTTGATTGTATTGGATGCTCACCCATCTTTGGGGAGACTGATGAAGCATGATGGTTCATCCATATTGTGATGATGATTTTCACAATGATGGGAAATCTAAGTGGTCAAAATTTGGGGTATTACACTGCCACATAAAGGAGAGTGGCGCCTGCCACATCAAGGACAGTGGCGCCTGCCACATCAAGAAATTTATTTTAACGGGCTGGCGGGCCAACCCCGTCCCATTATGTCTTCCGCCCGTGCGGTTTTTCGCTTTGGCGGGGCGGGCGAAACGGGTGGGCGGACCCAAAATCCCAACCCGGCCCGCCATTTTTTGGCGGGTGGCGGGCCAGCCTGGCAGACCCTGACTCGTTTTGCTACCCCTAATTCAGATGTTCTAAAATCAATTTATCTATCCTTTAATTTTATACATACTCATTTTCCACTTCTAAATTATATATTATAATTTCTTAAAAATATATATTTTGATTAATCGTTATTAATTTTATTCCTAACCAATAAATCTCACAAAAAAAAAAACCCAAAAAGATGCTCTTAATATATAATTCTTTTTTAGTAACTTTAGATGAACCGAATCATTGTTCAGTCGTTTCTGCAATTTATTGTAGGGTTAATACCTATTTTCCCCCCTGCCATATGGGCGTGTTTTGAAAAACCCCCCTGCGAAAAAAAAAGTTGCAAGACTGACCTTAACAAATTTTAAAAGTTTTGATTTAAACCTTTATCAGGTCACATCATCAAAAATGCTTATGTGGCAATCATTTATTTAATTTTTTAATGAAAAGAAATTCCAAATCATTAATAGGCTTTGTGAAATGACTCTTATACCCCCACTTTTTAATTTTTTTTATTTAGTTTTTCTTTTATTTAATTTTTTTAGATTTTATTTAATTTATAATTTTTTTATTTAATTTTTTCTTTAATTATTTTTCGTATTAATTTTATTTATTTAAATTGTTATTTTAAATTATCAAAATATTAGTCTTGGGCCTAAGCCCATTTTAATTTCAACACAAACACACATACAACAAGTCCATTTCCAATTCATAAATGTATGTGAATGATTGGTATATAAACACTTGTTTAGCTTATATACCAACCGATGTGGGACACCATAACTCACAAAGCATAGTGTTAATGTTGAAACAAGCTCCTTCATAATCCCTAAGAGCTCCTTCATAATCCTTCACGGCAATCAAGAACCAAGCTCTCAATTCAAGGCAGTCAGGAAAAATTTTGAAACCAATTATTTTATTGATTTCAGAAATGGCACCTCCAATGTTATTCTCCTCCACCATAAAAATAGCCCGGTGTTTGTATGGAAAAGAAAGAGTTGGATCTAATTCAGTTGCAGAGACCAAGTCCATACTCTTTTCCTTCCCAATGCAATACAAAGACCTTTCCTGATACATCCAACCAACAGGTTTATGATCAGAAATAAGGGAGTTTATCATTTTGTATGCGGCATATGTGTGCCCACGTTTATATTGGGCTCTTGCAACGCCCACTGAAGAATAAATATGTCCTTCCTTAAGAGCACCCTCAAACCAATGTTGTGCATCTTTGTATTCTTTTCTCTCAAGCATCACAACACCTAATTGGTGATAAGCAAGTTGCTTCTGCCAACCACTCACCGCACATTCTCCTAACCTCTCTAAAAGCATCACAGGCGTAGTAGATTTAACATCTTCTTCCATCGCAACCTGACTCAAAAAACAATACAACGAAAAGGACACATGCCCTATCGAGGCCAACCTATCCCTACCCTCTACACTACAAAACAATTTCATAACACTCAAACTGTGCATCGAACTGGGAAGCTCTCTGAGAAATACCTGCAAGCAAGCTGCCACAAGCAGATATGCATTCTCCAAAGCATTCAGTTCAGCAAGCAAAGCTTACTCCATTCCATCATTTGAATCCTTGCTTTTCTGTTTTCAAATTCCAAAATCTCTCTACCTCCGATTCTCCTTCTCTGTTTTGCCGTGTTTGTGGTACATGGTGAATGGAAGGTGTTTCGAAGGTGGTTGTAGGTTGACTCGCGGATGGAGTAAGGTGTTTAGTTATGGTTAAGTTTGAAGATGGTGGTATGAAAGGATGATGAAGAGTGGTTTTCGGTTTGTTTTGGTGTGGTGATGAGACCAGATAAAGTGCAGGCGGTTGTTATCTATGAAAGAGGGAAAAAACGGATGAGAGGAACAAGATGAACAGTTGGTGATGGAGAAAATATGGTGAGCGGGTGGGAAGATGAACATTGGTTGAGTCCTTTTGTTCACGAGGTTCTGCGAGTGTGTATGTGTGTAGATGTCATGAGGGTTATGTTGGCTGTATGGAGAGAAAAAGGATGAGCCAGGATGATGTTGTGTGTTGAAGGTAATGGAGGACGGTGGGAAAACAAAGTCCCACATCGGTTGGTATATAAGCTAAACAAGTGTTTATATACCAATCATTCACATACATTTATGAATTGGAAATGGACTTGTTGTATGTGTGTTTGTGTTGAAATTAAAATGGGCTTAGGCCCAAGACTAATATTTTGATAATTTAAAATAACAATTTAAATAAATAAAATTAATACGAAAAATAATTAAAGAAAAAATTAAATAAAAAAAATTATAAATTAAATAAATTCTAAAAAAATTAAATAAAAGAAAAACTAAATAAAAAAAATTAAAAAGTGGGGGTATAAGAGTCATTTCACAAAACCTATTAATGATGTGGAATTTTTTTTCATTAAAAAATTAAATAAATGATTGCCACATAAGCATTTTTGATGATGTGGCCTGATAAAGGTTTAAATCAAAACTTTTAAAATTTGTTAAGGTCAGTCTTGCAACTTTTTTTTTCGCAGGGGGGTTTTTCAAAACACGCCCATATGGCAGGGGGAAAAATAGGTATTAACCCTTTATTGTATACTGCCAGCACAAAATATCTCTTGTTTATTTCCACTTTTTTGGCCACTTCAATGTTTTACATTGTTTGTTTATTTTATTTTTCAAATCCTGATTTGCTTTGTGTTTTATATTCCCACGTTTGCTAATCCTCCTCAATTACAGATTAAATTATCGCCATTATTCTAATCACTTTTCCCCTTTATTTTGGGGTTTTCTGGGCAGGTTACACCTAAGGTAACATGCTTCATTATGTTCTCACAACAAATAACATCAGTACAACAATATTACTTAAACTGCATATAACACAAGATTCTAAATTGCTTACCAAATCACGTTGTTACAGTTAGGGTGACAATAAAATTTATTAATTAAAAATCCATCCAAACTATCTATTAAATTATTCATTCAATTCATCTATTATAAGAGAGAGTAGTTAATGGATTGAGTTCAATCCATCCATTTAAAATTATAGATGGATCCAATCCATCCAACAAAATTTAAAAGTCCATTGAATTATAGTATTTAATTTTTTATTTTAAATTTAATCAATAATTTTTATAATTAAATAAAGATATTTATATAAAAAATTAAAATTTATACTCTCTCTTATCAATCTGATTTTAAAAAAACGGTTTGCAATCACGAAAACAACCACTACAAAAAGGTATCGACAAATGTAGATATTGATACATTATTATCGTTTTATATCTTAAAGAAAAAATTGTGGTTAACTCACACCGCGACGATCACACTCAATGTTATGATATTTATACTGACCGAAATCACAAAAGTCTTAATACGATTGTTACCGTTTTTTAAAACCTGTGCGCAATGACAAACGAGCCTTTACCAATGTACTTGCCTCTATAAGTCGTTTCATTGTTGGTTTGAACATCCTGAGTTTTTGACTTTTGTTGGCAACGAATGGAATTCTTTTGAAGTCAAAGGTAATGCGAATTTTGTGTTGAGCAGAAAATTCAAGTTGCCTAAAGATAGACTCAGATGGTGGAATAAACACATTTTGGTTGGATTGATTTAGCTGTGGAGAATGAAGTGGACATTATAAATGAGATGGAAACCGTTATTTCTGAGGGGGTAGGGAACTCTGTGGATACTGAGCTTAGAAGAAGGGAGGAGGCCCAATCTGAGATGTGGAAAAAGCTTAGGATCAGGAACAACATTTTACATCAGAAATCTCGTGCCAAGTGGATTCAAGACGGTGACCAAAACTCAAAATTTGTCCATGCTTCTCTTATTCATAGGTCTAGGATTAACTCCATTAATTCTATTGATGTTAACTCTATTTATTTAGATGATGTTAGCGATATCAAGATGGCGGCTATGGAGCATTTTAAAGACAGATTTCAAGCTATATCAGGTGCAGTACCATATTTGAACTTGTCTGGTTTGACTTCATTGTCTGTGAAAGAGTGTAGCAGACTTAAAGAAGGGTTTTGTGAAGAAGAAATTAGGGAAGTCGTGTTTAATATGGGAGGAGACAAAAGCCCGGGACCGGACGGTTTTAACTTGGATTTCATTAAGCACGGTTGGAATATTATTGGGCAGGATGTGATCAAGTGTATTCAGGAGTTTTACGAAAAGGCCTATATGTTTGATAAGTTCTGTGTACAAGATCATTGCGAAGTTACTGGCGTCAAGACTTAGCAGGGTCATGGGAAAGCTTATTTCAAATTCTCAAACGACATTCATCAAAAGAAGACAGCTGCTCGATGGTGTTCTGGTTCTAAATGAAGTGGTGGATTTTGCGAAACGTAACAAGAAGCCTTGTGTTCTTTTGAAGGTGGATTTTGCGAAGGCCTACGACTGTGTAAATTAGTCGTTTTTAAAGAAAATCCTGATAGCTATGGGATTTGGAAGTAGATGGTTAAAGTGGATGGAAGGTACGATTATGAATAGTTTTATTTCGGTTTTGATTAATGGTAGTCCAACTCACGATTTCAAAGCTTCAAGGGGTCTTAGGCAAGGCGACCCTCTCTCACCTTTCCTTTTTCCATGGCGGGAGAGGTTTTATCTTTGTTGGTCAGTAGAGCAGTCAATGAAGGTTTGCTCATTGATTTCAGAGTTAATGCTTCTGTTTCTTATAGTATTTTACAATATGCTGACGATACAGTAATCTTATATGATGGTTCTTGGTCTAACTTATGGGGGTTAAAGGCTATTTTAAAAGGTTTTGAACTGACATCCGGTCTAAAGATCAATTATGCTAAGAGCTCTTTATTTGGCATTGGGGTGGATAATTTATATTTAAGGGTTGTGGAGCAATTCCTGAGGTGTAAGATTGACACAGTCCTTTTCAAATTTTTTGGGATTTATGTTGGCGAAAACCATAGAAGAATTTCTTTTTGGAATCCGATTTTAGAGTGTTTGAAGAATAGGTTGTCGAGATGGAAGGGCAGAATGCTGTCAATAGCGGGAAGGATCGCGCTCATTAATTCGGTTCTATCAAATCTGCCCATTTATTTCATTTCTTTCTTCAAAATTCCGTCGATATTGAGGACTGCTATGATAGCTATTCAGCAACAATTCCTTTGGGATGGCAACAAACAAACTCGCGATATTGCTTGGGTCAGTTGGAAGACAATATGCAGGGAGAAAGAGGATGGAGGTTTAGGTATTAAGGATATTGAATTATTCAACAAGGCTCTTTTGAATAAATGGTTATGGCGTTTTATTAGAGGTGAAAAGACGATTTGGTCGGGTATTCTCGAAAGTAGATACAATAATTTGCACAAAACAGCCATGAACAAAGAGGCATTTAATAGTAGAGGGGATGTCTCTTTATGGTGGACTGATTTAATTCAGTTAAGGAATGGTGTGGGACAGAATGATTTTTTGAGCATGGTGACAAATAGAATTGGAAGTGGAAGTAATACTCTGTTCTGGCTTTCAATTTGGATTGGTGGATCTCCTTTACAGGCCAGATTTCCTGAACTTTATAACAACTCAAATATGAAAATAGGATGGGTAGAAGATTTTGGTTACTGGATGTTGAAACAGTATTAGGAGGGGTGTTTTTATCGTCTCCACAGGGATTGTCGATATTAGATGCTTGCCGTTCAATAGTTACAATGTTTTAAGTTCAAAAGTTTCAAATGGTTCTCGATTTCGTTTAACATTAATTGGTAGCAAAGAGTAAATTTGTAGCAAAGAGTTTGTAAGGGTTTTTAGAAAAGCATGTCAAGGTTAGGTTTCGCTAATCCTTTTCATATATATCTGATTAATCACGCATATGAACTCAATTTCCGACCAATACAACCGCGTATCCTCTCGACTAAGTTTATGTCTAAAGCAAAGTCGTGAGTATCGTTGTTTAGACCGTTAGATGATGTCTCATGCTAACAATCAAAACAACAATCTTTAAGATCAACACAAAGCGAATAACAAATCCCAAATCTATGTCTAGAGTTTGGTTTTTAAGAGATGAAATTATTAGGTCATGATTTGTAGAATCTATGTCTAGAGCAATACAAACCACACATAAAGCATTAAGAGCAAATAACTTCATCTATATTGATCCAAAACCTTGTTCATATACAAACGATTAAAAGACATACATATAATCAGGATCAACTACATCTAACCTCAACACAAGAGTGTTTAGCTACACATTCTCATGGTAGCTTGGATGACAAGTTTCAAGAGGAGATGAATGAACATCCAAGTCGAATAATCAAGAATGGATGTGACTTCAGCTTCTCTAGGTGAAAATTCACTCTTGGATGATCAAAAGTCAGAAAACTATGTTTTTGGGTGAAAAAGAGCAAAAGATCCTTTCAAGAAAAGTGAAAAATCAATTTATACAACACATAAACTCAGCAGCCTTCGCCCAGCGAAGGAATCATTCGCCTAGCGAATGTATTAAAACATGGCACTTTAAGTGCCTCAGACTTAAACTGCCCACAAAAGTTATCGCGGGTTCGCTAGGCGAACAAAATCATTCGAGACGCGAGCCTTCGCCAAAACCTTCGCCCCAGCGAATTTTGGATCTTTTCGCCCCTGCAACTTTCTGCCACCCTTCGGTGGAACACTCGCCTAGCGAGCAAAGCAGCGAACCTTCGTTGGCTGCCTCGCCACAGCGAATTTACCCTTTTTTCCTTCTGAAACTTTCTGCCACTCTTCGCTGGAACACTCGCCAACGTTCGCTAGGCGAACCTTCACTGGTGACTTCGCCAGGACTCGCCTAGTGAATCCTACTGTTGCTTTCTTGCTTCTATGGCAACTTGCATCCACTCCTTGTGTAATACATTCTTGACCATTTCATGCCAATTTCTGCACACTAGCACACAAATTACAAGCACCACAAGTATATTCCAATGTTTGAAGAACAACACAAATCACCACTAAAATCAACAAGTTAAACATGGAAAGTAATGAAAAATGCCAAGAATTGAATACAAATATATAACATGTTTGACATTTAACAAACTCTCCCCGACTAGCTATTTGTTTGTCCTCAAGCAAAGTATGCCTCTCAAGAGGATTTGCTCGAGCTATTAATCCAACCCAAGACAAGAGAAACGACTCAAATAAACAACAATCACAACAAAGCAACAATTACACAATCCAAGAACTTACAATGTAAAAGAACTTGACTCTTAAACACTTTCAAACAATGTTTCAAGAGATAACTAACTCATCATGCACATGTCATTCTAACATTCCTCTTCGAAAAAGGATTAAAGGAAAACGCGCATACAAGCACGGGACAATTACACTCAAATGACAAATGATGCAAATACTAAGCAATTCATAAAATATCTAAATGATCACAAAAGAAATCATGGAAGAAAAAGATCACTAAGGACTTCCAGGGTTGTAGCTTGGTCGGGTTAACAATAAAGGGACATTTCTAACGGCCATTGAATCGAAATTGCCGATGCAAAAGAACATTCACTAAACAAGGTATTCACAACATCTCAACTTCATTCACCAATTTTGTCTTTATCACACCTTCACAAACTACCGTGCACAATTATTGAATCTATTTTTTCTCATTCAAGCAAGCATTTTCTCATTTGTACACACATATTCACAACTCTTCTCTTTTCATGCTTGCTTGAATTTTTTTTTCAAAATTTTGAGTAATTCACCAATCTTCTTTTCATTCTCCCCAACTTATTTTCGACTTAACCTAAAGTGAATGTTCCTTGCTTTTTAAGGCAAGGGAGTTAATTAAAACAAATGTTCAAAGGTTCAAGAAGAAAAACATTTTAGAAGCTCTAAAAAATTCCATGATGAACTCGACTTTTCAAATATGTACAACCCAAAGTTCATCACTAAAAGAGATCTAACAAATTTGGGCACAAAGGGGCTAACAAATTCTCGCTACTCACGGGTAAATTACTGTATGGAAATGGTTGTGCTCAATATCAACAAGTGCCTTGATCATGTCTAAGACTTCCATAAAATCACATACATCACAAGATAAGGCATGAATTAAAAGTATAAAACAAAATTTATCATCAATCCAAAGCATATAGTATAACATTGAGGTTTCTCACTTTTGTGATTTTTGAACCTAAATGACACAAGCATTCAAAGAGAGTTGTAACACGAAACAACATTTTCTAATGTACAAAGACACAAATTCTACTACACTCTAAATTCTAGAACTAGGTAACCATGTACCTTGCCGACAATATCATGCTTAAATTACTATCATCACCATCCAACTTGGGAGAATCTTCTTTTACGATCAAAACTCACCAACCTAAACTTCCAAAGTTCCATCAATAAAAGAAAGAACATTAAATATTCACTAGCATACCAACATAAAACATATAAACAATTATAAAAGCTGAACATTCGTAACTGAAGAGTTCAACTCTTAATACAATAACTAAAACCGAAATATTAGTAAAAGTGAAACATAATTTTTTTTACTGAAAACAACTAACATTACTAATAATAATAAAAATGTGCTTGGTGTAAAAACACCTACAGAGTTAAAAGTACCTCAAGGGTACAAATACATCAATATCCAAAATATTCCACCAAGTGGATAAAATACACTAATACAAACTGAAATAAACTGAATACAAGCAAACTTCACTTTGGTGACCAAAGGAAGTACAAAAGTCTGAAATCAACAACATTAGTCCTCATCGGACACCTCAATCTCCTCAGAACCGCCAGCAGAACCAGTCGCCTCCTCATCATCATCACCACCAATAATCTCCTCATCCTCAGCAGCATCCTCTTCACCCCCTCCGAAAATTGGCCTGCCCTCAGGCCAACCAGCATGTGCTAGGAACTGCTCCCTAGACATCATCGAGTGTGCAGTGGCAGGGTCGCGAATCTGTAACTGGAGTACCTGCATAGAATCATGAAGATCAGTCATGGCGCGCTGTGAAGCCGTCATCCAATCCCAGTTGTATTGACAAATCTCCTGCTGAAAAGGATAAATGGCCGGTGCTGCAGATCCAGAAACTCCACCATCCCCTGCGCTAGCATAAGTACCAGCACCAGAAGATTCTCCAATTGCCCCTCTGGGCTTACAAAACTTATCCACATATCTATCATCTATCGCCGACTGAATCGTGACCTGCCTGCGTGCTGGTATATCAACTCCAGCATGAGCACACAAAGACATAATAAGACACGGAAAAGCAAGCGGGGCATTCTTGCGAGCCGCAGTACCTTCAAGACCACTTAGAACAATGACCTTGATCTCATCCGCAAATATGCGGGCCACGTCAATTTGTACATTCGTCTGAATGCTATGAATAAGATGAGCTAAAGGTATAGGGATGGTGCTATGATGTGACCTGGGCGAGATGTTGGTAAGCACAAAAAGCAAGATGAGTTAGACCAATGGCTGCATATCCACCCTTCGGAATCTAATTGCAACCCCGGATGAATTACACTCAACTTCTTTACCCGGAAGGAGTAAATCACGAGTCATTTGAGGAATGTCACAGTGAAGATGCAGGTCCCGATGATAAGCATCCAACTGACTATTGGCCAAAGGTAACGGATCGCCCAGAACCGTGTTAATCGTCCTCCGGTCAAATCTCACAACAGTCCCCCTCACAAGAGAGGTCCAGCTAAAACGCTCCCCATCATCGGGAAGGGCATTCGCGTAAAACTCCCGGACAATCTCAGCATTATACCCATCCAAAGGTGTCATCAAACGTCCCCACTTCTTTTCCACAAAAAGTGCATCAATTGTTCGGTAACTTCCACGGTCACTAAGGATGAACCTCTTCTTAGCCAAGATATGTTTTCTCTCTAAGGTTTCGTAGTGGGCCGCCTGTTTTGCTCCCCTGAATCTAGCCACATCAAAACGAACTGGTACCTACCTTGAAGTTGAGGTTTTTCCTTTCTTTGCCAGGTTGGTTGCCATTTTCGGTGCCATCTGCACAAAATAATCAATAAACCAAAACAACGACAAACCAACGCATTAGTGAAGCAAGGCAACCCAACAGAGACTTACACAACATAAAAAAAATAATTACATTTCTTTTTGTTCGTTCCAGGTATCACTAGGCGAAGGCTGGCGAATGCTCGCGCAGGCTCGCGAAGCGAACACAGCAGCGAACCCGCAAAAATGCAGAAAAACAAGAACAAACAACCAGTCCAACAGCAACCTCACTTTTAAATCATCTCCCTATTCATAATGCTTTGGTAATTTACAACATGCAGTACAAAAATAATATGAACAGAGGTACACAAATTTTGAAACCCTAAGTGATTTACATCTAAAAATCCAAGTCATTCTCTAAACTAATGTCAACAGAAATAAACATGGAAAATGTGAACAAACCTGAACTTTGCAAGTGAAAACGGAGGAACTAGGTGAAATGGGAGATAGCAGAGACAATTGGTGTAACAAGCTCTTGAGAGGGGAGAAAGTTTGAAAAACAACACGGTGGAGATGCAAATAGTGGCCAAGGAAACTAGGGTTTCCCCCTCAAAACTCTCAGACAAGTTGGGTCATGGGCCCACCCAAAAATTACCCTTATTTTTAACTAATGTGGCAAATCAGCATGGTCTGTCTCGCTGGGTTCGCGAAGCGAAGGAGCCAGCGAATGCTCGCCCCAGGCTCGCTAGGAAAACGCCAGCGAACATGACAGAATTTTTCAAAATTTTCTGCATTTGACCACATCTTTCAACATTCCAAAACTTGAACCAAAACAAAAAAAAACAGTAACAAAGCAGTAAATACTTACAATGTTGGGGTGCCTCCCAACCAGCGCTTGTTTAACATCGGCTAAGCTCGACGGTCCAACGCAACCTCAAGGATCGCGAAAAGGAACAACGGCGGGATTCCGCTCGAAATCACCTCCTAGATAAACTTTCAACCTTTGACCATAACAGTCCAATTCTTCTTTGACGTTGTGTCTTCAATTACAATTGCTCCATATGACTTGATTTCCCGAATCCGAAATGGACCCGACCATTTAGACCTCAATTTACCTGGAAATAATTTCAATCGAGAATTGAAAAGTAGGACCAGCTGTCCCACCTCAAACTGTTTAATCACAATTTTTCTGTCATGGTAAGTTTTGACACGCTCTTTATACATCTTATTGGAATCATACGCCTGGAGGCGCAATTCATCTAATTCATGCAATTTTATTTTTCTTTTGTCACCGCTCAGAGTTGGATCAAAGTTCAAAAATTTCAAGGCCCAAAACGCCTTATGTTCCAACTCGACCGGTAAATGGCAATTCTTACCGTAGACCATTTTAAAAGGAGTGAGACCAATCGGTGCCTTAAAAGCCGTCTGATAAGCCCACAAAGCTTTATCAAGTTTATTTGCCCAGTCCTTCCTTGAGGATGAAACTGTTTTTTCCAAAATCTGTTTTATTTCTCGGTTCGATACCTCCGCTTGCCCATTAGCCTGAGGATGATATGGTGTTGCAACCTTGTGCTTAACACCATATTGCTCCAAAGCTTTTTCAAGCTGATTGTTGCAGAAGTGGGATCCTCCGTCACTTATCAACACTCGCGGAGTACCAAATCGAGCAAATATGTTTCTTTTCAAAAATTTTACTACGGTTTTTCCATCGACTTTAGCACATGCTATTGCCTCAACCCATTTGGAAACGTAATCAACAGCGGCCAAAATGTACTCGTTAGAAAATGAAGATGGAAACGGCCCGACAAAGTCGATTACCCAACAAACAAATACTTCAATTTCCAACATATTTTGCAAAGGCATTTCATGCCGCTGTGAAATTCCACCGCTTCTCTGACATTTGTCACAACTTTGGGCGTGCGCATGTGCATCTTTGAACAAAGAAGGCCAATAAAATCCCGATTGAAGGACTTTTGTTGCCGTTCTTAACCCGTTAAAGTGTCCTCCATACAGAGAGTTGTGACAATACCACAGTATGTTCGTGGCTTCATCTACCGACACGCATCTTCTCAAGAGGTTGTCGACACCAAGTCTAAACAAATGTGGTTCATCCCACACAAAAGACTTGGCGTCCGACAAAAATTTACTTTTTTGATGGTGAGTTAGACCATCCGGTATCAATCCGGTGACTTTGTGGTTAGCCATGTCGGCGAACCATGGTCTAACCTGCACCCTAAACAATTTTTCGTCTGGAAACTCCTCTTTGACCTCACACTCCTTTTTGGTCACGTCAACATTCACAAGGTGGGATAAGTGATCCGCCACCAAATTCTCGGATCCTTTCTTGTCATGAATTTCTAGATCAAATTCTTGCAACAAGAGGATCCAACGAATTAGCCTCTGTTTAGAATCGGGCTTGGTGAGTAAATACTTAATCGTTGTGTGATCCGTGTAAACGACAACTCGCGACCCAATCAAATAGGAACGAAATTTTTCCAATGCATACACTATTGCAAGCAACTCTTTTTCAGTTGTTGCATAGTTAATTTGAGCTTCGTTTAAAACTTTGCTTGCATAGTGTATCGCATGAAAAATGTTCGTTTTTCTCTGACCCAAAACTGTACCCACCGCATAATCACTCGCATCACACATTAGTTCAAAATCCAATTTCCAATTAGGTGCGATGATTATGGGTGAGGTAGTCAAACTTTTCTTTAAAACATTAAAAGCCAACATACAAGATTCATCAAAGTCAAAAAACTTATCTTTGTTGAGCAAATTGCTCAATGGCTTTGCCATCTTCGCGAAGTCCTTGATGAACCTCCGATAGAATCCCGCATGTCCGAGAAAACTTTGGATGCCTTTGACATTTGTTGGAGGAGGCAACTTTTCAATCACTTTAATTTTGGCTTGATCAACCTCAAGACCTTTGGAGGAGACTTTGTGGCCCAACACTATTCCCTCCGTAACCATAAAATTGCACTTCTCCCAGTTTAATACCAAATTCGTCTCAACACACCGTTCAAGCACAACCTCTAAATTTCTCAAACAAAGATCAAAAGACGCTCTGAAAACGGAGAAGTCATCCATGAAAACCTCCATTGTCTTTTCAATAAGATCGGAGAAAATAGTTTGCACACAACGTTGAAACGTTGCCGGTGCGTTGCATAGACCAAACGACATCTTTCGGTAGGCAAAAATTCCGAAAGGACAAGTAAATGGTGTTTTCTCATGGTCATTCGGGTCCCCTATAATTTGGTTATACCCGAAATAACCATCCAAGAAGCAATAGAATTGTTGGACCGACAATCTTTCTAACATTTGGTCCATAAAAGGAAGTGGAAAATGATCTTTCCTTATCGCGGTGTTTAGCCTTCTATAGTCTATGCACATCCTCCACCCCGTCACCATTTTTGTCAGAATCAACTCATTTTTTTCATTACGGATCACGGTCATTCCTCCATTTTTTGGCACAACATGGACCGGACTTACCCAAGGGCTGTCTGAAATCGGGTAAATCATACTGGCATCCAAGAGCTTTACAACCTCATTTCTTACTACTTCTTTCATTGTTGGATTCAAACGGCGTTGCGGTTGAGCGACCGGTTTGAAATCCTCTTCCATGAATATACGATGCATACAATAAGAGGGACTTATGCCTTTAAGATCGGAAAGAGTCCATCCCATTGCTTCTTGATTTTTCCTCAAAACTTGAATTAACCGGTTTTCCTCAATGTCAGATAAAATGTTGCTGATGATAACAGGTTTATTACAATCGTCATCCAAAAAAGCATATTTCAAATTCGAAGGTAACACCTTCAATTCAAGTTGAGATTTCGCATCACTCACCTCTTTTTTTAACACTTCCTATTCACATTCCCAAGGTTGCAACTCTTCCAAAGATTCAAGTTCCTTTAAACACTCTTCTAGTGCTCTTTCCTCTTCATCGGAGAATACTTCAAAGGAATCATCAAAAGCTCTTTGCAAAGGGTTCACAACATGAATTTGTTTTGTGACATCCATAACTACCTCTTCCGTTGCATCTATTCTGAAACAACCACCTTTGTCATTTTTGTGTTTCATGGCCTCAAATAGGTTGAAACAAACCTCCTCATCTTGGACTCTAACCTTCATGAGACCGTCGTCCATATGAATCGCCATTCTAGCAGTTTTCATAAACGGTCTCCCAAGAATCAATGGACCGTCTTCATATTCCTCCACTTCAATTACCACGAAGTCAATAGGAAATAAGAATTTGTCCATTTTAACCAATACATCTTCCGCTACACCGTGAGGACGGGTAGTGGATTTGTCTACGAGTTGCAATGTCATTTGAGTGGATCTCAATTCCATGTGTCCTAACCGCTTCACAATCGACAAAGGTATCAAATTGATACTAGAGCCCAAATTAATCAATCTGTTGCCCACATAGATATTTCCTTTAGTAACCGGCAAGGTGTGTCATCCCGGATCACATTCTTTACTCGGGAGAGTATGTTGAATGATAGTACTACAACTAGCATCCACCATGATGGTCTCTTGATCCTGGTTCCTCTTCTTTTTCGTGAGAATATCCTTTATAAATTTCGCATATTTAGGCATTTGCTCCAAAGCCTCGGAAAATGGAATGTTTATTTGTAATTGTTTGAAAATATCCATAAACCAAGCGTAGTGCCTCGCACTATCTTTCTTGGTAGGAACATGAGGATAAGGTAAATGTTGGATCGGAATATTGTTCAACGGTTCTTTTCCCTTCCTAGTTCTTTTCAATTTTTCCTCTCTCTCTCTTTTTTCATCATTCTCACTTTTTCCTTCTCATTTTCAACTAAAACACCCTCAACATTTTTTTCTACTTCAATCTAATCACTATCTTTTTCTTTTTCAACTACAACCTCCTCCTCCACTACACTTTCACCTACACCCATGTCAATCTCTCTTCCATTTCTTGCTAGAATCGCCTTACAATGCTCTTTAGGATTTGGTAGAGTATTTGCTGTAAAGTGTCTTTTTTGTTGGTCGGCCAATTGTTTTGATAATTGTCCGACTTGTGTTTCAAGATTCCTTATGGCCGCGTCGGTATTCTTCTGATTGGATATAGACATTTGCATAAATTGCGTGAGAGTGTCTTCCATCTTCGTATTTCCAACGGGAGCTTGCGGAGGTTGAGTGTAATTTTGGTACGGTTGACGGTTTGATGGTCCGGCTTCTTGTGGTCTCCATGGTTGTTGATAACCTTGGTTACACCGTTGTTGGTAACCTTGGTTGCCTTGTTGATACGGAGGTCGGGGTTGGTATCCTTGATTTCCAGCATAGTTTACCTCCTTCACAATCGGAGGACAATATCCGGTAGGATGGTCGCCCCTACAAAGTTCACAAACCAAGACTTGTACATTTTTACTCGAGGAGTCATGAATTTCTTTAAATTGTTGAGGAAGTTTAGACATTTGTTTCGTCAACAACTCAACTTGCTGGGATAATAACTTGTTTTGAGCAAGTATCGCATCATTGGTTCCCAATTCCAAAACTCCAGGAGTTCGTTGAGAAGGTCCACGGTTATGACTTCCTTGGTGGTCATTCAAAGCCATCTTATCAATAATAGCAGTGGCTTCTGTAGCGGTTTTGCTCAGCAAGGATCCACCAGCGGTGGCATCCAACAAGGTTTTATGCACAAGTTGAAGTCCATTCCGAAAAATATGAATTTGAGACAATTCATCAAAGCCATGCCCCTTGCATTTCCTCAACATAGATTTGAATCTCTCCCACACTTCATTGAGAGATTCGTTGGCACCCTGTGTGAACACTGCGATTGCGGTCTTTGCCTCCATAAAACGAGTGTGTGGGAAAAATCGCTCCAAAATTTTTTCTTCAAGTGCATTCCAATCCGTCATTATTGTCGTTGACTGATCAAGATACCATTCCTTGGCCTTCCCAATGAGGGAATGCGGGAATAATCTCTTAAATAGATATTCTTCTTCAGCTTCGGGCGCACCATTTGCTCCCGCAATCTCATAGAACTTCGTCAGATGTGTAAAAGAATCCTCATGATCCATACCAGTAAAAGGACTTTGATATAGCAGTTGGAGAATACCAGTATTCATTTATGAATGACGACCGTTCTGCGCATTGTGAGCAAACTGTGCATTGTGTCTCGGACTGTTGGTGCATGTTCTAGAAGCAGGTGGTGGTGGTGGTGGTGGTGGTGGATGTTCCATAACTGGAAGTAACTGTGGAAATGGTGGTGGTATAGAAGTCGAACTTCCCTCTTGTTCTTGCTTTTGTTTCGCTAGTTGCCTCCTTCGTCTAGTTCTGCTATTGATTCTACGAGCGGTTCTTTCAATCTCAGGATCGAACAGAAGTTAATCCGCAGGTAGTTTCCCTCGCATAAAACAAAGTCTGCACACTAAACAAAACAAATTAACAAGTTCGAGAAAAAGTTAACAAGCTTAAAACAACACAACTATTGCAATGCTTGCAATATCAATGAACAATCCCCGGCAACGGCGCCATTTTGTTGAAACAGTATTAGGGGGGTGTTTTTATCGTCTCCACAGGGATTGTCGATATTAGATGCTTTCCGTTCAATAGTTACAATGTTTTAAGTTCAAAAGTTTTAAATGGTTCTCGATTTCGTTTAACATTAATTGGTAGCAAAAAGTAAATTTGTAGCAAAGAGTTTGTTAGGGTTTTTAGAAAAGCATGTCAAGGTTAGGTTTCGCTAATCCTTTTCATATATATCCGATTAATCACGCAAATGAACTCAATTTTCGACCAATAAAACCACGTATCCTCTCAACTAAGTTTATGTTTAAAGCAAAGTCGTGAGTATCGTTGTTTAGACCGTTAGATGATGTCTCATCCTAACAATCAAAACAACAATCATTAAGATCAACACAAAGCGAATAACAAATCCCAAATCTATGTCTAGAGTTTGGTTTTTAAGAGATGAAATTATTAGGTCATGATTTGTAGAATCTATGTCTAGAGCAATACAAACCACACATAAAGCATTAAGAGCAAATAACTTCATCTATATTGATCCAAAACCTTGTTCATATACAAACGATCAAAAGACATACATATAATCAGGATCAACTACATCTAACCTCAACACAAGAGTGTTTAGCTACACATTCTCATGGTAGCTTGGATGACAAGTTTCAAGAGGAGATGAATGAACATCCAAGTCGAATAATCGAGAATGGATGTGACTTCAGCTTCTCTAGGTGAAAATTCACTCTTGGATGATCAAAAGTCAGAAAACTATGTTTTTGGGTGAAAAAGAGCAAAAGATCATTTCAAGAAAAGTGAAAAATCAATTTATACAACATTTAAACTCAGCAGCCTTCGCCCAGCGAAGGAATCATTCGCCTAACGAATGTTTTAAAACATGGCACTTTAAGTGCCTCAGACTTAAACCGCCCACAAAAGTTATCGCGGGTTCGCTAGGCGAACAAAATCATTCGCGACGCGAGCCTTCGCCAAAACCTTCGCCCTAGCGAATTTTGGGTCTTTTCGCCCCTGCAACTTTCTGCCACCCTTCGCTGGAACACTCGCCTAGTGAGCAAAGCAACGAACCCTCACTGGCTGCCTCGCCACAGCGAATTTACCCTTTTTTCCTACTGAAACTTTCTGCCACTCTTCGCTGGAACACTCGCCAACGTTCGCTAGGCGAACCTTCGCTGGTGACTTCGCCAAGACTCGCCTAGCGAATCGTGCTGTTGCTTTCTTGCTTCTATGGCAACTTGCATCCACTCCTTGTGTAATACATTCTTGATCATTTCATGCCAATTTCTGCACACTAGCACACAAATTACAAGCACCACAAGTATATTTCAATGTTTGAAGAACAACACAAATCACCACTAAAATCAACAAGCTAAACATGGAAAATAATGAAAAATGCCAAGAATTGAATACAAATATATAACATGTTTGACATCTAACACTGGAATGAAGCGGTTTGGATGTGGAAGGCGGACTGTTTTGAGACTGATAACAATTCTCAGTTGCAGCAGGAAGCCGAGGAGTTGATAGGTTTACTGGCTGAGGTGAATTTGTCTGGAAATAACGAGGACACAGTTATTTGGCTTTTCGACTCGAAACTATACACAGTCAAATCTTTTTACCGTATAAGGATGTCAGCTCAAGGTAGTTTGGTTGATGAAAATTCACTAGCTGTTTTGAAATTGTTGTGGAAAGCGTCGCCCCTTTGAAGATCAAAGTTTTTGCGTGGCGTTTAATTCTTGACAGGATTCCTACTAGAGGTAATTTGGCTCGTCGGGGCATCATCACTTCTTCGCACGATCGGGTATGTATGTTTTGTTTTCACTCTGAAGAAACTTCACAACATCTATTTTTTTATTGCTGCAAAACTGGTGTAATTTGGAAGAAGATTTGTGATTGGTTTGAACTGAGTCATAGTTTAGATGGTGTGGGTTGTTTCCACCTTCGGGGTTGGTGTGATAAACTTAAAGGAAAGGTTGGTTTGAAGAATACGGCTGGAATTTGGATCATTGTGTGCTGGTGCATTTGGATGGCTCGAAACCAAATTCTCTATAATGATGAAATTGCGGATCCATACCTTATCACGCAACAGATTATTCTCATTTCTTGGTGGTGGTTGCGGTTGAATCGGAAACATAAACAAATTTGTAATTATTATAAATGGTTCAAGTTTCCTTAGCTTTTCTTATAGTTTAGGTGTTTGGTGGTAGTCATATCTTAGATTTTGTTTGTAAATGGGTAGGTTATTCTATAGTTTTTGTGGGTGTAACTCTTAATAGCCTTTGATTGTTCATGGGTTGGGATACCCCTAGTATCCCTTTGGGAATGAAGTTATTTGCTTATAAATAAAAAATAAAAAAAAACGGTGGCGATTTCATGGAATAGATTTGATATTTTTTTTATATGGGATTGAACATTAATACTAAAATAGGTTCACATAATATATATATATATATATATATATATATATATATATATATATATATATGTGAATTTTACAATAAATAAAATTTAAGAATACTTTCAACAATTTTTTTTTTATAAAATTAAAATATTAAAACTAATTTTATTTTTAATGAATGTATTGTATTGAATTTTTTTAAACAAATTTAAGTGGATCTTTAATGAATTAACGAATTAAAGAAAAAGTCGTGGACAAGATCGATACTTCTTTATTTAATTCAAAGTCTGCTCTGGTCGGGGTCAATAAGTCACTCAGTACTGCTTATAAAACCACGAGAGACCTGGAGAACACCTTGAGGGAGACGAAGACATCCTAGCTTGAGTCGTAGGAAGAGATGGAGAGGTCTCCTGGCAGGATGAGTATGTAGAAGATGTCCAGGTTGGTTGCAAAGTTATGCAGACTTCTTTCAACAATGATCAAAATAAGGTAGATGAGAAGTTGATCTCTCTTGAAGATGCTTCGACGTCTTAGGTTTTCTTATCTTTGAGAAAGAAAGAAAATTAAATATGTTAAAAACAAAGATACAAAAAATGAAATTATGAACTCCAAAAATAAAAGAATATGGTCGCAGACGCACTTCGAGAAAGAAATGCGGCAATATGAGAAGGAAATGAAATAAAGAGAGAACGTGAAAAATATAAGTTGCCTCCAATTTGAAGGTAAGAATTGTGTACTTTAATAAAGGAGTGTCGATGAGATGCAAAATTATCACCTCTATATTCTACACTATCATGAAAGATCTTGACAAACTTAGAATGATTATCCAGTGTCTTAGCTTTAGAGTGGATAGCTACCAAAAGAAGGGTGAACCCAATGCATCATCTTTGCATTCGAGGTGTGTGGTGTCTTTAAGTGTTTTCGAATGTCATGTTTGAGGTTTAATGCTCTTTTTGATTTTCATTCGGTTGTAACACTTTCTTCACATTTAGGGATTTAGTGTTAGCAAAAAGGGTTTGAGTTTTACCCTGTTGCTTACAAAACAATTAGGCACTAAAGAAAATTTGGTGAAAATCTTATTTATTAAAATTGCAGTAAAAAGACTTACATTTGTCAAGATTAAAACGAGGAGGCGATTTAGCTATAATAGCATTTCAATTTGGAAGCATTACACGTTCTTGGGATAAGTTTCCAATGAAGAGTCTCAATGGTGTAGGCTCTTTTTCCCGTACTTGCTCATACTTGGTATACGCCTTCTAGCTAGGTTCAAGCTTCCCTTCTCCTGCATTCTCTCCTCCAACGTCGACGCTTCAAAGTACAAGGTTAATAGAATGGAAATTCTTGGGTTTGACCTTCTTATAGTATGTGGAGGTTGTGAATTGCTTAATGGCGGCGTTAGTGAGAGAGGTCAAGCATCTCTTCTCCTCTCGGGGGAGTCTAACTCTTCCCTTATCACTTATGAATTTTCCTCTTCCTAGAACAGGTGCACCTTTGTCCACCTGAGTTCTCCAACTTCAATTAAGATGATGGCCTCAATGTTGTACGTGAGTTTAAAAGGTGTCTCCCTAGTGGTAGAATGATTTTTAGTTTGATATGTCCAAAGGACATATGGGATCTCCTTTACTTGGTTTCCATTAGATCTTTCGACCTTCCTGTTTAATCCTCTAAACAATACCCTGTTGGCAGCCCCAACTTGACAGTTGGTTTGAGGATGTTCTAGAGATGTGAAGTGGTACTTGACTCTAAGATCTTAAAAGAGTTTATTTAAGTTATTATTTATGAATTTGAGTTCCTTTGTTTATGTCGATGGACCGTGGGATCTCATATCTTGCTAATACATTTTTATTGAAGAATTTATGAATGTTGATGGATGTTGTCTTTTCCATATTCAAATTCAATCTACTTGGTGAGATAATCCACAACCACATTCAAAAATATTAAATGCCTTAGAGCTAATGGAAAAGGAGCAAGGATATCCATACCTCATTGGCAGAATGACCATGATGCAATTAAATTGTTGAGTTTAAATGAGGGCGTTGTGAACATATATGTGCTTACAACATCATTCACATTTTATCACATAACTTTTGGTATCATTGACCTTTGAAGGCCAATAATACCCCATCTGGGAAAACCTTTTTAGCCATGGATCTTCCCTTTAGCTATTTCATGGATATACCCTTGTGGACTTTGGCCAGGGTATATTCAACCTCCTCCTGCTCCAAATATTTTAATAGAGGTGGATAGACATCTTATATATATAGCTTCTCCCCCTTGAGTTGAGTATGACCATTTTTTCCTTTTCATTAAACTAACTTCGGTGAGATCCATTGATATAATTATGTTTTCAATGTACCCATTGTTCAACGTGATCCATTATGGCTCCAATGTACCTGATGTAATGACAACTACAACATTCAGCATGAGGAGGCAAGGTTTGTCAATTATTTTTGTGGATGAAATAATGGTTAATGCTTTCAACTCTTGTACTTGACAGCTTGGATATGACATCTCCCCTCATGTTCTTTTCTCTTGGAACATGCATAATTTCACACGCTTTAAACAACCCCAGCTTGTCCTTCACCACACTCACATACTTTTTCAATAGTGCATCTTTGGCTTAACTTCCCTTTGACTTGGGAAAGTATGAGTTGTCAGTCTGTTCCTAACTTAACTTCTTCTGCTCTCATTTTTTACGCCAGGGTGAGACAGACAATAAAACCTTCATTTTCATCTTGGTTATTGGTGGTGGGAAATTCAAAGCGTATGGAAATTTCCACTACGGGCCCTTCATATTTTTTCAAGAATAAGCATAATTTCGCTCCATCTACTGTTTGATAATCCATCTATGAAGACGAACCACTTCGTGCATGGCTCTGCTACTGCTATTGTCATCTCAACAATAAAATTTGCAAAGACTTTAGCCTTAAGGGTCTTATTGGGTTCGAAGGGGACATTAAACTTGAAAGTTTTGATTGACCATTAAGTCATCCGTCCAACCAAGTATGGTTTGTACCCGCTTAAATGGCTGGTCTATTCAAACCACTATCAAGTGTGCTAAAAATTAGTGTCACAGCTTCCTTGACTTTATTACTAAGGCCTACATATTTTTTTTCAATATTCAAAAAGTGTGTATTAAGACCAAATAGTACCTTGGGCATGGAGTACACGAGGTTTTGATTAATGTCCACCTCCTTGACGAGGACTACGATAACTGCATCGACGAAGAAAATAAGATAAAGGAAATTATTTTCTTTGACAATGGGTTTTGCCTAGACTGAGGATTAGAGAGAATGATCTTTAGTTAGGTGAAGGCTTGTGCATATTCCAAGGTCCATTTAAACTGTATCTGCTTCCTCAAAAACTTGTAGTACAGAATTGCGTGTTTGGTGGATCTTGAAATGAATCTATTAAGAGCGGTGATCATCCCATTCAAATTCATTATCCTTTCCTTTTTGGTTGGGGTCTCCATTTTGATGAGCATCCCATTTAACTTCATGAATATGTTGAGAGCGGTGAGCCTCATGTTGTAATTTCAAACATGGTTGAATACCATGTTGACCCTGCATTTTTCAGTCCCCAAGAGCATCATCACATTGTACCTAAAACTTGTGTGCTTAGTTTCAAAGGTAATCTTGTCTTGTCCTTATCATGAATGATAATTTGATTATATACGAAGTATGCACCCATGAACGACAACACCTTGTTTCCAACAAAGTTCTCTACTACTAGTTTGTCAATGCTGAGCAATGAGTATAGATATTTGGGACATGCCTTATTGAGGTATGTGCAGTTGACACACATTTTCCACTCATCTCATGCCTTATTCACTAAAACCACATTAGACATCCATTTAGTGTATTTCAAGTTTGAAATGAAATTTGCTTGAAGGAGCCCTATAACGGTGTTCTTGGAGGCTTTGGCCTTATTTTGTAATTGGTCGTGTCGAATGGGAGACATACCAGATATAAGAGTCAATGTTCAATTAATGATAGAAAATATTGGGATCGATATTTGGCTTCTATCCAAGGGAAATGGCATACATGTCAGCGTTGGCCTTAAAACATTTAATGAGTTCGTGCTCTTCGAAACTAGGAAATTTAGTTCGGATCTTTACTTTCTATGTGGGTTCTAATTGAGGTGGACGAATATAAAATTACCATCAGGGACAAATCTTAGAATTTTCATTCTAACTTTTTTTTTTTTTAATAGCTAAAGGAATTGCATTAAAGAAACTGATGGCATAAGCCATGCCAATTACAACAGCACATACCAAACAAAACACCCAGAAACATTAAAACAATATCTCAAACCACCTATCCCAATACATACAGAAATCCTACACATTGTTGACAATCTTTACGTTCGGGGTCTGCTATAGAGGTTTCTCGCTTTTTTTTACATTTTTCTGCCAAGCTAATTTACTGTCTTATTGCATTGAAAGTTATTATTACTGAAGGACATTTATTTTAGTTGTCATTGTTCTTTATCCTGTACATTAAATTTCATGATGTGATTGAACTCTGAATAATTTCTTTTAAAGTGGTTTAAATTATTCTACCAGTTTTGCAACAAAGGCACTACTACAAGGAGCGCTATTGTATTTTCAAAAACCGAGGGAATATAAATACAATAATGCTAAATAGTACGAAGGTTTAATTTAAAGAATTGCAAGAATTGATACTTGTCTTAATATTAGTGGTGGGTCAACAAGTTAAGTGCTATTTATTAGGAATCATGAGGGTGTTGGTGTTTCAGTTGGTTATATATATAACTTCGTGTATTTCGTATTTCCAATTCTTTCGTACTAAAGAGCATTTTCCATATAAATATTAGGGACACTTCAAATCTTGGGTATTTAATTTTTTTTTATATTTTATTCAATGGTTTAATTAGTATTTCTCATTTGGCGCTTTTACAAAATCATTTTTTCTTTGTTAAATTTTTTTCTTCATTTTTTTCTAAGTTAAATATTAAAATTCAAAATCTTTGTTATCAATAAAAAGATTAGGCCATAATACGATTGGAAAGAAAATGAAAAATTTCATTGATAATCAGAGAAACAGGACAACAAGTAACAAAAAAACAGGACAACAGATAATTGTTCCACATATTTAAACTTCTGACTCCACTCAACTTCACCAGTTAATCCTGCTCTTTTTACCCTTTTAATTATCCCTAACTGAGAGAAAAGTTCATAAAAAACTCTTCCATATGGTAGGAGAAAAATTATTTCCTCGTGAGAGGTCACAACCATTTTCATTAAGAAGTTAAAAATAGTAAGCGAAAGATTAATTTTGACGTTGTGGATAAGGAAGTACAAAGGATGCTTGTCATATGAAGAAAGCGTTTCTAGTTGTTTCTCTCTTGGACAGAGATTTGACACAAGAAGTTGATGCCAAACTTTTGCAATTGGGATGAGAGAAGCAGGACTGGTGAGGTTACTGTAGTTAGCATAAATTAGGAGAAGGTGGTTTGAAAAGACATTGTTGAATATATAATGTTCAACACAAACTACCTTTCTCTTTACACTTTATTGTCTAAGCAATAAGTGATGGAGTAATGGTGATAGAAAAGCCATATACATTAGACTGTATTGACTTAGCATCCTCACCACATTGCCTAACGGAAACATTAACCAAAACTTTGTTACGAGATTTGTGTAGATGGATCCATGAAGCATGTCAAAATAACATTTCAACTTATGTTTGGAAATAGTTTTAATTAGATCAAAATCTTGGTCTTACAACTCATCGAAATCAAGGAACTTTTCATTGATAACGAAAAAAATATTTTTAAATCCGTTGAAAGCTTTTGTAGACATTTTTTGAATAAAAAATAATAATTTTAAACTAGATTTGAAGATACGATGAACTAGAAATGAAATGAGACTTGAATAGTGTATAAATAAATTGGAAAAGAGGAAGTGAAACAATTAGAAAAGTTTAAACGCCTCCTTGAAAATCCAAAAGACACGTTACATTTTAAATAGGGATGATCATTACTATTCTAGTGATATGATTCCAAGGCGCGATGTTTTTTTTTTTTAAATATAACAACTACATATTACCTCGGTTTTTTCATATAACCGAGGGAAAAAAACCAAGACCCGACAATCCAGGAACCTTTCTTTTTTATTATATTTTTTATTTGTAAATATTCTTTACAATCAATGAAATGTAAAAAAAATAAAGGTTATTTACCTCGGTTTTCTATTAAAATGAGAGTTAAAGTATTTTACCTAAATTAAACATAAAAACCATTAGTGATTCTGTTGATCAAATATATGTCGTTCATTTCATGACATATCAATGCTCAAGACACTACCATTAATGATCCGTGTGAAACATAGGAAACTTCCATTTTAAAAGCATATTTCTAAATATGAAGAAGTAAGTGAATCATCATGAAGCGCTTGAAACTATCTACATCCACCTCTTTAAGGTTTGGAAGATCATTAGCCATAAAAAGATTGCTAAGATGCATGCAAGAGCAGAAAATAATTTGGGTTTAAGGTTGTGTTCTTAAATATTTATTTGAGAAAAAATAATTTATTTATTTAACATTTTTTATCAACCCTTTTTTTGTTTTATATTATAAACAAATCCATGCGAATTAAAGCCATTTAGAATATAGTCGGACCCATAACTCGATCTTGCCCAAATATCAAAGATTTGAAGATCTAACATATGATCTTCATGGACTAATTAATTTTTATTTTAATATTTTGTGTAAACAATGTAATATTATGGATAAACATTGTAGTTTTTAAACAAATTATTTTATTAATATTTTGTATAAAAAATTTAATGGGTTTTAATTAAAAAAACAATCTATCTTACCCATCGATTTTGTGGATAAACTAAGAGGTATGAGACGATGTGTTGTAAATAATAAAAATTCAGATACCGGAGTTCGAACCCATGATCAGATAACTTTACCCCTCAATTTTTCATTAATCGAGGTGTTAAGTGGCATCTTTTCATATCAACTTTGTTACATTTTCTCGGTAGCCAAGATTACATCTCTTTCGCGTGCGACGTTAAAAGTGTTGTTTGTAGTAGTGAAGTTTTTGTAATTTTCTAGATTTTCTAACTCTACTGCTCCATATGGATAAATTTTTGAAATTTTGAATGTGACTGACCATCTAAACGTCATCTTTCTGGAAAAAAAGATTATACATGGAATCAAACAACAAAACCCATTTCCATTCTCAAAACTTTTCTCTTTAAAGTATTTTTATCATGTCATTTTTGTTTTGTTTTATCTTTGTAATTTTGACATTTCTCACAATAAAAGTATCTAAATTCATTCAACTCGTGAATTTATAGAATATGATTCTTTTATGCTCGAGAGTGATCAAAGTTGAGAGATTTCGATGCCCCAAAAGCTTTATGCTCAAGCTTAAGGGGGTAAGTGTCAGTATTTTCCATAAGTAATTTAATAGAGAAACATATCTAGATGAGTCTTGGACATTTTTCTATATGCCCATACAACATAATCTAATTTTACTATATAATCTCTCCTCATTAACAATTTTCTATAGATTTTCTTGATTTGTCTATTCATACTTCCACTTGACCACTTGTCTGAAGGTAGTAAGATATGACCACTCTATGTTTGATATTATATTTCTTATGTAATTCTATCATCTTGTTGTTGAGAAAATCCATATTCTCGTCATTAATCAAGGTTATGGACACCCCAAAACAGGAGAAAATATATTATTCTTTAATAAATTTATCATTATCTTGGAAGAATTCATTTGCGTGACACTTGCTTATATCCTTTTGGAGACATAATCGGTCGCCACCAATATATAATCCTTGCTCTTTGGGGTGTACGTGGGCCGGTTTGGGTTGTGTTTGACCAAACCCAATGCCTAATCCATATAGGACACTCTGGTTTTGGTGAGGTAAAATAACCACCCGTTACACCAATGGGTCGGTTTGGGAAAACACACTAATTTTTGGATTGGGTTGGATTGGATAGTGGATTGCTGTTTACCGTTGAAATTGGTAAACAAGCGCTAGTCTTCCGAATTCTATATTTTTGGTTACTCGCAGGATCGACTAGATTGATCCTAGGACATGTGCTTTTGTCTTCTTCAAGTTTTATCACTTATGAACATTTCGACAATGTTCCTTTCGTTGAAAAATATGTTAAAGTTTGTAAAGAAACGCGGAAATGTAAATAACTTCAAAGTAAATTTACAAAGAATGTAAATAAAAAAATCTTAAATGATTTGATATAAAAAAGTGTAAAAATTGTGATCACACGTACAATGCACTCAAGAACTCGTTTCTCAACAACACAAATACTTTGAGTAATATTTGAGTTTTTATACAAAATGGAACACCTGAATCCTAATCACTAAGATCCCTACTTATAATAAATAAAAAATAACGGTAACAAACAATCTCTTCTCCAGAAGATGACACGTTCTTGATTGCATGGACTTCTCTACTTACAGTTTTCCACGTGTCTTCTCAAGAAACAGATAAGGCCAAAAAATTGTTATTAGCCTTATTTTGAATTACACTCGACGAACGCAACTCCAGACGAACATCTTCGTCGAACTTAAGTCTGAACCCAAAAATATTTCTAAGTCCCAAACCAAAATCTCCCTCTATGTAAAGGGTCTTCTTTGACTATGCCTTTACAAGCTTTTTTTTGTTGAAATCAATATATTTTTTTCCAGAATATATTCTTTAGCATTACTAGTTTATTTCAAATACTCCTAAGCGGCGAAATTCCAGCTAACAAATTGCCCCCCAAAAATGTCGTTTTAGACTTTATGGAGAAAAAGGCATTTTTTTGAAACGTTTCGATGCAACAACACCTTTACTGCTATGACGTCATGTTCATCATGACCATGTTTCTTCAGACGTCTCATCGAGACGTGCGAAAATCTCAGTTAATCATCACACTCCTATTTCCTAGGAGATCGTGGGCCACGCTAACTGCCACCATCTAATCATCCTTTCTCCAATTAACACGCGTCCCACGATCTTCAACAATTGTCAATGCTTTGAAGTAAAACGTTTTTTCATCCCACTATAAGTACCTCACTTCACCTTCTTTCTCACTTTTTTCTTCTTCTGAACTTTTCTCCATTCCGAAGCACAAGAAAAAACTCTTCATTTTCTCTTAACAAAGCTCCAAACAAACAAGATTTCTTCCATATTCTCTATCATCAGTGGCGTCAAAAAACCAAAAACTCCAAAGACTCCAAGAAACAAACATCCATTCCTCATGTTCACAAGATCTTAGGCCTCAAAATCGTGGGAAACCAACAATACATTCTGGAGCCCCCTCTTGAAGAAGAGAATCAACGTATTTATAAGTTACAGGTATTAATTCCTATTTTCATCTCTGGCAAAACACATGCACTTGTAGGTCCTTTACCAGATGTTAATGCTAACCCTAAAAGACTCAAAGAGTACTTTCCAACTTATCACCGAACCAAACCAATAACTAGTAGGAAGAAACCTAAAACTGGTAGTGTGATTGTGAATACTGAACCTAATACTGTAGCTGATACCAAGACAAAGTCTTCGTCTGAGCCTATGGAAAAACTATAAACTTAGACTATATGAGCAATGCTCTTAGAGTGTTTCGCTCTTGCCCCTGGTCCAAAGATTCTAAAAATTAATTGTCTTGGCTTGCAAAAGTAGAAAAATAGAAAGCCCAAACTTGGAAAGAAATGGAGATCTTCGACATGATTTAATTATTGAAAGTTGGTCCTGGATATTGCCAAACCATGCTGATAACTTCCCTATACTTCTGGGATATCACTCATAACAACTTTCACTTCCCTTCTGGGATGTTGACTCCAACCCTTTTTGATATTGCTGCGATCACTAGTCTTCGACCAACTGGAGACACTTTCGATCCCAACTACATGACCGAGGACACTATAGGCCTAGATGGAAATCGAGCTACCTTTACCCACTGATAAGTGTCAAAATACTGTGTTTTGAGTAGTAGTTTTGCGGCACTTATCGATTCATTTGTATTGAATTCTTTGAATAAAACCCCACTTTGTTTGTAAAAATGTATATTTAGTGTATACTAGTATTTTCGTGTAAATATCATTGAGTTTAATTGTTTTTATCTCATTTTTGTAGGTATTCAAGCATTGATATTTATTCATTGTTAGATAGAGCATTGAATGAGTTTTCCGATGCTTCTGACCGGGCCTCAAACGGAGTTACGGTTCGAAAGTTAAAAAAAAAAACAAGATGCTGAATTTTTCTACTGTTAACTCTCGCCCCGAGCTCCCCGGGCGAGCCTGAAGCGAACCAGAAATTCCAAAAGCTGCAGAAAAAGCCGCCTAAGCTCGTCGGGCGAACCGTTGCTTCGTCGGGCGAATTTGTCTGGGCAGAAACACATTAAAAGGGGTAAAAACACATTTTTTTAGGTTATGTTTTGGGGTATTTGTTCCCAATTTATCAAACCTTCATTTTTGAGTAGATTAACTTAGAAAAAACACATGGAGTGTATATCTTGACGATCCGGAGTCGAATCCACTTCAATCGAAGTTGACAAACCATGAGATTTGTGTTCTTCTTCTTTTTTCTCTTTGTACCCTCTATTTGTTGGGGTTTTGTATGTAAGTTTATCTTGATTGTATGTATATTTATGGATCTTTGTATAAAATATGTTTTACAAGGAGCATATATGGATAAAATGATTGGTAGTGGGACATCAAACTTATCTGATCTAGTGATAACGGGGGAACGCATTAAGAGCGGCCTAAAGAGTGGAAAAATCCAAGACGCCTCGAGTAGTTAGGTTGGTGCCATTTAATCCCTCAACAGTTCCCAAGAGGAAAAGGAGGATATGACCAATGCAGTCATGGCAAATATTGAGTATTCTCAGGATGCACCGATGAGATTTTTTGGTTCTTCATCTTCTCAGCAATAATTTCCTAGGGCACCATGCCATAAACCATGGGTTGTTCCTCATGCAAATCAAAGAGCTCATGGACGAGGTTATCAAAATCAGCGTCAGAATCAGCCCCAGAAGGAAGTTTGGTTGTGCATGTTAACCTCTCATCTGTTTGAGTTCTAAGACTTCAAGGATCATTGTTGGAAGCGGTATAGCGGCAAGCAACAAAAGTTTTTTGAAAGTATTTTTCTGGGAATTTATCGTGTCCACAGAGATCAGTGCTACTGAACTGCCGTTCGACAACTTAAATGTTAATGAGTTTGGGTTTATAATTGGTTGAAACAAAAAACAGAAAAGTAAATATTAACACAAGAAAATTCATTCGTCAGAGAGAAAAGACTTATCAAGCATGTATATATTCCACTCGTCACAAACTTAAACTTACCGACCAGTTATACTCAACCTACAATACTCCTCAATATCATCCAGCATCGCTCTCAAAAGTGTTCATCTTGTTCATCTCTGACACACCGAGCTGAGAGAAAACAACTGTATTACTCTCTTCGTCACTCTCGCACACGAAGCCTCGAAATACGGAAGACATTAAGCTTCGACACCCAAATATATTGTTAGCTCTAAATCTATTTCTAGCATCCAGAAACTAACAGATAATCATCCATAATCAAGATTTGTGATGTTTATCTCTAACACAACGCAAACCCCGCGCATAAAGCAAAAAGCAGAGACAATCATCGATAAAGATTTGTAAAGTGGATTTTATACAACACCATGATCAACAAATATACATAAGATCAAAGTAAAAAACATATACAAAACCCAACATAGAAGAAATTACAAAGAGAAGAGAGAAGAGGAACCAAACATTTCTTGGTTTGTCAACACCAATCGACTAGAGATTCGACTCCAGATCATCCAAATGCAAGCTTCCATGTTGTTTTCAAGCTAATCTACTAAAGAAATGAAGTTTGATGGAGTCTGTCATACCCCAAATTTGTCCTACCTGTGTATACTTTCATCTGTATATTCATCCATTCAAAAATCAAAAAAATATCCATCACATTTTAATTATCTATTTTTTTCAATTCTTTTTCTATCATATCCAAATATCCTTTTTTTCTTGTTCTCCTTATTCAAGCCTATTATTGATCCATTATCTTTTTTATTATTTAAAACCAATTTCAACCCATTATTCATATTGCAAAAATTCCTTTCATTATCAATATCCATCACCAAATTTTGATATATATTTTTTAGAATCAATTTTCCAATTTTTTCCATTTTTAATATTCATTTCAACTATCCTTTTTTTTTATCCATACCCAATATATTCATAATTCATCTATCCAAATTTTCATGGTCATTTTTATCCAATATCCAAAAATCCATTACCATAAATTACCTCACAAAATTTTATCAAGTCCAAGTTATAAACAAGTTTAGAGTATTCCAAAAAAAGTCCATTTACAATAGGCCCAAGTTATATTTTCATACCTAAAATCTCTAACCAAAATCCAATGACAAAAAAAAAAAAAAGCTTCTGCAATTACAACATTTTTGTTGCAATAGATAGCAGCTTTTTGGAAAAAAAGAATTTGTAGTAGTAGGTCACGAAACCACCAATACACCAACAAACCATTTAGCCAACATTTTTCACAATCTGTACGAGCCGAACGACATTCACGTAACAACCTATTGCCAATTTCCACACTTCTAGCTATACACACATACCTTCGACCGACCTGCAAATTTCAAAGCAATACGTCACGATTCAAAACGGTATAGCAGCATTAATCAATTCCTCAAATACCCTTCATACTCCTCAATAAAAACAGACCTTACTCTCTATTCGGAAAAAGCTTCAAAGAGCCACCGAAAAATCTGCAAATCTCTTCTTCAAAATCGCAATAACACAATAATCAAAACCTTCCACATCTCCAAATCAAAACAGAATAACCTTCAAAAAAAGTTTTTTCCATTAAAACTTCTTCACCCATTCTCTTTTCTACTCAAAATCAACCGTATCCAACCCTTCCTTCTTCTCCGAACCACAAACTCCTTTCAACCCAAATCATTTAAACCCACAACAAAACCCCCCGATTTACAATCCCAAATCGATTTCACGTACAAACCCGTTTCAAAATCAAACACGAACCCTTATCAGAGCTTCCTCAAAACACCACGAAAATCCCTCAATTCCAAACCCTTCTTCGAACCTAAACGATATAGAAAAGAGATGAAGAAGAAGGTTTGAAACAAAACCCAGAAACCCAGATTCAAACCAGAAATAGAAGAACAGAGAGATGAGATTCGAGGGAGCTTGAGAAATCAAACCTTAAAGCATTCGAACTGAGAAAATCAAAAGAGGATTGAGCAAGGTTGAAGCGGGGTGACAAAGGAGAAGGTTGAATCCACCGTGCCCTTTTTTCCTTCGATCATTCTCTTTGACACGCGATGACGATTGAAATTTGAGCGTGTTGTTTTTACTTTTTCTTTGTTAAAATGAAAATAATCGATTGCTGTGATAATGAGATTCATTTCTAGCCATTGTTTTTTTAACCGTGCCTTGAAACATTGATTTTTCCCCTTTTATAATTTGTTTTAAAGAATAAAATGAAGTGTTAATAAGTTTTGGTTGTTGTTGTCCAAGTTTTTATATCCATTTTCTACCATGTGTTGCCTTTGGGAAAGAGAGGGATGGGCCGTAAGGCCCAAATGAACTCTGTACAATCAACACACATCCTTTCTTATTCATACGCACATGTTCTCTTAGGTTTTAACTAGATTTTCTTTATTTTTTTATTTTTATTATTTTATATTTTTATATAATTATCAACATTTTATTGTATATTTCTCCTTTAAGTTTTAGATCCATCTATCTTATTACTTTTTGTTGATTTTAATTTATTTCTATTCATTTTATCAAGGGCCAATGATACAAAAATACTCATTATTTAGTCAAACCAACTAAATTTTGATTTATTTGAGGTCTACCCTTTTTTTTATTTTTTTTATTTCAATTTATTTCATTTATTCATCATTTTTAGGTCCATGAAAACCAAAATATCAAGATTTATCGATTTTTAATTTTACATCTTGGTAAAGGTGAGACCTTTATTAGTTCTTTTGTCATTTTCAATTTTTTATTTCATTTTACTATTTATTCATTATTTTTTTTATTCATTATGGGTCCATGAAAACCAATATATCAAGATTTATCAATTTTAGATTTTAAATCTTGATAAAGGTGAGACCTTTATTCATATTTCCGATTTAATTTCTAATTTCTATTTAATTTTCATTTCACATATTCTTTTATTCAATTTTGGCTCAATGAAAGTCAAAAGTCCGATTATCAACTTATCGATTAAATCACGATTAAGACGAGACCAATTTTATTTTCTTATGTCAATATTATATCTTGTCGATTATATTATTATATTGTTGTACATATTATCATATTGTATCATATTCATTTTCATTTCATTTACTCACTATTTAATCGAAAACAATTAATAAATATCGAAACCCTAAAAACGAATGTGAATGGACTGTTGGTTATGATCATCCACTTGCTCGACGCATACTCAAGGCTTAGCTTAGGACACTTTTTCGCACACACACGGCTTTCTCTTGGGCTACCTTACAATGAGACCCTTTATTTCTGTCAACACCTGTATTTTACATGTATCCCTCCCCCATTCCAATGTACGCATTTATTATTCTTTTGGTTGCAGTTTGTTTACTAGGAGCACCCCTAGGGACTAGCATAGACAACGCGTTTTCAAACTAATACTCGATTCGTCGTCGAGACCATTTTCAAAACACCCATCGTGACGTCGTGACTAGGAGCACCCCTAGGGACTAGGATCGATTTTCACACCCTTTTTTCATCAAACTCTCGATTCGTCGTCGAGCCATTTTCAAATAAACCCTTTTCAAAACCAAAACCTCGATTCGTCGTTGAGCCATTTTCAAACAAACCCTCGATTCGTCGTTGAGCCATTTTCAAAATCAACATCAAAACCAACGTCTTTTCATTTACAAACAAACCCTTGATCCAACGTCAAGCGGATTTTCATAATCAAAACTAAAAAACAACTAACATTTATCGTAACTCTTTCAAGGTGAAAAATAGGGGTTCAAGTCTTTGATCTCTCTTCGGTTGTTTGGGTGCGAGTTTCCTTACTCGTGTGTAAGCAATTGACGCCTCTTCTCTAAAACTAACCAAATTCTTTTCAACCAATCGAGCGCATACAATAAACCCTTGATCCCACGTCAAGCGGAATTTCATAATCAAACCTTAAAATGACTAACAACTATCGTAATTCTTTTTCAAGGTGAAAAATGGGGGTTCAAGTCTTTGATCTCTCTTCGATTGTTTGGGTGCGAGTTCTCTTACTCGTGTGTGAGCAATTGGCGCCTCTCTTAAAAATTAACTAACTCCTTTGTTTCGTGGGCGTACCACGAACTACGACTGCTCTGATTCTTTATTCTCGTCCGAATTAAGATACGTAGGCACAAGATTGCGATGATCTTGGCGAGCACAATTTTTCTTTTTCCCCCGTTTGCGTCCACACTTCCATCTTTTTCCGTCAAACCCCGTAGTCGAACTACGATTGCTCTGATTTCTCATTCTCGTCCGAATGAGCATACGTAGGCCCGAGGTCGCGATGATCTTGTCGAGCACCCTATCCTTAAACCACCCATTTCCCCTTAGTATCTTTTCCTTTTATCTTTACCTTTCCGCATTTATTTTTTGAGAAGAAAATAGACAAACTTAGCTAACGAGTATCGCGATTCGAATCAAGAGGTTCCCGTTGAGTACAACGGACGTGAGGGGGTGCGCGTACCTTCCCCTCACGTAACCGACTCCCGAACCCAGAATGTGGTTTTATGGTTGCGACGACCATTTTCCGCGCCTTTCGCGCGAGGGTCGTATTTTCGACGAATTTTCGAGGTGCGACAGAGTCGGGAGCAAAAACCCCAAAACCATCCTCTAAAAAAATGTGTTTTTCCAATTTATATAGACTATCAAAATCGCAGACCGTGCAAAGCGCGCAGCACCACGCTAAGCGCGCCCTCATTTATTGTTAAACCGCCTTAACACCGCGCTAAGCGGGCTACTTGCTGGAATTTGCTCCTTCCTTGGGCTAGGAGCGCGCTAAGCGCGCTCGTAGCATGCTTCAAAAATGCTCCTTTTTATTAGTTCAAATGGCACATCTTGGAGCCTTTATTTGCTCATTGCTCCAACAATGTTTTATCACCTACAAAATGAATGGAAAACTATCAATTGTTACACAAAAGAACCAAAAACACAAATATATACTAACCACGTATTTATACGCAAAGTGGGGTTTATTCAAACGATATTTACCAAAAAGTACTGATAAGTGCAACAAAACTTATATACAAAAATAGCTACAATTTGCACTTATCAACTCTCCCCAACTTACATAATTGTTTGTCCTCAAGCAAAGCCAACAACTCAAAGAACACAAAGTGACAACCAAAGAATCACGAATCAAGGTTTTGAAAAACGGAACAAATGCAATGGTTCAAATGAAAAACGGTCCACATAAAGTAAATACTTACCACTAAACTACAACGATAACATAGTCACGAAACAAATGCTAAATACAAAAATCATGTCAAACATTCTAAAACAACACAAGTTCAAATGTGAATCACACCTAGCAAAAACAATCATCGGTAGATGAAAAACATAAAATGAGGTACTTTCACTCACACAACAATCTTGCAAATAAAAGATTAAATTATGCATCCATCCAAAAATTCACATTGAACATACAAAGGCAAGAATCACAAGGACTTTTCAAGGTTGTAATGTGGTCGAGTAAACAAACAAGGGGCAATTTCTAAAGGTAATTGAAACAAAAACTTGCCTAAACCTAAGGGAGTGATCAACTCACAAAGTTTCAAACACCAAAATTTCAATCAAACTTCATACAAAACCCCAAGTGTTACACAAAACACAATACTTATTTAGCACAATTATTAGAACTCTTTTTGTTTCCTTTCACAAGGATTTTCTTTTTCTTTCTTTTTTTTTCTTTTCTTTTCTTTTTCTTTTCTTTTCTTTTCTTTTTATTTTCTTTTCTTTTTCATATTTTTCTCTTTTTTCTTTTCTTTTTCAACCTCATAGAAACCCACCAATGAGTAAACAATCATTCTCTCCCCAACTTGAATTCAACCACATCATCATGTGAATACTCCCTACTTTCTAAGGCAAGGTAAAAATTCATACAACGACACAAAGTCGAGGGTTCAAGAAAAAATAATCAATCAAAATCCATACAAAAAGTAAATTTGACACTCATAAACAAGCATCAAACTCAAACTAAATGGATAATGACCAAAGGCTCAAAGGGGTTACAAATAATCACACACTCACAAGGTGAATTGACTTTTTTGGCTAAGGTAGTTGTGCTCAAAATGAAACAAAATGCCTTGATCCTTTTCATGCTTTCATACAATCAACACAAACAAAAGATTCAACATAATAAAATCCAGTTAAAACAAGAATATTGGTACTCCGAGCATATAAGAACAATGGAAGGCTTCCTCACAAAAAGGGTGGGAACTAAAGTGATTCACAACAAGAACAAGTATACAAAAGAATGAATGGCATGAAAGTTGTAAAAAGTCTAAGTATCATGAATATGCTAAAGTCTAGAAAGCGATAAACACATACCTTGAACGTGTACAAAACTTAACAAAATCATTACCATACATTCGCAAGTTGAAACACTCAAAATCAGAAAAATCACCAAATGCGACTTCAAGATATCGGGCCAAAATTTGAGTCCAAACAATCAACAAAAGAATTATAAAAATTACTAATAATTACTAATATATAAGGCCTTGGTGGAAGTGGGAAGAAGGGGGAGCCAAGTGAACAACTAAAAGAATTCATTGACTCATCACAGCAGGGCGCGCTAAGCGCGGTTAGGCGCGCTAAGCGCGCTACACCAGAACCAGAAAAACCAGTACAACAACAAGGTTCTGGTGTAGGCCTCCACTTAACACCTACACAATCTCACATACAAAAATTGGTCCAGAAAGACCGGGTGAAAATGAATTAAACAAGTTGTAAAGTGAAGATTTGAGAATTTTACGAACAATCCGAGTACAACTTGTTTAATGAATGTTCACCACACTACCTACGCTATAATGAAAAAGTAATAACGAAACAAAAAACGATAAAACATGCTTGTTTTACGTCGTAAGTTCGACGCCTATTATTTATACACACTTCTCCAAGTTGCCTATTTACACGGTTAGTGCTCACCAACGACGAAACCTAACCAAACACTTAGCAAACGTGAAGAGAAACAAACATATATACTAAATTTACAAGTATAGAAAACATGTAAAATTCACAAATATGGTAAACGTATACAAGTATCAATATAAACAAGTGAAAATAGACAATATATACGATATCTACAAAACTAAAAAACAAAGAAACTATCGCAATGAGATTCAATATGAAAACTAATCCCCGGCAACGGCGCCATTTTGTTGGAAGCGGTATAGCGGCAAGCAACAAAAGTTTTTTGAAAGTATTTTTTCAGGAATTTATCATGTCCACAGAGATCGGTGCTACTTAACTGTCGTTCGACAACTTAAATGTTAATGAGTTTGAGTTTAGAATTGGTTGAAACATAAAAACAGAAAAGTAAATATTAACACAAGAAAATTCATTCGTCAGAGAGAAAATACTTATCAAGCATGTATATATTCCACTCGTCACAAACTTAAACTTACCGACCAGTTATACTCAACCTACAATACTCCTCAATATCATCCAGCATCGCTCTCAAAAGTGTTCATCTCTGACACACCGAGCTTAGAGAAAATAACTGTATTACTCTCTTCGTCACTCTCACACACGAAGCCTCAAAATACGGAAGACATTAAGCTTCGACACCCAAATAGATTGTTAGCTCTAAATCTATTTCTAGCATCCAGCAACTAACAGATAATCATCCATAATCAAGATTTGTGATGTTTATCTCTAACACAACCCAAACCCCGCACATAAAGCAAAAATCAGAGACAATCATCGATAAATATTTGTAAAGCGGATTTTATACGACACCATGATCAACAAATATACATAAGATCAAAGTAAAAACATATACAAAACCCAACATAGAAGAAATTACAAAGAGAAGAGAGAAGAGGAACCAAACATTTCTTGGTTTGTCAACACCAATCGACGAGAGATTCGACTCTGGATCATATAAATGCAAGCTTCCATGTTGTTTTCAAGCTAATCTACTAAAGAAATGAAGTTTGATGGAGTTGGGAGCAAAAACCCCAAAACCATCCTCTAAAAAAATGTGTTTTTCCAATATATATAGACTGTCAAAATCGCAGACCGCGCTAAGCGTGCAGCACCGCGCTAAGCGCACCCTCATTTATTGTTAAACCGCCTTAACACCGCGCTAAGCACGATCGGACCGCGCTAAGCGGGCTACTTGCTGGAATTTGCTCCTTCCTTGGTCTAGGAGCGCGCTAAGCGCGCTCGTAGCATGCTTCAAAAATGCTCATTTTTATTGGTTCAAATGGCACATCTTGGAGCCTTTATTTGCTCATTGCTCCAACAATGCTTTATCACCTACAAAATGAATGGAAAACTATCAATTGTTACACAAACGAACCAAAAACACAAATATATACTAACCACGTATTTATACACAGATTAGGGTTTATTCAAACGATATTTACCAAAAAGTACTGATAAGTGCAACAAAACTTATATACAAAAACAGCTACAATTTGCACTTGTCAATCATCTCCTAAAGCCAGAGGTCCGGACAGGAATACATCCTCAACTTTGGTAATCCTTGGGCACTTTTATCATTTGCAATTGTAGTTTCTTTCCTGTCAATTGCTACTTGTTTTTTAAACATTGTTGTCTTGAATGGTAATATTAATGAAGTGATTATGCATTTTCTGAATCAATCATGTCGCATTGGCTCATTTTTCTCATTTATTGCAAAACATAGACACATACACCTCTTGTCACTTCACTTTATCATTGTTGTTTAGCAAAGATTGGAAGGAGGATGACGAAAACTGAATACCCATAATTGTTGATCGTATGCTTTCGGATAAAATCTTGCTGATGATGTACAGGCATTGTTTTAAATCCCCTAAACACCGGAGAGATAAGAAGTTAGTCCCTAGTTAGCCACTTCGAGCCTTGAAGTAGGAGTTTCTTTCGGACTTTCAAACCCTCACGTCTTAACCTGGGGCAGGGTCGTCGTCAGTTAATTTGACCGAGCGTTCAAATTTCAAGATGAGTGTCCCCATTCGAGGACCTATCACATCCTATCCCTCTCAAGAGGTCGTGCCTCGCCAATCACAATGGTTATCCCTCACCGTGAAGAGTAAGGTAGTCACAACCTTTTCGAAGAAATTAAGACAGCCATTATCACACGACGTGTTTCAAAGAAAAAAGGAGAAAAGAAAAGAAAAAGAAAGAAAGTCCGCTAAGTCGAAAACTTGAAAATTAGGGCATCTCGCTAGACTTCAAAATCGAAAAAAATTCAAAAAGAACCAGTCCAAGCAAAAATTAGGGAACAAAAGAATAAAATACAAAAAATATGACAAAAGAAAAATCCTCGAGCAAGAGCAAATCGTGTGACTACAAACACCAAAGACGAAAGGGGTGACTGTCATTCTGAAAACAATGTGGATTCCTTAACCATCACTCCTACCATTCAATAAACTCTTGAAAGGTGAGTGCTTGTGCCAAGTTAGCTGAACGTAGGACCGGAGATCATCACGATGAAGGGGTGGGGTACAAATAAACTTTGAGCCTTATATCCTTTGTTTCAATAAATGTGAACCAGACCATGATACAACCCTTAAAAGACCTAATTGAGACAGGGTTTATTCTGGAGGCATACTACAGTAAGGTTGCGTAAAATGATTCCTACAAGATTTGCTAATCTTCTTCTTGCTATATCTTTCACTAGCTAAATCAGCATTGCGTCTGGACTAATGGTACATTCGTCTCACACTTTAACATCATTCTAATAATCGTTGATTTTTTCAGAATCTGCATGAGCATTGCATTAAAATTTTCATTTGTGATCGAACATGTTTAATTGCAAGTCAGTAATTGACATTGAGGAAATTCCAACAGGGAGCAATCGAAGAGGACCGGATCATTCAGTAAAGCTTATCAGAATCAAGTGTACTTTGTGGCCTTATGGATCTGGGGCATTGACATCTAATGATTATGGAATTTGTCAGTCGAAAGCAAGTCCCCAAAGCATCAGTTGATAATGGGGAAAATCATTCAAGAATCGGTCGATCAGAAGTGAATCATATCGAGACTCTAATTATCAGGGGCAGGTCACCCAAAGGTTCTTTGATTTAAGGGAAAATTCCTCCAATGTTCAATCAGTACAAGTTAAGTCGCTTCAACACTCATTCTGGGGCAAGCTACTTCAAGAGTACATCGAAGCCAATCATTCTAAGAGTCGGTTAATCAAGGGCAAATCCTTTCATGATGCAAATTCTGGGGCAAACCATCTCGAGGTTATCTCATGGCAAGCTACTTCCAATTTCCTTTCAAGGTGAACCTTTCCAAGACCCAGACTGGAGCAAGTTGAACTACACTGGGGCAAATCCTCTCCTTGCTTTCACGCTACTCAAGCAAGTTTTATTTCGTCAGCAACTGTTGAGTTCAAGATGAGTGTTGGGGAATCATCAAACACCTTTGCCTTCTGAAGAAGCCTTGCTACCAAAAAACCTTCCTTCCACTTTTGGAAGCCTGCATAATCCATCCCATTCTATTATTAGGTTTCATACCACAACCTGAACCTGTCATCTGTAAAAAAATGTGTAACCTAAATCACTTCCAAAACCAGTTCCCGTCTGGAAAAATATCTCAAGATACCAGTTCTAGTCTGGTAGACAACCTTCAAACTAGTTCTCGTTTGGTCACCCGTTCTTTAACCAGTTTCCATTTGGTAAACACCTTTCTAAAGTCCAGTTCTCGTCTGGAAAACCATAAAATTAGTTCCCGTCTAATACACAAAACAAGAAGTCAGTTCTCGTCTGACAACCTAACCTTTCGTCACTAGTTCTCGTCTGGTAGTTTACCCTTTTTAATACCAATTCTCAACTAGTAGTTCACCTCCAAAGTCCAATTAATTGGTAACCAAGAATAAAATCCCTAAAAATCAATTACCATCAATCCGGTCTAGCACCTAACCAAATGCCCAACTGTATTTGGCACAATCATTCCTGGAAGCTCACATATCTTTACATCCCCCGGCAGGAGGCTCGTTTGACCTCTCTTCTCCCTAGTAGAGTTGCTCTCCCGGCAAAGATTATGGAAGTTCTAGCATCCTCAGCAGAGAATCGTGAAATTCTTAATCACTCTCCCTAGCGAGTATTCAGAAGTTGACTGTCCCAGACAGGATAATGTTGGTTTGCAAGTAGGTTAGCATCTCTAGCAGGAGACTTGTTGGATGTCTATCCCTGGTACAGATTTTATATTCCCCACAGAGTCTTGGTATCTACTTTCCTCACCAGGTTAGGAAGTGTAACTTCGCCAGCAATAGGGTGCTCTTATCCCCAGCAGGGTAAGGTTAAAGGATATTCCCACAACAACAGGGTAAGCTCAATGTTATTCCCTAGCAAGGTTTGGTACCATTGACTTCTCTCTCCAAGCAGAGTTTGGTATTGATTCCCTCAGTAGGTAAATCGACAGAGGTTGATATCACTGGCAGTTTCCAAGCCCAATTGTCATTGGCACTTTTCTCTATCAGATTCTTAGGACGATTTCCCAACAGATGTTATTCTTAATTCCTAGTAGATGGGAAGCTCGTTTGTTTCCTTTCTTTGGCAGAGGTTATAATCAGGAAGGCCGTTCAGTGTGTCTTCCTCAGCAGAGTTTGTTTCTGGTTTTCTTAGGACTCCTCTCGGTGGAGTGTCATTTTGCATGTCATAAGCATCTTTGCATTGCATCCTCCAAATGTGTAGCATTTCCATTCCGTATGGAGCATTACACCATAGAAAGATTCAAACATATGCATTCAAAGCATAAGCCAGGTTTGATATCATCTTTGCGAGACATTTCCTCAGCAAAAAAATGGCATAACTCAGGAGATTATGTCTTACTTTATCCTTAACGAAGTTGCCGATGAATTCGTTCACCTTATTTGTGCTCCCCTGCAAAGCCGTCTGTTCAGACTTCTTTTTTCCCCAGCGGAGTCGTCTTTTATTCAGTTTTGATTGTGAGTCCGCCTATGGACGAAATTCCTTTTTGCGTGATGATATGAGTCCTCTTGTGGTCGGCATTCATTTGTTATCTCTTGCTTATGAACCCGCCTTTGGATGATAAGTTTTTGTTTGGTTGTGAGTCCGTCGGTGGTCGGCATTCTTTTTCTCGTGATAATATGAGTCCGCCTGTGGCTGGAATTCATCTAGTAATCTTGGTTGCGAACCCGCCTTCGGCCAGTAAACCCTTTGTTTGTTCATCATCATCGCTTATCAACGCGATTGTAAATTATATCGATGAATTAAAGCAAACAGACCATTGAACCATATATTATGTGTTAAGGAACATAAAATGTGTTGAATGAGACCGATGCGATTCGAAAAACATTGATTGATATAGGTTGGTTTTCAAATACATCTTAATTTTCAAAATATAAGTTTCTATGTCAATATAAATGATTGCATTTTCGTTAAAAGGTAAGTGAAACAAACAATATACATAGTATATAATAAACTAAACTTGTAAACCTGTATAAGAATTTAAAGAACAAAACATTGCTAAGTCACAAGAAGCTTTTATCTTGTGACTTAGCAATGTTTTGTTCTTGTTTTGAGAACATTTGTCAACAACAACAACATACAACAAATCCATGCAACACAATAAAAAATATATACACTATTTAAGCAGCAAAACCCCAAGTGGGACTGTAACAAATCAAGATACATTGAGTCAATAATGTACCTCTTATTGAAAATAATCGTGGAACTGTAACAAATCAAGATATATCAAGTTCATCTAGCTTGTGAAGCAATGAAGAAGAAATATAAGGTGGATGAAGTTTATACAATTACTTCATACTTCTTATATTTTTCTTCATTGCTTCAAAAACCATATGAAACTTCCCCATAGTATACGCTTGCTACCACCATACACTTGCTACCACCATCATTTGGTTAAGATTCATGAGAGAAGAGGGTTGTGTTAGGGTTTTCTTTAGAGAGAAACAACAATTATGAACTGGGCTACAAATAATTTTGTTTATATATTAAAAACTATCACTTTTCATTACGGCTTAAAACTATAACCATAATTATATTTTATATTTTAAAATAATAGCAAACTATATCACGACGGTTACTCATAATAACCGTAGTGATATCCCTTATTTAAAAATAAATAAAAAAGAAAGGAGCGCTTTAACCTTAAATCTAAAACATTTTAGCCACAGCTGAGGTTCGAACCCATGAAAGATTGATTATATCATATCGGTTATACTTAAAACTGTTACTATACCCTATAAATTTTTAATTAAAAAATATAATATAAAGTTAGCGCTTGAGTTTAGAGATATTACCACGGTTTTTGGAAGAACCGTGGTGACTTGGGCATTGTTGTTTGCTCGTTTTGTAGTAGTGGTCCTTCAACCACGAATCACACACGAACATAAACAAATCAGAGACAAAAAGAGGAATAGAAGAAGAGGAATGGAACCAAGATGAAACCGAAATGAGATCAAAATTCACAAACTGAATCGAAGATTGAAGCGAAACAACAAACCTGAATCAAATTAAACGGAGAAATCGAAAACGAGAGAGTGAGGACTTAAAGATAAAACCGAGGAAAACTGGGAAGTACGATAATGGATGCGTTGAGATTGTGCTTAATCCCAAATATCGTTTGGACCAATTCTTGATGTTTATTCTGTTTCTCCTTTTGATTGCCTTGGATGTTGGTTTCTTATATTTGATTCTTGTTAGATTTTGACATGTTTTGAATTTGATGTTTGATACTTGACTGTTGGATCCTCTTACTTGTTTGAAGTACTTGATGGCTTGATTCTCGTCCGCCTAGGAATCTCCTTCCTTTGTGTCTTGCCCATTTGAGCTGGTTGATCTTAATTGTTGATTCGATTGATCATTTGAAACTTCTACAAGTGTTCCTGAGCTTTCTGTGTGCGTTGAAGAGGCAACCGACCTTCTCCATTAGGTACCCCTGGAAACTCAATTTTATCTTTCATGCCTCATTCTAGGGTTTTATCCATGTTAGAAGCATACTGAGTACGATGAAGTCATATCTCGGAGTAGGCTCTGTTTGCGCATCGTATTTGGTTCTTAGAGGTTGGTACCTTGAAGCTGAGAAACTTGTTTAATGCTTTGAATCTCTCTTTTGTGTCAAATTTGAGAACATGTTGATGATTGAACACTTGCGCACTTGTGTGAAGCATGCTTAAGGTTTAGCATTTTTGCTTACAACTTGTTGTTGATTGAGGAGTCTTCACTCCTAGTTGTATGATTAGCTTGTGTGCTAATTCAATTGATACTTTGGTTCGTTTGCTACCATTTTGTCATACTTTGTGGTGAGCAAGAAGTCACTCAGTCTTGCCTTTCAGCTGAGATCACGACATCGTTCTTTTGGTTGAGGACGGGGAGTCACTCATTTTTGTTCCTTAGATGAGATCACGACATCGTTCTTTTTATGATTGATTAGTATAATGTTTACTTGTGTTTGTTCACATAATCCCTTAGGATTCCTAGCTCGACTTAATTTCTGATTAAGCTTGATGTAGGAGAGACATTAGGCTTTCAGTCCTTTGTATGTTAACATTAGGGTAGCTCCTTTCTAAACCTTAACTTTAGGTCCATCTCTTTGCATGTTAACATTAGGTAGAGTTCCCTTTCTATCCCAACTTTAGGACCATTGTGTATGACAACATTAGGAGTCAGTTTCCCTTAGTTGTTTTCTTTTCAATCTTGAGTCCTCTTTCTTCTCATCTCAAAATAAAAATCAAAATACTTAATAAATACAACGAGTATTGTGCGCCACGAGCCTTAAGTACATGGGAAGTGATAAGCGGGAGTCTCTCCTTACCTTTTCCAGGGTGTTTTGTTTACGTCCCGTCTTGGGTCGATCTTGCGAGCATTCGATCCTATGTCATAGACTTTAGTGCGATACGAGTTTCAAACCAACTTAATTCACTTCTATCTAAAACTCACAAACAAAAATGTAAATCTTTTTATCCTTCGGGATTGGTGTCAAATCATTTTCAAAAATGAGTATGTTTTTTTCATTCTACCGCAAACAGGCATCGACCCTAACTGCTGGAACCCGAATGTAGCGTCGCTCATAAAAAAACACTTAACCAATATGTGGTTGTGTAGGTAGAACTATGATCGCTCTGATTTCCTCTTTCTCGTCCGATTGAGGATACGTAGGCATAAGACAACGATGTCTTGGAGAACACCCTTCTCCCTTTTCCGTGGTCGTAATCACGAACTACAGACGCTCTGATTTCCTTATTCTCGTCCGAATGAGGATACGTAGGCACAAGACGACGATGTCTTGGCGAGCAACCTTTCCCCCATTCACCTGTAGACCTCCGAACTAAGTTGACTCTGACTTTCCCATTGCACGAGTGAATACGTAGGCCTAGGACGGCGAAGTCCTATCGAGTCTCCTTTTGTTTTTCCCTCTTTCGTTTCCATTTAGCAGTAGAGCTTTAGATAACACACCCTTTGATTAGACAACAAGCGTGGATCCCGTTGAGTACAACGGATGCGAGGGGTGTTAATACCTTCCTCTCGCGTAACCGACTCCCGAACCCAGGACTTGGTTGCGATGACCATGTCTTCTCCCTTTTGAGGTTTCTTCGATCGTTTCCTTTCCCCCGTCGGGATAAATAACTTTCGGTGGCGACTCTTCTGTTTTTCTGCTGGTTATTTTTCGCGTTGCGACAACCATAAACTCAAAGTATCAAATATGGGAGATTGGGTGGACAATAAGTGGATTTGGAATGTGAAAATCAAGGATGACATACCACTTCAGTTGGATGAAGCAGATGAATTGAAATCTCTCTTTGCCATTTTGCAGGAGATACACCTGAACAGGCTTGTTGATGATCACTTTGTTTGGTGGTGGAGCAAACACGGTTTCTCGATAAAAGATAGTTATCTAGTTGTTCAAGCAAGTGTTGGATGTTAATGTGCAAGTGGAGGAAAATATTATCCAACTATTACATAAGCTTTGGATTACTAATGTATCGAGTAATATTCTCGTTTTTGGGTGGAGACTGCTGATTAATCGTTTATCGACGCGTTTTGCTTGGCCAACATGGGGGTCATCAACGGATCACTCAACCTTTGTCTTATTTGTAGTACAAATGAAGAAACGATTTCCCATTTGTTTTTGGATTGTTCTCTGGTTTTTTCAAGTTTGGAAACAGATTTACAAATGGCTTGATTTACCGTTCCAATTCGATTTGGACGCCGCATGTATAAATTTCAGCAGCTTCGGTGTCTCGTTCAAGGGTACAGTCTAAAAGAAACTTCGTCATTTGGTGTGGTTAGCAGTTTGTTGGGCTATTTGGTTGAGCAGGAATGAAATCGTTTTCCAAGGACCGATCTTTCGTGTTGTTGAAGTAGCTGATAGGTGTAACACCCCACTTCCCATCGCGAATAAATAATACATAATCAAATCAGAGTAAATAAAAATTTATTTTTCCGACAGGAACAAGGATGTCACATTTAAAGAAAGAATACACAATCCCTGCTCACAAAGTTTTGATACATAACACAAAATGAAATCACCTCAAAGGGAAACTTTTTCCATATAAAAGGAAAGTTCAGTCATGGAATAAAGCGGAAAGATCCATAACTGTCTTGTTTTACAAAGTAAATCATTTTATAACTTCAAAAAACACATACAAAAGTAATACAAAATATATTCAACAAATGTATACATATATAACAACAGCGTTTCTCGACTCCCGTGCTACGTATCAGAGCAAACACCAAGACCGACGAAAGAATGGAGAACTAATCTTCACAAAAGCCTCCAAGACCCAAATCTGCAATTGCCTCATGGAGCAACAAGCCACATTAGAAGGGTGAGAAATAACAACTAAATCAAGATTGCATAATAATATGCAAAACATATAATTCACATACATAGTTATTCTCACCACAAGCATCACATTTAATACACATATCATATACCAATTATACTAACATAATCACATATTCACACATAAGGCACACCATAGTCATAACATATGGAAACACCCCACCACATCACATATCATATGTTTATGCATAAAACATATTATCCACAACCAATGCATTTATCACATATGCACATCAATTCACCAATTTAAACATAAATCTCAACACATACTCAATCAATTCATGATTTTCCACACATAATGCATCCATTCACAATTCTCACACATAATCAATCCATTAATGATTTATACAAATGCACAGAGACCGACACAACGACTCTATGCAATGCATATGCGGTACCATCTATCCATCAATCTCATCACTAGTTCAATCAGGAACTATTGGAACCATCGCTTGTTACTTAGCGTAACTCCCCGTCGGGCAAACGATGTTCCCCGTTGCTCACACCTCTTATTTTTTTAAGGCACACGACGTTTATGGATCGCTCACACCTCTTTGTATAAGGCACACGACCCGATCACTCACACCTCTTTGTATAAGGCACACGATGGTCTATAATCATCGCTCACACCCCTTTGTATAAGGTACACGATGTTATAGCGGATTCCCTCTGGAATCATTTCGTCGCTCACACCTACTAGGGCACACGACATCACAAGATGCATATCATGATGCTTGACACACAAGAACTCATGACAATCAAATGCATCTTCATAATTCAACCATATGAATTACCTCATCATCATTATTCATGCATTGAAAACACTTCAAACAATGCATTTCATCACAAACCACAACAATCATGCAATCACAATTACTTCCAGAAGGGATTCACACCACAAAGGCTACCCACAACTCATCATAACAACATACATTGATATTCAATCCAGCAATGTATTTTACCACACAACAACATTAATCATGCATCGAAGTTTAACCCAACACAATGCGTTTACTTTCCATAAGGCCGCAAACCATCATCACATCATTTAATCACATGTATTCATATCACATATCAGTACACAAGTCATACAATGTATATCAAAAACCTATTGCATAATAACACATCAAATACACACAGTTGCGACTGTAAAAGTCGACCAAACGACACATTTCCAAACCCATGACATGATTAAATTGGTCAAACAATATCAAAACCATTTAATAAGAAAGAACAGCTCATAAGCTTTCCAAAGCACCAAACCGCGCCTCAAACCGACTTACGGATCAAAAGTTATAAAGAAAACAAATTGGGAAAAGCTGACATGTTCGCAATGCGAAGCTCCTAGCGAGTCCTTCGCTTCCTCATTCGCCGTGCGAATACCCCAGCGAACCATGGCAGAAAGGAAAATAGCCTACAGTTTCGCAGTGCGAACTCCCAGCGAACCTTCGCTGTCCCCTTCGCAGTGCGAATCCCCCAGCGAACTGTGGCAGAAAGAAAAACAACACAACATTCGCAGTGCGAACCTCACGCGAACGTTCGCTTTCCCCTTCGCTACCGTTCGCAATGAGAACCTGCGAATTATGGGATTCGCAGCAGTGCCGATATAGGTCATAATGGGTCCAAATTCATCATTCTCCCACCCCAAACACTTCCAATTCATACTATAACAACCAAAACATGATCCAAACCTAATAACAAGTATTCTACTCAGTTTATATCGAATTTCATCCGTGAAAAAATTGATTTCTATCAATCGTTCCTAATTTCAATCGATAAGAAAAGTCGCAAAACAACCAAAACAATTACAACAAACAACACATATACATACACAAGCAAGATATAATTGAAACTTCTCACCCTTACCCGATTTATCGCGCTCGAAACGGAGTTATGTCGATTTTCCTCTTCTCCTCTTTTCTCTCCTCTTCCTTTCCTTCCCTTCTCTTTCTTTCCTTTTTCTTTCCTTTCTCTCTATTTCTCTCTAATCTCTATTTATATAAAATATCTAAACTCCTAAAAGACTATTTTACCCCTCAGCTCAAATATCTCGCAAACGCTCTCAAAACGCGATAAAACATAAACAACGATGAAAAATAATATATTGTCAAATAAAAGTCAAGAATAAAATAATATATTAACAAAAATAATTAAATCAACTCGATTAAATTAATCGGACAAAACCGGGGCTTTACAATTCTCCCCCTCTTAGACATTTTCGTCCTCGAAAATATACTGAGACGAACAACTCCGGATACGACTCTCGCATCCGACCAACAAACTCACATGCCAAGAAAAGCACACCCTGAATAACACTAACTAACAAACCACCTCGCTAACAGCAACCACAACAACGACACGACAACGATGACAACTACCACGACAAGATGCAAAGCCCATACAATGCACTTGACGATCAACTCACAACTCAAAGAAAACCCAAGTTACAAACACACACAGGTTCACTCTTGAACCAAAACACAACAATATTACAACAATGCAACGATTCGTCAATTGAACATACGACCAAAACACCCAACTACATAGTAGCCCATGAATAATATTTAAACCTTTCACCTAACACTTCCATTCTAAAACGTCCAATGGTTTCATCACTCCTACATGTTTCAAATGTTCAACCTATGAACTCTTACAAGTCACACACACAAATACGAAATGTGCCACATCACGCTTCCGTTGCGCACTCTGATTACTCGTAACCATCAAAACTACCAATCTCACGTCCAAAGTCTAACTCTTCCTCATATTCACCAAAAATCACTGTTCACTTTTAATATACCCAACCTCACACTCTATTGTGTTATCTCACACACCATACATAAGTCTCTGAACTGCTCAAATAATTCTAATTCTCTGACCATCAAAACAAACATACATAAAAACTTTCAGCTTAACTCATCAAGCACAACCTTAGCTTTTACCGAAGGATAATCCAAGCCAAATTCCTAACTCGTCGCGAATTCTAACCATCCTCGTTGTCTCATACTCTATTCCTTCAGACCAAACAAGTACTCTAAACTCTTGCGATTACCAAACACTTCGAACCTAGAACCATAAAGATAATACCTCCAAACATTCCAGCACAATCCAACCGCGACCAATTCCAAATCCTGAATAGTATAGATCCTTTCATGAATCCTCAATGGTCGTAAAACATAAGCCACGATTTTACTCTCTTGCATTACACACTGCCTAAACTCATCAAAGACACATCACAATACCTCACAAACGGTTTATTAGGATCACACAAAATCAAAACTGGAGCCGTAGACAACTTCTACTTCAGCCCTCTGAAACTTTCCTTACAACGAACATCCAAACAAACGACTCACCCTTTGCAAGTCAACTGAGATAACAGAAGTACGAACTTAGCAAAGTCTTCCATACCCTGCAGTAACAACCAACTAAATTCCAAAAATTTCTAATCTCCTTAACCGACTTCGGAGCCTCTCAATGTAGGACTACATCTACTTCCGATGGATCCATTAACCATACTCTCATCTGAAATAACATATCCAAGAAAACTAACCTTTTTTCAACCAAAGTTCTCACTCAAATAACTTAGCATAAAACTTCGTCTCTTTTCGACACTTGTAATTCCAATCTCAAACACTCTACCTGTTCTTCCTCTGAGTTTATAACAGATCCGAATATCCTCAATCAAAACCACTACGAACTTATCCAATTAAATATGGAAGATACGATTCGTCCACTCCACAAACATTGCAGACGCATTACTAACACTAAATAACATCACTGTACGTTGTAATGCCCAACCAAATTCTAAAAGATATAAATTCTTTAAAACTTTTGCAAAATATTCCACTGGGTAACTGGTTGCTCACATACAAGTTTAACCGAGTAAATAACAGCCTAATCCGATGATAACAACCATAACCAGTCGTCTATTCATGAAAGTGGACATTTGTTCTCAATGGTTACCTTATTCAACTGTCAGTAATCCATACACAATTTCTTCTCCTGACCGTCCAATTCCACAAATTCCAACCTGTATCAACAACCAACCAAAAAGAACTCTTAAATATTACATCCACCCCTAAGGATTCTCTCAAATTTTCCATTAATGCTCTACAATTCCAAAGACTCCAAACCTCACCAGAACTCTAAGTTTTGCTCTCCATAGTCTCAATACCGTCATACACATCATACTTGTTATTCCATTCAATCATCATTCCTTTTTGTTACTAACAATACTGGAGCTCTCTAAGACAACACCTTAATGTTCCATCCAAAAACACATTTCAAAACCATGCACAACTGAAGGCCTATCACTGTGACTTCTTGATAATTTCCAGAACACTATCATCACAAACATGACCAACATCTGCGTCTCACTTCCTAAAAATTTTTCTACTTACTTAGCAGATCCAAACCTCAAATCTTCACCTTTGCCAAATTTGAGTTCACACTCTACTCTCTAAGAACGACCCTTAACGATACCCAATCATTCTCTCTCAATAACTTCCCAACTGGACCAACATACCAAAACCTCTAATCCGTCTCATCTTCCAGTATAAGAATCTTCATCGACTCAACAAAACAATCCGTAATCATTTTCTTAATTCCAAACAATTCAGTTCACACACTATAAAAGCCGAAAAGACACGCCTATTCCATCCAACATAATTTCCGTCTGCTATCAACAAGAGATTAAGGGTGATCAGTTCCTCAATTTGTCAATAGACAATCGACAATCATGATGGGGCATAAACCGTCTTTACCAAACTATAATAGCATTCCTTACATCTCATGCACAAAACTACCTAAGGCACCAATCCTTAGTCGACATAAACCTTACCTCCGCATTCCTTCCAGAACCGGGAATAACACTGTCCAAACCGCACTTACAATCTTGCAACCAACGGCACACTGAGCCAACGCTCCACACTTGAAGCAACCTGGAGAAGTACAAGCTCCTCCCCCACTTATCTTATTCTAAATCCTGCAGACAAAGGATTAGAAACCAGAAAGTACTGACAGTGTTTCCCACAAATATCACGTACTAAAGAACAAACAACAACGACAGTATTCAACTGTCACTCCAACTGACTCAACAACTTGGCCGGACGGACCGACCTGCTCTGATACCACTAATGTAACACCCCACTTCCCATCACGAATAAATAATACATAATCATATTAGAGTAAATAAAATTTTATTTTTCCGACAGGAACAAGGATGCCACATTTAAAGAAAGAATACACAATCCCTGCTCACAAAGTTTTGATACATAACACAAAATGGAATCACCTCAAAGGGAAACTTTTTCCATATAAAAGGAAAGTTCAGTTATGGAATAAAGCGGAAAGATCCATAACTGCCTTGTTTTACAAAGTAAATCATTTTATAACTTCAAAATACACATACAAAAGTAATACAAAATATATTCAACAAATGTATACATATATAACAACAGCGTTTCCCGACTCCCGTGCTACGTATCAGAGCAGACACCAAGACCGAAGAAAGAATGGAGAACTAATCTTCACAAAAGCCTCCAAGACCGAAATCTGCAATTGCCTCAGAGAGCAACAAGCCACAGCAGAAGGGTGAGAAATAACAACTAAATCAAGATTGCATGATAATATGCAAAACATATAATTCACATACATAGTTATTCTCACCACAAGCATCACATTTAATACACATATCATATACCAATTATACTAACATAATCACATATTCACACATAAGGCACACCATAGTTATAATATATGGAAACACCCCGCCACATCACATATCATATGTTTATGCATAAAACATATTATCCACAACCAATGCATTTATCACATATGCACATCAATTCACCAATTCAAACATAAATCTCAACACATACTCAATCAATTCATGATTTTCCACACATAATGCATCCATTTACAATACTCACACATAATTAATCCATTCATGATTTATGCAAATGCACAGAGACCGACACAACGACTCTATGCAATGCATATGCGGTACCATCCATCCATCAATCTCATCACTAGTTCACTCAGGAACTATTGGAACCATAGCTTGTTACTTAGCGTAACTCCCCGTCGAGCAAACGATGTTCCCCGTCGCTCACACCTCTTATTTTTTTAAGGCACGCGACGTTTATGGATCGCTCACACCTCTTTGTATAAGGCACACGACCTGATCGCTCACACCTCTTTGTATAAGGCACACGATCGTCTATAATCACCGCTCACACCTCTTTGTATAAGGCACACGATGTTATAGCGGATTCCCTCTGGAATCGTTTCGTAGCTCACACCCACTAGGGCACACGACATCACAATATGCATATCATGATGCTTGACACACAAGAACTCATGACAATCAAATGCATCTTCACAATTCAACCATATGAATTACCTCATCATCATTATTCATGCATTGAAAACACTTCAAATAATGCATTTCATCACACACCACAACAATCATGCAATCACAATTACTTCCACAAGGGATTCACACCACAAAGGCTACCCACAACACATCATAAAACATACATTGATATTCAATCCAGCAATGTATTTTACCACACAACAACAACATTAATCATGCATCGAAGTTTAACCCAAAACAATGCATTTACTTTCCATAAGGCCACAAACCATCATCACATCATTTAATCACATGCATTCATATCACATATCAGCACACAAGTCATACAATGTATATCAAAAGCCTATTGCATGATAACACATCAAATACACACAGTTGCGACGGTAAAAGTCGACCAAACGACATATTTCCAAACCCCCGACATAATTAAATCGGTCAACCAATATCAAAACCATTTAATAAGAAAGAACAACTCATAAGCTTTCCAACGCACCAAACCGCGTCTCAAACCGACTTACGGATCAAAAGTTATAAAGAAAACAAATTGGGAAAAGCTGTCATGTTCGCAATGCGAAGCTCCTAGCGAGTCCTTCGCTTCCTCATTCGCAGTGCGAATACCCCAGCGAACCATGGCAGAAAGGAAAATAGCCTACAGTTTCGCAGTGCGAACTCCAAGCGAACCTTCGTTGTCCCATTCGCAGTGCGAATCCCCCAGCGAACCGTGGCAGAAAGAAAAACAACACAACGTTCGCAGTGCGAACCTCACGCGAGCGTTCGCTTTCCCCTTCGCTGCCGTTCGCAATGCGAACCTGCGAATTCTGGGATTCGCAGCAGCGCTGATATAGGTCATAATGGGTTCAAATTCATCATTCTCCCACCCCAAACACTTCCAATTCATACTATAACAACCAAAACATGATCCAAACCTAATAACAAGTATTCTACTCAGTTTATATCGAATTTCATCCGTGAAAACATCGATTTCTATCAATCTTTCCTAATTTCAATCGATAAGAAAAGTCGCGAAACAACCAAAACAATTACAACAAACAACACATATACATACACAAGCAAGATATAATTGAAACTTCTCACCCTTACCCGATTTATCGCGCTCGAAACGGAGTTATGTCGATTTTCCTCTTCTCCTCTTTTCTCTCCTCTTCCTTTCCTTCCCTTCTCTTTCTTTCCTTTTTCTTTCCTTTCTCTCTATTTCTCTCTAATCTCTATTTATATAAAATATCTAAACCCCTAAAAGACTATTTTACCCCTCAGCTCAAATATCTCGCAAACGCTCTCAAAACGCGATAAAACATAAACAACGATGAAAAATAATATATTGTCAAATAAAAGTCAAGAATAAAATAATATAATAACAAAAATAATTAAATCAACTCGATTAAATAAATCGGACAAAACCGGGGCTTACAATAGGGCCATAAGCTTAGCTTGAAATTGATTTGCTGCTAGAAACTTAGGTGCATAAGTCTTTTGTTAGGCAGATTGGTGTTCAAATCCAATGGATTGTCTTGTGAATCATTGACTTATTTTCATTGTTAGGCTTTAATTCAGTTGACATTCCCTTAATTGTTCTATTCCTCTCTTGTATTGGTTGAGTACCTTTGTACTCCACTTTTTATATATATTTGCTTATATAAAAAAAAATTTAACCACATCAGTGACATCTTTTAATCAATAATTTTACCACTCGCCTTTAGATAATTTACCATCTTATCATAAGAAATGACCTCATGAACCTTTGTTCAACTAAGAAATATTTATTAAATTCAATATTATTTACAGTCTTGTAGTTTGATACACCATAACTCCTAATATTTTGTAATTACTTGTAATAATTTAGTACACTTTCTGAAATCACTATCACATGAGTCAGTGTTGTTGTTTTCTTTTTGTTTACCATTTTGGACCTTGATTAAATATGATGGAAACATTGATGTTGTCAATAAGAATCTAATGGAAAACTCTAGTATTGGATTGTGTCATGGTGCTCCATTCTGATGGCGGGAGTTACCTACAAACACTAAGACACTCACTCAAGTTAGTGACATTCCAAATTGAGAGATATTTAATGTTAGAATAGTGTGTACTTTGATGTGACACCTTTGTTAGACTTTTGTAGTAGGTTTATATGGTCTTAAAGACCTATAATTATACTTTGGACAATTGTGAGGAAGGTTAGATATTGAAATATCTTTCAAAGTACAATTTGAAGGTCCTGCCCCTTCTAGTTCCTCTAATCACGTATCCTTTTTGGAAAAATTTATCTTAGATTTTGAAGTGTTATAACTTTCTTGTGGATGACTACTCTAAAAAGTGACATCATTGGTCAAACGTCACAGACTAACATTATCATCCTTTGAAACTTAGATTTGATGGACCATAAGCCTCATATTAGTATGTTTTATTGGTCCCTCTTAAATTAGTCGGTCGTAAGGTCGGATACTAAGATTTTCAAAAAAAAATATGCCTTATGGAAAATTATGTATCGTGCTAGATCAAACCTGGTTGATCCTTGGCCAAAATCGGAACATGTCTTTAGTTTGATTAATTATCAAAGAAAATGTTCGAATAAGATTAAAACTAATGCTAACGAAAGTCCAACTAAATGTAGGAAATGACCAAGTAGAAACAATAAATCGTGTAAAATCATGCTTAAATTGAGTAACATAATTCGCCTACATTGCCTCAATTAAGTGAATTTTGATAGAGTACGTATTATCATGTTATGAGCTAGTGTTTATTTTTTAAGAAATGAACTCCCTATTTTAAAGGATAATCCTCATATTTTTAATGAACATGGTTAGGTTTAGATACAAACTACTTTAACTTAGTAAAAACTTCAAAAACAAATCTTTAAGGCGGATAATATTATGCTTTGTTGGTGATTTTAGTATCATCAATGTATTTTAGTAGTAATGTGATTTACTATAGGCCGATGCAATTATGCGTTAAACTCGGAAACGAGTTAGGGAAGTGCGGAGTGCACGCTCGTCGAGCCAACGTATAATTGAATACGAATAATTGAAACGGGGTTCCAAGGGGCAGAGCCCCTGGCGGGGTGCGGGGCAGCGCCCTGTTGGGGTTCCAAGGGGCGAAGCCCCTGGCGGGGTCCAAGGGGCAGAGCCCCTGACGGGGTCCTAGGGGCGGAGCCCCTGGCGGAGTCCAAGTTAAACCTTTCAATGTGCTCACTTTGTCATATCCATTCTATAGCTATTACTCATATATTCTTTGAATGTCAATTTAGCTGCAACCTTTGGAATTGGTTTTCTATATTTTCAACATTCCTTTCATTATTTAGTGTCTCTCTAATTGTTGGAAAGATTTAGATGTAGACAGGTCTCCTCAAGTGAATGTGGTATTTAATTCTTGTTTGGTATATGCCATTTATTTTGTCTTGATTGTTAGAATCTAGAAAATATTCGAAGACAAAGCCCTGCACAAGAAATCTTGCTTATCTAATATTGCCTCCAATGTCTTGATGCTAGGTAACCACACTTCTAAAGCTTCCAATTTTTCTATGAACAATTTCTACATTCTAAAGCATTTCAAAATCAACTTTCATCCTCCAAGGTCTAAGAAAACTATTGAGGTTCTTTAGCACACTACTACAAAACGCGTAAACAACAACTCCATGGTCACCACATTTTTTCCTTACACCGTGGTGACATCTCTAAACTAAAGCGTTATCATATTATCTTTGTTTTATGATTAAAAATTATTTGTATATAACAACAGTTGAGGAGTCAACCGTGGTGATACCATCAACCTTTCATGGGTTCGAACCTCAGCACCCTCATATATATTATTCCTTTAATGTTAAGGCGTGTCTTTTCTTTTTTATTTATTTTTAAATAAAAAACTTAAAGGGTTATGACTACGGTTGTTGAGTTCCACCATTGTGACATATTTTGTTTTTTATTTAAAAATTTTAATTGTAAATTTAACTCTGGCGCTTCTTTATGAAATTTCACTATGAAAGTAATATATCATAACGATTGCTGGTATTGGCTGTGGTGGTAGACAACAACAACACCGTCGTTGCCTTAAGGAAGGAAGACAACACCAACACCAACACCAACACCAACACCAACATCATTTACTTAGTCATCACGTTTAGGGTACGTAAAATATTTTCCCCATGCATCTACAGTAAACTTTATTTGTCATTGTTGTGGTTGTTGTTGTTTATGTTGTGGTTGTTGTTTATGTTCTTATTATTCATGTTGTTGTTGTTGTTTTTGAATATAGATGCCGACCTTGTCGAGTTCTACATCAGATACTAGCGAAGAAACTCAAACAAATGAGAGTTATGCGAATGAAACTCAAACAAATGATACTCAATCAAAAAGATCACAAAGAGGTGTCAAATGATGCCCTAATTCACATCAGTCTGCAACTCATCAGGTGAAAAAATTCCGCTCAATTTTGATTCGTTCTACAGAGTAGTGGATTGTGAACATTACTATACTTTTAAGAGTTATGTTACGTTCCTTGCACGTAGAAAAATGAGTATACTGATAGATGATTGGAAACAAATGGATGATAAAGGCAAAGAAAGCATATGGATAGACGTTAAGGTATTACATACTATAATTTTCATATATTCTATATCACTACCTATAATTTCTAATACATACTTATATATTGATTTAAATGTAGTTGAATTTTGAGTTTACCGATGACTCATAGTTGAAAAAAAAAAGTGGATATCTTATGCCAGTACTCGTTAGAGGGGATTTAAGTCACAGCTCACGGCTGACTACATTAGGAAGCCTAAGAGCGGTCTTGCTCGTCCATGGATTCGATATAGTTTTATATCGAAGAAGCATTGGAACAAGTTTGCGAAGATACGTCATTATGAGGAATTCAAGGTTAGTACTAGTCTTATGTAACCTTTAATGTTATGCTAATGAGTTATAGATACTAATCATATATATTTTTCATTATGTTAATAACAGGTTAAAAGAGAAGTAGGAATACAAAACAAAGAAAAGAACATGTACCCCCATAGATTGTCTCGTGGAGGTTACAGGAAACTTGAGAAAAGAATCATGCTTGAAAAACAAACAAAAACAGGAGATGATCGCATCCCATCTCCACCGTTAAGACATGAGAAATGGAAGAGGGTTTGATTAAGACCAAATGGAGAGTACACCTCTGAGGCGTAAAGAGTAGTTGCTGATAAAATTGTAAGTATGATTTGGTTTGCTTATGTTATTTGTTATTTAAATGCGTTGGTAACAATATATGTAAGTTGCTCATGTTGTGTAGGATAAGTTGGTTGAGGCGACCCGTGAAGGCACATTTGTTCCAGAAGCACGACATGACATATTAGTAGAAGCTATCGAAATAAATGAGCATGGTGGGCGTGTCCACGATGTTGGAGAAGGTGTCAGCTTGAGAACATTCTTTGGGTCTCAAAGAAAAAGTACCGAAAGCCCGAAATTTATTGTACAAAGACAAAAGATTGAGAATGTTGAGAAGCAATTAGAAGAACAAAGGAGGTTGTTAGAAGAGGAGAGGGAAAAAAGGGAGAAAGATATGGAAAGGTTTCAAGAGTTATATTCGATATGTGCTTTACTTGAGATGTTAGTGTTTTATCGGAAATGTATGATATATATTTTGTTTATTTTTGTTTTATGTTCTAATTTAATATTATGATGTAGAGATTAAGTGAAAACCTCGAACAACATACAAATGAAGATCACCGTTATGTTGATGGTGATTATGATGATGATCAAACTCCAAGTAGAAGTGTTGTACGTCGTGCTTCTACAAAAGGAAGTAATTGTTCAGCCCCTTTCCCCCTCCAGATAACCGCAATGACATAATGGACCCTAACTCAAATGAAATCACCATGCTATACTTGAACGTTGCGGTGATAAATGATATGCAACCTCTCTCGCTAGAACATTGTCCATGTTTGGAGATATTCTGTTACAGTCCTGAGAATGTAATGGATTTTCTCAGTGGATATAAGTGGTTGGACTTAGGGATATTGCAAGTTTGGTGCATATAAGGATATAGTTGAATGTACATGTCATTATATAACATTATCATTTTTTATATTTCCTCCCTTAATTTATTCATTTTCTTTAACCATTTAGGTACATTCACCGTGTTTGTATAGAGTTAAATAAATCGAGTATTTATGGAATCTTAGATCCGCTTTTTATTTGATGGGCGTTTAATCAACCAAAAGACATTCGAGAGTACTTGAGAAAACGATTAAATGAGGGAGAAAAAGAATGTTACTTAGCACCATTTCTCTGTTCGTAAGTATTTTTGTAATTGATATTTATGTAATATATATTTAGTTTTGTTTTAGAAAATACTAATAATATATATGCTCGTGTTTATTCAGTGGTCATTGGCAATTGATCATCAAATCATTTAGGACGAATACGGTAACTGTATTGTGTTCCTTGCATGATCCACTCGAAAAGAAAATGAAAGAGACTATTAATTTGTAAGTGTATGTTTAATTCATTTTCTTTGACATTGTAATTAGTTTATCATGTAATATGTTTAATTCATTTTCAATGTACAGTGTTGTGGAGCAAGTGAATATGATGAACAATGTTAGAAGAAAGACCTCATGGATCTTTCCTAAAGTAAGTGGCCCAATTACCTGTTTCTTTCATTTACATTCATGAGTGGTTATTTTCATGTAATTATTGCTTAAATTTATAGACGAGGAGACAACCCGGGACTTACGAGTGTAGGTATTATGTCATGAAACACATGTTAAACATTGTCCTTGTCGGCATTGTTGATTCATGGGAAGGTATATATGTCATAAAATGTTAACATATATTAATATATAAGTTGACTATTGAATTATTATCATGCATGATATTCAATTTTTTGCTCTTTCTTATGTAGATGTTTAACAACGAAACTCCATTACCCGTCGAGGACTTTGTAGATTTTCGTAAACGTTGGGCATATATCCACAATATGCTTAAGGGTCCTGCTGATTGATTTATTGAGATGTGCTAATGACTTATTTTCTATATTGATGATGTGGATATTACTTTTGACTTAAACATATTGTACAGTTTGATGTAAATATTAATTTTGGCTTTTGATGCATAATGTTAGCTGTTTTTTATGCTCTTTATTCATGGTTAACAAAAATACAGGTTGTTGTAAATTCTCTGATATGGTTATAATAGCTACAGGATAAAAAATGGGATGAATTTGAAAACCAAAGAATTGCATATTTAAAACAGAGAAAGTTTTGACAATGATTATAAAACCTAACTGTGCTTGTATATTGAATGCAGACCAGAATAATATAAATTACAATAGTTATATCTCAACGGTTGGTTTAACCAACCGTTGTGATATGGCACACACTTTCTAGAATACAACAACGGTCCCAGGACCGTGATTGTAAGTACCGCATATACAACGAGACTCTACATAACAACGCCTGGTCCCGCGTGGTTATATATATTTCTCAACCGTTGTTAAATTCATTTTCCGCAGTAGTGGCACCTGCTCCCTTGGTTGGACCAAATGTATCATGGATGACATGGTTGTGGTAGTTCCTTCTTTATGTGCATGCAGAGGAATCTTTAGGAATGGTAGGAAGGAGCATGTTGAGAACTTTGCTGATTTCTTAGATGAAAGAGATACTTTGCTTGATGAATTAAATGGGGAAATGATTTCCATTAAGATGACTTGTGAGAAGAATTGAAGACAATTTGGGTTGGAGCATTAGAACATAATGGTTAAATTATTTGTAATTAACTCAATCTATTGATTTTATGATTTCTCATATCTTTAAAGAAGGTAATTCTTGTGTCGACCACTTTGCTAGAATTGATTTCTTCTCTAAATCTTTATCTTGATTCCTGCATGTTCATAAGGACATTTCAAAGAGTTTCTTGTAAGATAAGCTAGGACTTTACAAGAATAGGGCGGTCCTTGCTTCAGTTCAGCAAGGTCAATTTCGCTCTCGTCGAAAAAAAGACAACTATTTGTTTCCAATTCATCTTCATCAAATTCGACGTAGGATACCTTTTCCTTTTTGTTATTCTTATTTGCCCTGGCTTTTCAGGCGTTCTACCCTTCAAACTCTATCAGCCAATTGGGTCATGTCCCTCAAGTATTGGTATCCAGTTTTTTCCTAATGGAGTAGTCAAGGCCACCAGCGGCCATTTCGACCAACTCACGCTCAGGCACTTGGGTAAAACATCTGGCCTTAAGCAAGCGGAACCTATTTAAGTAATCATTTATTGGCTCAGAGAATTTTAGGTTTGATACTGGCCAATTCCTTCAAATTGATCTTCGACTGTCCCATGTAGAACTGCTCATGGAACAATCTCTCTAGTTGAGTCCAATTATGAATTGAATTTGCTGGTAATGTGGTGAACCATGTAAAGGAATTCTCCGTAAGGGAACTTGGGAAATATTTCATTCTTCGGTTCTCATTATTTGTAATTTCTCCTGCCTCAATTAGGTATTTGACCATGTGTTCGACAGTGGACTCTCTGGTATCCCCAGAAAACTTAGTAAACTTGGGGACTTTGCACCTAGAGGGTAATTCTGATTGCAGAACGTACTAAGACAATGGTGATGTGTAATTAGGCTTATGGAGGCCAATATTTACCCTATTTTGCGCCATGATTCTTTCAACCGTGTCTGCTAAATTATTGTCTGCTGCCATATCATCACGTCAAACCTAATTTATGACTTCATCAGCATTTTGATTCCTATTCACCATCACTACCATTGGTTCCCTTGTAATTTATTGTTCAAGCCTATGAGGTTCAACTATAGGTGGTTCGACTCCTACTCCCTGATTTACCACGTTCGCTCGGGGTACATTTCGTTGGGTTTGGTTAATAGTGGGGTCCTCTTCCAAGACTGCCCCCTGATTTTCTATAATCCATTCCCTTTGGGGGGTGTCGAAGGGGTAGTGGAACACCAAAGAAATCAGTAATGCGCATCATTTGCGCTGCCAATTGTTGGTTTGTTTGGGTAGTGTTATGAATTAAAGGGTTAAATATCACGCCGATTTGTGGGGCAAGCATTTGGACCATTTCGTGACTGCTTTCGTCCATTTGTTACCTTATCACCGCTGGAGAATTCATGTTGATATTAGGCATTTGGGTAGGAAATCACATCCCTAAGGGCTGGCTAATTCGACCCACGTTGTTAATGCCCAAACCAGATCCTTGGAGTGGTGAAGTGACGTTCACCACTGGGTCTGCAAAAGTTGATGTTGTGTTATGCAAACTTGGCATCACTGAAGTTGGCATACTATAAGGCTGTTCGGGACTAGTTAGAGGCATTGAAAATTCAGGCACATAAGGCCTGAATAAACTATCCCCCACTGGAGGGGGGTCACTGGTGGACCTTGTGTCCCTACATAAGACAAAATAAGTCCACTTTGGACAATCGACTGCACATGTGTCGTACTTACCGTGGATGATACATGTTCAGATACAAATGCTAGAACCGTATTTTCCCTTGTCGAAGGTGAAGGGGTGGTTCTCCATTATTTGGTGGATTTTGATCACCATCCTCCTTAACTATCTTCTCCTTGGTCTTTCTTCATTATTTGTGGTTATTCTACCACTCATAAGTCTCATGCAACGAAGTTGGAGAGATATAAAACAAAGAACTTATTCAAAAAAAAATCAGAAAGAAAAAATATTTTTAAAGAATAACACGGTCCCACTGGGCGTGCCAATTTGTTTACCGTGAAAATTGGTAAACAACCGCTAGTCTCCGAAAAATGGTTTACTTGCAGGATCAACCAATGAATCCTGGGACATGTGCTTTTGTTTAAAACAATTTATGTAAGTCTATGAACACTTTGACAATGTTCGTGATGAAAGAATGTTGTTTAAAGTTTAAAAGTATTTAAAAGTAGAATGCAGAATTTGTAAGGCAATTGCAAATAAATAACTTCAAAGTAAATTGCAATGAAAAAAGAAGTAATTAATAAACTGAAAGAAAACATCAATTATAATGAAAAAGATGGTGTTTAATACGTACATTCTCAGTAAAACTATTTTCTCAATACACTGGATACTTTGAGTAAATTGTAAGTATTTGTACAATGATTGAACACCCGGAATCCTATACACTAAGACTCCTATTTATAATGCACCGAAGATAACCGCTATCAATGGTCATTTCTCCAAAAAATGACACGTTTTGCTTTGCATGTCTCCAATTTGCCACAACCTTACACGCGCCACTTTTGAGAAACGGATAAGGACAAAAGTTAGTTATCATCCTTATTCAAAATTCAAACTCTTCGCCAAACGCAGCCTTCACCATTGCCTCTGTCGAAGTGGCAATCTAAACTTAGAAAATGTATCTAAATTTTTATCCAGCGTATCCTTCTTACAAGGACCTCTTTGACTAAGACCCTCAATCAAGCTCCTGTATAACTTAAGAAACATTCCTTTTGCTTATCATCCTCAAACAAAGCCTGGCGTCGAAATTCCCAGCCAACACTTGGGTAATCCTCTTTTATCAAAAGAAAAGGGGTTACGAGTGTCTCTCCAGTTATTCCTATTTTTGGCTAGTTGAACCCCCTCCTGTTTTCTGCATCCTTCCTGTCGAAGACTGAGCTGCACCTCAGGCAGAACATCACTTCAGAGTTTTTCCTTTGGCACCTGTGAAGGAATTCGACCAGGCTTTCATCTTGCTTGGGATAGGCCACTTTGACATATTCCTCTTGCCTGAGGCTTTGTTCATCAACCTCCATTGCACTCTCCTGGGTTACCTCAACCATGTTAACCCCTATGTTGGCATCCTCAGTGATGTTCAAATCCTATAATTTGACTCTAAGGCCCTCATTGACCTCAGTCATTTTGTTAATTTGTATGAAACCCTCAGTAGTTTCATGTGCTGTGATCATTTGGCTGGAATCCTCAGTGATTCCCTTGTTGAAGCCTACAGTGACTCCTTGAATGAAACCCTCAGTGGTTTCCTTGTCGAAGTCCTCAGTGACTCCTTTGGTGAAGCCTTCAATAGCTTTTTGAATGAAACCCTCAGTGGTTTCCTTGTCGGAGTCCTCAGTGACTCCTTTGGTGAAGCCTTCAAGAGCTTCGACCATCACAACTTCGTTGGCGTAGTCCTTAGATACTTGCACAATATTTATCATGGATGGTTCAGAATAGTGCGCCTCCGCCACTTGAAGAGGATCTGGATCAATCCTCATTTGAGATTTTGACTTATCTCCGAATTTGAGCCTTCCTTCTTTGATAGCGTTCTAAACAAGATCCCTGAAAAGAAAACATTCCGAAGTTTTATGGCCCAAAAATTTATGATATTTACAGAAACCTCTCTTTTTTATTTGTTCTAAAGGAGGTGTTTTAGCGCAAGGAGACACTATCATCTGGCCATCTTTAACTAATAAATCAAAAATCTCGTCACACTTGGTGACGTCGAAGGTATAAGATTTCTTAGGGAACCTATCACTCTTCTCTGGTTCGACTGGATTCTTTCCATTCGAAGGTGTTAGGACTTTACAAGAATATGGTGGTCCTTGCTTCAGTTCAGCAAGGTCAATTTCGCTTTCGTCGAAATTTAAAGGATCACTATTCGTTTCTTGATCATCTTCATCAAATTCGATGTAGGCTACCCTTTCCTTTCTGTTATTCTTATTTGCCCTGGCTTTCTCAGCCTTCAGGCGTTCTACTTGTCGAACTCTATCAGCCAACTGGGCCATGTCTCTCAGGTATTGGGTATCCAGTTTCTTCCTAATGTAATAATTCAAGGCCACCAACAGCCATTTCAATTAACTCATGCTCAGGCACTTGTGTAAAACATCTGGCCTTAAGCAAACGAAATCTATTCAAGTAATCATCTATTGGCTCATAGAATTTTTATTTGATACTGGCCAATTCCTTCAAACTCATCTTTGATTATCCCATGTAGAACTCCTCATGGAACAATCTTTCCAGTTGAGTCCAGTTATGAATTGAATTCACTGGTAATGTGGTGAACCATTTAAAGGCATTCTTTGTAAGGGAACTTGGGAAATATTTCATTCTTAGGTTCTCGTTATTGGCAATTTCCCCTGCCTCAATTAAGTATCTGGCCATGTGTTCGACAGTAGACTCACTAGTGTCCCCAGAAAATTTAGTAAACTTGAGGACTTTGCACCTATGGGGTAATTTTGATTGCAAGATGTACTCAGACAATGGTAATGTGTAATTAGGCCTATGAAGGCCAAAATTTACCCCATTTCACGCCATAATTATTTCGACCATGGCTGCTAAGTTATTGTCTGCTGTCATATCATCACGTCGAACCTGATTTATGACATCATCAGCATTTTGGTTTCTATTCACCATCACTACCCTTTGTTCCCTTTCCCTTGGAATTTGTGGTTCAATCCTAGGAGGTTCGACTCTAGGTGGTTCGACCCTTACTCCATGATTCACCAAATTAGCCTATGGTACATTTCGTTGGATTTGGTTAATAGTGGGGTCTTCTTCCAAGACTACCCCTTGATTTTCTACCATACATTCCCTTTGAGGCTGTCGAGGGGGTTGTGGAACACCAAAGAAATCACCAATACGCGTCATTTACGCTGCCAACTGTTGGTTTGTTTGGGTAGTGTTTTATATCAAAGGGTTAAATATCACACCCATTTGTTAGGCAAGCATTTGGACCATTTCGTGACTACTTTCATCCATTTGTTGCCTTATCACTGTTGCAAAATTATTGGTGATATTGGGCATTTGGGTAGGAAACCCCATCCCTAAGGGCTGGCTAATTCTACCCACATTGTTAATGCTTGAACCAGATCCTTGTAGTGGCGAAGTGACGTTCACCACTGAATTTGCGAACATTGATGTTGTATTATACAAACTTGCCATCACTGAAGTTGGCATGCCATAGGGCTATTCGCGACTAGTTAGAGACATTGAAAACTCAGACACATAAGGCTTGAATAAACTACTCCATACTTGAGGGGGGTCAATGGTGGACCATGTGTCCCTACATAAGACAAAATGGGTCCACTTTGGGCAATAGACTGCACAGGAGTCGTACTTGCCGTGGATGGTACAGGTTCAGACACAGACGTTGGAACCGTTGTGCCTCCTGTCAAAGATGAATGAGGTGGTTCTCTATTATTTGGTGGATTTTGATTCACCATCCTCCTTACGTATCTTCTACTTGGTCTTTCTTCATTGTTTGTGGCTATTTTACCACTCATAAGTGTCATGCAATGAAGTTGGAGAGATAATAAAATGAAGAACTTATGCAAAAAACTTTCAGAAAGAAAAAATGTTTTAAACAATAGCATTGTCCCACTGGGAGTGCCAATTTGTTTACCGTGAAAATTGGTAAACAACCGTTGACCTCCAAAAAAATGGTTTACTTTACAAGATCAACCAGTGAATCCTAGGACATGTGCTTTTGTTAAAACACTAATTGAAAGTCTATGAACACTTCGACAATGTTCATGATTAAGAAATGTTGTTTAAAGTTTTACAAAGTAAAATGCAGAATTTGTAAAGGAATTGCAATAAAAAACTTTAAAGTAAATTGCAAATGGAAAAAGTAATTGGCAAATTAGAAATAACTTCAATTGAGTGAAAAATATGGTGATTCACATGTACATTCTCAGCGAACTCTTTTCTCAACACACTTAGATACTTTGAGTAATTTGTGAGTACTTGTACAATGATTGAACACACGAAATCCTATACACTAAGACTCCTCTTTATACTACGTTGAAAATAACCGCTATCAACGGTCTTTTCTCCAGAAAATGACACGTTTTCGTTTGTATATCTTCAATTCACCACAGCGTTACACGCGTCATTTTTGAGAATCAGATAAGGACAAAAGACAGTTATCATCCTAATTCAAAATTCAAAATCTCTGTCGAACGCAACCTCAACATTGGCTCCGTCGAAATTGCAATCTAAGCTTAGAAATATTTCTAAGTCTTAACCCAGCATGTCCTTCTTACAAAAGGCCTCTTCGACTAGAATCTTCAATGATGCTCTTGTCGATTTCCAAGACAACTCAGAAACATTTCTTTCACTTATCACACTCAATCAAACCTTGGCGTCGAAATTCCCAGCTAACAGCAGTCGAATTTTGTTGAGAGGTGACATTCAGAGACATCATCTTTCCACCTTCCTATAGGCGAGATGAACATCACATTGGATGGCGTCTCATGCCTCCTGCATCTTCCCATCAAGAGGAGATTACTGAACCACAGGAGGATTAGGCAAGAGGAATCCGTCGATCTGATGGTTACCCATTTGAGGATTGGTTCTATTAAGGCTGCAAAGGAGGTGCATGACACTAGAAGTGCTCATGCCAGGTTTAGTTTTTTGGAAAAGCTTTATAAATACCATTTGCATAGAGCTTGGATGCCGAAGGTGATGTGCAGGTTGAGTACCCCCGACAGTGTGCATTGAGGTGTTACCTCTTGTTCTTGGTTGGCATGTTCATGTGTGTGGACAAAAGTGCATCCTATGTTGATGTGCTCTACCTTAAGTACTTCATCAACCTGACTTTGATTCATAAGTACAACCGGGGGTCACCTATTTGGTGTACCTATACTCGAAGATAGGCAAGAGTTATCTTTTGAAGACAAAGAAAATGACAGGGAGTTGCACGCTGCTTACAGCAATTTCTTGTTACTAATATGTTCATAATTCATTTGTTACACATGTCATTAATATTGTATTCGAACCATTTTCAGGGATGGATCATCTCCCATTTCCCTCACATCATCGGGTGGGAAGTTGTGCCTACCTACAATAAAGACTAACCATGTGCAACCGCTTTTGTTATGTACAGGGGGAACAGTGCGGTCGAGCCATACAGAGTCTCTCTTGAAAGTATGGTACTAGATGATGTTCGCTTCTGCTCATACGAGGGTCACCGCCAGACGCGTCCGTTTGACATCATTTCCTTAGGCTCCAAGTGGCCGACATATGGGTAATCTCTTATGTATCCTTATCTGACAAAACGAGTGATGCACTAGTTTGCCTACTTGCGGATTATTCTGAGACCTCCCTATGAGTCTTCTCCTCTTGGCGTCCACCGCAGAGATCTTGTTGCGATACTGGATGATTTCGAGAGTCACTTGGTTGCAGAGGAGTATTGTAAGGAGCCAGCTCTTGTACACTAAGTTGTTGTTAAGGGCTACATAACCTAGTTTTATAGGGTGTTACACCCTATCATGACTCTAAACGCTTCTGAAACACCTAAACCAACTTACTAGGAGGTACTTGAGGTTCAAGATAACTAGGTAAAGAGCGTGACAGTGGTCTGCTGGCGTGTTGTGGGGATTAATAGAAAAGGTATATAGACATGATTCTTTGAGGATGACAGTTCCCAGTTGACACTCGTAGAGAATATGATTGGCGAGTTACGAAATGCTATGCAATACAGTCTGAAGAAGATAAAGCAGAGGGTTCGAAATACACAGTAGGTTATGTTTTGATGTATTATTATTTTTTGTATTTTGAAACAAATACTCCTATTTCCATCTTATTTTCACACCATTACTAAAATCCTCCCATTTCCATCTTATTTTCGTGCCTAGTTTCATGTTATATGCTAGTTATTTCGTCACCCCTTCCACGTTGGTAATGTTGTTCTAGTGGAGCCCACTCTTCCTTCCACACATTTTCTCTTCTTTTTTATCGATTTAAAAGTGAATCAACGCCTAATATATCTCTTCATGCTCCTTTCTTCATTCACTTTCCACAACTAATTTTAATTCTACGTAATATTTTATTCGATGTTTTTCTTCAGTTTTTGCTCTTTATTCATATATTAAGTTTTTCTAAGGAAAAGTTTGGGGCAAAATTCTTGATTATATGTTGCACGTGTTATTTATGAAATGTTTCCTTGTGATTACTTATGCTCAAGTAGTAGTTTAATTAAAGCATTTCTTAATACACCACCCAAGTTTCTTAGGCATTACGTGAAATTTATTTTTTGCCTCCTTTTTCGGATGTGCACATTCGGACGCACTAATTTTTTAAAAAACGCTGATGTGTTTCGGATATGCATATCCGAAAACATTTCTGATGTGCACTTCCGGAAAGATTTCTTATTAATTCGCGCCAGACATTCTTCCTCCCCCTCATTCTTCACATTTTCATTTCCAAACTCTCTCAAACTCTCAAATTTTCAATCACCACAAATCTCGATTTTTTCCACTCGCGTTCGGCGCAGAGCAACATCAACAACGATCAAGAGACTCCAAATCCTCCGTATCTCATTTTAATCGGTAAGCTTTCAAATTTTAGAGTTTCGGAGTTATTTTCGAGTAATCGATTTAGAGTAGACATTTAGGTGTAGAAATTGTTAGGTTGTATGAATAACATAGGTTAAAGACAATGTATGTCTTGTTTTCTGCTTCAAACGGGCGATCAGGACATTAAAATGCTCTTTTGCATGGTACAGTAGCCATGGCTGCCACTTTTAAACTTCAAAATACATACCGGATGTGCACATCCGAAAATACCCAAAGTTAAAAATTATGTGCCCTTCCAGATGTGCACATCCGGAAGACATCCAACGTTAAATATTTTGCATATTTTCGAATGTGCACATCCGGAAGACACTTGGTTTTTTTTTTAGTTTGTTTGTTTGTTTGTTTTAATTATTTTTAAAAAATTCTAATTTATTTATTATGCTTTGCAGATTAGATGGCTGGCAGAGATGATCGTATCATACATGGACAGACAACGCAGCACGCATCTGTCCGACGTGAGCGGATGCAGTCTACAGCTGAGGCTTCCGACGCAGAGGGAGTTGGGGTAGCCCCTACAGCTGAGGGACATCCTACACCACAGCCATCCACATCACAGGTTCAGGGGCGCACACGTCCGGTTCGCCTTTCTGATATCCAGGATGCCTCATCAGTCTGCTCCTCTAGGCTTGACCTGCAGGCAGATAGATGAGATATATGCTGACTACCAGTCCCACTTGGTACCGGAAGAGGCTCGGGCGACCAGAGCGGAGAGAAACTGGAGTGTTGCTGCTGGGTACATTGTATGGTTCTACACCGTCTCACACCCATGCATGGTGCCCACTGCCGAGGGATCGCCACCCAGACCTGCTCATCAGGAGATATTAGAGGAGCGGCAGTCTCAGCTGGACCATACTTAGGATGTCCTACCTCGCTGTCGTCAGATAGAGCAGATAGCGCAACAGGCCATTGCGGACGGTCACCTCCCTGAGGGCTCTGGTGCTAGACTTGCCGTGGATAGGATTATTGCGATTGCTCGAGGGGCACTTCAGTACCGCAGACATCGAGTCAGGATGACGGGTAGGGGACAGAGGAGCAGGGGAGCCAGGGGAGATCCTTCGTTATACACAATAGTTTTTTGTTTGATGTATTCTATTTATATTACATGTATGCACTATATTTTGACAAAGGTTTATTTTATATATATATATATATATATATATATATATATATATATATATATATATATATATATATATATATATATATATATATATCATTTTATTTTATATATGGAAGTTGTCAAATGTATATTAAGTTGCGACGATATATTAACATATGCGACCAAACAAAAAAATCGATTTAAAAAAAAAAATTTCTGCTGTTTTCCGGATCTGCAGATCTGGAATGTTTCCGGATGTGCACTTCCAAAACACATCAACGTTTTTTAATAAATTGTTGAGTCCAGATGTGCACATCCAAAATCAAAAGACAAAACTGAAAATTCAAGTGATACCTAAGAAACATAGATAGGGTGATAAGAAATTCCCTTTAATTATATATCCGAGCTTTTAATGTTATTCAAGCCTTGGTGTCTTTAATTAATGGTGTTCCGACTAATGTTAGTTAGAGTTAAACCTCATATTGTTGTAAACTTTTATTTAATATTAAATTTTTAAGTAACTTAAGTTAAAAATTAAACCTCATCAGATTTGAGATAGATCTCCATATTTAAAGAGCATTTACCAAATATTGATTAATTTTTTAACAACAAATCTACCATCTAAATAAGCCAACTTTAGAGGTGTAAAATCGGAGCGTCTAATTCAAATATTTAATACTAATAATAAAAAAAAATAGTACTTCCGTGTTTTAGAATAAATGAATTATTTGTAAATAAATATTTAAAATAAATAAATATTTTTATTAACCTTCAAGAATTGATCTAGTGGTTGAGGCTTAGATCTTAAGAGTGTGTTGAATCATACAAGACTGGATACCAAGATTTTTTTTAAAAGTATATACATTTTTATTTTGAATTCAATATTTTCAACTTTATATTCATGGGTCAATAAATAAAAACATAATAATAATATTATTATTATTATTATTATTATTATTATTATTATAAAACCTATATAGTCTATGTGAATTCATCGGCTATAATACTCATTTTGAAACCGAAGGTGTAATATATTTTTGTGCTTTGTCATTTTTAAATTTTTCCAACGTTACGATAAACTTTTTTTCCAAATTTAATATCTGAACTTGATTTTTTTTCTTTTTAATATGGTAATTCAATTTAGTCTAAAATATCTAACATGAATCTTTACAAAATTAAAAAATAAAACAACACATGGCCTGTTTTTTTTTTTTTAACTTCACTTAACGACATCTATCAAATTTTTGGTAGGTTTTGCTGACTTTCTCCTTCTAAATCCTAATGGCCTTTTTCTCACCGATGCAGCTTTAGTGGAAGAAGAAAGTGACTTATATGAAATTTGCTGCATTACCTCAAAAAATATTCCATGCCACTGAGGGTGGACAATCGGTCGATTACGGTCGGTTTCGGACCCAAAATTTAAATTCGACTTAAATTACAGTTTCATTTTTATGGTCCAATTTCTACTAATAAAATTTCGGTTTTCGTTGGATTCGGTTAAGTCGGTTTGGCAGTTAAGTCGGATCGGTTTAGTCGGTTTAATATTTATTAGAAAAAATTTATAAAAATGATTTTTTTAAAATTTTTGTATAAGAATATTAAATTTTTAGAATAAAATTATTTTTTTAATAAAAGTTATTATTACGGAATAATATTTTTAATATGATTTGACATTAATTTTGATCATACTTTAACCGATAAATTAAATAATATATAAAATTTTATATTACATATCTTGTATTTTTGGAAATATACAATGCAATCATCAATTTATAAAAATAATAGTATCCTGCAACATTATGAATCTCATTTTTATAGTGAGTCATACATATAGTAATAAAAATAAATAAAAAATATATTAATTAAGTTCGATCGATTTCAGTTTTCGTCGGATCTAAAATTAACATCCGAACCCAACCGAAGCAATCCTATAATATCCAAATTAAGCAACTGAATCAACCTGACATTCAACCCGACCCGATCCATTTGCACAAAAACGACAACGGGTCGGTCGGTTTCAATCGATCGGTTTAAATTTATCCACACCTACATGCCACTTGTGTTTGAATGTGGTTTTCTCTGTCCTTATTTTTCTTTTAGAAAATAATTAACTGTATTAATTTTAAGGTTTAGGATTTAGGGTTATATTTTCAAAGTCAGAGATATTTATATTCATAGGAATATTGAACCAAATAAATATTAAAACGAAGATATTTATATATTTGAGAGTCAAGGACTAAATTCATTAGTAATATCATTGATTTAAATCTACTAAATTGAGTCATTTTAAACTTTCATGTTAATTAAAAGTGTGTTCTTAATATTATTCTTACTTTTTTTTTCACCATTCAATTTCAATTTTACTATGTTTATCCATGCATGATTCAAATTTTGTGAGAAACCTCTTGGTAGTGTATAATATGCCTATTTATTTATTTTCAGGTTGTATACACAATTCATATAAACCAAGTATACAATGTTTTTCTTCAGTTGGAGCGATATACATTTTCATTTTTATTGTTTCTGTCCTTTCTCAAATTCAAACCAGAAAAAAGAGGAAAGGAAAAGAAGAGAAGGTCAAGAGAAACTAAGAAGACATAGTAGGAGGAAGAAAAGAAGAGAAGAAGATAGGAGAAGGAATTGTCGATAAGAGAAAAAGAGAAAGTAGAGAAATAAATAATAGATGTTTAAGAGGAGATAAAAAAAATGTGTTTGTTACCTAAGAGGGCCTTGCAAAATATACCAATGCGAAATACTATTTCTCCACATGCTTGCAAGTAGTAGATTATTTGACCAAACAAATGCACATTTTAAAGATATTTACTAATGAGTATTTATTAGAAAAGGTTATATAAATGGAGTAAATTGTGGTTGTCAACAGTAGAATATAGGTGACAAGTCACAATTTTAATTTTATTATTTTTAATATATTTATTTTTAGTGAGAAACAAAATTGGCGATTAAATAATTTTTAATGATGTTTTGCAAATGTCTCAATAATTATAGCTCAGATAGTTGAATGATCCACCACATTACATGCGATGCATGTATGCTATCTTAGTCAAGAATGTTCATCTCGTTTCAAGATCAATCAGACAGATATATACCACCTCAATAGATCGACAAGTGGTTATACCCAGGGTTTTAAAAAACGATCACGGTCGCGTTGTAGCTTTTGTGATTTCGGTTGGTACAGGTATCACGACATTGATTGCGGTCATCGCGGTGTGAATTAACCACACTTTGTTCTTTTATATAAAAATGGTGATAACTGTAACGGTATATGTAACGCCCTGTATAATATTTGTCTAGAATCATATAATACAAGAGTTATTATCTGGTACTGGCACCATCATAAGTGTCTATTGGCATAATTTACATACTTGACCATTTCTAAAACATAAAAGACAACCTACGATACAAGATATGAAAAGTGACTAAACAATAAAAACTAAGATCTAAGTACAATATCCTTCATTGTACAAGATACACAATACACAATGAAATAACATAATCAAGGCTTCCCTTGAAACACCAAAGCACAACTCCACTTGCAAACTAAACCTGCAACAATACCTGAAAAACAACAACAATAATGAGGTGAGATAATAATCTCAGTGAGTTCCCCTATCTTATGGGTTCACTCGGCTCTACATAGTTCTAATCAATTCTATCTCAAGTCAAAGGGGAAAGGGATAAAACTTGAATTCACACAGTTTGCAATGTATGAAAACATGTCTCTTGAGTTCATTAACTCAAACAATCACTAATCGGAAACCTTACCAATGCATCTTTCCCCAGCCAACCCTACGTCTAGAGTTACCGACACGGGTCACGGATCCTTGTAAACCTTGACATACGAAATGGATTCGGATCCAAGGGAAACATAGTCCACATGAATCGTCACTTCTCATGGGCCGTACCCCATATAGTGTCTCTTTACCCGTAAGCTCCATTCGCTTATGTAATCACTAAGGATATCGTAATTGTATTTGACAATCACAAGGCATCATATTCGCCGTAACCATAAACAACACAAACCATACATGTTTCATACAAAGCTCTCCTCACAACTAGATAATTACTTGCCAATGATACACACCTAGGCATCCTTGCACAAGCATTGCCATCTATGTTATTCATTATGAACTAATTGTCTTACTAATTCATTTCATTAGTTAATATCAAGGGTTTCCTCATCATTCTTATAGTCTTTTAAGCATGTCATCACACAATCACATTCATATATATCATGCATAAACACAAACGGTAACATAGTATAATGCATCAAGCATAAACATCTCACATAAGGCATAAAATCATCATTATTTCTCTACCGACATTCTTGGTTAATTTGTGATCACATAATAGTTAGGCCTTTCGGAGCCAAACCCCTCACCAAAACACCGAATCAATCCTCATGGTATTCATCACAACACAAGGTGTTCCTTATCACCCACTCATATATCATTAATTTACACATTCATTTAATTTCAATACTACACAATTATTCAAACTGACACAAGTTAGAGTGCATAGGAACTTAGTTGATCCCAATTGACACCCAATTGAGCATTTAAGGGAAATATGAGGTATTACAGTATCAGCACCTGCCTAAACCATTTTGTCGCAACCGTTTTCGAGACTGTGGTTAATTGGGAGAATTTAAATTGATTTTGGAATCATGAATTAATGATAATATAATTACAATTTAGAACATGAAAATCAGGAATTAATAGCAGTTTAAAACAAATATAATTTAAAATTAGTATTATTTTATTTTAAATTTATATAATGTGAGTTTTTATTGTTCAACAATAGAGTAATTGATTCTCTCACCAACTACTGTTATTATTCAATTCTCCCAACTACTGGTATCTTAAGTTTCTTTTTTTTTTGTTGATAAAACGATATCTTAACTTTCTGAAGCAACGTTATAGTCTCACATGGTTTATAATAAAAAATATTACTCTATTTTTTAATGTATAGTTTTTAAATTATGTATGACTAAAATAGTATTTTTTTTTTAGAATGAGAAATAAATGAATTCTTTTGTTGTTTAAGTATATAATGTGAGTCTTTATTGGTAAACAATAGAGTAATATTTTCTCTCAACATCTACTGGCATTATTCAATTCTCCTAAGTACTGGTATCTTAAATGGAAAATAAGATTAACTGTAACGATATTAACACAGTCACATATTCTTCAACCCATATTCTTTCTCCCAGAGATATCACTTTGAATATTTTCAATCTTCTTCTTTAAATAGATGTTGAGAATATATATGTTGAAGATTGAAACTACCCATTGTACAAGTAGCCGTTGAAGGTCTTTAACTAATGTATAATAAGGTGAGCTAAAAACTCAACTAGCATAAAGATGTTGAGAGGAGCAGAGCAGAGGTCAAAATAGTTGGAGATATAAGATGCTAACAACATTACTTTATGCTGATTAGACATACAGTAGTGTACCGTCGTCATGTGATCTTCTTTAGATAACTTATGACTGGAGGCTTCTTGTAGACATTTGTTGAAGCTTGTTCAGAATCATTGTTATCTTTATACTTAATTTTCTGAATTAGAGGATTTTTATAGAATTAGTTAAAGCATGATCAGAAGTAAAAGTATGTCTTTAGAACCTGGTTGGAATGAGACTTCAGAGACTTGAGTTCACAGGTTCTGAGCTTGCCTTCATCAGAGTCTTGATCAGAACTACTCTGGATGAACACTTTTAGAGTTGATGACTTGATTTAGACAAATTCCTTTAAAGCAGTTTCTTTAGAATTGCTGATGAAGCTTATTCAAAAGATGCAGATTCATTCCTTTATAACAGAATCTGCTTTCTTCAAACAACTTCAATCTTTAGAGCTTTACTGATATTTGTATTTCAAGTAAGTTTAGGTTCACCATCTGAAAGACTTTAGTTGAATCTTCAGATTCTGAAAGCTTGGTTCTGATCCTTCAGATTCAGAAGAACTTTGCTTCCCTTTAATGATTCTTCTAAGTGATTAACTTGATTTATATCAAGGTTAATGTCTTTTGATTTTGCACACTTGAACAACCATATTATTCTTTAAATACTTTGTTATCATAAAAACCTTTTAAGGGTATGAACAAATCTTGTTCTAATACTTATAAATACTTCAGTCCTAAGGTTGAGAGAAGATATTGAATTCACTCAGCAATCTCTCACATACATAGCTTTTCACCATCCCAGCACGAGCTTGCTTTACCTGCACAATAATCCTAAAACTCTCAAACAACCCTCAACAACTAGGAGTTACCCCTCATTGTACTTTTATTAAGTAAAAAATTTGTAAAAGCTTTAATAAATAAAAATTTCTTATGTTTTATCATGTCTTGAGTAAGCTTAGTACAGATTATGCCCTCTATCTTTTTGTCATTTGCTTACATGACCCATTTAGTATCTTCAATGAATGTATTTCCTTCTAACTATTTCGTCTAAATATCATTTCCCAATAACTCAAGAGGATTAAGGTTGATGGTGTTTTTTTCGACCATGATGTTATTAGAGACTACATTAAATAAGAGGTAAAATGATGATTCTTATTAAACCTCTGATTAATTATCAAGTTCATTATTCCATAACTTTGGAAAGTTATCTAATGATATCATATTTCCAAAAACACCTTTGGCTTCGAGTGTTGTTAACATCATCGGGTATTGGCTCATGCCAACTAAGGCTAAGATATATGATACTAAGCTCACCTTTAATGGATGCTTCATAATGATAGTCCGTTATCATGGTATTTTATCAGTAATTTCTAGTGTTTTTAGTAGTATTTAGATGAGAATTACATGGTTTAAAGATGAATTATCAATATTCAAGACAAAAGAGAAAGATGTGAGTTTTCATCACATTTTATAACATGGCGTATATCGAGTAATTTGATAATATCTAGAGTTTCGTAACTCTGATCAAGGTGGGACTGACGGAAAATCAAATCGAACAAAAAGTTATAGATATTAAAAAAATCGTGTGGTGATCACTTTAAATTGCGCACCGATTTGAACCAAAAGTGTGCAGAGATCACTTTAAATCACACAATAATTTGGGAGCATTTACACCACTATAAAAGAATTTTTTCTGAATTTTATCGGAGAGAAATCATATTAGAGACTTGATGGCTGTAAGGGTTTCGGGAGTGAGGATTGAATGGTTTTTACCATTGAACATCAATTTTTTTCTTCAAATTTATGTATCTTTCTTCTAACCTTTTGACTAAGAATAATTTGATTATGAGTAGCTAAATTTTTTTATATTAGGCCTGAATTTATTTTGATTTGTATGAAACCCAAGCAATCGGTCCATTACTATTCTATAAAATTGTTATTTTAGTATTATTCAATAAAATTTATGTTTAATGGCATTTATTTGTTGAAGAATATATCAATTTATTCTAGGTTTTAAATGATTATTAACGCTAAAATTTGAAACTTAGTCTAATTTAACTATTTAAAATTTGTAATTACTTTAGAAATAAGAAAGTATAATTTTGTGATATAGGAATTAAAGTTCGATACAAATTTGTTTTAATTTCGAATTCTCCTAAGAGAGTAGGGGATTGTTATTAAAAGAAAAGGCTATACACCAAGAGATTGGGTATAACTATTTTGTTAATTCATCTTAATACTAGTGGAACAATTTTAGGGAATAAACACACTTAACAAATAGTGATAAATAAAGGATTTGAGAAAGGCTTAATAGTTTTTAATCTTTAATAACTTTCACATTTTTATTGCAAACCAAAATTTTATGAAAAACCCCTCAATTTAGTAGTTTTAGTAAGATAATATTGTTGTGTTGGAATCAAGCGATCTCTATAAAAACAAACTTGTTATAAATTTTAGGTGATTTCTTAATACATCATCCAAGTTTTTTAAGCACCATGTGAAATTTCATTTTTCCTCCAGATTCCGGATTTGCACATCCGGACGCACCAAATTTTTAAAAAACGCTGATATGTTTCGGATGTGCACATCCGGAAGAATTCCTGATTTGCAAATCCGGAAAAAATCAAAAGAATTCCATAAAATCATTTACTTCTAAATATAATTAAATCCAATCTAATTAAAATCCAATATAATTAAAATTAATATAATTTTTTCAATATAATTAAATCCAATATAATTAAAATCTATATTAATTAAAATTAATATGATATTTAATATGATTAATTTTTTTCAATATAATTAATAGGATTAATATGGTATTTAATTCTAAATTATTTTTTTATATTGAAAAAATTAATTTAATTATATTGGCTTTAAAATTATATGGTATTTACTTCTAAAATTGGATTTAATTATATTGGTATTTAAAATTATATGGTATTTACTTCTAAATTATATGGTATTTACTTCTAAATTATAATTAAAATTATATGGTATTTACTTCTAAAATTAATTTAATTATATTGGATTTAATTATATTGAAAAAATCATATTAATTTTAATCATATTAATTTTAATTATATTGGATTTAATTATATTGAAAAAATCATATTAAGTTTAATTATGTTGGATTTTAATTATATTGGATTTAATTATATTTAAAAGTAAATTATTTTATGAAATTCTTTTTATTTTTTTCGGATTTGCAAATCAGGAATTCTTCCGGATGTGCACATCCGGAACATATCAGCGTTTTTTAAAAATTTGGTGCGTCCGGATGTGCAAATCTGGAATCTGGGGGCAAAAATAAAATTTCACATGGTGCCTAAGAAATTTAGGTGGTATATTAAAAAATCTTCAAATTTTATTACTTGACGGTGTTTTAAAACCTTTGTTAAATAATCCATCAAGTTTTTGCGCAGTTGTAGGGAATTATTGAGTTATTTAAACAAGATAATTAAATAATATTTACCGGTTATTTTTAGCATATAATTATATCATAGCGTTATAACATCAAAAAAATATTAATTAATAGTAATATATATCTATATGTTTCAGGTTACCATCATGGTTCAAAAGTTGGGTTAATTGTGATTTATCCCCCTGACATATGAGCGAATTTTGATTTACCCTCCTACATGCCTTTGGGCAACGGTTTTTTTGAAAAAATCGTTGCCAAAACCTGCCTATGACAACGGTGGAAGGGTAAATCAAAATACGTTCATATGTCAGGGGGGTAAATCACAATTAACTCTTCAAAAGTTTTAAGTTTTTATCATAAGAAAATTAAACCATAGATAAACACTCTGCAACTTAAGAAAGGTAAGTTAGACAAATGTAAATCAACTTTTCAATAATTATTGGTTATCAACGAGTGTTTTAATTTTAATTTTTATTCTAAAATCAGCAGGGATATGTATTTTGGTGTTTTTGCCTTAATGAATATGGAATGGAAGAAGGCAAAAAGGAGAGTGTTCAGAGATATTAGAGGTAATGTGTGGGATTCATATCCACAGTGTTTTAAAAATCGGACCGGACCGGCCGGTTGGACCGAGAACCGGTCAGGTAATCGGCCGAGTTTACTTGCTCGATCGGCCATGTCTTCGAACCGGTGAAAACCGGTGTGAACCGGTGCGAACCGGGAAAACCGGCGGTTCAACTGCTTATTTTAAAAAAAAAAAATTATTATTTTTTTTTTAATTTTTTTTACTCAAATACATAGAAACTTTTCTCCAAGAATACTAGTGATCACTCATTTGATTCAAGTGATATACAAATTAAGTTTCGTAATATCCACAAAACTATTTTTACTATTTTGTATTTATATTGATTGAAAAACCATCATACAAATATTTGTATAGAAATTTAAGAACACAGATTAAAAAAAACTAAATATAATATAATTTTAGACTTAACTGATTTCTATTATATATATAGACTTGGAAAATTTATTATTTAGAATAATGTTAATATTTGTATTGTTTTAATTATTAACATTAAAACTGATTTTCTATTAATATTAAAACTATGAATTTAAATTAAACTCTGTTTAATTAGACTCTGTTTAAAATTTACAATTAAACTCTGTTTAAAATTTGAATTTAAATTATGAATCTGTGAATTTATGATATGATATTTTCAAAAAATTTAAGTGCTAGTTATATTTTTTAGCGACTGAATCATCCGGTTCGACCGGTTTTATCGGTTTTATATCTATTATAATGACAGGTTTATTCAACCGAGTTATCCGGTTTAATCCGGTTTGGTCATGCGGTTCGACCAATAACCCAGTGGTTCGACCGATAAACCAGTGACCCAGTACCCTCACCGGTTTGATGATCGGTCCGGTTTTTAAAACACTGCATATCCACCTAGGAGAAGGAAGTCAAATGAAGAGGAAGATGATAGTTTATCTATTTATTTTTCTCAATTTCCAGGCCGTTTCAAGGCGAGGGATATTTTTGAGCTTTTTGGTGATTATGGAAGATTGATTGAAGTAGTTATTTCGCCAAAAAGAAATAAATTTGGGAGGAGATTCGGTTTCGCAAGGTTTGAGGAAGTGGAAGACTTGAAGATCTTAGCTCTAAAATTGGATAACATTTTAGTTGATGAGATTAAGTTTCATGCCAATGTTCCTAGATTTTCTAGGAAACCTTCAGCACAGAGAGGTTCAGCAGCGGATTCTAATCTGAACAGGGGTCAACCAGTTCTTAATGGCAGAATAGGGAAGGGAGAGGAAATAGTCAGGAGGAATTTTGGTATCAAAACTTTTGCGGAAGTTCTCAATGGTGATAATCTTAACATTGGTCAGGCAAATAAAGAACCGGCGCATATCAAGTATCAGTCAATAGAAGATGATTTATTAAGGTTTAAGAAGGATTTTGTGGGTGTAGTGATTGAACCAGGAATGACATATAACATCAAAACCAGCTTTGAAGTGGAAGGTTACTTCTCTGTTAAAGTTACACCTCTTGGTGCTAATTTATGCCTTCTTGAAGAGGATGAATCAGGAGAGATTAAAGATCTGATTAGGGAAGCTAAAAGTTGGTGGGGACAATGGTTTTCTGAGATAAGGGAGTGGAAGGAGGAGGATATGGATAATGAAAGGGTGACTTGGTTTAGATGTTATGGTATTCCATGTCATGGATGGAATTTTAAGCTTTTCGAATTGCTTGCTAACACAGTAGGGAAGTATATGTGCGTGGACGAAAACACTTTGAAAGGAAGCTATATGGATGTGGCGAGGATTATGATGCGCAACCGATGTGTGGTGGTTATTAATGAGACGTTTAGTATTTTGATTAATGGAGCGAAGTTCAGAATTAAAATTTCTGAAGATTTTCATGGTTCACTGCGTATTTCACCAAAGGATCCTTCTGCCTTTATCCCCAGTTATTCTTCTTCTTCGGAGTCGGAGAGTCAATAAAGTCGAAGTGCTAGGGAGGATGATTTTAATGATAAGATGGGATACGTAAAGTCTTTGTTTGGACAGAAGGTTGCGTCTGGAGAAGACAATTTGCAGGAAAATGTATCTCCTATAACCTTAGGCTGTAAGGATCAACGTGTGGTCTTGTCAAAAGAGGATAGCCTTTTAAGGTTAACAAGATTTGATGAGGCTATTGTTGTTGCTATGGAGTCTACGTCTCTCGATAAAATGATTAAGGATGTTGGGACTATTCTTTTGAGTGGGGCCAAAGAGGATGGTATAAAGTCTAATCAGTTGGTTTCTGACGAGGGAATTATTTCCAAATCACTTTTTAAGAATATCTCAAATGGTAACAAAAAGGTCAAGTTGTGCAGTGTTAAGGAGGTCATTGGGCCTTTGGTTAAAAAGAATTCTAAGCCCAAAAAGAAGATTTTGGACTCGGGCCCGTTGATCCCATCTGTTTCGGTGGATTCTATTTAGTCCTTTTCACAACCTTCATACTTTAACATTCTTCAAATTAACAGATCGAAGCCTCAAGGGGTGCGACCTCCATTCTTAGATAATGAAGTTTCTGCTTCTCATCTTAAAGAAGGATCTGGGAGTTTTTCAGCAGGGGCTATTTTGAGTTGTGATCCTATATCAGATTCGGATGTCAGAAATTGTAATTTTAGATTTTGGGATTCAATTGAAACTAATGTTGGGGATAAGGTGTGGAGTGCGATATCCAAGCTGGGTGTGACTGATAAAGACAATAAGAAGGATTATTCGAAGAAGATAGCGGGAATGGAAGCAAAGGATAAAGCGAGATTTTCTAGTAAGAAGGCGGCTCACAATGGTTCTCAATGATAATTGGATCATTTAATATTAGGGGAGGTGGTAATATTTCGAAGAGAAAAAGAACCAGTTATATCATCAATTCTGGTAAGGCTGATATGTTTTTTATTCAGGAATCAAAGTTAAAGGATTCGGATTCTGCTGTCATTAAAAGCTTTTGGTTAGGGCAAGATATTGACTGGTCTTGTAGTAATGTAAGGGGATTGTCTGGTGGTTTAATCATTTTGTGGAGGAAGGAGATTATTCATATCTTTTCTTTTAGAGGTGAAGATACTTGGGTTTGAAGTTCCTTTGGAAAGATGAAGTCTATTATGCATTTAATATCTATTCTTCTTGTAATTTCAATTCCAAAAGAATGCTTTGGAGGGATCTTATAAACCTGAAGAGTAAATTCAATGATGGTATGTGGGTGGTGGGAGGCGATTTTAATGCAGTTTCTTGTGGTTCTGAGAGGAAGGGGAGTAAGGGGCCGGTTAACTGCTGAACATAGGGATTTTGTTGACTTTATCCATAACTTAGATATGGTAGATCCTCCTTACTTTGGAAACAAATTCGATTGGTATAGTGGAGATGGAAAGATGATGAGCCGAATCGACATATTTCTGGTTTCTGAGGAGTTGATTAGCATATGGGGGTGGTTGGTCAAACTATTGGGAGTAGGGACGTTTCAGATCATTGTCCTATTTGGTTGAAAGTTTCTAGTGCAAATTGGGGATTGAAACCGTTTAAGTCCAATGATTGTTGGTTTTGTGACAAGGATTTTTTTACCTTTTGTTGATAAAGTGTGGAATGAGTCTAAGATTGTTGGTAGAAGTGACTTTGTTATCAAGGAGAAGTTTAAGCTTTTGAGGGACAGATTGAGAATTTGGAGTAGAGAGGTTTTTGGCTGGCGAGATTTGAAAATTGAGAATGAAGTTAACGAGATCAACAAGTTAGATAAACTTCTTGAAGTTTGTGGGGATTCTATAGTTAAGGATTTGGTTATTGAGAGAGCTGCAACATGCAACTCTATGTGGCGTCATATGTTCATTAAAGATAACATGCTGATGCAAAAGGCGAGAATGAAATGGACTAGGGACTGTGGCATAAATTCCAGGTACTTTCATAATATTGTAAAGGAAAATTCAAGAAGAAAATTCATTGGTGTTGTGGTTTCGAAGAGAGGGATGGTTGAAGAAGTAGCTGAAGTGAAGGAAGTTGTGTGGAGTTTTTTCAATAACAAGTTCAAGGAAGTCGACAACAATAGGCCTTCTTTTGAAGATTTTAGCTGCAACTCTCTTTCAGAAGCTGACATCTTGTTATTGGAAGCCCCCTTTTCCGAGATTGAGATCAAAGATGTTGTGTGGAGCTGCGATAGCTCAAAAACTCTGGGGCCTGACGGGTTTAGTTTCAGTTTTATCAAAGAATGTTGGACCATTCTTAAAGAAGATATAATCAAGTTTGTGACAGATATTCATAGCAGAGGTTCTCTCCCTAAGGTTATCACTTATGTTTTTCTTACTCTTATCCCTAAGGCGAAGCATCCTGAGAAGCTTGAAGACTATAGACCCATTGGGCTGGTAGGTAGTCTCTACAAGATAATTGTGAAATTGTTAGTTGCTCGTCTGAAAAGAGTGTTGGGAGGCTTAATTTATTGTTGTCAATCGGCTTTAGTTCCGGGGAGACAATTTTTGGATGGAGTGGTAATTGCAAATGAGGTTGTTGATTATGCCACTAGAGAGAAAGAAGAATGGATGTTGTTTAAGGTTGACTTTGAGAAAGTGTACGATTGCGTAAATTGGAATTTTCTTAGATTCATGATGAAGAAGATGGGTTTTGGTTGTCTTTGGATGAGGTGGATGGATGCCTGCATTTTTAATGTTTATTTGTCTATTCTGGTCAATGGTAGCCCTACGAGGGATTTTGCGGTTGAGAGAGGCTTACGTCAAGGCGACCCGCTATCACCTTTTCTTTTTGTGATTGTGGCTGAAGGATTATCATCATTGGTGAATAAGGCAGTGGTCAGTGGTATGTACAGAGGGTTTAAAGTGAAGAAGGATGTTTCGGTGGAAATTATTCAATACGCGGACGATACTCTTCTCGTTGGTCAAGGTGGTTGGGAAAATCCGTGGAGTATCAAAGCTATACTTCGTGGTTTTGAACTAGTATCTAGTTTACGTGTTAATTTTCATAAGAGTCGTTTGATAGGAATCAATGTCAGCAATCACTTTTTTGCGGCAGCATCTAACTTTCTTGCTTGTAAGGTTGAGGATTCTTGCTTTTCTTTCCTTGGAATTCCTATAAGTTCGAATCCTAGAGTGTTAAAACTTGGGCGAATTTAATTGACAAATGCGAAAATAGATTAGCATTGTGGAGAGGTAGACATCTTTCATTTGCAGGAAAAATAACTTTGATCAACTCTGTTTTGAGCAGCCTCCCGATTTTCCTTCTTTCCTTCTATAAAGTTCCAGTATTGGTGAGGCGGCATATTGATAAACTCAGGCAACTTTTTCTGTGGTGAGGGTCGATCGACAAGGCTAAGATTCATCGGGTTAAGTGGGACACTGTATGTAGGCCTAAGGATCAAGGAGGACTTTGTATCAAATACATTGAAGAGTTTAACATAACTTTATTATCTAAATGGAGATGAAGGATTTTAAGTACTGAGAATGCCTTGTGGAAGAAAGTCTTGAGAGCGCGTTACGGAGAATTGGAACATAGCATGTTGTTAGAAAAAGGTTTTGATGGGTTGTGTGCTGCTTCATTCTGGTGGAAAGATCTTTGTAAAACTGGTGAATTGGCTTTTAATAAGGGCCTAAGTTTTGCTGATTCTATAACGTATTCCTTTGGTGATGGTTGTTCAATCCCTTTTTGGATTGCTAAATGGCATGAAGCTGGTGTTTTGAGGGATATCTGTCCAAATTTATATGATAACAGTAGTAGTAAAAAGGAAGTGGTTGGTAATATGGGCATTTGGTCTACTGAAGGTTGGTCTTGGGACGTTTTGGGATTTAGTAAAGAGTTTTTGACAGCAGGTGGAGAGGAAGTTCAGCTTTTGCAGAATTTACTGTCTAATACTCAACCGGTTCAGGACGCTAAGGATTCGATGGTTTTGAGGAATTCGAATACTGATTCCTTTACGGTTAGCGAAGGCTATTAGCAGATGAGATGGGATTAGGCTCCTCAATGGCACGAACCAGAAACAATTAATGTGATTGGTCTTTTGTGGAAGACAAGGGTTCCGACTAACATTAAGACTTTTGGCTGGAAAAATTTTCTCGGTCGAGTGGCGACAACAGAATAATTGTTATCAAGAGGAATTTTTTTTTTAGGAGGATAGGAAATGTAATTTTTGTGATCTGCTTTTGAGGATATGAAACATTTAATTTTTACCTGTAAATTTTCTTCGCAGGTGTGGCACAACATGGGACGGTGGTTGGATTGCGACGTTTTGTTCGCTGAAGATGTTTCTCAATTTTTCATACTTTGGCGGGGTGTTAGGAAATCGGAAGGGGTTAGAAATATGAGAAGTGCGGTTTGGCTAGCAGTAGTTTGGAACATCTGGAAGGTCAGGAATGAAGCGATTTTCAATAACGGTATTTGTAATCTAAATGATCTGATTTGCAATATTAAGATTATGGCTTGGATATGGTCTTGCATAGGAGAAATTAGCTATTCCAACTCCGATTTCTATGATTTTTGTAAGTCGACGGTCGGATAGGCTAGTTGGTGTTGGTAGGAAATTTTTCTATATATAACTTTTGTATATCGGATTGAGTACCCCTTGTACTCTATTTATATCAATTTGCTTTTTGAAAAAAAAAAAGAAAATATTCAGCATGCAGTCTCTCCCAAAACAAATATGTGGTAATATTAGGCTATATATGAAGAATGAAAAATTAAAAAAGCATTGGGTACCATATTTGGAGGATTAGAAATTTATATGTTACCACCTGGTCCCACTCCGGCTATGGGAACTAGACAAAACAATATTTTTGTAAATTTTTTGTCAATGTTGCTAGAGAGTGACATGTATTTCGAAGTTTTATGTGTAATATGAAGGTGATAATAAATATTTAATATTACCACTTTTATTATATTGTTGGTTGACTCTTTATTTTTCATTCACGAGTCTTAAAATATTAGGGAACCACAAGTATTACTAAAATATTATAATTAAAATTTATAATATTTAAATATTATTTTAAGACAAAATAACTTCAACACGGTTATAAAAATGAATTATTAAAATTACTAATTAAAAATTAAAAATTAAAAATTATTTTTATAAATGAGAAAATGGGAAAATTTTATATAAAAATAATTTTTCATTTATATTATATTCGTATCAACAATATATTTTTCTTGTATATAAAAATAAAGTCGTTTTGTCAGATATTTGTATCAACAATTAATTAAAAGAAATTATTTAATATTATTTTTAAATCATAAGTTTTAATTAAAAATCAATTAATTAATATTGTTGGTTAAAGTGTCTACGTGTTCTTGTGATGCTTTTGAATTTGTGTGTTATTATTCTTGATGATGTATCTTAGTAATTTTTTAAATATATTTTTTCCTTTTAAGATCTATAAATTTTGATAAATTCATCGTATCTTAACCTTACACAAACATCGTATCTTAACCTGACGCTCAAGCAAGTACAAGAGAAGAAGGTTAGAGTGTTAAGAAGTGAGTTGGGTTGGGCCTGCTCGACCCTCGGGATGGGTTGACCGAATCTGCGCGACGTCGCGGGGATATGAGAAGTCTGAAGCGAGGTGAATGGGAAGGCGCTCGTTGGGAAATGAAAAGACGTGTGTGGGGAAACGTGTGCCACGCGTCACAACTCATCATTCCCTAGGGCGGCTACCGCAATCGATTGCCTAGGAGCCCTCGAGACTCGTGAGAGCCCCATAAATACGGGAAGCCCATGTCATTCACACATTTTTTGCTCTCCCTTTGCTCTAACTTTCCCTTCCTTCGCTCTCCCTTCAACCGCCGTTCGCCTCCGTTCGCCGCCGCTGACAGCCGTACCGGAACCCTACTGGAAGTACTTTTTGAAGTAAGTTCTCTCTTTTCCCTCTTTTGCTTGCATTTGTAGGGTGATTCTTAAGGTGAACTGATGAGGTTCCCGTGGAAATCACGAAATATCCGGCAAAAACGGAGGAATTTCATAGTTTATTCGTTGAATCTCGCGGGGAGAGACGATGAAATCCACGAGGACATGAAGAATGTCCCGGGGTCGTGAGATGAACGTCTCTCAGTTCTTTTGTTGAATCTCCCGGGGATAAATGATGAAATCCCCGAGGAATGTCACGGGGACGTGGGTTCAATATCTCGGGGTCCCGCCCAACGCCGCTCCCCGCGGACCTGAGGATGGTCGCGGGCTCGCGTTCCCCGGCGTTCCCTCCTCGCCCTTTCACTTGATCAGCGGTGGAAGGGATGGATTTGATATGGGTCATCGAATTCACCGTTTCCTTCTGCTTTTCAGGTAAATGGACGTATTGCAAGTGGCCGAGGGGTCTTTGGATATCTACGACGGGCCTGGTTCACCTATGGCGGAGAAATCCAGCGCCGGGGAGAAGACGCCCGACGAGTGGGCCTGCGAGGAGGCCGTGAACATGATATCCGAGTTCGTCGACCTGGATGAGGAGGGAATATTTTGTACCGTCGAACACCGCCTTATAGGTTCACCGAAGTCGTGGAACGTGTTTAGGCCTCTGCCACACCATCAGATCTGCTCGACGTACAGCGGGATGCGGTTCCCCGTCTACGAGTTTATGTTCGACGAGGCAGGGTGGCGTCTTCCTTTCACGGATTTCCAGCAGACTGTATTTACCTGGCTGCGTTTGGCCCCTTCTCAACTCCACCCCAACTCTCTTGCTTTCATTAGGGCCTTCGAGCTAGTGTGCAAATATCTGAAGATCGGGGCGACCGTGCCCTTGTTTTTCCGCATTTTCCATCTTCAGCGACAGGTCGGGGACGGTAGGCACGGTTGGGTGTCCTTCAAACAGGTGAACAACCTGTTTCACACTTATATGGACTCCGTGCGGAATTTCAATTACCGGTACTACCTCGTGAGGTCGGCCACACATGAGGCCGTGAATACCATGTAAAATCGGGTTGTCAAAGAGGTGGGTGGACGGCGAGAGGTTTCCCTTGTGCCTAAGTTCCCGTTGTTCTGGACTGAAGAACACTTCAAGAGGGGAACAGACAGCTATATCGTCAGCCCCGGTAAACTTTGTGAAGGGGATCGCTTGGCTCACGAGGCCATAGTTAAGTTCGTCAGTGGGTTTAACAGAGCAAAGCTCGTGATGCCAAACGGGGACTTCGTTCTGGGCGACGACGGGCAAGTCTTGACGAAGCGTCGAGTGATTAATACTAGGGCTCTCCTCGAGACGTTTTCTGACGAGGAGGCTCTCGAGCTGTTAGGTGGGGGTGGTCTCCCCGACTTGTCTTTCCCTTCATCCTTCTTTTCGAACTACTGAACTCTTTGTTTTCTTTGCAGATAAGATGTCGAATGCTGAGGAGCGCTTCAAGAAGCTGAAGGCCAACCGCGCTGCGAAGAAAGGAGGCAAGAGTCGTGTCGACCAGCTCCGAGTGCAGGAGTCCGTTCCCACCCCGGTACCCGGGGGTTCCTCTGGCTCTCACCAGGGTAGTGATTCTCTCAGCCCCCAGAGCTCTCCGAAGAGGCAACGGCTTGCAGACACAGTGGACATCGACCTTACCGAGCACGAGAGCCCTCCTGCCATGAAATTTGTGCTCCCGCCTTGTCACACAAGGCCGAACTTCTTTATGGGGAATAATTCGTTGTGCGTGGGTGGCCCCGAAACTCAGGCCATCTTAAGCGTCGACAAGGCTTCTCGGCGAAGGATGCTGGTGGAGGATGTGTCTGCTGTGATGCGGGTTTGTGCGGCTGCCTTGGTTCTGAACGACGAGGTGTGCCCCGCAAGCGAGCTGAACAAGTTGCGGGAAAATTTCCAATCCATCTCAGCCGAAATGGAGAAGGTGGGTAAGGAGCTGGCTGACTGCAAAAGCCAGAACCAGGCCCAGGTCGAGCTTCAACATAAATTGGAAGAAAAGTTGAAGAGTGCTGAGGAAGAGCGGAAACGTCTTGTCGGTGTCGAGGAGGAGAGGGATCGTCTCTTGGCGAGGAATGCTGAATTGGAGGAGGTTGTCCGCCCTGCTGAGGAGGAAACCGAGGAGGATAGGTTGCTGACTTCGCGGGCAGCGCTGATAGCGAAACTCCGGGAAGCCGAGGAAGATAATCTCGCGATCGCGGGCATAGGTTTCAAGAACACGGTGGAGCAGCTTTGGGTCCTCAACCCCGACCTTTCGGCCGAGGGGGTTGACCCCGACTACGAGGTGGTCGACGGTCAGATCGTGCAACCGATGAGAATTGACGAGGTCCATGATCCCGAGCAGCCTGAAGGGACCGCCGCTGAGTAGGATTTTCTTCCCTGTTCTGTTCGGCCTGCGAGCCATTTTTATTTATTGTAATATTTCTGCCTGGCCTGCGTGCCAGGGGCTTTTTGACATTTGATTGTAATATTTGTACACCGGGCTTCTGCCCGTTTAATGTACCTTTGTTTATCTGCTAGTGTTGTTTGCATGGTTTTAATTGTGTGTGATGTTAACGCATTTGCTATACTTTGTTTTCTTGTCTAAGTATTCAAGACTTTAGGATTGCTCGACCTTGATAGTCCCTGACCGTGTGGAGAGCTGGTCGGTTGGTCGGAGACGTATTCTGACCTTCAACGAGGCTAAGAGCTCGGTCGAGGTCTTAGCTTCGTGGCGTGAACTTCCCATCGCGAGCTGGGTGTTCTGCCTGAATGGTACAACGACGGCGGAGCTCGGTCGAGGTATCCTCGTCGGATCAAAGTCCTCGTGCACACACAACGCGGTCTTTGATCATCGTGTTCTGTCTAGGGGTGTCGGGCTCGTACCTTAGCGCGTCCCCGTAATCGCGGTGCTAGTGTGTCGCGAGCAGTGCTTAACTGTAATATTGTTTTAGCTTTTCATCGTTCCATGGTCGAGTAAGTTCTTCCCCGTGCAGATTTTCGAGGAAATAGGCTTCTGTCCCCGTTTTCGCGCAGACGCGTTACGGGCCCTCCCAGTTCGCGGCGAGTTTGCCTTCTCGTGAGTCTTTCTGCTTCCTTCGTAGGATGAGGGTGCCCACCTGAAAATCACGTTTAATAACTTTGTCGTTATAACGTAGTGTTATTTTCTGCTTAAGCGAAGCTTCTCGGAGAGAAGCGCCTGAACGTATCTCCTCGACAAAATCGAGCTCTTCTCTCAAGGCTTCGTCGTTCGCGTCCCCTTTGAGGAGGGCTTCTATCCTCCTCGAGGGTTCCCTGATCTCCACGGGGATCACCGCTTTGGTTCCGAAGGTTAGACGGAAGGGGGTCTCCCCGGTTGTGGTGTGTGGGGTCGTCCGGTAGGCCCAGAGGACGTTGTGTAGCTCCTCGACCCACCGTTGTTTGGCGTCGCCTAGTCGACGTCTTAGTCCTCGGAGGATCACCCAGTTCGCCGCCTCAGCCTGTCCGTTCGTTTGAGGGTGCTCGACCGACGTGAAGTGTTGCTTCGTGCCTAGTTTTGTGATGAAGTCTTCGAAGTTCCTGTCGGTGAACTGTGTTCCGTTGTCGGTGATGATAGCTTAAGGCACGCCGAATCGCGTGAGGATATTTCTTTTGTAAAAACGTAGTATGTTAAAGGTCGTGATTTTGGCCAACGTTTCCGCCTTAATCCACTTCGTGAAGTAGTCCACCCCGACGATGAGGTATTAGTTTTGATACGACCCCTGGACGAAAGGTCCGAGGATATCCATTCCCCACCACGCAAACGGCCATGGGGAGGACAGTGAACTGAGCTCGTTGGGAGGAGCGAGGTGCATGTCCCCGTGTCGTTGGCATCTGACGCACTTCTTGACGTGTTCCTTGGCGTCCTGTTGCATGGTGGGCCAGTAATACCCTGCTCGAAGCGCCTTACGGGCTAACGATTGCCCGCCGAGGTGTTGCGCATTGATTCCCTCATGGATCTCCTGGAGTATGTCGGGGACCTTGGTCTCCTCGACACATCTGAGGAGGGGAATAGAGAACCCTCATCGGTATAGCTTATCCTCGACTATAGTGTACGAGCACGCCCGCCTCTTGACCATTCCTGCTTCTTTGGGATCTTCGGGGAGTTTGCCCGTCATGAGGTATTCGTATACCGGGGTCATCCAGTAATTGCTGTCCCCGATGGCGTTGATGTCCGAAACTATGGCCGGTTTGTCAATGCTCAGGCGGGAAAGCACTTCTTGTATGATGGATTTGTTCCCACCTTTCTTCTTTGTGCTCGCCAATTTGGACAAGGCATCTGCTCAGGCATTGTGCTCGCGGGGGATGTGAGTTACTTCCGCGGAGGTGAACTTTTTCATCTTTTCTTTCACCAAGGTCAAGTATTTTATGAGGTTGTCGTTCTTGGCTTGGTACTCTCCTCGGACTTACGAGGCCACGAGCTGGGAGTCGGTGAAGAGTTTGACCTCCTTGGCGCCGAGGTCCTCGGCCAGCCGAAGTCCTGTGAGGAAGGCCTCGTATTCGGCTTGGTTGTTCGACGTTGGGAAGGATAGTTCGAGGGATACCTCAATCAGGATACCTTCCTCGTTTTCGAGGATGATTCCCGCCCCGCTTCCCTTCGGGCTGGATGCTCCGTCGACATAGATCGTCCATTTCTGTGATCCGTTGGTCGAAGGTTCTAGGACGGTCATCTCCGCTACAAATTCGGCCAATACCTGTGCCTTCAGGGCTTTCCTCCCTTCGTATTGGATGTCAAACTCGGCGAGCTCAAGCGACCACCTGAGCATCCTCCCTGCCATGTTCGGTCGTCCGAGGAGCTGCCTTATAGGTTGTTCGGTCCTTACGACGACGGTGTGGGCGAGGAAGTACTGGCGTAGCCTCCAGGCCGCCGTAACGAGGCCCATGGCGACTTTCTCTATCTACTGATATCTGAGCTCGGGGCCTTGGAGGGCTTTGCTCGTGAAGTAAACTGGCTTCTTCCCGTCCGGGGTTTCCCGAATGAGGACGGCGCTGACTGCTTCACTTGTGATTGCAAGATACAAGAAGAGTGTCTCCCTGCTCTCAGGTCGTGAGAGGACCGGGGGTTGTGATAGGACTTGTTTTAAGTGGACGAGCGCCTGCTCGCATTCTTCGCTCCACTCGAACTCTGCCTTCTGTCGAAGAAGTTTGAAAAATGGGAGTGCGTACTGTGCAGACTTGGTGACGAAGCGGGAGAGAGCGGTGAGCATCCCGTTCAACGATTGTATCGACTTCTTCGAGTCCGGAGTAGGGATCTCGAAAAAGGCCCTGCACTTGTTGGGGTTGGCTTCGATTCCTCGCTCTGTGAGGTAAAAGCCGAGGAACTTACCTGCCCGAACGCCGAAGGTGCATTTGTCGAGGTTGAACCTCATGCGACATTTCCTCGCCGTGTCGAACACTTTCTTGAGATGCGCGGCGTGGTCGACTTCTTCCGCTGATTTGACGATCATGTCGTCCAGTAGACCTCGAGCATGTCGCCAATTTTAGCCAGGAAAACCTTATTCATCATCCATTGGTAGGTCGCACCGGCGTTCTTCAGACCGAAGGGCATCACGTTGTAATAGTAGTTGCCCGACGCGGTCATGAAAGCCGTGTGCTGTTTGTCGACCTTGTCCATGGGAATTTGATTGTATCCCGAGTAAGCGTCCATGAAGGATAGTAGTTTGTAACCTGCAGAATTGTCGACCAGTTGGTCGATGTTAGGCAAGGGATAACAGTCTTTCGGGCAAGCCCGGTTAAGATCAGTGTAATCAACGCACATCCTCCATTTTCCATTATTCTTTTTAACAAGTACAACGTTGGACAGCCAGATCGTGTATCTGGCCTCCGAAATAAAATTTACCTCTAGGAGGTCTTTTACAGCTTTTTCAGCAGCCTCCGCTTTTTCGGGAGACTGCTTACGCCTACGTTGTGCTATGGCCCTAGCGGCTGGATCTACTGCGAGCTGATGGCAAGCTACCTCGGGGTCGAGGCCAGGCATCTCGGACGCACTCCATGCGAAGAGATCAGCGTTCTCCCTCAAACATGCCTTCAGCTGCTCCTTTGCCAGGTCGGGGATCCCGGTGTCAATCTTTATGTTACGATCTGGATCGTCCCCGAGGACCACGAGCTCAAAGTCACCGTCCGGGATGGGGCACGTAGGGTAGAGAGGTCGCCCGTTGTTTTCCACCTGGAGGTCGAGGTCTTCTGCCCCGTCTTCATCGGGCTCGCCCGGGAACCTGCTGTCGAGCTTGACCGCGTTGACGCGCGGGAGAGGTACCTGTTCGGCGTCTTGGGGTGGCTTAGCCACGGTATTGGGTTTGGGGCCGATGGAGCTCAGGCCTTTGATGGCGGCGTCGAAGCATCTTTTGGCCGCGTCGATGTCCTCGTGCATCGTCACTACTCATCCCCTGGTCGTGTAGTACTTCATTTTGAGGTGGACCGTTGATGGTACCACCGTAAGTTCGGCCAGGGTGGTCCTCCCGAGGATGCAGTTGTAAAGGGACGGGCATTCGACCACCAGGAAACGGATCTTCACCTGTCGGGCAGTGTCTTCAGACCCGAATGTAACCATCAGCTCCACGTAACCCCATGGTCTGGTGGTGGTTCCGTTGAACCCTTGTAGATCCGAACCGACGTACAGGGTCAGATGCCTTTCGTCGAGCTGAAGGGTTCCGAACAGATGGGCATACATGATGTCGACCGAACTTCCCTGGTCGACTAGGATCCTTCGAACGTCAAAGTTCACCATCTGTGCCCTGACCAGGAGGGGAATAGTGGCGTTTGGCGCTCCCCCGGGGAGTTCCTCGAGGTAGAAGGTGATAGGGTTGGAGTTTCCCCGCACTTTCTCGAGAGTGGTTGCCTTCGCCGACGTTGCGGATTCCAGCTTGTCAAATTTCCGCTTGATCGATCTGACTGACAGCTTCTCTGGACCTCCCCCAGAGATGACCATCGCCCTGGGGAAGCTTTCCCAGGTGCTACGGGCAGTGACGGGGTCCTCGTGGGGGAAGGTCGCCCACATGTTGCGAATTGCTTCTTGGCCTTCAATGATTGGGGGGACAAAGAAATCTTCGGGTCGGGTGACACTGAGGGCGACTTGAAGGTGACTCTCTTCGGGGGGAGGCATCATCTCCTCGACGTTCTGGGCTTCCCGGGAGCTTGGACGAGGAGTGTCATTCTTCTGGGCGTATTTCTTTAGGTGTCCCTCCTTGATCAGAATTTCAATCGCATCTTTGAGATGGATGCAGTCTTCCATCACATGCCTGTGACTCCGATGGAACCTACAGTATTTTGACTTCTCAACGTTTGATTTAGGGGCAGTGGACTTCGGAAAGCGGACTCCTCCGTTCACAAATTCTGAGTTCTGGCACTCGGAGAGGATACGCGCGCGGGGAGCATTGAGTGGGGTGTACTCGGTGAACCGGCCAGCTGGTCCGCGTAGCTCACGAGGTTCCCGGGGGCAATTATCTCTCTTTCTTTCTCCTCCTCGTCGGGGAGGGGAGTCTTCTTCTTTGTGGCCGCGAGGGCCTTCTCTGCGCCTCGATTCGAGGGCGATTTGTGCCTCCTCTGACTCCTCGAGCTCGATGTACGACTGCGCCCGTTGGAGGAGATCCTCGAGACGGCGGGGTCTGCGGAGGCCCACGGACTTGGCAAAGTCAGATCCAAAGCGTAGCCTATGGATGATCAAATACTTCTTCATGTCGTCGGTCGTATGGACCTCGACAGCTTCTCTGTTGAATCTCTCAATGTAATTCCGGAGAGATTCGTTCTTCCCCTGAAAGATACTTTCTAGGGCAGCTTCCGTCTTCGGATGTCGACGAGACGCGACAAAGTGTTTGGTGAAGCGTTGCCTTAGTTGCTTCCAGGATGTGATCGACCCGGGTGCCAGACCTTTGTACCAAGTCGTGGCGCCCTTCCTCAAGGTGGTGGGGAAAAGCCTGCTCTTGATGGCTCCCCTGACGTTTCTGAAGTCGAGCATAGCTTCGAAACTTTCGACGTGGTCGTCAGGGTCGGATAGGCCGTCGTAGTTTCCCAGCTGCGGAGGTTTCTCCATGCCCGTAGGAATTGGGGCGTTCATGATCTCCCACGACAGAGGGGTCCTCTGGTCGTCGCTGTCACTTCCTGTCGGGGACATCGAAGGGGATCGCTGATGCCGTGGAAGGGAATTCCTCGAGCGGTGCCTCGGCCTCTCCTCGGTCTGGTTGGACTTCTTGGTAGTGGTGGAGGCCCAGGGTTCCTTCCGAGGCGGGGAATGAGGGCGTTTCTGGGAGATCGTCGGCTGGGGGCACTCAAGACGTGGCCGACGACCCTTGCGTACCGGCGAGGGGATCCGAGATTCGTCTGAAGGAGTCCTTCGCGGGGAAGGGGAACGACGAGGCGACGGTGGACGGTGATGTCTTCGCGGGGAACATCGTCGTGCCCGCCCTTGCTCCAGCGCTTCAATCCTGGTATTCTGGTGTGCGGTCAGCTGATTGGTCTGATTGATAAAGGCGAACAGGGCCACGGTGCTCGCGTCTGCATTGGGTGGAGGAGCAACTGGCTGAAAAACGGCCTGCTGATCGTCTTGGTGGGCGGCGTTGTAAGCCGCGTCTTGGGAGTCTGGGGAGGCGGTCTGCCCGTCTCTCACGTCGCCTTCTTCGACATGGAGGGTAGCAATGCCTTCGCGGTGGTTCCCATTCTCGAGTTGCGCGAGGACGGTGTCCAGAGCTTTGGTAGCGGACGGATTGCCGGCCATGATGGTGATTGAAATTCTGGTATCATACGTGTGATGTTAAGTGTGATGTCACAACAACACACTTTGCACAATGGACAAATAAAACAGCAGAATAACACACCAAATTGTTCACCCAGTTCGGTCTAACTACCTACGTCTGGGGGCTACCAAGCCAGGGATGAAATTCACTACTTGTAGAATTAAATTACAGAGTCAACAACCCAGTTGACAATCTCCTAATCTTAATTCCTACTAGTGACTTTCTACCTAAGAAACCACTTAGATATGAGAACACTACTCAATACGTAAAAACACTTCAGTGATATACTTCAAAGATCACACACTTTGAATAACACTACTTGATTCTGCTTCACAGCTTTGATCAAGAACAACTTAAAATAACAATACCAATTCACATTCGAATGGTTTACAAACATACACGAAGACATAATCGACACTCAATCTTTAGCTCTCTTTCTTCGTTACCTTTTCTTCATTACAGATGCGCTTTATATAGCTATCTGAATTGGGCTTGGACCTACTACAATATCTGACTTGATTTGTTATTTAAAACTGAATCTTCAAAACAGATTTTCTCCTAAAATCTTTTCAAATCTTCAACCTTTTAAACCTCCTACAAATCTGCACCAGATCTCCTATGTAGCAGAGAATATCTATCCCAAGATATCCGCATCCAATGAGACTACCTGCTCTCCACAATTCCAGCTAACACGCAAACCCTAACAACATCACAAAACCTGATGTTATTAATTCTGCAGATCTAATGTCACAACATCGCTTGTGACATCAGACATCCAAACTTCAGTAACTTAAACACTTAACACAGCCCAGTGTTAAGACTCAATGTTGTGACTTCACCACATTGACATCAAACATTGAACATACTATGTTTTACCAAAATTCTAGCCAATCCAAGAAACTAACAATCTCCCCCTTTGGCTAATTTTGGCTAAAACAATCTCTGCACCTTCAGAGACTTCAGCAGCGGAAAAAAACTTCAATAATTTTGAACCTTCAAGCACCAGCATCTTCAATACAAAAAGACTTCACTTCACACAAAACTCTGCTGCAGCACCCATCTTCAAACAATCAACAAAAGTGCTCCCCCTCAAAACAAGAGCCAGCATAACAGCTGTTCAGCATGCACACTCCCCCTCAACTTCTGCATCACACCAGATATAGGGTACACCTAGGCTAACTCTCCCCCTTTTTAGCCACAATTCGACAATCACCAAACACACTGTTCTGACATAAAGACATGGTCAAACACAAGTTCCAACACATGGACTGTCCAGTCGATACAAGCGATGCTCCTTGTTTTCCATTATAAACACAAGCCTTTCTACCAATAGCACTACTCAGCAACCAAGAATGAGCCAGTTAAACAGCAAAGATGCAGCAAAGAACTTCAAGAAGACGAACACGACTTCAGATCCACCTCAGTAGGGAAACAAAACAAATACCGCAGCTGCAACTACTTCAGGAGCCAAAAGGACAGCCAGAACCTCAGAAACAACCATGAAACCAAGCAAAAAGCTTCATGTGCAACAACCAACTGATGATGGTGATTGGGATGAAGAATGGAAAGGGTTTCTGGATACAGGGGGTTGGGATAATCTGTAACTTATGATGTACTTCAAACATGTATGCTATCAGCAGTTGAACAAAATCAATTTCTAATAAATACTACAACTGTTTAATATACTCTCTTGCATATTTAATCTTCATGTATATAAATTCCAAATTTACTTCTCAAACTTTCAAATTGGTTTGCATCTAATGCTTTAGTGAAGATATCAGCTAACTGTTTCTCTGTGACTACATACTCCAAAGCAACAACTTTGTTCTCAACTAATTCTCTTATAAAATGATGCCTTATATCAATATGCTTAGTTCTGCTATGTTGAATAGGATTCTTAGAGATATTGATAGCACTCAAATTATCACAGTACAATGTCATGACATCTTGCTTGACATTGTATTCTGTTAACATCTGCTTCATCCAAGCAAGTTGAGAACAACTACTTCCTGCGGCTATGTACTCAGCTTCAGCAGTGGAAAGTGACACACAGTTCTGCTTTTTACTAAACCATGAAATCAGATTATTCCCTAGGAAGAAACAACCTCCTAAAGTGCTTTTCCTATCATCAGCACTCCCAGCCCAGTCAGCATCACAATATCCCCTTAACTCAGTCCCAGAACCATGACTATACAGCATCCCATAGTCACTAGTGCCATTAACATATTTCAAAATCCTTTTTACTTGATTCAAGTGACTGGCCTTCGGATCAGATTGATATCTGGCACAAACCCCGACAGCAAAAGCAATATCAGGTCTGCTAGCTGTGAGATACAATAGACTCCCAATCACGCTTCTATATAAACTTTGATCCACACTGACACCATGTTCATCCTTGGATAATTTTAGATGAGTAGGAGCAGGAGTCCTCTTGTGATTAGCATTCTCCAAACCAAACTTCTTTACTATGTTCTTTGCATACTTGCTCTGCGAAATAAATATGGAGTCCTCCATTTGTCTAACTTGTAAGCCAAGAAAATAGTTTAGCTCACCAACAAGACTCATTTCAAATTCAGACTGCATCTGTTCCACAAACTATTTAACCATCGCATCCGACATCCCACCAAATACTATGTCATCAACATAGATTTGAGCTACCATCAGTTTCCCTCCTTCCTCTTTAACAAACAAGGTCTTGTCAATCCCTCCTTTTCTGTAGCCATTCACAACCAGGAACTCAGTAAGTCTTTCGTACCAAGCTCTTGGTGCTTGCTTCAAACCATATAGGGATTTCCTTAGTTTGTACACATGATCAGGAAATATTGGATCAATAAATCCTTTTGGTTTATCAACATACACCTCTTCATTCAAGTAACCATTCAAGAAGGCACTTTTAACATCAATCTGAAAGAGCTTGAATTTGAAATTACAAGCCACGCCTAAGAGTAATCTGATAGACTCCAGTCTTGCCACAGGAGCAAAGGTTTCATCATAATCAATTCCTTCAACCTGAGCGTATCCCTGAGCAACTAATCTGGCCTTGTTTCTGGTGACCACTCCTTGTTCATCAGATTTATTCTTGTAGACCCACTTGGTGCCAATCACATTAACTCCATCAGGTCTAGGAACAAGCTCCCATACTTCATTCCTCTTGAACTGCTCCAGCTCTTCATGCATTGCATTTATCCAAAACTCATCAGTCAATGCTTCCTTGACATTCTTTGGCTCAATTTTGGAGACAAAACATGAACTTGCTATAACATCTCTTGACCTAGTCCTTACTCCATAGTTTGGATCACCTATAATGAGCTCCTTTGGGTGGTCCTTCTGCACTCTGATGGAGGGATCCTTATGAGGTTGCTCAGCTTCAGGCTCAGCAGCAGCAACACTAGGAGTTTGGCTTCTGTCTCCAGCTTCTGGTGCAACTTCACCAACTGATGTCTCAACAACATCTGGGACATCATTATCTTTATGCTTGTCACTGTCATCAATCACCACATTGATTGACTCCATCATCACCTTGGTTCTAGAGTTGAAAACTCTATATGCTCTGCTGTTAGTAGAGTATCCCAAAAATATTCCTTCATCACTTTTGGAATCCAATTTTCTTCTCTGTTCTCTATCAGCCAGTATATAACATCTACTTCCAAAGGCATGAAAGTATTTAACATTAGGTTTTCTTCCCTTCCACAGTTTATACAGAGTGGATGAAGTGCCTCTTCTCAGGGTAACACTGTTGTGAATGTAGCAGGCAGTATTCATAGCTTCATCCCAGAAATGATAAGGAAGTTTCTTGGCGTGAATCATCGCTCTAGCAGACTCTTGGATAGTTCTGTTCTTCCTCTCAACTACTCCATTTTGCTGAGGAGTAATAGGAGATGAAAACTCAGGACTTATACCTTCAGCAGAGCAAAATTCTTCAAACTTGCTATTCTCAAACTCTCTTCCATGATCACTTCATATTCTGATAACCTTACTCTCCTTTTCTCTTTGGAGTCTTTGACAAAGCTCTTTAAAGACATCAAACACCTCTGATTTGTCTTTGATGAAGTTCACCCAGGTGTATCTTGAATAGTCATCCACAACTACATATGCATATTTCTTTCCACCCAGAATTTCCACCTGCATAGGTCCCATCAAGTCCATATGAAGTAGTTCCAATACCTTTGAGGTGGTGTCATGTTGAAGCTTCGGATGAGACATCTTTGTCTGCTTCCCTTTTTGACAGTCTCCACACACCTTTCCTTCCTCAATACTAAGTTTGGGAATTCCTCTGACTGCTTCTGAGGAGATGATTTTCTTCATTCCCTTTAGGTGAAGATGTCCCAACTTCTGATGCCAGATTTTGACATCATCTTCTTTAGCAAGAACACACGTGGAAGAATTTGAGTTTTGAGGCACCCAAAGATAACAATTGTCCTTAGACCTGGCTCCCTTCATAATGACTTCTCCTTTATCATCTTTGACAATACATTCAGACTTTGTAAAGTCTACTTTGAATCCTTGATCACAAAGTTGACTAATGCTAATCAAATTTGTTGTTAGTTCTTTAACAAGAAGAACATCCTCCAGTCTGGGAGCACCAGCGCAGTTTAGTTTACCAATCCCCTTGATCTCTCCTTTGACCCCATCACCAAATGTAACATAGCCTGAAGACTGAAGCTTCACATCTACCAACAGGTTCTTTACTCCAGTCATGTGCCTTGAACACCCATTGTCAAAGTACCAGTCTTCTTTGGTAGACACCCTTAAGGAAGTGTGAGCTATCAAGTTGGTAACCTTAACTTTAGGGACCCATTGCTTCTTAGGCTTGGAAACCTGCCTTTCTTTATAACAGTTCTGTTTGGGAACAGTCTGATGAGCCTTCTGTGGATACCCATGTAGCTTATAACAATAAGCCTTAATGTGTCTGAAACATCCACAATGGTGACATCTTCAGCGTCTGTATTTCTTCTTAGATGGAGTTCTGTCATGGTGTTTTAACATCTGTTTTAACATCCTTGGTTTTGGGGTGATAGAACATGTATCACTGGTGAATCCCAAACCACATTTGTCTCTAGCCATCTTCCCAATACTGAGAATGTTGTCTAACGCATCAGTACCATTGTTCAACATTCTGATACTTTTGGTCATAGAGTCCAGCTTATAGTTGAGCATACTGACTTCAGCTTCAAGTTCAGTCTTTTCAGTTTTCAACTGTACTATGTTTTTCTTCAGCTCTTCTCCTTCAAGACACACTTGCTCACTTCTCACGAAAAGATCCTTGTAAGTGACATCAAGTTCTTCGTAAGAGACCTCATCATCTGACTCATAAACCCCAACCATAGCTCTAGCAAGTTTAGCTGAATTTTCTTCAGATTCACTCTCACTGTCAGACCAAGAAGCTGATAACCCTTTCCGCTTCTTTAAAAAAGTGGGACATTCCTTCTTGACATGTCCATACCCTTCACACTCAAAGCATTGTACCCCTTTGTCATTACTGGATTTTTCTTCATCTTTAGACTTCTTTCCTTGTTCTCCTGATCTGTTGATGTCAGAGGTAATGTTCTTGACATTGGGATTATAACTCCTATTTATCCTCTTCATAACTTTGTTGAATTGCTTACCCAGCAAAGCAATAGCCTGAGACAGTTCCTCCTGAGGGTCATCTACTTTCTCTTTATTGGCCTCTTCAAAACTGGAAACTAAAGCTATACTCTTGGACTTCTTCTCAGGTTCTTCTTCACTTAACCCTAGTTCAAATGTTTGAAGAGATCCAATAAGCTCATCAACCCTCAGTTTGCTGATATCTTGAGCTTCTTCAATAGCAGTCACCTTCATCTTGTACCTCTTAGGAAGGGACCTAAGGATCTTCCTTACAAGCTTTTCTTCTGACATCCTTTCACCAAGAGCACTGGATGCATTGGATAGCTCAAGAATACTCATGTGGAATTCATGGATAGTCTCATCTTCCTTCATCTTCAGGTTTTCAAACTTTGATGTTAGAATCTGAAGTCTTGACATCTTAACTCTAGATGTTCCTTCATGTGTAGCCTTCAAAATATCCCACGTTTCCTTAGCAACTTCACAGGTATTGATCAACCTGAATATATTCTTATCCACTCCATTGAAAATTGCATTTAGTGCTTTCGAGTTACCAAGGGCAAGTTCATCTTCTTCCTTGGTCCATTCTTCTTCAGGCTTCGGCTTTGAGGTGCCTTCTTTATCTTTCCCAGCATCATCTTTTTCAAACACAACAGGTGCTTTCCATTCTTTAATTATAGCCTTCCAAGCCCTGTTGTCCAAGGATTTCAAAAACGTGATCATCCTTGGCTTCCAATAATCATAATTCGAGCCATCCAAAATAGGGGGTCTGTTGACAAATCCTCCAGCTTCTTTGTCCATCTTTACACCAGAAAGTAACTTCCCTAGATCTCACCTAGAGACAGACAGGATGCCTGCTCTGATACCAATTAAAATTCTGGTATCAGACGTGTGATGTTAAGTGCGATGTCACAACAACACACTCTGCACAATGGACAAATAAAACAGTAGAATAACACACCAAATTGTTCACCCAGTTCGGTCTAACTACCTACGTCTGGGGGCCACCAAGCCAGGGATGAAATTCACTACTTGTAGAATTAAATTACAGACTCAACAACCCAGTTGACAATCTCCTAATCTTAATTCCTACTAGTGACTTTCTACCTAAGAAACCACTTAGATATGAGAACACTACTCAATCCCTAAAAACACTTCAGTGATATACTTCAAAGATCACACACTTTGAATAACACTACTTGATTCTGCTTCACAACTTTGATCAAGAACAACTCAAAATAACAATACCAATTCACATTCGAATGGTTTACAAACATACACGAAGACACAATCGACACTCAGTCTTTAGCTCTCTTTCTTCGTTACCTTTTCTTCATTACAGATGCGCTTTATATAGCTATCTGAATTGGGCTTGAACCTGCTACAATATCTGACTTGATTTGTTATTTAAAACTGAATCTTCAAAACATATTTTCTCCTAAAATCTTTTCAAATCTTCAACCTTTTAAACCTCCTACAAATCTGCACCAAATCTCCTATGCAGCAGAGAATATCTATCCCAAGATATCCGCATCCAATGAGACTACCTGCTCTCCACAATTCCAGCTAACACGCAAACCCTAACAACATCACAAAACCTGATGTTATTAATTCTGCAGATCTAATGTCACAACATCGCTTGTGACATCAGACATCCAAACTTCAGTAACTTAAACACTTAACACAGCCCAGTGTTAAGACTCAATGTTGTGACATCACCACCTTGACATCAAACATTGAACATACTATGTTTTACCAAAATTCTAGCCAATCCAAGAAACTAACAGTGATGAATGAGAGTTGCTTTGGTTTAACGGAGGAAAAACGGGGAAGCAAAGGTTCCCACAGACGGCGCCACTGATCGTACCTGGATCAGACAGTTTCTGGTGGCCAACAACGTCGTCAGGACTTCAGCTCCGGTGCGGTTGAAAGACGGCCGGGGGGTGTACCTACAAGGTACTCCGACGCTCGAGTAAGGTAACCGTCAGAGAAAAAGAAAGTACAAGAGAATAAGGTTAGAGTGTTAAGAAGTGAGTAACCTGACCCTCTCAAGTGAGAGGGTATTTATAGAGAGCCCCCAGCACGGGGCCAACGGTTACTTGCATTGGGCTGGATTGCCAGGCCCAATCCAAGTAACTGCCAGGGCTTACGTGGCGTAGTGAAGACCAGCACGTGGTCTTTGCCCTGGGGTAACCGTTCCTAAATCTCCGAAATTAGGGCAGACCGATTCCATCGGGAGTGGGGCGGTTACATGAGAACGTGTCCTCGCGGGGAGGAGTCCTGTGTGTCGGGGAGAGACGTGTCCTCGCGGGGAGGACTCACTTGCGGGCGGAGATGGCTCCTCTCGGGGAGGAGCACATGGGCGTCGAGGAGAGACGAGCCCGGGAGGCTTAGGGCCTGCACCTGACGGTCCATCAGTGAGTGTCGTACACACCCGAGGTTAGGCGTGTGCCCGACCTGTGGAGGTGAGCCTGTACTCGACAATGGTCTTGCTAAGAGTCTTTATTGGGCTATCCCGGGCCTTGTGGGTTGGGCATGCTCGACTGATGAGCATGCCCCGGCCCAGTCCAGAACAGATATAAATTATATAAATGAATTGTATTATGAAGTATTTAAAAAGGGTTAAATATATGTTATCTCTGCCAATGTAGCGAGTTTTGATTTCATCTCATAAGAATTTTTTTTGAGAATAATTAGATTTAATTAGATTTTGAGAATTTTTTTTGTGATCCCCATACAAATCCAATTATTTTTTAATGCCATGTGGATTTAATGAATTTTTTAATTTGTTTTACTATATTTAAATTATGGATTTACTATATATATATATATATATATATATATATATATATATATATATATATATATATATATATATATATATATATATATAACGTATCATATGATAATGTTATTTTTATGTGAGAACATGATAATGAATCTGAACCAATACATTTTAAAATAATCGATGGAGATTATATTGTTATTTTTTTTCTCGTTCAGATTCATTCTCATGTTTCTCACATAAAAATGACATTCTCATATGATATGTTATATATATATATATATATATATATATATATATATATATATATATATATATATATATATATATATATATATATATATATATAGAGAGAGAGAGAGAGAGAATGAATAAGTTATATAAGATTGTGAGAATGAATAACAACCATCAAATTTAAAAGGAAAGGTTGAGATTAAATCATATCTTTCACTTAATCATACAGCAAAAATCTTATAAATTGGGCGCTTTTAAGAGGAGAGAGAAATTAATAATTAATTTTAAAAATATATTTTAATTTAATAATTCAGATTCATTCTCGTATAAAGATAATATATATATATATATATATATATATATATATATATATATATATATATATATATATATATATATATATATATATATATATATATATATATATATATAATTGAACTATAATAGACCCTTTGCGTAAGAGACAACTTGCTCAACCAGCTAAACTATGCTTCCTAGTTGTAAATAGGCATTTGTTCTTGATAAAGTTTTGCTCCAATATCCACAAACCACGTGTAACAGTATCCACAAAGTTTTGCTCCAGTATTTACTTTTCCTTGTAAGCTTCCCCTGCATCAATTTGTATTCTATCGTTAATTAATTTTGCTTATATTAGAAAATAAGATTAAATAGTGTTTTCGTCTATGTAAGTTAGCGACTTTTTGATTTTCTTCTCTGAATTTTTTTTTGGTCCAAGTCACTATATGTCCATTTCTCTTTCGCGTTAGTACCTGCTGTCAATAAAACGTTAAAAAAAAGTTGAGGTGGCAGACGATGATGACTTGAGTTATGTTTTATCATTTGTTTTATTTTTTCTTGAACACACGTGGATATAATGTACCCCCCCCCCCCCCCCCCCCCCCCCCCCACACACACAAATAAGGCATCCAAACACATTTCCCTCTTTTCTATTTAGTCCCTATAAATTAGGGTTTCATATTTAGAAAGGAATTCAGCTCAGGGAAGGCGAAGGTGACTGGTGCGAGAGCTTGTCTGGGCAACGCGACAAAGGGTGACGAAGCTACAATCATGTTTGAGCGCCCTAATTGAATCTACCAGGTATGACATTTACGGTGAATATTCATTATGAGGGAAAGTTTGTTAAGGATAATGTCGTGTACTACTTAGGTGTGGATAATGTTAAAGTAGACATTGACCCTGATAGGTGGAGCTTCTTTGAAGCAACTGGTATTGTGAAAGAAATTTGCAACTTTGAGTCCACTGATTATTGGTTTTGGTGGTATAACATTATATCGGGTAAGCATGCAAGGATAGTTAGTGATATTGATACTGCTGCGGTTTATGAAAAAGATGTTGAAACTAGTTGTAGTGTGGATTTATTTGTTGAGCATAGAGTAGTTGTAGTTGATAATGTCGCTAATGATGCTGATAAAATCATTAATGATGCTGATAATGTTAATGATATTGCTGATAATATTGATGATATTGAAGCTGATAATGTTATTGAGGATGATGTTAGTGATAATGCTGATAATGTTGATGATATTGAAGTTGGTAATGTTATTGAGGATGATGTTCATGATAATGCTGGAAATGTTGATGGTGATGTTGGCAATCTAAATGTTGATAAACCTACCAAGGTTGATGAGAATCTTGATGGTGTTGAAGGAGATGATAGTGATGATAATGATTATAATGGTTTATCATTTGAGGACAGTGAGGATGAAAGGGCCCTTGGCATGAATGATGGATTTGATGTTGTAGACAAACCAACTGGAAGGGTTAAGCAGACAGCAAGGAAACACAGGAATACTCCAAAAAAGATAAGAAATGTTGATGCCAACGTGGGTTCATCAAGTGGGGTTAGTGTTGGTAATGAAGGGCTTGAAACTAATTATTTAAGTGATGATCTAGGCAGTAGTGATCCTGATGCATCAGATGGGGAGAAAGGACCAAAATATCCTAGGTTTAAGATGTAAGAGTTAGACAAGAACTACAAGTTCAAAGTTGGTTTGGAGTTTGTATCTCTAACTGAATTTAAAGAGGCAATAACTGAATGGTCAGTGTTAAATGTAAGAGAGATAAAGTATGTGAAAAATGACAAGGTTAGAGTGAGAGTAGTTTGCAATGGCAATTGTGGGTTTTTGGCTCTTGTTAGTAAAGTGGGGAATAAGCACACGTATAGAATGAAGACATGGTTTGGTGCACACACGTGTGGTAGGTTTTGAATAACACCACTGCTAACTCCAAGTGGATTGCGAAGACTGTGGCGGCTAGGATGGCTTCATTTGATGGAATCAAGCTTCGTGATATTATCTCTGAGATTAGGAGTACTTACTCTGTAGGTATATCTATGAACAGGGCATGAAAGTCTAAGAAAATTGCAAAAGCTTTGGTTGAAGGTGATGCAACAAACACTACAAGAAAATTGGAAAGTTGCGACGGTTAATTTTGGAAGATTACGGCGGTTTGAACCGCCACAAATTGCTACTCGCGACGGTTTTGTTTCCGTCACAAAAACGTGTGTTGCCAGGCTATACCGCGACCGCGACGGTTCCTAAAACCGCCACTCCAACCGTCGTTCTAAGTTGCGACGGTTAGGCAACTGACGTAAATTGAAAATTGCGGCGGTTACAACCGCCATTAAATAACTTTTTTTGTTACTACTGAATATCCAAATATAAAACCGCAGGTATTTCCAAAAGTAAATCCGCAGGAAATATTTAATTCGCAGGTAATTCCACAACTAATATATTTCTAAAATTAAAAAAAAAATGTTTCTTTGAGAAAGCATTGTACACATCAATAAACTTAAACTTAAAGTGGCTTGCAGCGGTTCCTTATAACAAACAATTTAAGATCATTCTAGTACTTATAAATTTTCAAATTAGAAACACAATCCAATTCAATACTCAATCTTACTTTTTCAATCAACATCTCTTACATAGAAAACATTTTTACTTTAGCAACATAAATACATGTTTAGAACCTTCAATGTAATTGATGTTCACTAATAAACATAAAGAATTTTTCATTAGCTGCACATGCTCTGAAAAATACACATCCATCATCCAAGGGCTCGTCGTGTGAACAACCAGCACAAGATAAATCTGCAGTGATACGGACTCCAAACGACTTCTAAACCATTGCTGCCAACCATGCTTGAGATACAAAGTCATTGCTGAATGTTCTTACATATACTGGTAGTTTAAATGATTGATTAGAGTTCTCAATAAGTTCTTCACTGAGTAAAGAGATAAGCTTTTTATACCACAACAGAATCCGCAAATGTTTTGGATATTTTTCCTAGGTCGGAGAAGCAATCTGCAGAAAATTTTTCCAATGTGTCAACTTTAGATACAAATTGAAAGAAAATCCAAATCTCATTTCAAAGGTCTATTATTAGTTTGAAAAACTTACAATACATTGTATGTGTAAACAAGTTTCACAGAAACATTGTATATTAATAAAACTCTAAAAACTATTAAATATAGAGGAGACGAAACTTACTCATGGTTGCAGTGGAGTAACAGGAAAATCAAACAAAATGTAATTAACTTTATAAGAAACGCTGCTGCAAAAGTGTCATTAACTTAGAAAGCATTCCATGAAATTACAACTTGGAGATGGGATGTAAATATCAATGTAATAGCATTTTAAATCCTAAAAGAAAACTCTTCTTGGCAGTTGGAATTTACCTTTGTAGAAACTGAAATGGTTTCTTCTTAGAATTTACCAGAAGCTGTTATAGCTGCAGTGCCTATGAGCCTTAACCTAATTACACATAATTAAAAGGGTTAAGTCTAAAACCCATGTCATGAAGACTGATGTAGACAAGTCTATTTTTCTTTTTATTTTCAAAAACCAAACCATATTGCCTCATCAACTAATAAAAATAGCCAACATAATACAATTGAAAGGATACAGAATGATAAAGTGAAAATGAGATTGAGTATGATTATTTATTATTATTTATTACCTTATAGATTCCCTTATCAAGAAGAAACTCCACAAGCAAGTGACATTTAAACAAACTTGCCATCAACCTAAAAAGTAAACGGTTCAGATTTAAAATCATCATCTACAAAACAAAAACAACTATGTATCATCAATCATAAATTATTTAATTTCAATACTAAAATTATTATAGAATTGTGAAATTTTGATTATCAAAATAAAGCTCTAAAATATTGTAAACAATAATAAAATTGACTACAACTAGCATGCCATGTTTAAATAAAAAATACTAGAGATTGTGTTAGAATTCCAAAATATCACTGAAGCAACACTTGTTTTATGGTTTTATTGGAAGGTGGTAGCCGGAAGAAGATAATTTGTAGCTAGATGAGCATGAAAATACAACCTTAGATGATATGATTTTAGATATAATTCCTATTATACTCCCGACATTGTTTTAATAATCCATATCTTCACCCATTCCATTATAGATGTATCATTTGTATAAGGATTAGACAATTCCATGAACAACTCCAAGTAAAATGCTTAAAAATTACAAATGCAGTCATTACAAATTAAATATTCAATGACAATAAATAACACATTGTAGAGTCTCTTGTATTCATTCTCAAAAGTAATGGCAAAAGTGAATGGAGAACCAAGAGCAGCATACCACACCAAAGCAATATTAGTTGCTCTTCCATCCACATACATTATGCAAAAATAGGTACACCAAGAGAAACAAATTAATCAATCAACATAGAGGCTGGAGACAAACACATATTTTGTGTATTAAAAAAAAGATAAACATGTTTCAACCTTGAGACTTCTTATGACAACTACAAACATAACCATTAATAGTTACCACATAATCATCATAATTAACAACTAAAAAAAACAGCTAACATGGACAATACAGGAAGTAAGCATAGCTAAGAAAATTAAAATACCTCAGTCAAGTTACAATATAATTTAAATTAATCACCTTTCTTGATATTAAATTGATTGATACCAAATAAATCATCATGTTGGTTATCATTACTATATGACACACCTTAGTTGTTTAGTTTAACTCATTGTTTCCCATTCCTGAAAGCTTTGAATATAGAAAAGTTACTTTCAGCAATATATAGCAATCATCAATTTACAATTGCATATTCTTGTACTCTTTAGCTTTAGAAAGTACCATATCTCAAATAATCACTATTTTCAATATTTAAAAGAATGACATACCTCTGTAGCATACACTAGTGATCCATAATGGCATCATTTATGGTGGGGAAGAAGGAGTTTATGTGAGGCACATGTTGTAAATGGAATTAGAAGAAAATGAGAAATAAACAAGTATGTAAGGAGGACCTGGAATCATTCACCCAAGAAAGTCTTATTTTCTATTTTATGATAATGCCAATGAAGCAAATTTAACAAAACAGATAACAAGACCACACACTAGAAATGGTATTCTCTTTCAAAATGTTCAATGTATTTATTAACTCCTACCACTATACATAACAGAAGAGATACATGTTATAAATAAACTCTTCAAAATGTTTAAGTTGTAGGATGAAAGCACATAAATAAATAGTAACTAATATGATTACTCATGCAATATCATTATGAATAAAGGTGTGAATACATCTAGCAAAAGTTATATACCAATGGTCCTTGATTGTAACTACCAATTTGAAATCATTGTAGTGTCATGAAGAATGTGGATGAAGTTTAGAGTAACTACCAATTTGTAACTATCAATTCTAAAACTCATTTAGACAGTCTTGTTGTAACCCTGTATCACCATAATTTGAGCCATTTGTGGCCTGCTACTGCAGAACTGGATGAGACAGCAACAAAAACTACCCCTAAGACTTCCTCGAAACTACAAAATAATAGTAGTTAGGAGTGTATTTAAGGGTGATTTAGGATGTAACATTGTTATAAGAATATAAAAAAAAATGAACAGTAAAACATAATTTAAATTAAAAATGAAGTTGAAGTCAAGAACAGATTTTGTGTTCCATGTGAACAAAGACTATAAATCTGCTTAAATATTCAGTGTCAAACGGTTCAGAAAGTTTATTCACAAAACAACTTCTGAATGATCAAAGCTTAGAAGCCAAGAGTACAAATCAATTTCAATGACAAAACCCACGTAGGGATTCTTCTTACATGTTAATAGCTCACCACCGCTGAGAAACAATCATTTGCACATGTTCAAAATAGTTTCAATTAAACAAAAAAAGTTTAATATTGAAGCATTGTGAGGAAAATAGTTGAAATGACTAAAGTAAGAGAGACTAGTTTCCATTGATTAGCAATACAAATGAAGAAGAGGTTTAAAGTTTTATTCACAAAAATAACTTTTAACTTGTCAAATCTCATAAGACAAGCATAACAAATATATTTCATTAAAGAAGCATAGGGATTCTTTTAACATGTTAAAAGGCTCATCAATTGCTGAAAAATACTTACTCGTATAATCATTGGGTTAAAATAATTACAATTCTTAAATGATAACTTACAGGGCAGCATTTGTAGAGAAAAGTTTAACTAACAGAATAGAGGATAGCATCCATAGAATAACAGTGAAGACAAATATAAAATCAAAAGGTTACATACAAAAATTCAAAGTTTGGAAGATAATCCTAACATATAAACTTTACTTAAAAAACCCAACTATGATCAATCGATTCATTTTTACATGATTTGTCTCAACTCAACAGTTTTTCCTATAATTGTTTCTAATTGTCATATTTATCAACAAATGTGCTTTATAGGCTTTCACATCAAAATATACTGAAAGGATTCAAAAGAATAAGCTAAACACTTAACCACAAATGTACTTTATAGGCTTTCGCATCAAGTTACCGTAATATACAGGAAATTATTAGAACTATATTGTGAAACATAATTAAAACGAAACAATTGTCAAACCATTCCATAAATTACCTATTTTTGGATAGCCTTTTCCATCCTCCTAAAATCTTCTTCATCATATATTTGTGAAGCAAAACTTCAAGCTTGTTCTACTTCCTTGGCTTGGTGGTAGCCAACAACACAAACTGATTTTTCCTGCTAGCCGAATAGTAACAATTTTTTGTATGGCCAAACCTATCATGCAGTCATAACATAAACTAAGCTCCATGTATATAAGTCAATAGAAATGCAGATACATCACACACAAAATGTTCACATTATCAATATCAAAATATTAACAGTATTTTCACTAAATAAAATCACATTTAACATATAACCAATCTATAAGAAAAGAACTTTTACAATTTTAAAAAACCATTTTTATAAGTACCAATTTCTAACCTGCATATTAGACAATAGAATTAAACAAAACAATCAAAGAAGGAAACATATTGATAAAATAATGCATTTTTTTTTTACTAACAAGAGTACTTGAAGAAGCTGAGGTTGTACAAATTGTTTGGATCTCTGCTAAATTGAACACCCTGAATTTTTTTACCATACTCTTTAACCCTGAAAGAGTTGTTCCTCTTCACAATCTCTTAAACAAGTGGTCCATGTAGTGTTGCCATCTTCTTCTTATACGTTCAAACTTGAAATTCCTGAAATACGAATCAAAATTAACACCAAATCAGAAACTAAAGAGAGCCCTAATAAAACATACACTTCAAAACTTAATAGAACCTTTACGTGTTGTTAAGAGAAATGTTATTTGAGAGTAAGAGTATGTAGAAAGAAAGATGGGATTTAAAACCCTAATTATGCTTTATAGTTAGATGGTAGACTTGGGTTTGAAACGTCTATAGACCAAAGGAAAGCCACATTAGTTAACCCAGAGGAAAAACGGGCTAAGTTACTGCGCGAATGATTGTTTCTCAGTCCCTATTTCCGTAACACATGGATTACGATTTCTGTAGATTTGGAAGAAATGATTGAGTATGTGTTATGGGTTTTGTGAAAGAAGATGAATTCAGAGGGTTATGGAACAAAAGCGGCGGTCGGAGATGGTCGGAGGTGAGAGAGCTTCTTGTTGAAGTGAGACTAGGTTTTTACTGAGATCGTGAAAGAGAGCTTACGGTAAAATTGGGGAAAGAGAAAAAGGGATACATAAAGTAGATAAAAAGTACTTCCTCCGTCTCACAATAGGTGTCCTCTTTGAGATTTTCACATTTTTTAAGATAATGATTAATTGTGTTGATTTCAATGATAAAACGAGTGTCATTTATTAAAATAACCTTATTAATAATAGATAGTGGAGTAGTTAAATGAATTAAAATACAATAAATAAGGGTAAGTTAGTGGAAAGAAATAATAAATATTACATTGGTATTTTAAATGGACAAATAATTTGAGACAAATAAAAAAATGAAAGAGAACACCTATTGTGAGACGGAGGGAGTAATAAATACAAATAAAAGTATAGAATTATGCTATTTTGTGGCTCTGTTTGGTAAAAATAGCGGTTAACTGATAAGTTAGTTGATAGCTTATAGATTATGACCGATAGCTAGTGACTGATAGCTTATGGCTTATAGCAGATGGCTGATGACTTATAGGTGATAAGCTAATTGAAGTGTTTGGTAAAATTAGCGGTTTAATTATCTGATAAAATAAAATGACATAAAAGATATTTAATAATTATTATTTTATTTTAAATTATAATAAATTATAAAGGATAATGATGGGTTTTAGTTAAAATAATAAGGGTAAAAGTGGAAGAAAAAATGATAAGCTATAAGCTATAAGCTAAAACGCTATTTAAAATAGCGTCTGAAAAATAAGCTAAAAGCTATTAAAATAAGCTATAAGCTTGTGATGAAAAGACTGTTACCAAACAGATCTTTTATTGTCATATGAGCTTATAAGCTATAAGACATAAGTTATAAGCTCAAAAAATGTCTTGCCAAACAGAGTCATTTATGTCCAACATTGTCAATTTTTAGTTTTCTTTGTTATAATGTTACGACAGAAGTAATAAATGTCGCGATAAGTGTCGCAATTTACTATTAAGTGCAGCTATTATAGAACTGTCGCAATTTTTGTATTGCAAATTTCATAATTTCTTGTAGTGAAAGCAATATACACTATTGTGGAGGTATGCTGCAGAATTAAGAAGGGTTAATGCAGGGAACACCTGCAAAATTAATGTCACCAGGGTTGCTCCAACAATTCAACCCAGATTTATTTTTGCTTTGATGGAGTAAAGAAGTGATTCACTATTGCTTGCAGGCCATTCATTGGTGTTGATGGATGTCACCTAAAGACAAAATACGGAGGCACCTTGCTTGTTGCTGTTGGAAGGGATCCTAACGACCAATATTACCCATTGGCCTTTGGTGTATGTGAGACTGAGACAAAGGAGTCATGGAGGTGGTTCCTGACCTTGCTTTTGGAAGACATTGGACAAAACAAAATATGGGTATTCATATCAGACCAGCAAAAGGTACTTTTCAGATCTATATATTTTTTTGAATTCATACCTAAGTTATGTAATTGTGTTTTGATTTGGTCCTTGTATATGTCAACTTGTTTTGAACTAGGTCCTTGAATATGACAATTTGTTTTAAACTCGTCCCTAAGTTATGTAATTGTGGATTTGATATGTGTATTATTTCTGTTTGCTTGAAATAGGTACCTTATTTTATTGTTTGTTTTGATTTGTAGGGCTTAATTCCTGTATTTGAGGAGATGTTTGAAAGGGTGGAGCATAGGCTTTGTCTTAGGCATTTATATGCTAATTTCAAAAAGACGTTTGGTGGTGACACACAGATCAATTTGATGATGGTTGCAGCAAAGGCCACATATATACAATCATGGGAAGCAAAGATGAAAGAGTTGAAGGTGTTTAATCCTAAGGCTTGGGAGTGGTTGATCAAAATACCTACAAAATCATGGTGTAAGCATGCTTTCTCATTCTATCCCAAATGTGATGTGCTAATGAATAATGTATCTGAAGCTTTTAATAGTACAATCCTAGTGGCTAGGGATAAACCAATCTTAACCATGTGTGAATGGATAAGAAACTACCTTATGAATAGAAATTCTAAATTAAGATAAAAAGTTGATAGATGGGAACATAGGATAATGCCAAGACCTAGAATTAGGTTGGATAAAGAGGTAGAAAATGCTGGTAATTGGATTCCAAACGGGTCTGGTGATACTACTTGGAAAGTTGAACATATCCATAGCAAACATAGCTTCATAGTTGACACTTCTAAAAGAACTTGTATCTGTAACTTTTGGGAATTGGTAGGCATACCATGTAGACATGCAGTTGCTGCCTTAGGCTTTAGGAACCAACACCCTGAAGACTATGTAGATGACTGTTATTCTAAAGAAACATATGTGGCATTCTATGATTTCAATGTTAGCCTAATTAATAGCCAAGACATGTGGCCTGAGGTTAATACTGAGGAGATGTTGCCTCCATCATACAAAAGAGGCCCTGGTAGGCCAAATAAATTAAGGAGGAGGGAACCTGATGAGGACCCTAACAAGGGAATGACACATACATCTTATTGTTGTACCAACTGTGGTGTATATGGCCACAATGCAAGGAGTTGTTCAGTTCTGGTGCCTGACCCTGAAGCTCAGAAAAGAAAGGTATTAACTTAAATCAATTATGTATTCTTACTAACTGTTTGTAAGTGATATTGATTGAATCACTCTGTGTGCAGAAAAACCAAAGAAAAATGCTACAACAACAACACAACATGAAGCTTCTACTGAACAACACAACTCTGAAGCTTCTACTGAACAACAACAGCCTTATCATGAACCTCTCACTGAAGAACAGCCAGAAACACAATGTGATGTGGACCAAGAGTTTGAAATGCTTGCAGCAGATCTTTGTGCAGCTTTTGAAAGAACACAACCTCAACCCAATGTCAATGATCTCACTTCCCAAATTCCAGCTCCAACTCAAGTTGCTAGTGGTTATGATCAAACTGTTAAGGTTGCATCTGTAATGGTTTCACAAGGAGTTGGTTACTCACAACCAAACTACATTATGTATGCACCTGTTCAAGAGGTTGAGCCTACACCTAATGAACTTGTTCATGCACCTCCTCCTAAGGAACTTGTTTCTTCCCCCTCCTAAACCAGCTGAGTCATGCTACTGACTAATTTACTTAATGTGTATGTTCTCAGTTTTGATTGACTTAATGAACCTGCTCTATTGTGTCTTTGTATGCAAAATAACCCAAATAAAAGGTCGCAAAGAAGTTGACATTGAGGAAAAGTGATAGAACAAGGGTACTCAGAAGCAACAAGTTCAAGCGAGGAGAAGGAAGTAACCCTGCTAAAAGGAGAAGAAAGTAACCCTGCACAATGGTACCATGGAAATTGTAGACATTGGACCTGTTTTGACTTATGTTTTATTGAACAACATTACTACAATGATTTGTGTACTTAAACCTTGTTGTTTTCTATTATGCATTTTGATTACAATACTACTTTGGCTTTAGCCTTAGAGTTTGAACCTTTATGTTATGGATACAAGTATGTATTTTGGCTAAGCCTTTATGTTTATGATACAATGTGTATTTTGGTTCCATTATCAAGTTTGTTTTATGCACTTTATCAGGTTGTTTTATGCACAATTGAAATGGCATATTACCAATTTGGCTTTTATGCAAATTATAAAGTTTGGTTTATACACAATTCAAAATAGAAGGAGCAATATAATTGCATACATAAACTGTCCAAAACCAAAACATCTTTTTCATTCATCATATTGTACAAGGACCAATATCAAAATACATCAATGTTACAAGGACTAAAAACAAAAAAAGAAATAGACACGAACAAATGGGATTCACCACCATTTGTAATAAGCAAAGAAGAACCCCCATGACACAACCAACAATAGCTTCAAGAGAGACGCTTTTCTCTTCTCCTTCTCCAACTTAATCTTCATCTTTGCCTTTTTGCCAATCTCAATCTCTTTAACAATGGACCTTAAATACTTCAACATTTCTGAGCAGTTGCAACCACTTGAACTTCTAAGATCACTAGCTGGATTTCGTTCAAGGTCATCGTCCCAAATGAACAACTTGCAACCAGACATTAACCCTGAATTTTGACACTTCCAAAATCTTCTTTTAGGGTTTTCAACAGAATTTGACATTAAAATTTTCATGCTTCTATTGCAACCACAAACCGGTGCTCGAACGTGATGAGAGTTGGGGGACGAAGAAGAAGCCATGGATGTTGAAGGTGCAGAGGGAAAATGGAGAAGGAGGAAGAAGAAGCCACATATGGAAAAAGGAAGGAGAAGCAAAGAAAAATGTTTTTTTATTTGATCCCTCTTTAATAACTATTTCCACGTATGTTACATAAAAAAATAAAACAAATGCTGAAACATATTCTAGGTCATCACCGCCTTCTACCTCAGCTTTTTTTAACGTTCCGTTGACAACAGGGACTAAAGCCAAAGAGAAATAGACATATGGGGACTTGAACCAAAAAAAAAGATTCAGGGACGAAAGCCAAAAACACGCTAACTTACAGGGACGAAAATACTATTTAAGCCTAGAAAATATGTATCATACTTAAATTCTTACTAGTATGTTATTTAAAATGAAAAAGTTCCCTACTGGTATGTTATCACCATTATGCACTCCCAATTTTCACATAATGTTATTCTCTGGTTGTCCATTGACAACGATCGTGGTTTTTCTCCGGTTTTGGAGTTTCCACGTTATATTCTTGTGTTGTGATTGTGTTCCTCTTTTTTCTCTGTGCTTTAATTTTTCTTAACAATGAGTACCATTCTGATACTTAGTCACTCTCAAGTGAAATGAAGATAATTTAAGTTGAGAGTTGTATGACCTTCCCACATTTGTGTAAGTTATCATAAACTTTTACTATGATGTTGTGAACAAAAGGAGAAATTATCATTAGGATTTGATTTATATTTGATTGATTTCAGGTTTTTTGTGACCACTAATTCTATTGTATGTGGCTACCTAGTTCTTTCACTTGCACTGTCATTGCAGTGAAAAGTAGAATTCTATTGGTTTTTCTCGACACGGTAAACACGTTGAATCTTTTTTATTTTCTAGTTATAGATTGTAATTGTAAGATTATATATCAGAAATGGTTAATGCTTAACGACGGTTTAAATATGTGGTTAATTACGTTTGGTGAAGGCTAATAAAAACTCATCGAATAATAAGAAAATACTCATAAAATAAAAAATGCAAGTTGTAAAATAAAGTTTATATAATTCTACAAGTCTTTATGGAATCTGATACCAATTCTAAATATGCAAATAATTATATTCACTGTCTTGAATGGAAACGGATAAACATCACCAAAAATAGTTACTCTTGTATTGGACAAGCCGCTCCATCCACGTATCTAATAAACATAGGTGTCAATAAAACTCAGATGGAGAAAAACAAGAAGCAGAATATAAAAGCTCATATAGGAAATATCAAATAGAAAACCTGAACAACTAGTGTGCATCTATGGTCAGCTAACAAATTCCTTGTGTGAATTGCAAGAGGAGAAAATGAGAATATTGGATCTGCAAATCAAGAATACAATACATGTTTTTTAGATAAATACTATGAAGAAACAGGTAATGCAGGGGCACTTTAGAATGCAAGAATCTTAGAGGTTGAATGAGTGTAGTGGGATACATATGTGTGAAAGGAGAGGCAGGAGAGGAGCTGGGAAAATAAGAGTATCCACTGAAGACAAGACGCTATGGGAAAGATTAGTGTTTTTACTTTCACCAGCAATAGTGTCCCACATTGATTATGGGTTAGCAAAGATTAGTGTTTATATATCTTTTTTCACACTATACATATTGAATTTGAAGTATTGGGCTGCTACGGAAATTAATGGAAAATTTTACCCCATACCCTTGTATTTATCCTCATAACCCTACAAATTAAATTTTTGGACAAAAATACCCCTGTTTAAATATCAATAATTTCAAAATTTTCACTTTTTTCCTCATTTCATCCCAGCAAGAGCGGTAAAACATTTGAAATCACGTTGTACTCCCGGAAAACCCGCGCACAAGACTTCTGGTTCGCAGCTTTTCCCACTGGAGAACTAGTAAGTGAGTTTTCTGGTTTGTTTTTTTAGTTATTTTGCACCAGATAACTTGGCATTGTGTTATCCGGTTTATATGTTTTCCACACCGGATAACTTGGTGTCATGTTATCCGGTTCTGTTAATGTCTTCACCAGATAACTTGGTTTCATGTTATCCAATTATTTTAATGTCTTCACCGAAAATCTTCATATGCAGTTTTCCAGTTTGTTCTTGATAATTGACTTTTTTAGTGGCTCGCTTTAGAGGACGCGACAGACACATTTATCGACGATACACTGATGGAAGGAAAATTCGACAACAGTCGAATCGAGAGAAAGATCAGATTGCTGCACCTGCACCTGTTTCTATTCCTATTCCACTGCATCCACCATTTCCCGGAGGACCGTCTGATACGTCACTTTTGGTGAGGTATCAGAACCACGCCGCTCGTCATTTGTGAGACGGCGAAGTAAGTCAATCTATGACCTTTCAACGTTGAATAAAATTTAATTTTAATTATTTATGTATGATGACATATATTATAAATTATTTTCAGGAGAGAGTTCCGAAGAAAGAGCTGAAGATTGCTGCACATGGAAGAAAATTGATTGGATGGGTTCCGCATAGTCTCCCACCAGCGATTGAGTCGTGGATATCTGCTTCTGGTCTATCCTTTCTGTAGAGAACCAGTTTATCGAGGATATATCAGAACTTGTTATCTACATTTGTTGAGAGGTGGCACCCCGAAACATCGTCCTTCCATATTCTGTTTGGCCATATGACTATTACGCTGGACGATGTTTCTTGCCTGCTTCATATACCTTGTAGGAGGATTTTTGTAACCCTACAGAAGGGTTCACTGACTCGGATGCTATTACTTAGGCTATTCGTCTTATGGGTGTTCCGCTGGACGAGGCAGTTGAAGAGATTCGTGTTTGCAGAGGTCCCTATTATAGGCTGGAATGGTTGAAGAAGATATTTGTCCATCAACGAGCTGAGAACATATTTGATTGTGCAGCTAGAGCATATATGTAGTTGTTACTAGGCTGCACTATTCTTATTGATAAGACCTTTACTCTTGTAAAGGCAAAGTATTTACCACTATTTGAGGACTTGTCTAGATGTGGTAGATACTGTTGGGGGCAGCTGCACTGGTCACACTTTACAAATATCTCAGAGATACTTCCTATTACAGTTGCAGGTAGCTTGGGGAATATGCTTCTCTACTACAAGTACAAATGTTTTATTTTAATTTCATTTAGACTTGTATTAGCTTATTTATAATATTTGTAATTGATAGTATTCATGTTGTGTAACAGTGTTGGATTCATGAGTATTTTCCAACTATTGGCAAGAGAGGATTTTCGAAGTAGACGTACAAGCAAGGCACGTAGAAGGTTGATGAGGTGAGGGTTATGTTGGATGGATTGACACCTGCTGATGTCATTTGGCACCCTTTTCAGGATCATAGACAACACCGACCATTTGATGATATTTTCTTGTATTGGGGTGGCCTGAAATAGTATGCTACAGCTCTTCTTTATTTACCTGACAGATGTTTGCGTCATTTTGGATACAGGCAGTACATACCATCTCTGCCTCCTGATATTGATACACTTGATGTGGATTTTGAGTGGGTTACATACCACGCGAGCGTCATGGACTTGATTCATCCGGCCGAGTTTTCCAAAACTCCATATGGTGCGGTGGTTGATTACTTGGATTAGTACAATAGAGTGTCACATCCTCGTTTGGTACCACCACCTCGAGGGGAGGTCAGAGAGGTTAGGGATGTCCCTGTTCCTACGTTTGATGTTGGACCGTCAGATTCGAGGTTGTCACATATTTCACATGAGCTTCGTCGTTATCTACATCATCACGAGGCGGATGAAGATGACGATGATTTTACTGAGGTCTTTCGAGCTCTACGTATAACTGAGGGTGGACCGGTACCTCAGGGCGGACCAATAACTTATGTTAGTGAAGACGATGATGCTTGATATATTATTTTATATTCAGACTTATGTAGTATTGTTCAGATTTATATAGTATTTGTCAGACTTATGTACTGCTCTATTATGATTTATATTTATGTAGTATTATTCAGACTTATATTATGATTGATGTTGTATAGAAAACATAGTCAATACAAACCAAAATATAACATGAAGTCAATCGTCAACACAAACCAAAAAATAACATGAACTCAATCGTCAATCCAAAATATAAAAAATCAAATTACAATCATAAAATAACAAGTTTTAGGACCACAAGTGTAAGTTGTTGCCAATGTTGTAACCGTCCAGCAAATCCTATTATCCAAGATGTTGCATCTGCTGTGCGATGCTTCTTCCAATCTACTGTGACCGGCGGCAAGGGAAATCCTTCATTCATGTTTACCTATTAAGAAAATTAATAAGTAAGACGTAAATCATAGATAAGTATTTAACATAAAAACTAGAATATTTACTTGAACCCAATGATTTGAGTTTACAAAACCAATGCAGTAAATGGACACATTAGGATTATATAAAGTCGCCATAGGGAAGTAAATCAAACTAAGACCACTTAAAGAGACAAGAATGAGGTTATACCGATTTTCTATCACATAACCTATTTCTGGTAGTGTCATCCATTTATCTACTGGCTAGGAACCTAAAGATGATATCAACAAGGATTCTCTCACTTTTGTTAAGTGACTTCCAAATAACTTCTCATAGAGACTATTTCTGGAACCTCTGATTTCATGATCCAAATCACGACAAACCACTGACCAACCATCCTCACCATATCCATGCAATGATGCAGTGGCTCTAAACCCACAATTTTCATCATCCTTAACATCAACAATGTCATCAATAAATGGTCTAATATGTTCTGGAAATTGTACAATGTACCTATTAGATGGTTTCTTCTTTGACGTTTGGGATAACTGTGAACATGGTCTCTTTGAATATTTTTGAGAACCACTTTGTGATTGATCAACATACTCATGATATAAAGGATCACGATAAACATCATCTCCCACAGGTTTCATACCTTTTCTCTTCACTCCTCATTTGGTCTTTAGTTTTTCAAGCGGCGGTACCATCTTTGTTGTAGTGAGGTAAGAGATTTCACACACCCTACTTTTTAGTTCTCTCTTTCCTGCCACATCTAATGACCTGAACCTTTTCCACAGTGCATCAATTGCATTGTTCATGTCCACCTCTGCTCCATCCTCTGTATCTACCTCTTGTTCATCTTTCATGCTGAGCTTCCTCCAATGTATATGAATAGCATCAATTGGTATTGATTCACCACTCAATGTGTATCTCCCTAACTCATAAGCACAAGGTAACCCGTATACTTTTATATGACTACACCTACATATTTGGGTGTTTGTACCAACCATGTCAACCCTGTACCACTCTTTAGCAATGTATCTCAAAGCTGATCTAGATACTGATCCACGCAAATTTGCATAAAATGGACTAGTGTGTGCATACTCAACTTCATAAAAACTCTTCTGAAATGAAGCTCTAATATTGCTCAATTGAACTTTGAGTTCCCATTCATAGCCTCCCAACATTTGCACATATCACCTAAATTGTTCTCCAACATCTGCTTCAGTTTCCAATGCGCAGACTCAACCCTAACAAAAAAAGGTTCAGTATCATTAATATTAAGATAAAAAAAAACTATGGCTAAAATCAAACACATTACCTATTAGTTATGATGTTACCCAAATGCAGCACTTTATTGATCAAATCTTCAACAAATCTATGTCTGTGAGGCATCAACCATGTGTCTATCACATAATCAAAAAATGGTCTAAAATCCACACAGGCATGCTCAAACTGTTGCAACTTTTGATGGTACTCCACCTCATCATTAGCCCTTACAAGTTCATGCCATATCTTCTCTATCGGCTCTCTCATATCATTCACAATAAACTCCTTGCACTTCACTTTCACATTCTTGTTGATGTGAAATCGACAAAGCATATTAATTGTCGTTGGAAATACTTTTTCAATTGCTTTCATAAAAGCAAGATCTCTATCCATTAAAATCACTTGTGGCCATAACCCTTGCTTAGTGAACAACTGTTTCAACTTATCTAATACCAACACAAAGTCTATATTTGTTTAGATTCCATATAGGCAAATGCAACTGCAAATGTTAACTCAGTTGATGTCATACCAACTACTTCAAACTAAGGTTGTCTGTACTTATTTGTTTTGTAAGTACTGTCCATAATCAACACCGTAGGAAACATATTCAACAACTTCACTGATTCTGGATGCGCCCAGAAGATATCTCTCACAACTTTAGACTTATTTTTTTTCTTACTCCAATAAACATAATCAGAATCCTCTATCAACTTAAACAACTATTGCATTTCCGTTCTAGGTCCCCTTATGTCTTTCAGAATCTTACTCTTATGTTTATATATTTGAGTTATTCGAGGAACATTCTCCGGATCTCGTTCTTTCAATGACAACAATATATGTCTTGGTGGAACATGACTGTTCTGGACCGGACCAATGGCTAGAATTGGCCAAATCCGCCTCTGCTCCAGAGCGCCCCAAATTGCCTAAGTCCAATCCACAGAGGGGCAAAAGTGACCTTTCTGCCCCTCCAACCGGGAAAGGAATGCAAAGTTCCTCCCCGAAATTACTGCCCGTCACGCACGGCTTCATTGCTCCCCGAACAACTATGGGCATGTGCCCGGAACTATGCATATGCCCGACATAACGACTAGTTTTGGGCACCCTGCCCGACGCAACGGCTAGTTTGGGGCAGTTACCTATTCTTCGGGAAAACGGTTATTTCGCCCCAAAAATAGGACCGTTGGCCACGCGCTGGGGGCTCTATATAAACCCTCTCGCTTGAGAGGGTCAGGTATCCAATATTCACCCTAAGAACACTCTTTGTACTTGCCCCTTTTCTTTGACCTTTACTTACTTGAGCGTCGGAGTGCCTTGCAGGTACACCCCTCCTCCTCTCTATACGACCAGCATCCCTGACGCACTTGGCGGCCTGATTCTACAGGATCTGATCCAGCCTTCACGATCAGTGGCGCCGTCTGTGGGAATCTTTGCTCTCCCCTTCTTTCTTTAACCGAAGATCAAAACAACTTTCGAACATCATCACGATCATGGCCTCCCAAGATCGCACCCAGGATGCTCTTCATTCCACCATCCTCCCCGTCAACAAATCTGACGTTGACGGCCAATCATCTCTCCTCCGAGATGTCTGTTTCCTTAGGGATGGAGCCACCACTTCTTCTTCCCCAACTCCTGCTGATCGCAACAACGATCAACCGTCTCTCGACCTTCAGCCCGTTCCTGTTCCGCCCAACGCCGACCTGGCCGTGGCAGCCCTCCTAGAGGCACTCAACAAAACCAACACCCTGATCCTGTAGCAAAACGAGAGGATCGGGGCACTGGAAGAGTCTCGCCGTCCAAGATCCCCTCCTACGCAGAGGAATCAGCGACGATCAAGAAGCCCTCAGCCCCGGAGTGAAATCAACCGAAGACTGCGCCAAGAGCACGATCCTCGCGTAGCCCGATAGCGCGACCAGATATCCCCGCGTGACCAGCACGCTCATGACCACAAAAGGACTCGTAGGAATGAGGAGTCTCCAATCAAGTCCAAAGGTCGGACACGCTCATCTTCCCCGCGAAGGAACCGCTCACCTTCTCCTCGAAGGAACCGCTCACCTTCTCCTCGAAGGAACCGCTCACCTTCTCCACGATGGAACCGCCGACGCGAGCAACCCGTCCGGTCACCATCATACACCAGTTCCAGTGACGACGGCGAGCCCCGCGGCCCGTTGTCCCAGAAGATCCTGGCCACCCGTCTCCCAAAAGGCTTGGAGAAACCCCCGTCACTTGGCACATACGACGGGACCACTGACCCAGACGAGCACATCGAGAATATCGATTCCGTCTTAGACTACCGCGGTGTACGGGGCACCATCAAATGCAGACTGTTCCCGACCACGCTTCGGAAAGGAGCAATGACATGGTATAAACAACTGCCCGAGGAGTCCATTACCTCGTGGAAACAGCTCGGCAGGATGTTCTCGCGGCACTTCACAGCATCTCGCCGCCACCCCAAAACTGAGGCCTCCCTCGGAGCCATAATCCAGAGGAAAGACGAACCTCTCCGAGCATACATTGAGAGGTTCAACAAGGAAACAATGCAGGTTCCGACGACGGACAAAATGAAGAAGTTCCTGCTCGAGCAAGGGGTCCTCCCGGACTCCGATTTTGCTAAAGCCATTGGCCTCGCCCCACCGAGGAATTTAGATGCCCTCCTCCTCCTCAAAGCCCAATCTCATATCCAGTACGAGGAGAAGATTGCGGCCTGCAACGTCTGGACATCGCGCCACCAGGAGAACGCCCCGGCTGTCAAAGGAGAAGAAGCCTCGACATCTCGTCGGGGTGAACAAAGACACGAGGACCGTCCGAGGGACTCCCGCGACAGCAAGGGACCCTCCGGGCGCTTCCACGACTACACTCCCCTGACCGTTTCCAGGGAAAAGATTCTGTCCAAGTGTGCCAATTCGGAGTTCAAACAAGCCGGGGTCCGTTTCCCCAAACAACTGCCGAACAGACCAAACGTGGATAAGTCGAAGTACTGCCGCTTCCACAAAAGTCACGGCCATACTACAGAGGACTGCATCCATCTGAAGGATGCCATAGAAATACTGATCAGGGACGGACACTTGAAACAGTTCACAAAGAAGAAGGACACTCCTCAGCAAGACGCTCAGGAGTCCAAGAAGGTCGAGGAAGAAGTACCCTCCTCGGATGACACCAACGTACAGGTGGCAATGTCCATATCGCGGCCAGAGGACTTCTACGTCCCGGACGGGCTCAATGCCCCTGCTTATTTCGCGGCCCACAACCCGTGGGAGACTTTTCCTTCCGCCATGGTTATTTCTGGCGGGGGATTCAACAAAGTCACTGTGGGCTCCGTGAAACAGAAGTTCGACCACCTGATCAACACCAGCTCCAACAAAGTGACGACGCTTGATCAGGCCCAGAAGGGCTCCGTCCCAATCTCTTTTTACAAGGAGGAACTCCTCGGCGGGTCCCCGAACTCCAGCATACCTCTGCTCGTCAGAGCCCGGATGGCGAACTTCGACGTTCGCAGAATACTTGTCGACCAGGGAAGCTCGGTCGACATCATGTACTCCCAGCTGTTCTCAACACTTCAGCTGGACGAATCTCACCTCACTCCCTACGTGGGATCCGACTTGCAGGGATTCAACAGGTCCGTAACAAAGCCGTGGGGTTACGTCGAGCTGATCGTGACCTTCGGATCAGCATAAACGGCCAGATCCACCAAGGTGCAGTTTTTGGTAATCGACTGCCCGTCACTTTACCAGTGCATTTTCGGAAGGCCAACTCTGGCCGAGTTAGTAGCAGTGCCCTCAACCGTCCACCTGAAGATGAAGTATTACACTTCGAAAGGGAAGGTCGCCACCCTCCACGGTGATATAGAAGCTGCCCGACGGTGTTTCAAAGCAGCCACAAAGGGACTCAACACCATTGCGCCCAAGCCAAAGGTGTCGAGCAAGCCAACACTGCCAAACAGCTCCCAGGAGGCCAAGCCTCTGCCCCAGGTCAACTCTATCGACCTTGACAGTCGCTTCCCCGAGGACCAACAGGAGGAACGAGCAGCGTCAGCCGACCCATCCGCGTCATCCAGCAACAGCTCCTACCTGATGCGTCCAATCTCGGATGGCAACTTTGAGCTAGTTCTGTTCGGTGAAGACCCCCAACGGGGAGTGAAGATCGGAGCAGACCTACCTGACATTGCGAGGAAGCAGCTTAAAGCGTGCCTCCAAGAGAATGCCGACCTCTTCGAGTGGAGCGCCGTAGAAATGCCCGGCTTAGATCCGACCGTCGCCTGTCACCAGCTGACCATTGACCCGACCATCAAGGTCGTAGCACAACGTAGGAGAAAGCAGTCTCCGGAGAAAACGGAGGCTGCTGAAAAAGCTGTAAAGGACCTCCTCGAGGCCAAATTCATTTCGGAGGCCAAGTACACCACTTGGCTGTCCAACGTTGTATTGGTTAAAAAATCTAATGGAAAATGGCGCATGTGCATTGATTATACCGATCTCAATAAGGCATGCCCGAAGGATGCCTACCCCTCCCCAATATTGATAAACTTGTTGATAATTCCGCTGGTTTTAAACTTTTATCGTTCATGGACGCCTACTCGGGCTATAATCAAATCCCAATGGCAATAACCGATAAAAATTATACGGCCTTCATGACCGAATCAGGGAATTATTACTGCAACGTAATGCCCTTCGGCCTGAAGAACGCTGGAGCAACATACCAACGAATGATGAATAAAGTATTTCGGGGAGAAATAGGCGACATGCTCGAAGTATACATAGACGACATGATCGTAAAGTCCCACGAGGAAACCGATCATACCGCCCACTTGCGAAAGGTCTTCGAACAGGCCAGGAAATACAAAATGCGTTTTAATCCGGAGAAGTGCACGTTCGGTGTCTGGGCAGGCAAATTCCTCGGCTTCTACTTAACAGAACGAGGAATCGAAGCCAATCCCGACAAATGCCGGGCATTCTCCGAGTTTCCTACGCCCAAGTCCAAAAAATCCACCCAGTCCCTCAACGGGATGCTCGCATCACTATAACGTTTCGTGACCAAGTCCGCCCAGCATGCCCTACCATTCTTCAAGCTCCTCCGCAAAGAGGCCGCGTTCGAATGGACCAAGGAGTGCGACAAGGCCCTTCTCCATCTGAAACGAGCACTCTCAGAGCCACCGGTTCTCTCTCGCCCGGACAATGGCGAAACGCTATACCTATACATGGCCGTAGCAGCTGAAGTAGTGAGCGCCGCTCTCATCCGCGAGGCACCTGACGGGAAGAAGCCCATATATTTCACGAGCAAGGTGCTACAATGACTAGAGTTACGATACCAGCAGATAGAGAAGGTGGCATTGGCCCTCATCAACGCTGCCAGGAGATTAAGGCACTACTTCCTGGCCCACACGATCGTGGTTCGAACAGATCAGTCCATAAAGCAGCTGCTTGGACGACCAGATATGGCCGGACGAATGCTTAAATGGTCGCTAGAACTGTCCGAATTTGACATCCGGTACGAAGGCAGAAAAGCCCTTAAGGCCCAAGGTCTGGCCGATTTTGTCGCGGAGATGACATTTGCGGACTCCCCCGCGAGCGAGACACGTAAGTGGACCATCTTCGTCGACGGTGCCTCAAGCTCGGCAGGTAGCGGCGCGGGCATTATACTGGAGAGTAACGAAGGGACTATCGTCGAGGTATCACTCACACTGTCTTTCCCAACTTCCAATAACCAGGCTGAATACGAAGCCTTCCTCGCTGGGCTACGCCTTGCCGAGGATCTGGGAGCGGAAGAAGTCGTCATTTGCACGGATTCACAACTCGTGGCCCTCCAGGTCCGAGGTGAATACCAAGCCAAAAACGACAACCTGGCCGAATACCTGGCCCTAGTAAAGAAGGAAATGGCAAAGTTCATAACAGTAGAAGTGAAACACGTTCCCCGCGAACATAACGTACGAGCGGACGTGCTGTCTAAAGTGGCCAGCACGAAGAAGAAAGGCGGAAACAAATCCATCATACAAGAAGTACTTCCACGACCCAGCATCGAGAAGGCCTCCCCGACACTCGACGTGCAGGTGATCGACGACAACAACTGATGGATGACCCCAGTCTACAACTACCTCACCAAGGACGAACTCCCGTCCGACCCAAAGGAGGCCGGCATAGTCAGGCGAAGGGCCTGCTCTTATGTCCTGGTCGAAGACAAACAATACAGACGGGGATTCTCCATTACGCTGCTCAAATGTGTCGAGGAAGAAATGGTCACGCACATCCTGCGTGAAATCCACGAAGGAATCAACGCCCAACATCTCGGCGGAAGGTCCCTTGCTCGAAAGGCCCTCCGAGCAGGATACTACTGGCCGACCATGCAAAACGACGCAAAAGAGCACGTAAAGAAGTGCGATAAATGCCAACGGCACGGGGACATACACCTAGCTCCACCTAACGAGCTCAAGGCTATGTCCTCCCCGTGGCCATTCGCCTGGTGGGGCCTAGACATCCTAGGACCCTTCGTGGTAGGATCAAGTCAGAACAAGTACCTCATAGTGGGTGTGGATTATTTCACAAAGTGGATAGAAACAGAACCTCTAGCCAAAATAAATGCCCTCAACATCCTGCGTTTCTACAAACGAAACATCCTTGCACGTTTCGGTATTCCCCAAGCGATAGTAACGGACAACGGAACACAGTTCACGGACAGGAAGTTCCAGGACTTCGTCGCCCAACTGGGCACGAAGCAACACTTCGCATCCGTCGAACACCCCCAAACAAACGGGCAGGTTGAGGCAGCTAACCGAGTCATCCTTCGAGGCCTCAAGCGAAGGCTAGACGAAACAAAGAAGGCGTGGGTCGAGGAGCTACACAGCATGCTCTGGGCCTACCGTACAACTCCCCATTCAACGACCGGAGAAACACCTTTCCGTTTAGCATACGGAACCGAGGCTGTAATTCCCGTCGAAGTTCACGTGCTCTCTAGGCGGACAGAGTCGCCCCTAGACGAGGAGATGAACGACGAATCTTTAAGGGAAGAGCTCGACCTCGTTGAGGAAATCAGAACCAGGGAAGCTCTCCGCGAGGCCTCACTGAAACAAAAGATCATCATCAGGCACAACGCCAAAGTGATACGACGAGAGTTCGACGTGGGAAGCCTGGTCCTAAGAAGAAACCACAAAGACTCTCGCGAAGGCGAGCTAGCAGCCAATTGGGAGGGACCCTATCACATCCGGGCAAAACGGAAAATGGGGCCTACTACCTAGAACATCTCACTGGGGAAGAACTCGCTCGACCATGGAACGCCGAAAAGCTAAAACAATACTACAGCTAAATCCTCGGTTCGACTCGTCGCAACGACGAACGTCAACTACCGACCACTATGCGCGTCTAGGTACAAGCGTCGCATACGATTAAAGCACAACCCCGCTCAATAACGAGCTAGGTAGTTGCTCGACAGCGGTCCTCGATCGAGCATCGCCGTCGTCAAAATATCATGATTGGCAGAACCCCAGCTCGCGATGGGACGTTCACGCCACGAACTCAGGCCTCAAACGCGACCTGAGCCCCGCTCCCAGCCGTTTGACCAGTTCCCCACACTGTTGAACACATCTACAACGAGCAATCCCCCATAAATATTCGAACAAGTCAAAAGCTCCCAAACACGGGCAGACATATATTCACAGTAAGCATGCATACAACACTTAGCAAAAATAAACGCAAGTAAAATCATGCACGCGAAGAAGCCAGAAATATAATTAACATAACAGGTGGCCACAAGGGCCACGATTGTGCGTTATTACATAAAACGGGGCCATGCCCCCCAAAAATAAAATTACAAATAATTCAATGGCACGCAGGCCGGACAAGATACAACAACATCAAAATAACAAAACTCCTCATTCATCCGCATGCTCGGTTGACGCCGGCTCAGGTCTCTGGTTCTCATCTGGCTGGTCCTCAGGCTGAACCTCGGGGGTATCTAGAACAAGGCCTGCGGGCAAGACAATGCGACCATCCTTAACACGCGCAAGATAGTGAGTACCCTCGGCAGAGATCTCAAGCCCAGGGTTCACCATCCGCAACTGAGCCACGACGCTTTGAAAAGACTCCTCTGCCACGGCGATACCGTCATCTTCGGCTAGCAGGATACGGGCAACCAGCTCAGACCTAGTCTTCAACTCTTTTATATCATCCGGTTCGTCAGCACCCGGGGCGCTGGCCGCCATTAACTCTTTGTTCAGCTCCTCAGCAGCCTTTTTCTCCTCCGCCAGCTTGGATACATCCTCTTTCAGCCTGGCCGTCTCCTCTTCGGCCTTCCCCCAAGCCTCGCGGGCATTCTTAACTTCCTCCTTGAGGGCGGCCTCAGAAGCCCGGGCAGCTTTAAGTTCGGACTCAAGTGCAGAGTCCCCTTCTGCGTAGACAGCAGCCATCTCCAGCATCCTGACCAGGGCAGAAGCATCTTGGGCCACCAGCGCCCTCTTGCTCGGGCGATCCATGCCTTCCAAGCAAAGGGATTCCGCCCGGGGGACGACCAAGGAGTTACCTTCAAAGAACCTCCTATCAAGGATGCACGGAGGGAGCTCAAACTTCCATTTCTCTGGCACACGGGTAAGGTCCACAGCGTCTGATGTCCTTGGTCGCTTCGATCGCCCGGTCAAGGGCAGAGGAGATCCCCGTGGAGCAGGAGAGGGAGAAGAAGAGGCTCCCGCGACAGTTTGAACAGGAGGAGGAGCACGGGCACCAGCGGGCCGAGATTTAGGAGGAGTCGCTCCAGCTTTATTCCTCGCCATAGCATTCCTCACCACGCGATCGCGAGCCTGAGGCATCTCACCTGTACAAATAAAGAAAAAACGAGTGCATTAGCTACGTGGAAAAGAGATAACACAAACAAAATCTAAATAACCAAGACTACCGAGCAGTTTCTCAGCGTCCGCGGGAGTCTTGCACTCCAGCAGTGCCTTAACACTGACAAATCTGCGCTCAACTCTCTGGATCCCATCCTCCTCGAAGATAGGGATACTCTTGCTCGTCCATTAGCTTGCAAGACTGAAGGAGTTGACCCAGTTCACCGGCCTCTCGTACACCACGACGTCCTGCCCGCGCAGATCTCTCGGCTGAAAGACATAATCGTGGGCTTCTTGGAGAAATGGTCGGGTGCCCAGCGGATGGGGAACCTGTAGAGCCTCTGCCCAATATATTTCCCCTCCTCGTTAAGAAGCTCATTTCCATCCTCGTCAACCTCGATTTCCCAGACGTATGTGTTGTCCTGGGCCACCTCAGACACGGGTTCAACGATGAAGTACCGCTCCTTGAAAGTCCGGATCGACTCCGAGAACGGCTTAAATAGCTTTCTGGGCTGCTTCAAAGAAACCCATCTGTACTTCTTCCTCGTCGGCTGCCTTTGAAGATGGAAAACAGCGAAGAACAGAGGGAGAGTAGTCCCCAGAGAGAGATGCTCGCACACCAATTCAAAAGCCCGGATGATGGCCAGCGAATTAGGGTGAAGTTGAGAGAGGGCCAGCTTCAGATGCTCGAACACCGACCGCTGGAAATCAGTGAAAGGCAGCCTCAGTCCCAGCTCTTTGAAGGCATACTCGTACATCGTAAAGCGGTCCTCGAAATCCGAGAAGACCCGCTCGTTCAAAGTAGGGAAGTGCACCTTCCACTCCCCTTCTGGTCCTACCTCTGTAAAGACGTCCGCCAAAGACTTTGCGAACGTAGAAATATGCTCGAAAGGTTCGGCCACCTCCCACTCCTCTGCGGAGAACCCTTCGATGTCATCCTCCTCCATATCATCCCGAACCTCTTCTTCCTCCCCGACATTGCTGGACGAACTTGAGGCCGCCGAGCTCGAAGCCGCAGAGCTCGAAGCCGTTGAGCTACTATTTTCCTCGGAGCCAGTTTCTTCCTCGGACGTGTCTAGAATAACTTCTCTGTCTGGCCTCGTCGCCATTACGATCACCTGAAAAGCAGAGAAAGACAGTGAATTCGACAGGAAATCAAATCCACCCTTCCACTACCAAAGCAAGTGAAAGGGCGCGCAAAAGGCTGAGGACAACGTCCCCGGCCTAAGCCCTAACATCGAATGAAAAACCTCCCCGCGAGGAGATGTCCGAGACATACCATCCTCCTGCGAGGAACCTCCCCACACTCATGCCCAGATTCCGTTTGAAGCTCCACCGGAAACCGCAATGCTTCACCGAAATCTGGAAACGTTCTACCAGAAAACTCGTCGCCCTATCAGAAGATGAACAAACACGGTGGTCACGTATGCATAACTACCGCAACCACGCCGTGGACCACCCTCATCGCTAAACGTACTACATACTCCGGCGAAGTGCTGAAGGCGGAAAAATGGCACAACCACCGTCCACCACCAACACTCTCCAGAAATCCACCTATTTTATCACCTAAAGATAACCCTAACCGTATACAATCTACCACTAACAACAAAAGGAAGTAAAACAAGCTATAGATCAGAAAAATTACTTAATTTTGGAAGAGGGTAAAAGCTGCTCGAAGCTGGTGACGGTGGTCGGAAAGCCTGAAGACGGTGACGGGCAAGAACTGAAAGAGACGGAGAGAAATCAGAAAGGAAAAGTTTCAAATGAAAAGGTTTCCCCCCTTCTTTTATACAAAGGGGCACGTGCAACCACGCGCCCGTAGGCCATCATGACTACCCGCTAGCCATCATTGCCTATTAACTGCTACACGGAGCTCTAGGTACACGTGGCGCCCCAACGTTTCAAATTCTGTCTGACCATTAGTCTCCCCGTACACCGGGCAACATGGTCACGACTACGAACCTCACGAACACCTGGGGCCACGGGCACTTTGAGACAACCTTCCTCGCCTGCAAATGACGACTCTATGCTAGCTCCCCGGAGCAACGAGCAGTCCTTAAGTCATCACTCCCATGCTCGGGAGCAACGACTTGGGGGGCTCCTGTTCTGGACTGGACCAATGGCTAGAATTGGCCCAATCCGCCTCTTCTCCAGAGCGGCCCAAATTGCCTAAGTCCAATCCACAGAGGGGCAAAAATGACCTTTCTGCCCCTCCAACCGGGCAAGGAATGCAAAGTTCCTCCCCGAAATTACTGCCCGTCACGCACGGCTTCATTGCTCCCCGAACAGCTATGGGCATGTGCCTGGAACTATGCCTATGCCCGACATAACGGCTAGTTTTGGGCACCCTGCCTGACGCAACGGCTAGTTTGGGGCAGTTACCTATTCTTCGGGAAAACGGTTATTTCGCCCCAAAAATAGGACCGTTGGCCACGCGCTGGGGGCTCTATATAAACCCTCTCAAGCGAGAGGGTCAGGTATCCAATATTCACCCTAAGAACACTCTTTGTACTTGCCCCTTTTCTCTGACCTTTACTTACTTGAGCGTCGGAGTGCCTTGCAGGTACACCCCCTTCTCCTCTCCATACGACCAGCATCCCTAACACACTTGGTGGCCTGATTCTACAGGATCTGATCCAGCCTTCACGATCAATGACGTTTTGACAAATCAACAATATGTTGTTGGTCATTAGCATTAAGTCGAGTTACAAACGCATGACCTTCAAATATATCAGGTAAACCATGGTTGTGAAGTTCACAGTTTATGTCAATATTCCAATCAAAACCATCTTTAGAAGGTGTTGATCTAACTTTGAATGGATAACTACATTTCTTGGTAGCGTTTTGTGTTTCACTATCTCCTTATTTGTATTTTCCACCTCTATCACAACCAAATATGACTTTGTAACTTCTTCCTCTCTTGCCAGTTTTGATGTCCGAACGAGTTATTATAACGGTGACTCTATTTCTGATTTCAACCTCCCTAATCCACCAAGTCGCCTCTTCTCATGTAGCAAATTTTTCTATAGTCGAGAATATCTCCGTCGTGTCTACAGATGTCTGGTTCTTGACACATATCATCAAAGGAATATCCATGTCTCCTAACATAAGTAACAAAAATTAATAAAAAAAAACATGTTCTGGAAGTCTTATGGGTAAGTTATTCGGTTCAGAATATTACTAAACCGGAACACTTCAACACAAGTTTTTCGGAACTATAAAAAATTCAAACCGAACCGCTTGTGACAATGTTATCTGGAGCTTTTCTGTCATTCAAAATCAAACCGGATAACTAGCATACAAGTTATCCAGTTTAGTAAAAAAACACATCGGATGTATGAGCATCAAGTTTTTTGATTTGATAATGATACAAACCGGATTTCTTCCCATGTAGTTATCCAGTTCTCGTCGTGTACTTCCAAATTGTTATTTTTTTGACACATTTGATTGCGCAGTAAAAAAGTAAAAAAAATAAATATAAATTAAAAGGGTGAAATTGGAATATTTGCAAAATTGTAGGAGTGTATGGATATAATTGTGGGGGTATGGGGTAAAATTTTCAAAATAATGTGGGTATTACGCCCAACTATTATATTTTAAAATCTATAATAATAGTTTTCAAATTAATTTTCTAAAAATAAATTAATTACAGTTATTAACATTTGTTTAATCATTAAAATTATTAACATAAAAATTTTAAAAAATATAAAAAAGTTGATAAAAAAAATTAAAAATCCAGGTGGATTTAAAAATAATAACAAAAAAGTTAAAAATATATATAATGTATAAAAAAGTAAAAAAAAAAAATAAATTTAAAAAAAAGTAAAAAATAAAATCCACGTGGATTTTTAATTAATAAATAAAAAATTAAATAAATATCCACATGGACTGCCACGTCACTAGTGCTGAAAATGAGCCGAGTTGAACTCGCCTTATCTTAGCTGGACTCGTTAAGAATTTGTTTAGCTCAAATCTCGGTTCGAGTTTAACACGAACTTTGTTTTAAGCTCAAACTCGACTCGTTATAAGTTCCTGGACAATTCGATTCAACTTGTTAGCTTCATCTCGTTAGGTTCAGCTCACTTATTTCGCGGACTTAAAAGCCATTTTTAAGTCTATTTTTTATACATATTTGACATTTTAAATTATTTTTTTTTTATAAATAAAAAACTAAAATAAAATAATAGTTATCAGATTGAAGTTTAATTTTGTCTCAAAATTCTACTAATATAAAAACTACACAACTTTAAATAGATACATTTTAAAGTTTAATTAAAAAACTATTCAATTAGAGTTTAAATGTCTCAAAAATCCACAATTTCATCTAAATATTTAGAACCCTTACGAATTTAATGAAATACACTAAAAATTACTAGAAATCGATACATTTCTATCTCAGAATGATTACACCACTTGCAACCTTCATTATACATGTTATTTTAGAAAATACTATTATGCCTCCAACAAGGATGACTCTAAATACAATTGTCAGACCATAGCTAGTACGGAAAAGACAATATAGGATTAAAGTTTGGAGTAAATCTTTAAATCTACTCTTAAAGACAATATAATCCTTCTAATATATAATCGAGTTGACTCATGAACCTAACGAGTTAAACTATGTATAGCTCAAGTTCAGCTCATTTAGTTTACGAGCTTAGTTTTTCGCTCATATTCAGCTCATTTAGTTCATGAACATAGTCCAATGATTTAATTGTTGAACCGAGTTTCGAATTATTTTCAAGTTGGTTCGGTTCATTGTCAGTCTTACACGTCACGGAAAAATAGAATATAGGCTGGAATAGTACGCTCGGGTCTTATAGAGAGAATCTTGGTATTTCAAGGGAAATCACATAAAAAATCTTAAAGGGGTGAAATCAAAACTCGCTATATTGATAGGGGATGACATATATTTAACCTATTTAAAAAAAATGAAGTCAAATTTTTTTCTCTTTATAAATAATAATAATAATAATAATAATAATAATAATAATAATAATAAGTATTTAGAAAATTCGAAATCACAATATTTTTTTCTCTTGACATTACTCAATTATTTTTCTTTTTATAAAATAAATACTCAATTGCTTTTATTTTAATTACGAATACATTAAATTTTAAATATATAGGTGAATTTTAAACTAACTGATACTATTAAAGGATAAATATCTCGCATAAAGAACTTACATAACCATAGACATGAATTTCAATTCATCAAGATAAAGATATAAGTAATTATATATAGATAATTATGAATACCCATTCAACACCACCTTACGATAATTTTTTACTTTTGCAATATCAAAATTTCAATCATCACATTTATTTTCACCATATCTCTCTTGAATGCATCAATTGCCACCATATCTTATTCTAATTGGCCAAAATATATTTCATTCAGAAATCTCATCCTGTAACTCTCTTCACTTATTTGATCCGTATCTTTCCATTGGTCACTATGGATTTCTTCTCATCTCACCAAACATTTCCCTCATAACAAACCATTTTTTTCCAATTTTATTTTCATTTTTCACAGCTTTTATAATTTATACTTCTTTATTTTCAAAATAATATAATAAATTAAAGGCTTAAATGCACTTTTGGTCCTCTAGTTTGGCGTTTTTACATTTTTGATTCCCCTATTACAAAACCTGTGTTTTTGGTCCCTTTAATTTAGTGCGTTTTGCATTTTATTGGTCCTCTCCACTTTTGCTTACGTGGCAGTGATGATTAGGATAAAAAAATTATTTTTAATTAGTTTGCAAAGATGACTAGGATATTTTATTAATTAATATGTTTTTAACTAATTTAATATTTAATAATGTTTTTAACTACATTAATATTTAATAATCTTAAGTAAGTTTATTTAATTAATTAATTAAAATATTGAAATTTTTTTTGGGCCTAAGCCCATTTACTTAGAGCATCAGTCCAATACACATTTGTCAGCATATAATGTATATATGAGTTATATAAACAATTGCATATTTTGTAAAACAATCGATGTGGAACTCTCACAGGTGTAGGTTGGTTTATTTTCATGCATAGTATCAATCCATCATCATTTTTACTGGTGTAGGTTGGTTTATTTGCAACCCATCCAATCATATGCCTCTAAAATTCCTCCATCCATGCCAACATGCAACGAAAACAAAACCCAACATGAAACTTCAGTAGCGCAGTAAAAACCAATGCTCCCTCCATCTTCATTTCATGAAAAAGGAACCTGCAGAAATAAAAGAGGTTTAGAGAGGTGAGATGTGAGTGATTGTTGTGTTGCAGTGAGGTTGAAAGGTTAATATTGAGAGGTTTAGAGAGTGAGAATGAGAGCAGAGAGGTTCAGTTATGTCAAAGCCTCCTGCAACTGCTTCTCCATTTCCTAAAGACGAAAGCCCTTCTCCATTGTGCATATTTTTCTCAGCTGTCTCCAATAATTTCCATAAGGTGAAAATGCAATACCTGTGCATCCATATGATATTATTTCCATAGCTACAATTTTAGGCCTAAATGCAAATATGATATCATGGGTTTTAAGTACCTCCTTGCCATGTCTCTTAGTTTTCTATGTGGTGTAGAGGTAACTAGATGGTGTATGTGTCTTATAATAGGAAACTTTCATTATACACGCTGGAGGTGGCTGCAATGATTAATTTACTCATTAATTTCATGATTAATTTAACTAAACTAACTCATTAATTTCATGATTAATTTTGTGCTTGTTGTACTTACTGCCATTTCTTTTACTTTCAACTAAATGTTACCAATGTGAAAACTGTTAGAAGTAATTCATGTTAGTTTGTCGAAGTCAAAGGGTTTTATAGGTTTTGGTCGAAGTTGTATATAGTCAGTCGAATAGTTGTAGTGTTGTGTAGGTCAACTGTATTCGACAGAGTCGAATATAGCTGATAAGGAGTTCAGTCGAATTGCTAGTTTGTGTCGAATTGATTGTTTTGGGCCTGGGCTTTGATAGCCTATATAAAGGGTCTTTTACTTTGTATTTTATACACATCAGCTTCATAATAAAATTTTACAAAAGTTTCCAAACCCTAATCTCTTTTTTCTCTTTCTCTCATCTTCTTCTTCTTTCTCTCAAACATTCATCTTTCTTGGAACCCAGTTCCAACAATTGGTATCAAGGAGCCCGGTTGCGACTCAGAGAGAATCTAAATGGCAAACGGAACAACAACGTCCACACAATTCCCATCGAATCTACCGGTTTTCAAAGGGGAAAACTACCAACGGTGGGTGGCGCAGATGAGGGTTATCTTCAGAATTCAAGATGTGGTTGAAATCGTGAATGATGGTGTAACGGAATTGGGGGCAAATGCTACTGAGGATCAGAAAGCTGCGTACAAGGATCAAAGGAAGAAAGATGGCAAAGCGTTGTTCTTGATTCACCAGTGTGTGGATCAGAATGTGTTTGAGAAAATTATTGAAGAAGAATCTGCAATAGGAGCGTGGGACAAGTTAAAGAACTTGTATGGAGGTGATGAGAAATTGAAGAGGGTGAAGTTGCAAACCTTGAGAAAGCAAAATGAAATGATTCAAATGAAGGAAGATGAATCAGTTTAGGAGTTCTTTTCAAGATTGGTGATGCTGACGAACCAGATGAAGTCTTGTGGAGAAACAATCACAAATTTGCAGAAGATTGAGAAAGTACTAAGATCTCTGACTACAAATTTTGATTACATTGTAGTGTCAATTGAAGAGTCCAAGAATCTTGCTGAGATGAAGGTTGAAGAGCTACAGGCTTCTTTGGAAGCTCATGAGATGAGATTGAAGCAAAGAAGTTCAGAAAGAGAAAAGGTATCGGACCAAGCACTACAAGCGAAATTCACCAAGAAATCTGGGAAGGCGAAGCAGGGAAGGAATCTTGCTAGTGATGAGAAGTCAAGCAAGAGTTCAAAGAATCATGATGATTCAAAAAAAGTCATAGGCAACAAGTATTCTGGGAAGAAAGTTAATATGAAAGACGTGAAGTGTTACAATTGCCAAAGTTTTGGTCATTATGCTCGAGACTGTCGAAAGAAGAAGGAAGCACGAGCAAAAGAAAGTGACAAAGCGCAGTATGCACAGGCAGGAGAGAGTGATTCTGAAGGTGTGCTACTAATGGCAGACACTCAATCGAATGATGATGAAACAAATTTGTGGTATCTTGATTCAGGTTGCAGCAACCACATGACTGGTAACAAGAACTAGTTCACCAAGCTTGATGAATCAGTTAAGAAGGTGATAAAGTTTGCAGATGGTAGACAGATCACGTCAGGTGGAAGAGGAAACATATCTGTAATGAGAAGAGATGGTAGAAAAGCCAGCATTACTGATGTGTTGTATGTGCCTACTATGACAAGTAACTTGATAAGTATAGGTCAATTACTTGTCAAAGGACATAATATGAAGCTGGAGAATAATCAAATGAAGGTGTATCATGCTGATGGTAGGTTGGTACTGAAAGCACCATTGGCTGATAACAAGACTTTTAAAGTTCAGATTAACATGATTAATCATGAATGTTTTGCGTCAACTACAGAAGAGGAAAAGAATTGGCTATGGCATCATAGATATGGGCATCTAAACTTCAGGAGTTTGGGTATGCTGAATCAGAAGAAGATGGTGTATGGTTTACCTCAGGTGAAGGAACCAAATCATGTGTGTGAAGAATGCTGCAAAGCAAAGCAGGCTAGAAAAGCATTCAAGCATGGTCTGCCAATTAAGTCGAAAGGAAAGTTGGAACTTGTTCATTCTGACGTATGTGGACCTTTTGAAGTTAGGTCGAATGGTGGAAAGCATTACTTCTTAACTTTCATATTGATGAATTCACCAGATATATATGGATTTATATGATCGAAAGTAAGAGTGAAGTATTCACAAAGTTCAAGAAGTTTAAGTTGCTTGTCGAAAAGCAAAGTGGCTGCAAGCTAAAGAAACTGAGAACTGATGGTGGTGGTGAATATATCTCTCGAGAGTTTGCTAGATTTTGTGAGAGGAAGGTATAGAGCATGAGGTTATTGCACCCTATACACCTCAACATAATGGGATAGCTGAGAGAAAGAATAAAAGTATACTGAATTTGACGAGAAGTATGTTGAAGTCTAAAGAGGTGCCAAAGAGATTTTGGGCTGAAGCAGCTTCGACAGCAGTATACATTCTGAATAGATGTCCAACGAAGAAGTTAGTCGAGAAGACTCCTTATGAAGCTTGGACAGGTGAGAAGCCAAATGTAAGTCATCTTAGAGTTTTTGGATCAATATGTTTCAAGCATGTTCCTGAGCAATTGAGAACAAAACTAGATGATCGAAGTCAAACCATGGTGTTCATAGGTTATCATTCGACTGGTGCATATTGACTATATTCACCAGAAGATGAGAAATTTGTGATCAGTCGAGATGTTCTGGTAGATGAAAATCAAAAATGGGAGTGGAGTCATGGGTCAGTTCGACAGGAAACTGGTCGACAGATAGAAGAAACAGTTCCGACGGTATTTGAAGAAGACCGACAAACTGAGGCCACAACAAGTCAAAATGAAGAACCTCCTGAGCAGAATCTAAGAAGATCAACTAGAACAAGAGCTGAGTCGACAAGGTTAGCTGGATATGAAAGATTTCCAGATAATGCAATCGATGCAGATGGTGACTTAATAGAAGAAGCAATGATTATGGCTGAAGCAGAACCAATTAATTTGGATGAAGCCATGAATGATTCGAATTGGTGTGAAGCCATGAAGGAGGAACTCAGGGCAATTGAAAAGAACAATACCTGGGAACTTGTCGAAAAAGCCAGCAAGAAGCCTATTGATGTGAAATGGGTTTACAAGCTGAAACGAAGGCCAAATGGTGAAATTGCCAAGCATAAGGCAAGACTAGAGGCAAGAGGATTTCTGCAGAAACCTGGAATTGATTTCAATGAAGTATATGCGCCAGTGGCTAGGATGGAAACAATAAGGATTGTTGTTTCGACAGCAGCGTATAGAGGATGGAAGATACATCAGTTGGATGTAAAATCAGCATTTTTGAATGGACCTTTGGAGGAAGAAGTATATGTCAGTTAACCACCAGGATTTGAGGTCAAAGGGCAGGAGTCGAAGGTGTACAGATTAAGGAAGGCTCTCTATGGATTGAAGCAAGCCCCAAGGGCTTGGAACAAAAGAATAGACAGTTTCCTAATCGAAGCAGGGTTCACAAAGTGTGTGTCTGAGCATGGAGTTTATGTAAATGATGTCGACAATGATAGTCAAATCATTTTATGCCTGTACGTTGATGATTTGCTAATTACAGGTGCAAGTGAAACTGAGATAAGAAAAGTTAAGTCGAAGCTAATGCAAGAGTTCGAAATGTCTGACCTAGGGAATTTGTCATATTTCTTAGGAATGGAATTCAAAGACACAGCTGAAGGTGTGTTCCTGCACCAGAAGAAGTATGCTCAAGACATCTTGAAGAGGTTCAAGATGATTGACTATAAAGCTGCAACAACTCCATTGGAAACAGGAGCAAAGTTGAAGAAGGTAACTGATGATGAGTTTGTAAGTTCGACACTGTACAAACAAATTATTGGATCCTTGAGATATCTTTGCAATACAAGACTGGACATTTGTCAAAGTGTCGGATTGTTAAGTCGATTTATAGAGAAACCCCAAGAATGTCATCTTATTGCAGTAAAGAGAGTACTGAGATACATTAAGGGTACGATTGATCATGGTGTGCTGATGCCATGTCGAAATAAGTCCAAGTCGAAAGATGCTGAGGTATATGGTTATACTGATTCAGATTTCAGTGGAGACCAAGATGAGAAGAAAAGTACTGCAGGCTATATTTTCATGATCGAAGGAGCTCCAATCTCTTGGAGTTCGAGAAAACAAAGCATTGTGGCTTTGTCATCATGTGAAGCTGAGTATGTAGCTGCATCGTATGCAACATGTTAGGCAGCATGGATAGATATGTTGCTCGAAGAACTCAAGATCAAGGAACAGGGGAAGATGAAATTGTTTGTAGACAACAAGTCAGCTATTGATCTTGCCAATCATTCTATGTGTCATGGTCGAAGTAAGCACATAGAAAGAAGGTATCATTTTCTCAGGGATCAAGTGAACAGAGGGAAGCTGGATCTTGAATATTGCAAGACTGAAGTTCAACTAGCTGACATACTTACCAAACCTTTGAAGAAAGTCAGATTCGACGAGTTAAAGAAGAGCGTTGGGATGAGAAGTCTCGAAAACATGAATTAGGTGGTGTGTTAGAAGTAATTCATGTTAGTTTGTCAAAGTCGAAGGGTTTTATAGGTTTTGGTCGAAGTTGTATATCGTCAGTCGAATAGTTGTAGTGTTGTGTAGGTCAGCTGTATTTGACAGAGTCGAATATAGCTGATAAGGAGTTCAGTCGAATTGCTAGTTTGTGTCGAATTGATTGTTTTGGGCCTGGGCTTTGATAACCTATATAAAGGGTCTTTTACTTTGTATTTTATACACATCAGCTTCATAATAAAATTTTACAAAAGTTTCCAAACCCTAATCTCTTTTTTCTCTTTCTCTCGTCTTCTTCTTCTTTCTCTCAAACATTCATCTTTCTTGGAACCTAGTTCCAACAAAAACAATAGAAAACAACAGTAGAAAACATTGGAAAATGCAAGCAGTACAATTCAAAGCAGTATTAAAATATTGGGAGCAAAGCATATGAAAGCAATTTCAACTAAATGCAAGCAGAACAATTCAAAGCAGTATTAAAATATAACAACCTTAGAAAACAACAGGACAATAGAAAACAACCTTAGAAAACAATGAAAACAATATAAGATGTTGGAAAATGCAACAAAAGCTAACCACCAGGACAAGAAAATGTAAGGTTTCCTCCATGTTAATTCATTTGTTAAAGAATTATGTAAATACACAGATATGTAAATGTAATATGAATTATTGTTGTGAGGTGAGTGATTGTTGTGTTGCAGTGAGGTTGAAAGGTTGATATTGAGAGGTTTAGAGAGTGAGATATGAGTTGTGGTGAGGTTTGTGTTGAGTGAAACTTGAAAAATGAAATGGGAAGAATATGGAAATTGAGAGATGTGAGAGATGTGAGAGAGTTTATGAAAGAGTCCCACATCGTTTTTCTTTAGTATTAAGGAAGAGTTTATAAAGCTTCAACAACATTTGACAATTAAATAAATTGGTTGGATGAAAATGGGCCTTCAGCATTAATTATATCTTGCCCATAGTCTCAAAATTTTAATTAATTAAATATCAATTTAAATTAATAACTCTCTTACAGAAATATTAAAATTATTAAATTAATTAAAGACATTATTAAATATTAAAATATCCTAATTATCTTGTCACGTAATTAAAAATATTTTTTTTATTCTAATCATGGATCAAAAACACAGATTTTGTAATAGGATCAAAAGTGTAAAAACGCCAAACTAGAGAACCCAAAAATGCATTTAAGCCTAAATTAAAAGTTTGTATTTATGGATGATTTAACGATAACCATGACAAGTTAAAGAGATTATCTTTTATCTCTTTTTCTTTTTCTTTGTCAGATAACTTATTACATGTAAAACACTCAACTACTCATACTCTTTCAAAATGCACTCCTGTTTTTTTTTTTTTTTAATTTTATAATTTGATCTTATTATTACACTTTGATTTCACCTTACATCAGTTTTTCTGCAACCAAATACCATCAACCTAATATGCCTTCTTGATCTATTATTTTTTGCAAAGCACTCAAGTTTTTTCCTCTCTCAAAATGATCAAGTATCTTTCCTCATGAATATTAAGTCTTATTTCAGTTATTCTCAAGCAGAAAGTAATAGATTTTACAAAAATATGAGGAAGGTAACTGCTTTGTAGATGGAAAATGATTTAAGTTTCTTTCTATTTTTATGGATCTGGTTTTGTTTTCTTATCTGAAATATATAATAAAAATGTCAATGTAATTCTGTAAAAAATTATTTTTAACTCTCTTTTCTTTTTTAGATGAATGTATTTTGTTTAAAAATTATTAAATTATGCATATAAATATTATTAAAATTTGATCTATTTATTAAAAAAATATTAATTAAATATTGATAAAGAATATTTTTTATTAATTTTTTTTTACTTTATAAAAAGACATATGATAAGAGTTTTTACATAAAAATAGCTTTAAAAAAAAATAAAATGCAAAAAAATTTAGTATTTTACACCTTTACAAATTTGTGTTTTTTTTTTAATTGTAAAAAAAAATTAAAAAATTTCTTAGGACTAATACTTCAAATATGAAAAATATAATAAAGATATATTTTTATTATATTTCTATGAATTTGTAAATATATTATTAACTCCTCTTTTTTTTCGTTGATTTATGTTTTGTCTAAAAAGTGTTTAGGAAATATGTTTTTCGATTGAAATATTGATAAAAAATTATTTTTGAAAATAAATCAAAAACATTTCTTACTTTACGAAAACAACACATAATAACAATTTTTAAACATAATAGCTTTTGGAAAAAATTAGATTGTAAACAAATTTAGTAGTTTTCTTCTTTGCATATATATATTTTTTTAATTTATTAGAAAAATAAAAAAAATTTATTACTATTATTTTAAATGTGAAAAATATCATTAAAATGTCTTTATGAATTCGTAAAAATATACTTAGTTTTTAAAACAAGATATTAATAAAAAAATTATTTTAAAAAATTGAACAAAAATATTTCTTATTTTATGAAAAAACATATAATAAATATTTTTAAACAAATTACTTTTTTAAGAAAAATAAATTATAAACATCAAGTAAAGGACCCCACTTTTAACCGAAAAACTTTTTTTTGACTGTAGCTCTTGTGACTCTGCCAGATAAGCCAGATAATCACTGTCATACCTTTGTGAAGAGGATTACGAATAATTTGAAAATAAAAACACGATGAAAGATATATTGTTAAAGTAAAGAAATATATAGAGAAACAATATTGAATTTGAAATAAGAAATGAGAAGAAAATAGAATAATTAAATGGATAATGTTTTTGGAATCAATGATGTGATGGAAACTTTATGCATATTAGGAGAGTGAAACATCATATGAGAATTTAGTGTACATAATACAGAAAAAAATGGAAAAGAGCAAGCTAGAAAAAGGTTGATGGGTCTTTTCCAGAACATGCATTCTTCTTATATTAAGATATGTATCTATTTATAAATCATTTTTTATATTGGTTATTTAATTTAATTTTTAATACAAATTAATATTATTTTTTAATTGTTATTTTTAATTAATAATTAATAATATTTGCATTACTCTTAATTTAATATATTTTAGGTAGAATATATAAATGTATTATAAGATATAAATATACTATATAATTAAATTTAAATTAATGTCATACCAATACACACTGGTAGGTGTACTTGTAATTCATAACGACCATAATTTATTAGTATTTATTAATTATTATAAAATATAATTCGTTAGTTTTCAGGAGTTCAGATTTTTAAATGGGTAAAAATGTTTTTAAGAAGGAATCAATGTATAACAAAGTGGTATAATCGTTATTATTGGATAAATATGATATGTTAAAAATATTTTACGCAATCAATATAGATAAATTAATCTCATATTTACATAAATTAATTAAATATTAGATCAATTAAAAAATTAAGATTAGCTAAAAAACATAGAGAATTAAGATAAAAATAGAACAATCAAAATCAAACTTTATATTACTACCTCTTAATATTTATTTATTTTTCTTTTTTAAGTCTTATTTTATATTTACATGAAGACAACTTAAATATGTATGAAAAATCATTTTGTAATGTAGCTGATTTTAATTGGATATGATCGGGTTTGCAAAAAGTAATCTTCTATATTCTTTACTTATCATATAGAATCCGAAAGAAAAATACCTCAATAACACTATACAATTTCAAAATAACTAAAATACAATAATAATTAAAAATAACCAAAGTTAATAATAAAAAAAACAAACAAACAAAAAATAATAAAGAAAAACTAAGCAGTCATAATAGTGTAATCGATTCCAAGTTCACACATTTTTAACATTTCAACCATACCATAATATGTTTTTAGTTCATGGAAATTCAACATCATGTTTTGTTTTAATTTTAGTTCATGATAATAAAGCATCACAACTATACTATGTTTTATTTCTAGTTCATAAAATTTTATTATCATAACTATATTATATTTTACTTTTTAATTTATGAAAATTCAGCATCATACCTATATCTTGATTTACTTAACATCATAAATATACCATGTTTTACTTCAAGTTCACAAATATTCAATATTATAACTATACCATATTCAACTTTTAGCTCATGAAAATGCAACATCACAACTATATCATATGCCATATATAACTCATAAAAATTCAACATTTAAACAATACCATATTTTACTTTTAGTTCATATAAATTCAATAGCTATAAAATAAATTGAATGTTTATATGTCAATTTTTACCAATAAAGTAACATTTTATTAGTTACTCATATCATGTCAACCAACTCAATTTTTTTGTTTATACCCAAGCCATTTTTTTAATCATAAATTGAAAGAGCTCCAAAGAAGAAATGTATGATGGAGCTTGATATTCAACTTGCTATATTAACACAAATTGAAGTTGTATCAAGCCCATGTATTTGTTTGCGCTAAAAAATGGTAAACAACCGTTAGTCTCCTAATTAAGGGTTACTTGCAAGATCAACCAGTTAATTCTAGGACATAGTGCCAAATAACCACCTATTTTTTACTTTCCTTTTATGATAGGGGCACTGTTTTCGACTTGACCGAAAATAAGGTCTTACGTAACTAAAAGAATGCGTGAAACGTTGACTTCGACTACTTCAAAAATGTATAAAGAAAAGATGAAGACTAGAAATGTTGAATGAAATAACTTGAAAGGTATTGAAAGTAAATGAAATAAGGCAACGTAAAAAAGGTAAAATTAGAAATTTTGCATTGGAAAGTAAAGAATGGTGATTAATTTGTTCTTACATTCTCTCAGCCATTCACTCGTTTCTCTGAATGCTAATACTTTGAGTTTTCAGTGAGATTTTTGTAATACAATGAACATCCCGAATTCAACATAATGAACTCCTATATATACACGTATGAAATAACTACTTCTAACATTTTTATCTTCAGAGTTCGCCATGTGAAGCTCTGCATGCAGTCCGTATTTGTGCATTCTCCAAGTGTCGTCTTAGAAAGAAACCCAGCGGCAGTTACTAGCATTTAAACGTGACATTGCGCGCTTTGACAACCACCTCGTCAACTTCCGCCACTGTCACAAAGACTATGCGGTTGATGCTATTTCGCAGTCGAAATGACTCTTGCAACATTCGAAAAAATACTAAGTCCAATTTCTGGTCGAACCAAGACACTTTGGCAACTGCTATAAGTACGCCTTCGCCTTTGCTATTTTTGATAAGGTTTTGCCCTTGTCGAAATCCCAGCTACCAAATTGCTCCCTCCCTCCCCCCCCCCCCCC